>BSBK01000401.1:0-642288 GCA_027943335.1 Chamaecyparis obtusa | reverse complement strand
CATTCAGTAAATTAGAAATTACATGCACTTTTTTTCTCTGTGTCAACTTCTACTAGATAAAGTAGTCATAATTGCTCTACGTACAACACTTAAATCAGCTCCTTGACTTGATTTATTAATGTTGTTCAATGCATCTTGTAAATTTTAAACTATTGATTGATTTACATTTTCTCCTAATTTTTTTCTTATTTTCAACACCCAACAACTCCAAAACAAGAGTCATTTCTTTTTTCCTGAATAACCTAACAAATAGTTGAGCTCTTGCAACCATACTTTAATTTTCAAAATATTCATCCCAAAGTTTTTTGCAATGAGTTTTAATTGTACTTTCAGATAACATTTCTTTAGATGAAATTTGATAGAAAAATGAATCATCATTCATCTCCATCAAATTGCCCATGCCAAAAGATATATTTTCACCTCTAGAACTACCAATTTGTTCCTCTACTTGAATTGCATCTTCTTGAATATCAATAGGTTCTTCCTGAACTTCAATAGGTTGATCTTGGTTATGTTTTGTTTGATATTTTTTCATCCTTTGTTCGATCATATTTTCTTAATCTATTCCTTTTATTCCCCATTGCAAAAACTATTTAGATTGAAAAATATAAAAGAATCACTTAACTGGAAAAACTCACACATTTCTATAAAAGCTTACACTCATAAGAAAACAAAATATATACATATTTATCATTCAAAAAATCACGACAATCTAATCTTGCAAAATTTCTCAAGGACAATGAAAAAAAATATAATTACTCCAAAATCAACAACCTATCTTGGAAACACAATGAAGACAAATATTTTCCAAAAAATAATTGCAATTTTTTTTTTTCCAAACCATACCTTAAACCACCACTCGACAAAAACCGTGCAAAGAAAAATCCAACAACCTTGAAATTTCCCAAAGCTTTCACAATCCTCCAATTCAATCTTAGAACCAAAATCTATAAAACCTGTATATTTAATACTAGCCAAAATCCTCTTAATAAAGAAAACCGAATAAGGGTTTCAATGCATGCAACACCACAAATAGGTAAACTGCCCTGTGAAAAATAGAAAAGAATTAGTTAACTTGAAAACACTAAATCAAAACTTGACATGCAATACCCAAATATAAAATATAAATCATTAATAATTTTCAAAAAACTATTAAAAATCACTTAATTCAAGATAAAAAACCACTTAATTCTTACAAATAAAATTAAAATAATTTATAAATTTAAAAAAAACTATTAAAAATCTATAAAAAAAATTGATTTTATTTAAAAAAATTCGGTTGTATTGTGAAAATTCAGATTTAATTAGTTAACTTGAAAATACTAAATCAAAACTTGACATGCAATACCCAAATATAAAATAAAAATCATTAATAAATTTCAAAAAACTATTAAAAATCACTTAATTCAAGATAAAAAACCACTTAACTCTTACAAATAAAATTAAAATAATTTATAAATTTCAAAAAACAATTAAAAATCTTTAAAAAAATTGATTTTATTTTAAAAACTGGCTGCATTGTGAAAATTCAGATTTAAGGGGCTTGGCCATGCATGGGACCATGTTTGGTCGCCTAATGGGTCTGGCCGGACCGGATCCGACTAGAGGGGCTCTGGCTAGACCCCTTCTGACCGAACCCATGTGGAATCCTATTTGGCAGCTAAGTAAGCAAAAAGGGCGGCTCTCATAAGTTCTCAATATTGGACCTGAATTCTCTGTCAAACTTTACCTTTCTGTAAAATCTAAAAATACCCTTTTGTAGAGCTCAGAGTCAAGATTATGGTCATGTAATTTTTATCATGTTTTGATTTCATATAATATATTATATGTTGAAAATACTTCAAGTAGGTATTTTAACATTTAATAACACACTCGTTTGAAAAATATTAAAAATAACAAATCAAGTCAGAAAAATTAAAACTTTATATTTAACACTAGAGGAGAGAGTCCTCATCAGGAATATATAATTTTTTTTTTAATGGTGTATATTTGATAGAGAAAATTAGACGTGAACTAAAAATTGTTGATTTTGGGTAACACCGACTTTGGATAGTTATAACAGACAAAATATATACCGAAATCCAATCTTTGTTTTTTTATGAACTAGCTATACATGTCATCTAAAACATATTATGGAATCATAGGAAAAAAATTTTATTTGCATATAGTTTATTTACGCGGACTAGACCCTAGATTTTCAAAACATTTCAGCAATAAAAAAATGGACTTAAAAAATTTAAAAACTATGTCAATTTTTGTTAATTTTTTTTAAAAAAAATTATAAGCGTAAACTTCATCAAATTTTACACATTTCATTAGTTTACATCATCTTCAAATTCTAAACACAAATGCCACTTTTATGTTGTTAAAGTTGAAAATTTTGAATGTTGTCATCCTTTTCCTTTATAAAAGTGTGACATAGGTTTGTACTTTTACCCTATGATAATAATGAATATTATTGATAGACACTAGCATTTGAGGAAATAAAAATTTACCATATTTTTATTGGTATGGATCCAAGAAAGTATGATCTCCTGTTAAGATATCTATACAAAGAGATTTTCTTACATATATCATATTCCCTCTTATTTTTTATGCAAGATTATTTACCTGATCTGAAATTAATTGTCTATCATAGGCTATCACTACAAATTGTATTTCAATTTCCTTCACATGATGTTCAGTTTGTCATGCATGCAACCACTTGCTTGAGAAAGAACACAATATTTATTTATATAGTTTACTCCACCAACTATTCAAACAATAAAAATTATGGGCTATTGACAAAGAAGGTTTAAACTTATCCTTTTTAATGTAGTACAAATTTTTTCAAATCTTTATTAAGCCAATAGGCTTTCTCCCAAGGAGATGCCCGCTAACATTTTAAGACTATTTGATAGTCTTACACCGCAAATAAAGACGTGCCAGAAATGCCCACAATCGTAGAACTCTTTTGGGAGGATTGACACAGAGATGCTTGCCTGTGCAAAGTGTCGAGACAACATGGCAATATCTTGTATGGGGATTTTGATTTTTGTGCCTTCCCTGTAACATTCCCTTTTCTTTGCCTGGAAGCACTTGCATTTCTAGTTCATTTTAGCAGAGAAGCTGTGAATGCAAAGTACCCTTGCTTCTATATTACAGGTAGATAATCATCATTTTAAATAATCCATTAAATTGTAGGTTAGTTTATTGATCATATACTTGAAACCTTTGTATGAATACATTTAAGTTGACTTCTACAAAATTTTATTGTGTTTGTCAAAGATTAGAGATAATGGAAATGGCTTTGTTTGTGCACATTTTTTGGTGGTTTTAATAGGATTTGGTACGATATGAGCAACAAGGGCAATGAGGGGATTTTGAAAACCATAAGTGCTATTTTGTTCTTAGAGATGTTGGACATGTGGAAATGATTCGAGATCTTCACCTTGAGAAAAATGACATTACGGGTGTCATTAACATGATTTTTGACATGCCCAATTTTCAGAATAGAGAAAAATTTAATGTTAAACACATGACTACTGAAAATCAAGCTAGGATTTCGATTGTAAAGAGAAATCCCAATGGAGGTATGACACACCCAGAGTGAAGTGGTAGATATTCTATTAGAGTATGAGATGGTGATTGTAATGGATTATCCAAAGCAGTATGAGGGTTGTCCCTTGCTTTCATTGGAGATGATTCATCACTTTTTGCGGTTAGGAGAGAGATGGCTAGCCTTAGAGGGCCATAACAATGTAATTTTGATGGATTGCGAGAGGGGAGGACAATTTGTTCTTGTTTTCATGTTGGTGGCTCTTCTCATATATATAGGAGGTAGAATACAAGGGAATAGAAGACTTTGGAAATAATTTATAAAGTAGCTCCAAAAGAGCTTTTACAATTGCTACATCATCTCAATCTAATACCTTCTCAAATATGGTATCTGTAGTACATTTCCAAGAGAAGCATTGGCTCTGAATAGCCACCACTTGAAAGGGATTTGACCCTAGAATGTCTTATCCTTAGAATAATCCCAAATTTTGATGGGCAAGGAGGATGCAGGACAATTTTTTGAATATTTGGGTATGATCCATTCAGCCCTGATGATCGAACAACCTAGATGCTCTTTACCATGTCAAAGGACTAGAACATTTGGCATAATAGACAGGTTATTTTTACTATCCTATTGATGAATTAATTTCGTTATAATCTTGAGTTAATAATACAAGTTAAGCTTAAACAAGACATTAATAACGATAATTCCATGAATGTTTCAGAAATTTCTATCCACGTATGAGATGTGAGTGTTGGTCCAATATGAGCTTGAAAAATTGTGTGTTATGTCTATTACAGGTAGATTATGATGTGGCTAAAATTGAGATTCACTATAACATCCAAGGTGATGTAGTTCTTGAGTGCATTAATCTAGATTCATATACATAGTGAGAAGAGATGATGTTTAGGATCATGTTCAATACAACATTTATTTGATCCAATAATTTGTTGTTAAACCGGGATGACATTGATACCCTATGGAATGTTGAAGATCATTTTCCAAAGGATTTTAGAGCTAAGGTCTGACACTCACATCATCTTTCATATTTGATTGATATCCTTAGTTTTTCAATGCATTGGGGGGATGGGAAGGGCAACGTTGCACTTTATATGCTTCAAAAGATTAGAGAATCACAAGCTCAAGAAGAAATGTTGCACACATTCTTATCTGGTGATACAAGTATTCATTCTCTAGGATTCTCTAAAGTCGGGTTGCCTCAACTTTTAGCTCATGTATATGAAAAATATGTGAAATCATTTCAAGATGAAGGTTTACTACCTTCTCAAATGGATTCCCCATAAAAAATGATGTCAAACAAATTATATCCAACTACCAGTGTTCCTACTTCATTTCCTCTAACCACACAACAATCTAGATTTTATTATGCACCTGCAGCATTGAGGGTACCTGTGAAATATGAAGCAAATGTAGAACATCATACAATGAATGAGAAAGCAACACAAATGCTTAATGAACTCCCATAATTTGATGGCATGTCTGCATAGCATTCACCAATTCATGTTACATTGAGCCCACAACCTAATCATGCTCAAGTTATTCCTATACCTATGCAACAATTGTTAACTATTGATGATATTCACACAAGGAGTAGGGAAGTTACACCACCTCCTCCTCCACATGGGGTTATAGGAGCTCCTCCACCTCCACCACCATGGGGAAAGATGGCTCCCCCTCCATGTCATCCACCAAGGGGTAAAGTGCCCCTACCTCCTCCATCAGGGGGTAGAGGGGCTCCCCCACCTCCCCCTCCAAGTGGGAGAACACCAATTACAACTCTCCCAAGTAATCAAGGGAGGGGTATCACTACACCTCCTTTAGGAGGAAAAAATTTGGGAGCTGTAACTTGAGCCGGATCAAATTCCACCTCATTGCAAAAATGATCTATACAGAAGCCACTACATTGGGTCAAAGTGACAAGGGCAATGTCAAGAAACTTATGGGTAGAGGCTCAGAAAAGTGATGAGTTAAGTAGGCATTTTCTTTCTTTGTTTTGTGCTCATCATCTATGTAGCAAATTTATTAACTAGGCAATTAAGAGGGATCCATTTTCCTAAAGAATTTGTTTCTTATCTTCAGAATTTCATTGGAAACAAAGTCTATCCAATTCAAGTTGTATTACACTAACGTAATTTAAGTTTTTCTCATTTGCATTTTTAGGGCACCTGACATTGACATGTCAGAGCTCCAGTGCCTTTTTTCTACTCCATTGCCATCTTCAGCTTCTGATGGTTAAGAGGTTAAGGTAGGGCATTGAACATCAATTGGGTCAAAAGTAGAGAGAGTGCTATTGGTAGTTGATTTGACTTTTTGTTTTCTGTATTTGTGCAGTGTTTATAAGTTTAGTAATCATTATTCAATCTGGAAGGTCATGTAGCTACAAAAGATTTTCAAGATGCAGAGTTTTTACCATTTACAATTTATATTAAATTATTGTGGTTGGATATGGGTTGATTAAAGAAGGGCTAATAACTATGAAATAATGCTCACAAAGGTTAAGATGCCATTACTTGATGTGATGGTAGGCTTTTGGGATACTACAATATATTTAAATTTGTTCTTGTAAAATTGATAATTTTATATTTATTTTTAGCAAAGTAAGTGGCTTTGGTCTATCAAACTAATATATTTAAACTTTCTACTATAAAATGAATAATATTAAAAAATTTCTTTGCAGAGTAAGAGACTTGGTTTGTATAATTTTGGATCAATCAGGATCTTAGTTGGACATTCTCATGAGGCATTGCAATAGCTTAATAGAGTAAAAATTTAACAGACAACAAATTTGATAAGTTCACTTTTGCCAACTAACTAAGCCTGTGCCAAACCTGGGGGCTTTGGAATAGGGTCTAGATATGTTGGAAATGGATTGACTCTTAGAGGGGGTGAATCAAAGTGGGCAGTTGGAGCAATTGGTTAATAGTAGCTAATGTGGCATGTAAATACTACTGTCACGTTAGAGTTAACATGGTTGAATTTGGGCAATCAAAATCCAATTTAAATTTTCTAAATAATAATTATTTTTCCTATATCCACCTCCATAAGGAGAGACATAGGAAGGAAGAGATGGATCAAATCAATTCTAGCTATGAATCCTTCAATTTGTGTGAAAACTGAAGTTGTAAATCCTCGCTCAATAGAAATTGTGTTGTGCATTAAGAATCTTTAAATTCTAGCTCTGGATTGTTTAATTTCCGTTAGCACTGAAGCTTTAAAGCCGACCTGAAAAAATTGTCCTGTGCATTTTTTACCTTTAAATTCTAGCTCTGAATCTTTCAATTCCCTTCAAAATTGAAGCTTTAAAGCCAAGTGAAAAAAATTCTACTATGCATTATGATTCTTTAAATTTTTGGTTAAATTGTATCCATTCAGTGCATTTACTTAAGACAAGTCAAGAAGAAACCCTAACATAATTTTTTTCATTTCATCTTTGTCAGGAAGAAGGAATGAGGTGAAGCTTATTGGAAAGGACTGAAAAGCATTCAAAGGCATTGTTGTGTGTTGTAGTAGCAGTAACATGAAAGCTATAGGAGAAAGATTTAGAGATGGTACAATGTAAGAAGTGGTTGTTCCTAAACATTCATGAGACTAGCATGGTTAGAAAAAAGGGGATAATTTTTTTACTTTTCCCTTTGTTAAATGTGTTGGGAACCTCGTGATACAATGCATTTCTCATGTAGCATCATGCCCTTCACAAAACCTTGAAGTCCCTTTGATAGTCACAACTATTGCACGTTGATATATTTTCATTTATATCTCACTTAGTTGCTCACCTTGCTACTCTTATAGCCTGAAAACAACTCTAAATCATTCATTCCCATGAAAAGTAAGTAGACTTTAAAAATATTGATCCATTTTCCTTACCTTTCTACCTTACTGAAGTGTGCACCAATGCATATGACAATACTATCTTTAGGTGTGCATGTTCTATTTTCAACTTGAAAGCATCCTCCAGTCAAAAAGAAATTGTAAAATATCACTTGCCTAATGAATCAGTGACTTCTTTTGGAGAAGTTTCTGAAACCTTGAGTGCTTGAAAGTTCCTAAAGCCATTTCAACAAATTGATTTGTGCATATTCAACAATTTTTTTTTTGCATATGCAACTTCTGGAACCATGTTTTCTTTAAGGAATTATGTTAAACAATTAACTCTCCTATCATTTCTAAATTTTATGACCTCCCCATTCTGCTGAATGGCAACGGCTGACCCCTAAGAATGAAAAAAAATGAGCTTTATTCTCACTAATATGCCCAACAGTACATATAAGTTCAAAGAGCCCACCACCGGATGCATATTCCATACTAATTGCTTGTAAGTTTCCCTTTTTCACCACTCATACAAATTTCTCCCACTTGCAAGAAATGAAATGCTATATAGAATATGCCACTACAGATTGTCAAAGAGAATGTCATTGCACACATGCACAAAACTAACTTGTTGAAAATGATTTAGGAAATCTTAAGAAAATTAAATTTGTAGGAGTACGATTAGATTCTATTACAATTGTAAAATGCTCACTGTCTATGCTAACAAGGGAGCTTTAAAAGAGAGCTCAAATAACCATTAAAACACATCATAAAGGAGAATATTTTTAGAGATTATAGATGGATTGGCTGTCATTGACATGCATACAAAGAGTGTAATCATATAAGACACAACCAAATTATTTGAAGAATTCCACATAGAGATGTTAACTTAGGAAATGAAATGAGATGATTGAAAAAGGTAAATGTAAAGTTAAAGATAAACGTAATAGGACTGCAAATAGATCTTTGAAAAAATATTCATTTTTTCATGTAACTTATGTAACCTCTTTTACACCTCAATGCTTACTCCACACTAGAATCTTGTCTATGAGTGGGTCACCTTTTCCAATATAGCAGACCAATCCTTCAACACACATGCACTCATGTTTCAAATGTCAATCATCTTGAATGTCACACTAAGACTACATCTTTCATAGGTCAAATGTTGTTGACAAAAGTTTATATATTTCAAATGACTGTTGAGTAAGTGAACAATATTTAAGTTGTAATCATGTCAATGCAATTACACCAACAAATATTTTACATTTAAGAGAATATCAGTCATTTTATATTTAATATTTGTAGCTAGGTGGTCGAGTTCTAGCTACTCTAACATTTGATTGCTGGACTCACCTCCTCGCCTTATCTATAAAAGTGACTTATTATGTATTTACATATATCTCATAATATAGCATTTCATTTGGTGAAATAATCTTTTGTCTTTATCTCTTATTGAAAGTTATGTGCAAGGTCAAATCCTCAGTCAAGATCTATACTCTAACACTATAATTATCCTAACTATTTTTTTTTCCATATTTAGTTTTAGTCAAGTTTTTTAAGAAGATTTTTAGGCTAGTTTCTATAATAATAAAATTATCACAATAAAATTATTTTTTATTTTTTATTTATTAGTAATTTAAATTTAATTTAGCTAAGTTTTTGATTAAGGTAAAAATAGGTTTTGAAGGGTCTCCGAAACCCTATAAAGAATGGCCATGAAAGATATTCAAGTAAGCCCATAAAACAGAACGGATCAAGACCAAAGCAAGGGTTTTATAGTTGGCACCCACAACCTGGATGAGACAAAGTATGAAACAACCTTCATACTAACCCAAACAATCTAAAAATCCAAATCAAGGATAAGACCACACTAGATAGTCAGATCAAAAACTAGGATTTTCCTTTTTCTCCCTTCTTCTAGGAGCGTAGAGTCATAAAAAATTATGGAGAGGAATTTTTATTATGTTTACCTATAACAATAATCCATCCCTCCTCTACCAAAGAAGCTTTCTCCTTCTAGACAGAACCAAGAGAGGAGCCAACCACAATAGAACCAACATGAGAAGTTTGGACAGAACCAACAGCGGCCATAGTACAGCCAGTGCCAGACTTCTCAACACCAAAAGGAACTTCCAAAATAGAACTAGCTGGAAGGAAGCCAACAGACCCAAGAATCTCTATAGACATTCCAGCACCTGTACTACCAGTGAAAGTAATAGTACACCCTACAAAACCAGAAGCAACAAGAAGAACACCAGCAAAAAAGTATTACTTCTAGCAAGAGCAGGAACATAACTAGCTAGAGAAACCCCAACATCAATAGTAGTGCTAGTAGACAAACCAGTAGTTCCAGTAGAAGAAACTCCAGTAAAGAAAGTAGGAGAAGGAAAAGAAACATCCATAGGACTAGAGATAGGGCTAGCAACCTACTCAACCACTTGCGTGAAGCTTCGATCCTTCTCCACCGTATAGTGCTGAGAGGAGGCCCCCTTCCACCATGTAGTAGTCTTTTTATGTCTCTGAAGATCACATTGAGAGGCAACATCACCAGTCTTAAAGAATCTTCTACATCTAAAGGGGAGGCCTTTATAGTCCAATTGTTGAATCCAACTTCTACCCTGGGGAGAAAAAAGTTTAATCTCTGAAGGCAGCCCTTTTGAGGTATCAATATCCACCAGGATATGAGCATAAGTAGAATGGAATAAATCTAAAGATTTCTCATCCACCATTAACATTTCCCCAATAGCATCCCCCACCATCTCTAGAATAGAGTCAATCCAAAGATGGAGGGGAAGATTAGGCAACCTAACCCAGATAGGTTGCAAGTCAAATGATTTGGAAGATGGAGAAAAATTAGAATGCCAAGGCTTCAGCAATAGCATAAAATGATCCTGCCAGCTAAAGAAGTTGGCACACAAAATGGTATTTCTATCCTCAACATTATCAAATTTAGCCATGAAAAATCCTTTAGCCATAGGGAAAATATGGATAGTACCAGGGATAGAGGTTCCAAATGACTGGAAATATAGGAATGAAGATCAGGTAGAGAGGGCCAGAAACCCTTGAATCTACAAATCAACCCATGCTTAGAAAAAAAAGAGGTAGCCACATCAATCTCAGTGAGAGTGTCCTCATCCAACTGAATGGAAATATGAGCACTGACTAGAAAGGCACTACAAGGAATGCCATTTTCAAAAGAGTGAGTAGGAACAACAATAGCCTTTCGAGCAGCAATAGGAAACCAAACATTGACTATCACAGAAGCCCTAGCTGAATCAAATGACATCGCTCTAGCAACCAGAGAAATACTAGTGACCTGCAAAATCCTAATAGGAGCAATAATGACTAACGAACCTCCAACGACCAGTGCCACCCCAGCAACCTGCAAAAACCCAGAACCTCCAGCAACCTTCAAGGCTTGCAACTTCCCAAGAATGCCTTTAGTAGGAGACAAAACCCTAGCCGAGTCTACCAACATCGCACCAACAACTAGCAAAGCACCAGCGACCTATGAACCCCTAGCAAAAGCACCAGTGATTGGCGAATCTCCAGTGACCAGCATCACCCCAGCAACCTATGAAACCCCAAAACCTCCATCAACCTTCGAGGCCTACAACTTCCCAAGAATGCCTCTAGCAGGAGACTGAACCTTAGCTGAGTCTACCGGTGTTGCACTAGTAGCTAGCAAAGCACCAGCGACCTATGAACCCCCAGCAAAAGCACCAGTGACCGACGAACCTCTAGTGACCAGTGTCACCCCAACACCAAAAACCTGCGAATCCCCAACAGAAGCACCAGGGACCAACAAACCCCTAGCGACCAGTGTCGCCCTAACACCAACAGCCATACTCTCAAATTTTTTTTGTAGCTAGTAATTAAATATAACTAAGTTAACTTGAAGATATAAATATAATATAACTATTTATATTATTCCTTTCTCAAATAATTAAATAAAAATGAGGGAATGCAAAAATATTTTAGTTTTTTAACTACAAGTACATTTACTTTGTAAAGTATATAATTTAGTTGACTACCACTAGTACTATGACTAGCTAATACATAATTCCCTAACTAAGATGTTCTAATCTTAAAAGGAACTTACCACTCAAATCTTAGATTATAATTTAATTATCATATAATATGTAGCATACAAATTAGACGTTTAATCTCATAGATAAAGCATTAACATTTAAATTAACCTTTTTATCATCAAATGTTTCTCATTGAATTATCAATAGACACAATTTAGCATTGATGTTTCTTTAGATACAAATCATTCAAGTAAAATCAACAACACTCTAGTTCTATTATAAATAACCAATCAACCCCAATGTCCTTTTGTGTCAGTTGTTGAAATTTTGGAGTAGCTAGGTGGTCACGATGATTTGTTTAACAAGGAGCCTATGCTAATAAAATGCCATTGAAATAGAAAATTCTTACACTTAGAGTTAAATGTATTCCACGTAGTAGATTTTTTTTAAAGGTTTGAATGTAATTCTAGTGTACCAAAAATTTAAAAGAAAGATGAAATGAACTTAAGTTTTTTTAAAGGAAAAAAAAGATTTGTGGCTCCTATTTTAAAACTGAGAACCCTAGTTGAAGTTAAGACCCACCTTCACTAAAATAGATGTATCTTTCACAAAACATAATAAAAAATCACCAAACCAAAAGCATACAAAATTTAAAATACAAACCTATCTTTAGAATCAATTTTAGACTCGTATAAGTTTGTACCATGCAAATAAACTTGACTGGTGAGCCAGGATGCAAGATGCACATAAATAGTCCAATAAAATACATAAAATAGGGCATTCATTGAGACTTGGAAATGAAATATGAGAGAAATCCATTTTATATATCTCATTTTCCTTTATATAACACAAATCAATTGAAACCTTAAACTTATTTTAATGTATTAAACATATCAATTTTCAAAAATTGATCTAAATAGAAACTAGGAAAATACATCATTTACTTTGTAACATGATACATGATCATTTCTATATTCAAACCAAAAAATAGTAATAATTTTACACATTGATAAAATATTCAAAATATCCCAAATATTAATGTTATAGACATCAAAACAAGGGATTCAAGCCCTACCTCAAGTCCCACGGAGAATCAACCAAAAGGGAAGAAGATTGCAATCAAGAAGAAATAAATCCAAACTTGAAGAGAAGAAATAAACCACCTCAATCACTTCTATAAATATCCAAGGAAAATAACCAACAATCACATCAAACTCCCTCACAAAAACAATAGACTTCTCAAAATCTCATCTCTGATATTGCACAAAAAAAATAATGAACCTCACTACCAAATTAACAATGAAAGATCCTCAGAATTCTCAAAAATTCTCCCTCAAAATATCCCACCATTTCCCCCTTGAAAAGAAAGAGAATTAATACAAATATAATTCCCAAGAGGTGTGAGGGAAGGGAAACCAATTTCTAACCAAGTCTCAACTAAATATGAATTATAAACTAACTCTAATACTAACAAAAATATAACAATAACCCCCTCCCCTCTCCCAAACAATAATATTATAATAAGAACTATATAATATCCATTCCAAAATAATCAACCTAATATATTTGTAGACACCTAAATCAGATTAATAATTTCATAATCAAATTTAGTCCTTTCCTAAGGCTTTATTATTTAAAATTTATTATTTAATTAATTAATGTCACTCCCCATATTTAATTAATTTAATTAATTAATTATAGTTCAATTAATTGAATATGCAACCCTTAGATATTTAATTAATCAATTCCCCTTCCTCTATTAATTTTAAAAAAATACCCCCATTTGGTTTAATTAATCCACTCTTTTTTTTCTTCTAATTTTGTGAATTAAATAAATCCTACTTAATCTATTTGAGAAAATGGCTCCTAACTTTAACCCCTAACCTAACCACCCTTCAACCACCTAACCCATGGTTCTAATACAACCCAACCCCTTCACACATACTAATCTCCTCTTAATTAGTTAATTAAAATTAATTAGCTAATTACCCCTCCAATCATTCTCTCTCCTATCACATCCTCCTAAATATTCCACTTGCCCAAGTTAATCCAAGTATCATCCTCCCTTAAACATTTGAAAAATCCTAATCTAAAGATTAAGAAATCCAAATACCTAACAAATTCAACCTCATGTATTTTCAACTTCAATCCCAACTCTCTCTCCACTTGTCAACCTTAAATTCTCTTACACCCTCAACCACATTCCCTACATATTTTTCCCCTCTCCCACCTCCCAAAATGGTCACAATCCTCAAGGCCTGACCTTTGAGGATTTGAGACAAGATGTTCCTTTATGGAACATCCTTCCCACCGCTCATATCCTCTCAACCTCTCTCCTTGTAACACTTGTCGCAAGGCTACAATATGAGTCTGAGAAATCACAATCCATGTGCTTTCCCTCAAATGCATCATAGCCCTTCCTAAACTTTCAATCTTGGCCATCTATTTCACTATCTCCTTGCCTATAAATTGATAGGAGTGGCGGTTCTCACTTGGAGTCAGGTTGGCTATCACTTAAGGCCTCTTCAATAGACCTATTTAGGGATTTCTCCAACCCTAATCCTAAGGGAAAGTTACCAATATCTTTACCCCTCTAACGTAGATCCACCCTATCAATAAGACTCTTCAATGCTCATTGAATTCCACAAGGTGTTTTCTACCAACCTAATCCAAATTCTCACAAAGAGTTGCAGGGTTGAATTTCAACCATTTTAGGTCATTTACCAACTATCTTGAAGGTTTGGAACCATCCTTCAATCATCTTCTCATCGAGTTCCTAAAATTTAGGAATTAGGACTAGTTGCCCCTTGTATCCCTATGGAGATAAAAAAATGGATTATCTCACAAATTTGGTTAAGGACCCCCAAATCTAATGTATGATCCAGATACCCTTTTTAAAAACATTAAATATTTTTAGGGTTAGGAGACTCCAAGTCATTCGTACAACACTTTTCCATTATTAGGGATTCACTCATTAAAAATAGGGATAATTGCTCCCTTCTCTAATTTTTTCTTGATTAGTTGATGAAATCCAATCTCTAGGTGCCACCACTACTTGGAGTTTCATGTCATTTAATAATTAAATTCATTATTACATGCACTTTTCCCTCTTATGGTTTTCCCTTTTAGGTTTTTGATCTCCTTTTATAAGGATCGATCCATTGTATATTTTATACAAATTTTCATTCAGGAAATATATTCTTCATATTTTCAGAGCCAAACCCTTGTCCTCTTTTTGTCTCTACCTCCTTGTGACATGTTTTTGTATGCAAGTGTTCTTTAGATTTTATGGATTTGTATTGCTCAAATCCTTCATGGCATCAGAGCCTGATTCGCTACAACTTGTTCATGTTTGAAGGAAATAGGGATCAAAGGAATAGTTGGTTCAGATTTGTTCTTTTTCAGGTATTTTTTTTATTAAAATTAGGGGGTCACTATTTTTTGGTGCACTTTGCGCTCAAACGAACCTCGCCGTTGAACTCACAATGCCCAAAAATCCCTATTTTGATATAAAATACATCTGATTTGGATAAAATTGCAAGGAGAGGCAAATATTTTTTGCCCTAGGGTCATATTATTGTGCACACATCCCAAGGATTAGAAAAAATACATGCAAATTGAGGTTTATGGTATAGAAAAAAAAATTACACTAGCCATCGTCCACCACCACTTTGTAGCCACCAGTGGGCTATCCCTAGTAGTCACCACCAGGATCACCACAACGGTCACTACTAAAATCTTGCGATAGTCATTGTCATAGATAACCACTAGTAGTTAAGCCACCATCAGCTGCTAGCACTCCTCATTCAGTGATTGGTCATGTGCTGCGGCCGAGGGCTTATCTTTTTTGGCCCCTCCAATTTTCTTTTGAAGATTTTTTTACTTCAGGAGCCCCTTGCACTAAAATTGGCATAAGTAGAGCTACAAGCATCATTTTTTGGCAAATAAAATATCGCCAAAAAGTTGGTTCCAAGACCAAAATTCACATGAGGTGTACTCTGGTTTTTTATTCCATCTTCCTTACTATTTATACTATCAGATGTAGATGATCATTTCTACATTCTGGGGGGCCTAATTTGCTCAAAGTAGCTCTATTTTTTGATCCAAAAGAAGCATAAAAAATCTCTTCTCGAGAACTATCTAGATCTCTACCATTTTTCATCATAATTTTTTCCAGGTACAGATGATTCATATTTGAAGCCTTTATGATTTTTCTTGTATAAGTAAATCTTTCTAGCTTTTGTGGTTTGGTTATTTGCATTGTGGGGGGTGTTTTTCTTTCTTGTTTCTATCATTTACTTCAATAAACTAGATATACATCAAAACAAACCCCTTGGAAACAAATGGCTTAGACCTCTTCTTTTCTAGAACTTCTAACCCCACATAATTATCACACATAGAAAACCCTGATGACACGACTTCTCCATTCAAAATAGTTGGGGTCAAGTGTTTAAATGCAATGCAACCAGTATTAACAAGGCCCTTTAAGGTCATGCAGAACATGAACAAGATGGATGAGGCTATGGGGTTGATTATGTTGGAATGATTTTTAGGTTTTATGAGAATTACTATTTCCAATCTTGCCAGATTCCAAATCTGGTATGCCTGTCAAAATTTTCATAAGTCTACAAGAAATTGTCCTTTCAAAATCTGAAATTCAAGTTTACCAGATGAAAAATACCCATACGTTCTTTCCTAGGTCTTTTTTCCCTTAAGAGGGTTTCTATTTTGAAAAAACCCTAAGAGTGCCCTAGATCTTTATATTTCCAAGTTACTTTTGAGGCATTTAATGGGTCATCTATGCATGTGGTCTATGTTCATCTTAGTGTTCTTTGAATCTCAAAATGAATTTGTTAAGTCTTCAAACATTTGGTGATTCAGTGACAAAGCCCTGTTTCTTTGTTATGTTTCTTCAGTCGCGTAATCTCTAGTTTTTGATTGACAATAAGTGTTTTGATATGGCGATCCGATGATAATGCAGTTGTAGATTCTCATAATTTATGGTGGTTTCCTCAAAACATTTGGTGACCCAGTGCAACGGTTATCTCCCATTTGCTAGATATAATGGTGAAGTCTTATAGTGTTTAACGATTAAGTGAGAGCCACAGATGCAGATGAAGATCAATGGTTAGTATTATATTGCGGTATTTACTTTGTAGTGCATAATGAATTCAATGATTAAGGGAACAAGTTTTATCTCAATCTCCAAGACTCAGTGATAAGTTAGAAAATGTTAAGCGATACAATGATCAGCTATGAATTACTCTTTAGTCACTTAATCTCCAAATACTTGAGATAGTATTTAAGATAAATATTCAGTGAATCAACAAACATAGTGTTTTCTTAATCTCACAAAGATAAAGATTGGAGTCTTTTAATCTGGAAATCTAGTGAATAAGGGAAAAGATGATAAGATGATAGTTTATCTATTCAAAAAATGAATGACTAAAGGGCTATCATTGAATCTTATGACCAAATGGTTAAGTGATAAAATATCCAGTGATTTAGCGACAATCATTGATAAGAGTAAAGATCAATAATCTGTGTGTGATCTCATAAAAGAACTAAGGTTAAGGATTTTGTTCGGTGATTCAGATATAATGGTATTTTCCAAGTATCCAATTGTAACCATGGTTAGTATGATCTTTCAGAGATCACAAGAACATAGCAGTCATTGGATTTCAAGGTTAAAATTGAGTTAAGATTTTCATTTAGCGATTTAGTGAAAAGCATTCAGTCTCCAAATATCGTAATCAAGATTAGGTTAAGATAATATTAAGAGATTAAAAAAATACACTTAGTCACTAAATATCTGAGAAAAGGAAAGGTTAAGTCAAAGATTTGGAGATTTAGAGAAGGCTCTCAGTCGCTGGATCACAGAATCAGTGAAGTTAGAGTTAAAGGATTTGGAAATGACACAAGGACCATAGATGCAAATCAGATTTGACAGTGATCACCAAATCTCCTAATAAAACCTTGAGTCAGGAAGATGTTAAAAGATCATGTGAGTCTTTCAGTCGCTTGATCGCCAAATTAACTTAGATTTAAGAAAAGCATTATGAGAATAGGAGAAGTCTATCAGTCACTTGATCTTTGAAAGATGTGAGTTAAGTTCGCATAAATGAAAAAGAAAAGGAGCTGTTGATTATGTGGAAAGGTACTCTTCCAGGATGGATAAAGTGTACTAACTAGCCAATCAGATCAAAATTAAGGGTTTTGTTAGTACTCGAGGGTTTTTGATGATGACACCATAATCATTTTTCTCTTTCTCTACAAATTTTAATTGTAAGCTATAAACATCTTACATTATTACTAGCCATTTTGCAAAATTGGTGTCAAGTAGAGTTGAATGTTGAGATAACTAAAAGAAGATTGCAGTAATCTTGATAACTCCCATGCATTAAATGATAAGGGTCATATTAACGAGACATTTTTGTATTTACACTCAATCATTTCCAGAAGAGCAATTGAGTTGCAGAGAGTGAATTGCAAAAAGAAAATTGCAGAGCTAAGTGATCAGAGTAGAATTGTAGAAATGAGTGAGCCAGAATTGAGTGTAGCCTCATCTAGTGAGGGAGCTAAAGAACATGGAGGTGAAGATAAAGGAAAGCCTAACTTCTCAGAAGAATTCATCAATTTACTTCTTGGTTCAAACTAGAATAAAAAGGTTAGTGATGAAGTTTTCGTTGACCTCATGGAAAATTTTAGAGATCCTAATACTCCATCATGTTCTAGTTTTATGTTGTTTAGCTATTTTTACAATAATTGAAATAGAGCCATTCCCATTTGTAATGCATGGACTCTAGGTATGGCCAAGCTAATTGTCCTAGATTTCTTCCTAGATGTAGACCTTTTGCATGAATTGGCCAGACTTTATGACACAATGTCTAAAAATATTAGAAAGAAGGATGGGTCAGCCCTAGTAACTCTAGATAGGGGATCCTTCATGAAGGCATTCAATATGTTTTCATCTTCTTCAAAAGAAATAGACTTGAAGAAGGAAAGGGAAAAATATACAAGCCACTTAGGGTCTGCAAGAAACCAAATTGCCAGACATGTTCCCAAAACTGGAAAATACATCACCCCTCTTCCACCAACCATGAAATCCCCTTATGAGCATAAATCCCCCAATAGCTATATGAAATATTTGGCCTATGGACTATGTAGAGTTTTTGGGATAGATGGGAATGTAGACAAAATGCCAACTAATATAATGATGATGGTGCTGGACATCCAAAATTCACATGTAAACACAGATTATGATTACATCTAGTATGTAATTGGAAGAATGCATGGGGGCTTACTAGTGATGAAAGAAGATAAGAGGCCAATAAGGTTCATGCATTATTCTCTTTTATTGCATTTGATTTTATATTACAATGTTGATAGTTTGGAGGTCCAGATACTAAGACCAAGAATAATGTTTAATGGATAGCACAACCTAATGTAGTACTAGTTAAGGGTGTGGAATTATACATCCAATTAGAATTACTTCTGTGCTTTTGAGAATTGGATTGTCTTACCAATTCTAAACATGTTAGGGAAAAATTTTAATAGGTTTCCAGTTAGGATGTTGAAGCTTCTCAGGCCTAAACAATTTATTGATAACTGGAAAAAGGGACATAATTGGGGTGATTTATATTTGGGTGAGAACTGCAAAATAATTAGAGTATATGGATTCCCACAGCCCCCACACATACTCCCTAAATATGTGCCACCAAGAATTTACCTATTAGAATTCATATGGAAATTAATTTTAACTAAGAAGGAACACCTAGCATCTCACAAGAAAGGGAAATTCACTCCTTGATAATTTAGAGTATCAAGTTTCCTGATTGGTAAAAGAGTATTGCCAAATCTTAACACATAGCTAAATCATTTCAAAATGGCCTTTGGTATATACATGTATGTAGATGCAGAAGAGTTTATCAAATATGCCAGGAAAACAATCATCCCCAACATTAGTACTATAAAGGAGCATGAGGGGTGTGATGAGGAAGATGTGACAAGAAACATGATGGATGACAATGACATAAAAAGAAAGGTCAACAAGTTTTCTGATTTGTTGGAATTAGCAGCTCAGATAAAAAAGGCTGGAATTGCCTTTAGTGGATTCTTTCCCGACCTCCCCTATTTGAAAAGGATTGAGATAATGGTGGAGGACTATGACACTCTCTCCAACTAGTTGGAGGCTCTTCTTGAAGAAAAACAAGAGAAGAAAAGGGACTATTCTTCCTTTGAATATGAAGAATATGGGTATGTGTAGAATCATGGTATGCCAAACTAGGCCCTTAAGTGGCAATGAAAATTTAGACAATCAGGTTTAGGCAAGTTGACATAAAAAATTAAACAACTTATATGTATTATATCAAAAATATGTAAGAAGAGAATCTGTAGAAAATTGAATTTAGTTTCTAAGATACTAGGCCTTTTTAGAAAAAAAATTATTCTATATGTTGAAAATTTCAAATTTCAATGTAGTAGTATGAAAATTTCAGGAAATATAAGTAGGTATATGTTGGGTAAAACTGAGGTTCAATGGATAGCCTTTTATGGATATAATAGAATCGAAATTACCCTTACAAATGTCAATCCAGAATTCGTAAACTCGTGAGAGATATAACGGCTGTTTGCTCAAGGGGTGAAAGTAATAAATCAAGGGTTTTATGAATGCAAATTACTGCTTTAAACTACCACACATCTATTGCAAATGAAAACACAAAGAAATTAAGAATCAAATCCCATCTATTGTAAATGAACTTCAAATACAAACCAATACTTCTATGAATGGAATAAATTCATCTAAAGTTCACATCTTTAAACAATTAAACAATATATTTATAAATGCTATTAACACACTTCTAAATAATTAATCACACTCTTCTAGATAATTAATCTCAATGAATGCTTATTGCGGAAGTTGTTGTCTGATTAAAAGTTGGTTTAATTAAGGATTTTAATCTGCTTAGATTGTGACAGGAAGTTTTATAGCGGCAGGAAAATGTTTTCAATAGACTGGTTCAAAATGCAGGGTGCGGCAGGAAGTATGATAAGTGGTGACAGGGGATATTATAGATGGCGACATAAAGTTGTGAATATTGCGAATATTATATCTTAATGACTGAAAGGATATGGTAAGAGGAATACAACAAGTGATATTGTGAGTACTAAGGTTGAATGCAAGTGGTAGGAAGAATATGGCGAACAGTAATAGATTTATGTAATAATAGAATAATATCAAACAATTTCTTCATAAACTGTCACAACCAACTATTTCATCAGACAATTGAATTTATGATCATTCGACAAGCTCTGTATAGATTCAATCAAACATATATATATAGTAACTTCTGAGAAATGTACACAATCAAGGCTTGAAAGGAACACACGAAATTGACAACACTGAAATACTTACAAAGCAAACTATAATAGTCTCACCGAGCTTCCCAAGAGCGGGCCCTCCTCCGGTTCACTGGGTGAGAGATATCCTAAAACTGGCTGCTACAGGAGTTCCACGTTTTCAATACAGATTTCGAAGATGATAGAAAAATAGAGTATATCATATATTATCGGTCCTCTGTCTTTTGATTCACATTTACTTATATAGCCTAAAATGTTCAACCATATTAATAACTAACCAGAATGGCCACTGGTCTGTTTCCTAAACATGGAGAATAGTTTGTTTTGGCCGCTGGCCATACATAACAAATTGTGCAATAGTCTAACTAAAATATCATATGGCCAAAATCTGAGCCATTCAAAACTATGTACTTAATGTAACAAGGCGACAACTTCAAAACTGTTCTTCCAGTGAAATAGCCAACTCCATATACTCGTATGTTTAGTTCCTGTAGCAAAATGAACCAACATATATCAATATTTATGCATTCAAACATCCACTCTTTCAAGAAATATTTCAAACCTTAAGACTTTATTATATGCACTATATCCCTTAATAATTAATGGCAAAACAGGGGTTTTGACAGGCTTAAGACAAGGAAAAAGTTACAAAGAATGTACAAAAACAAAAATAGTTTGCACACCCATCATTTTCCCCCCAGCTCAAAGGTTTTGCATGTCCTCATGCAAATTAGGTGTGTGGCTGGATTGAATAGGCTTCTCATTTAATATCTCTATATCTGCTTCAGCTGTGGTTACACCAGTGGTTCCCTTTTCCTGAGAGGTGAGTGATTGTAGCTGTAACTGCAACTGTTGGTTTGATTGATGGAGCTGAGTGATCATCTGCCACAATTGTGTAGTAGAAAAGAGGGACATATTCTGTTCAGCGTCAGGAATTTCTTGAATTTCACTTGTTCCTGTAGCAATTGGAATAGGGGCATTTTGAACTGTAGGCGCGACAGGGAGTTGAACGTTACTGATAGCAACCATTGCAAGAGTAGTTTCAGGAAGGGGAGGCTCAACATTAATACCCTGATAAAGGACCAGATCAGTAGTGGTATTAGAGGGTTCTGGCATTATGATTCCCTCTTGTTGAGCATGTTCTTTATGGACATCTTCCTGTGATTTTGCAGTTTCAAGGTTCTCTTGCTGATCGTCCATAATGCCTTCTTCTTTATTAATCTCAACATTAGTGTCCTCCCCAAATTTTTCACTAAATGCTTCGCTGAATTCGGTGCCATGTTGTCCAATTTCTCCTGCATTTTGTTGTTCAAGTGGCTCTTCTGCGTCAGAAATTGTTTTCTCTGGAGTAGAGGCTTCTTTTTGTTGTTGTGACTTCTTATTTCTATGCTGCTGGCTCCTCATCCTTCTCAAAAACTGAGCACTCTTTGTCTGGGGTTCTTTTGTTCCCAAAATTTCCATATCACCTGCGGATTCCATTGTGTCAACTAACCCTGGCAATTTAGTAGGGGTATGCTGCTTCTGTCGCGTAATCATGGAATGAGGGCTATATTCTGGGGTTTCACTTTCTGCTTTTCTCTTAGGCTTTGAGGCTTTTACTTTGGGTAGGCTTGAGGGTTTCAGGCACCACTTTTTGGAAGAACTGGCTTCAGGGGTATCATCAGTGGCAGGAGGTTGAGGACTTTCTCTAGGAGTTGAATTCACAAAGGCATCCCATTCGAGAGGTGGCTGAGCCAGGTGAAGGTTATGGTTAATAATGAGCTTGATTAATCCATGGTGGGCCAAGGAATCAGCATGTCCCCGATTGTATTGGTCACAAGACCGTTTCAGGGAACAAAATAGGTAATAGGGCAAATTAACAAGAACACCATATCGCAAATGTAACATTAAGTGGAAATGGTGGGCAAATACATACTTGAAGTGACCTTCGCAGGTGATATAGTGAATTAAAAACTTGGCAACATCATCTCATGGCTCCGGAAGTGATTTCCTTGCTATCCCTTGCCCCTGGATGTTCTCAATCGATTCACCACATTGTAGAAACTACTTTTTGTGGGGTTTCAAATCGGTAACTCTGGATGACGCGGTAGGAAAGAAATGATCACCAACTTGAGGCAAGCCAGTGACCTGTGCAATAACCTACAAATTCACTGGGAATTAGAGTCCACGAATTGTAGCACTGTCCCCCTGGAAGCCCGTTGCAAATTCCGCAGCGACAGTAGCATCAAAACCACTCAATTGTTTAAAGAACTTCATCCAGCCAGCATGAGCAAAAATTTTCATTGCCTCTTCAGCAGCATCCAATTTGTCCATTGAATCAGGTTCATAGCGAAGGTGTTTACCCCCCATGTTTTAACAGGCAACAAAATTTGAAAAGTTTATCACAGTGGAAAACAAAAGGCAACAGCAAAAATGAAAGTGACAGGAAGTATGAAGCGGATTTAGCAACAGGGAGATGAGGACAACGCCAATAAAAAGTAATAATAATGGCAAAGCCGGTATAATTAATTGTTAAGGACAAAAGACTCATGTAGAAGTGACCTGGCGCAGGGATTAGTAATAATGGAAAGGAGCGTGTAAGAACTGACGTGGGAATGATGGCTCAATAAGGGCGTATGCGAAAATGATGATATGTCCCAGGACCCCCCCAACTTAAGCGACTGATCCATCCTAGTCATGCCAAGTAATCAATAAGAAAATAAAGTACATAAAACAAAGCATAAGGTAAGAAAATACTTCCTGACGTGGTGACAGTGTGGAGGTCGAGGTGAAGTCATCAGCAAATCCAAGGAGATCAGTGATCACAGAAAGAGTGTCGTCAGCCGTAAGAGAAAAAGATAGCAGGCACGTGAAGAGTAAATGGAAACCGGCGGCATAAAGAGAGGAGAAAGGACAGGCAGCCAATGAAAAGACAGGGAACAGAGATACGTGGTAGGCGCAGCAGTGGAGCCGACAGGAAAAAACCGGACCGTCAGGATAACCACGAACAAAGAACGCCAAGAGGAGGGGCAAAAGAAGGGCGACAGGAGCTCCAAAACCTCCTGTCGCAGCCACCAAAGAATGACCCACCCCTGAGAGATGGGCAACAGAGACCTGAAAAGCTTCTGTCGCACGCGCCAGAAGATAAGTGGGGCCATTGGCGGCCCTTTTGGGTTTTTATTTATTTTTTATTTTTTATTTTTTAAATTTTTTTTATATTTTATTTTTGTGAAAAAAATTTATTTACGACACGAGACCGCCGAGAAATCGGTTTTCAATCAAGTGCCGCCCGGCAGCGCTGGCGAACCAATTTTCACTACCAAGGAGTTTTGACAACTACAAGTCGCTGGATTACCCAGTTTTCAACAAGTAGTTGGCCAACAACGCCAAAGACTGGTTTTCATTGTTGGATCCTTTCTTCTTCTTCTTTTTTTTTTTTTTTTTTTTTTAAATATAGTTTCTATATATATATATATATATAGAAGCATATACATATTCTAGCAAGGTTGAGGAATACCATAAGGAACCAAGGTGAGTTCCTTAGCAAGCACCAGAGAGAAAGCTTCCTTGGAGAGAGGCTTTTTATACAGCTTTAGTCGATGGCCATTAACAAGGAGCGTGTGACGTTCAGAATCTACTGTGCAGAGCTGAACTGCACCATTGTCATAGACATGCTCAATTTCGTAGGGTCCAAGCCATCGTGTGTGAAACTTGCCTTTGAAATCCTGAAATCAGGAATCGTACAAAAGTGCCCAATCACCTGGCTGAAAGGAGTGTTGACGAATGTGTTTGTCGTGCCAAAGTGCTCGCTGATTTTGGACAAGTTCGGTATGGAGGAGTGCATCCTGACGGAGTTCATCCAAGGAGTGGAGTTGGGTTAGGCGTTCTTGCTGAGCATCAGAGATACTCAAACTAAGTTGAAGTGCAGTTCGAAGATTTTTAATCTCAAACTCAATAGGAAGAACAACCCTCTTACCATAGACCATCTCATAAGGGGTCAGACCAGTGGTGGTCTTCCATGTGGTACGATAGGCCCACACAGCTTCAGGAAGCCGTGTGGCCCAATCACGCTTATGAAGAGCAACAGTCTTGGTAAGAATATTTTCCAGTTCTCGATTAGTGACCTCTACCTATCCATTTGCTTGAGGATGATAGGGTGATGATTTCCGGTGACAAATTTCATACTCTTTGACTAATGCAGCAATAAGATCTGAAGTGAACTGGGGTCCTTGATCCGTAGTAATCTCCCATGGAACACCAAAGCGGGTGAAAATCTCAGAGTACAAGAAGGCAGCAACTTTAGTATCACGGGCATGCTTGAGAGCAACCACTTCAACCCACTTAGTAACATAATCCGTACAAACAAGAATGTATTCCTTGTCATTAGAAGGTGGATTGATAGGCCCCACAAAGTCAAGACCCCACTTCTCAAAAGGTTCAATAGAAAGCTGAGGATGGAGTGGCATTTCATCAGAATGAGTAGGATGACCCATTCGTTGGCATTGATCACAATGATGAACATAACGCCTAAAATCTTTATGGAGTGTAGGCCAATAATATCCCGCAGTAAGAATCTTTTGAGCAGTCCGTTGAGCAGCAAAGTGTCCTCCACAAGGTTCAGTATGGCAGGTGCGTAGAATATCAAAGACATCCTCTTCAGGGACACATCGACGCATAATGTTATCAATGTCGGTACGGAAGAGAAGACCATTGATCCATGTATATTGTCCACTCAGGCTTATCAACTTTCGATGTTCTCGAGGAGAAAAGTGTGCTGGAAACTTGCATGTAACCAAATAGTTGGCAATGTCAGCATACCACAGACTCTTGGTGGAAATGGCAAAGAGGTGTTCATCAGGAAACATATCATCAACAAGAACAGATTCACCATTTGATTGCTGTAACCGAGACAAGAAATCTGTAACCACATTTTCTCGACCAGGCTTATCAAGTATAGTGACATCAAATTATTGTAATAAAAGTAACCATCTAATAACTCTACCAGTTACCACAGGTTTATTCATTAAAAATCAAATTGCTGAATGATCAGTATGAACAAACACTTTATAACCAGTAATATAATGCCGAAATTTATTAATAGCATAAACAACAGCTAAAAATTCTTTTTCAGTTACCGTATAGTTTACTTCGGCACCAACAAAGTTCTTGCTGACGTAGTAAATGGAATAAAATAGGTTGTCTTCTTTTTGTCCGAGTACTGCTCCCATTGAAAAATCAGAAGCATCAGTATGAATGTGGAATGGTAATTCCCAATTAGGGCCCCTAAGGACGGGAGTAGTCACAAGTTTGTTCTTAATAGTCTCAAAAGATTCTTGACATTCAGGGGTCCAAGTGAAGACAACATCTTTGGCTAATAGAGCAAATAAAGGAGAAGCAATCTTACTGAAGTTTTCAATAAATCTCCTGTAATATCCAGCATGACCAAGGAAACTCCTAACATCTTTCTGAGTTGAAGGTATAGGGAGGTCTTGGATTATTTGGACCTTTTTGGGGTCAACTTGGATACCTTTTGAAGAGATAAGGTGGCCTAAGACAATTCCTTCAGTCATTAACATATGACACTTCTCATGGCTTAGTGATAAGTTGGTGTCAATACATCTTTTAAGTACTTTCTCCAAATTATCTCTGGCTTCTTCAAAAGTATTCCCATGAACAGTAAAATCATCCATATAAACTTCTACACAATCGTTAACTAGATCAGCAAAGATGCTTAATACTGCTCGTTGAAAGGTAGCAGGGGCATTACATAATCCAAAAGGAAGAACATTGTATGCAAAAGTTCCCCATGGGCAAGTGAAAGTGGTCTTATCCTAATCCTCTGGGGTAATGCGGATTTGATTGTACCCGCTGAATCCATCCAAGAAAGAGAAGAATCATTTCCCTGCAAGAGTATCCAAAACTTGATCAATAAAGGGTAATGGAAAGTGATCCTTCTTAGTAGCCCTATTTAATGCTCTATAATCAACACAAATACACCACTTACCATTTTTCTTTGGAACAACAACCAAAGGAGATACCCACCTACTATCTGAGATAGGATATATAAAACCAACATTCAACAGTTTCTGAAGCTCTTCTTTAACTATGTCGTGTAAAGCAGGATTAAGTCTTCGTTGTGGTTGTCGAACGGGGCGACTTCCTTCTTCTATGTAAATGTGGTGCATACAAGTGTCTAGATGGATACCTCGCATATCTTGATACTCCCATGCAAATGCATCTTTATGTTCTTTGAGCATACTGATGAGATCTTTGACTTGAGTTGGTGTCAATTGTGGGTTAATATTGAGGGTACGTCCTGATAGAATTTCCATGGGTTCTGAAGGTGTAGGAGCATTAAGAATGAGTTCTGCTGACGTTCTTGGTTTATCTAAAGATAATAATGGACTATACAAGCATTGATGTGGCAAAAGTTGGTGTAGGATGAAGAAGTGTTTGATAGATCGAGGATTGTTGATTAGAGGAAAATTTCCAAAAGGACAATCACTAGTCGTATGAGAAGGAAAAACCATAGTTTCTAAAATATCATTAGACTCATACCTATTTTGAAGAAAGTTCATTAAAATGGTGTCCTCAGTAGGCTCCTCAAGGTGATGGGCTTGCTCGATAGCAAGGATTGGTACTGAATCTTCTAGATCACTATCGATCCATGCAGGATCTTCTGTATCCAACAAGGGGTGAGCTGGGGGATATAAGGTCAATTGTTTTGTTTTCTCTCCATTGGAAATAACCATGTTACCTGACCGACAATTGATATGAGCATTGGTAGCTGCTAACCAAGGTCTCGCTAGAATTAAAGGATACCCTCCCAACTTAGCTTTTGGTTGTAAAATCATAAAATCAGTTGGATAATCCCAGCTATTAATGGAAAGAACAACATCTTCTATAACCCCCTCTGGTCTGACTAAAGATCGGTCAGCCATCTGAAGTACTGTAGGAGTAGGTCTAAGTCCATCCAAAGATAATTTGATTTTTGTTTCATTGGTTATCACATTTATAGCAGCACCTAGATCTACAAGTGTGTTAGGAATAACAATTGTACCAATACTTACTTGTATAACAGGGCTACCAAGATCTGCATATTTTGGAATGGTTATATTCCCCAACATCAACTCAGCTAATTGTCCAATAACTTGAACAGTCTTTGGATCCTCCTTCTTTTTCTGTCATCGGGTGCATAACTCACGTACTGTTTTATTGTATACTGGAATATCCTTAAGAGCCTGCAAAAGAGGAATTTTAATGTTAACATTCCAGAGTTCATTCATAAAATCAAACTCAGTTTGTGTATGTTCCTTTGGTACAGGTTTAGAAAGCAAGCGCTCAGGAAAGGGTGGAGAAAAGGGAGGTTCCTTTGGAATGTCCTCCTTATCTTCTTCTTCAATTTCTGTAATAGTTGGCCCTTGGAGAGCCTTTCCCAACCTTAACTGGACTCCTTCCAATTCGACTGCATTGATTGGATAAGTAGGGTAATTTGCCACCTCATTATTATATATGGGTTGAGGAGGTTTATTGTTGGGATTTGGATTCGGTTGAGTTGGCATAGATGTGGGTCTAGGTGGTTGTGGTGGATTTAAAGGCGGATTTGAAGAAGATGGAGGTATTGGAGGAAGAAATTGTTAAGTTTGTGGGTAGGGACTTATCATTGGTGGTGGTGGAAAGGATTTTTGTGGAAAATAAGGTTGTGTATAAGGTTGTGGAGGTGGATACGAGGATTGTGGCACATGTGGCCTCCATGCTTGATGCCACGGTTGTGTACTAGGTTGAAAAGTTTGGGGCCATTGAGAATAGGGTTGAGGTTGTTGCCAACCGCCATACCATGGACTTTGGTTGGAAAATTGCTGAGATGATCCAGAAAAATATTCATTAGAAAATCCTCTAGGTGGAAATGGGCGTCGCGGAGCCATTTAATAAACTGGTTCTTCAGTGTATTCCATAGGAGCAATCCCTTCAGGAAATGGGAGTAGTGTTGAAGTCTTACTAGCTTCCTCAAGGGATGCGATATGAGTCCTATTATAAGGGCAGTCTTCTGGTCCATGCTTCTCACGACACATTGGACAATATACTACCAAGGCCTTTTCAGCTTCTTCTTGTTTCCTGCGAGTATACAAAGTGGCAATTTGCTTGCCCATGTGGTTTAATAAATTAGTTTGAAGGTCTTCAAGTAAATTACCAATTTCTCGCTTGGATATACCTGATGCATTACCCATGGTGGAAAACTTACTTGAAGGTCCACGAACAGATCTATGAGATCGCGAATAGTTCCTGCATATGTCACAAATATCATCGAAGGGCATTTTAGAAATATCACCTTTACCAATCAAATTTAAGGCATCCATGGTTTCATCGTGAATCCCTCTTAAGAAGAGCATCTTAATAGTGTCTACAGTTAAATCAGGGCATCTTGAGCATTGTAGGCTAAAGGCAAAACGCTCTAGAAAATCTTCAACTGACTCATCTTCCCGTTGAGTCATGTGAAAGATTTCATCCCATACCTCCTTAGTTTTACAATACTCCTGATATTTTTCCAGAAAAGCATCTTTCATTTGACCCCATGGTCTAATGTCCCTAAGACTCATAAACCATCGTAATGCAGCATCTTTCAATGTAGCTGGAAATAGCTTTAATTTTTGTGCATCATTTTGGTAGTCATAGCTATTACAAAGGACATTAAATTCAAACAGGAACATATCAGGATCCTCAGAGGTTGACCCTCTAAATATAGGAAGCGCTGAGTGAGGGATGTTCTTCATAGGGGCATTATCCTCTGGAGGTTGAATGGGGAATTCAAAGGTCGTATTGTGTTGGACAATGGCATTACCAGCATTATTTCCTTCCCCTGCATTTCCTATATTATCACCCATGACTTCCTCTAAGACTTGTGTTGCCCAAGGTGTGTAATTTGTTGTAAAAGGTTTCTCCGATAGATCCTGAAGTTTACTACACCTAGTGTTGTATGAGTCTTTGAATTGTTGGAAGATTTCAGAGGATGTAGTAAGGAAGTTAGACTGTGAAGGTGGCTGTAAATTGGCTTCTTCATTTGGTTTAGATTGGTTATTCGATGACCTCTTCTCTTTTTGTGGTTTTTGAATTTTTGAACTACTTGCTAATTCTTTCTTAACAAACCTACCTTGACTATCTCTAAGTCTATTCATGCACCTAAATGACTTACTGCAGTGGAAACCAAAGGTACTAGCTTAAGCAAGGTCGACAATTGCTCAAGACTTCTCAAGGGCTCACTGTTCCTATCTTGACCTATTATAGTTTCACACCTTTAATATCTCTCCCCGGCAACGGCACCAAAAATGTTGGGTAAAACTGAGGTTCAATGGATAGCCTTTTATGGATATAATAGAATCGAAATTACCCTTACAAATGTCAATCCGGAATTTGTAAACTCGTGAGAGATATAACGGCTGTTTTCTCAAGGGGTGAAAGTAATAAATCAAGGGTTTTATGAATGCAAATTACTGCTTTAAACTACCACACATTTATTGCAAATGAAAACACAAAGCAATTAAGAATCAAATCCCATCTATTGTAAATGAACTTCAAATACAAACCAATACTTCTATGAATGGAATAAATTCATCTAAAGTTCACATCTTTAAACAATTAAACAATATATTTATAAATGCTATTAACACACTTCTAAATAATTAATCACACTCTTCTAGATAATTAATCTCAATGAATGCTTATTGCGGAAGTTGTTGTCTGATTAAAAGTTGGTTTAATTAAGGATTGTAATCTGCTTAGATTGCGACAGGAAGTTTTATAGCGGTAGGAAAATGTTTTCAATAGACTGGTTCAAAATGCAGGGTGCGGCAGGAAGTATGATAAGTGGTGACAGGGGATATTATAGATGGCGACAGAAAGTTGTGAATATTGCGAATATTATATCTTAATGACTGAAAGGATATGGTAAGAGGAATACAGCAAATGATATTGTGAGTACTAAGGTTGAATGCAAGTGGTAGGAAGAATATGGCGAACAGTAATAGATTTATGTAATAACAGAATAATATCAAACAATTTCTTCATAAACTGTCACAACCAACTATTTCATCAGACAATTGAATTTATGATCATTCGACAAGCTCTGTATAGATTCAATCAAACATATATATATAGTAACTTCTGAGAAATGCACACAATCAAGGCTTGAAAGGAACACACGAAATTGACAACACTGAAATACTTACAAAGCAAACTATAATAGTCTCACCGAGCTTCCCAAGAGGGGGCCCTCCTCCGGTTCACTGGGTGAGAGATATCCTAAAACTGGCTGCTACAGGAGTTCCACATTTTCAATACAGATTTCGAAGATGATAGAAAAATAGAGTATATCATATATTATCGGTCCTTTGTCTTTTGATTCACATTTACTTATATAGCCTAAAATGTTCAACCATATTAATAACTGACCAGAATGGCCGCTGGCCTGTTTCCTAAACATGGAGAATAGTTTGTTTTGGCCACTGGCCATACATAACAAATTGCGAAACAGTCTAACTAAAATATCATATGGCCAAAATCTGAGCCATTCAAAACTATGTACTTAATGTAACAAGGTGACAACTTCAAAACTGTTCTTCCAGCGAAATAGCCAACTCCATATACTCGTATGTTTAGTTCCTGTAGCAAAATGAACCAACATATATCAATATTTATGCATTCAAACATCCACTCTTTCAAGAAATATTTCAAACCTTAAGACTTTATTATATGCACTATATCCCTTAATAATTAATGGCAAAACAGGGGTTTTGACAGGCTTAAGACAAGGAAAAAGTTACAAAGAATGTACAAAAACAAAAACAGTTTGCACACCCATCAGTATATGTCTGACCACCTTAAACACAATCAAATGATAATTTTTTAAAAAAATATTCTAGATATAAGTAGTAGACTCATGTTCGGATGTGAAACATATTTTTTTGTAATTTATTTCTAAGTAAATAATTAATTATGATTTTTCTTCTACAACTTTTCTAGAATACAAAAACTCTTGTGTCTGATCAGGTTAACTTAGTCTAAACTTTATCAAATAGAAAACTTTTTTTATTTTTCTTCTAGTAGGAAAATTATAGAATGTGACACATGTTTTGGATTTCAAAAATGTTATACAATTTGAAAGTTATAACTATTTTTCAATAATTTTATCAATCAGGACTAGAAAGATAACAAGTAGGTCTATGTCTAACCACATTAAACAATATCGAATGATAATATTTTTTTATAAGATTATAGATAAAAGTAATAGACTCATGTTTGGATGTGATGTATTTTTTTTTGTATTTTTTTTCTAATTAAATAATTAATTGTGATTTTTTTGCTACAAATTTTCTTGAATATAAAAACTCGCATGCCTGACCACCTTAACTTAGTCTAAACTTCCTCAAATTGAAATAATTGTTTATTATTATTATATTAGGTGAAGCATAGAATGTGATGTATATTTAAAATTTCAAAAATGTTATATTGTTTGAAAGTTATAGTTGTTTTTCAAAGATTCTATCAATCAGGGATTTTTTTTCACATCACCACTTTTTGGCATACCATGATCCTGCACATACCCATATCTAGATGATTCCCAAGAGGAAAATAGCCCAACTCAAGGAGAAAATCCTCCTATTGTTGATGTTCCTAAGACAGAGGATGTATTTGAGCCTCCTCCAAAGAAACAAAGATGAGAGGTAGGAGAATCCTCAAAATTGAACAAGAATAAGAAAGAAATGGATAGAGTTGCAACTTTAGTAGTTGGTGACAGGGCCTATTATCACCACATGAGGAAAAACATTAGGTAGAGAAAGAAAGTGGACACCTAGGAAGAAGTGGAATTACTCCTGATGCTTGGACAGGATGAAAGGGAGATATACCAAGAAGAGTTTCTTAATGATGATGAATTCATAAAAAGTGATGAGTTTAAGAACTTCCTAATTTGGATGAAGCAACAATAAATTTCCAAGACCATACCTGAAGGTATAGATCCAAATGACAAGGCATTGAAAGCCTTGCCTACTGTATTGTCTTAAAATGGAAGAACTTCCATGTTAAGAATGTTTATCTATCTAAGTGGTTTGGGGTCATGTCAAACACCTTGAATAGGTCTTTGCATGGATCTTTCTTTTTCCCCCTGTTCCACTTCTCTCTCCACCTATTTCCATCCTTTTTCTGGCACCTAGACCTAAGAACCTAAGATTTGAGACCTCAGGGTCAAGGTCAACCTCAACCTTGACGTAGCCAAGAGTCAACCTCAACTCTGACTTAGGGTAGAGTTGACCTCAACCCTCACCTTGGGTCCATTTTTCAAGTTCTGGAGGTTTTGGGATATCAAGTTTCAGAAACTTTTATTTTCTCACTTTTGGGTCAAGGCTGTTTCAGATTTCAGAATGGTAAAATCTTAAATTTCATTTAATCTAGGTCCATTTATAGGGGTTAAGGTTAATTACGATTTAACTCTCCACTGTCGGCCTCTCTAGAAGTTTGTGCCCTAGATCACTATAAAAAGAAGCCTTCCTCTCTCATTTTCTCCATCCATTATCAAGCATCACCACACAAGATCCACTTTTTCATATCTCCATCAAGTATCAAGCAAGATCAAGCAAGAATTCCATCAAAAATTTTCAAGGAAGCATTCAAGCCATCATATTCATTCTAGTTATCCTTTGAAGATCAAGGATTCAAGAATTCAAGCCTTTTAATGGATTTGGATCAAGCATTCAAGACTTGTCATTCAAATCCTAGATCTATCCATCATGGTGGTGTGATCTTCCTTCAAGATCCTTTGTTCATCTTCAAGATCCATTCATTCTTCCATCAAGGTGGATTTTGAGCATACAATCATAGAGGTTTTGATTTACATTTGTTAATGTTTTGTTCAAGCTTGAACATATCAACATACTTGTTTACATTTGAAATACAATTGCATATCTATTGAATATCATAGCTTCATTATTAGATCTACTTCTACTACTTGCTAGAATTCTCCATTTCAATTCCATTATTAAGGTTGATTCCAAACTAGGGTTTGACCAAGGCAAACCCCTCATCCAAATAATAAAACCATTTTTCTTGTAGGTACAGGTATAGGACAATGAATCGTAGTTCAGATCTAGATACCCTTTTTGGTGAACTTTCAAGATCCACAAACAGAATTTGTGTTGGAGCTATTTTAGGTCAAGGTCAACCTTTAGTGAGGGGTAAGATTGTGCCCCGCTATTTGGGTCAAGGTAGACCTACCTTTAGAAAGACAAAATTTTTATGGGTTTTCTCTATCTTGACATTTCCAGTTCAGAGAAGGTTGCAGAATCTTCCGAAACTGAACACAGACATCAGAAAATAGTGATTTCCTCATCAACATTTTTTCAAGATAAGTATTTCTATTTTATTAAATTTTTATGTCCATAACATTTTCCATCACACATACATACTACCTTTTTCCATTATTCATTTTGGTCACCCTTTCTATCCACACACACCCATTACATTTTTAACCTATTGAATTTGGTGAACCCAACTACAAGTTTACCCCTTTTCTTTTGTGGATTTAGATGCCCTGTTGTGTTGGATTAGATTTATTTTATTCTCTTTCATTTTAACTTGAAAAAAATACAAAAAAAATCTATATATTCAACAAAATCCAAAAACATTTCTTGCATTTCATTTACTATGATGATTATTAAGATGCTTTGGTGTGTGGTCATGTTCTTTATTATCCTTCTTTTAGCATCTCTTTACCATACCTATGATGTTTATGAGAGTATCATTCACTTCATTGTGTTGATGATCCTTCATTTTTCTCTTGCCTATGCTTTTGTGAAATTGACTGATACTAGTCTTCCTACTTTCAAAATTTTCAATAAAGATTCATGTGGTAGACTTATTATCCTTTGGGATTATGTGAAGAATTTGGTAGATGATACACCATCTCCTAATCTTCCTTATCCTAATCCTATCATTCCTAATTTTATTCCTAACCTTCCTATTCCTAATTTGATGCCTAATTCTCCATCTGTTAATCCTAGTTCTTCCCATACTTATGATGGAATTCAAGCTATAGTTCAGGATACAAATGTGCGAGACTTCTTTGATTTACCTTCTCCTCTAATTCATGATGATATTAAAGGAAAGGGTAAATAAACTTATTCAAAACCTATTATTCCACCTTATACAACCTTTACTCATGAGCATGATAAACAATCACCTCCTGTAGAAGCTTTACATGATATGTACACTATAGGATATAACATGATGACTAAACAAGGGTATAAAGGTTTAGGGCTTGGAGTTAATGAGCATGGTATCAAGTATCCAATTCATATACCCCCTAAACAAGATATGCATGGTGTTGGTTTGTCACAATCTCAATCCAAGGTGGGTGATGCTGATCATCGTCCTCCTCATCATGTTCTTCTCCCTACACCTAAATTAGATAACTCTGATACTCGTCAAGATGCAACTAAGAAGGTGTATGTTCAATTAATGAATTCAAGGAAAGAAATCTTTAAATCTATTCTGAAAGATGTTTTATCCAAGTACAAATATCATTTTTATTATAGTAATACACATTTACTTGTTGATTGTATGCATTTTAAGTTATATGTTAGGGAAAGAGCTGCTTTAGGAATTATATCTCATTCTCATGTGGTTTTAAAATTCCTTCATAATTTGATATAGGGGATACCCCTCATTCTGATATAATATAGATTTCTTCTCATCTTGTCTCTGGACTGGGAGGCAAGAGGTGTATTTCCATCCAGTCTTATAGGACCCATTAGGCTCTTGGCATATATTTTATCTTAGGCTTAATTGGTATTCTTTCTTCCCTTTTATCTTTATGGTTTTTGTATTATGTTTATAATCATCCATAGATTTTATTCTATACTCAAGATATCTTTTCTAAGACATTTGGTTTGAAAAGGTATCCCTTTCTTTCATCCCTGGGGGGCAAGGTTTTTCCTTTCTTTCTCTTTTTCTAGGGAACTGCTTTCTTTAGCTTAGTGGTATTTGTTTATAATTGAATATTATTTCATCATACTGATAGATATTTTGACTATGGATAACCTTTTTATATGAGAGGTTGTTGTCCTGGGTCATCACCTCTTCTCTATGTTGCAGATTATGTTCTTTATAAAATCTTACCCTTGCTTTGGTGTTAGAGTTATTTCCCTCATTCCAAAGATTCTTCTTCTTCTTCTTTGTAGGGGGCTTGATGATTGAATCTTTGTTCCCACTTGATTTATCTTTGAAAGATGATATTTTATCTAAAAGCACTCCTCTATGGTGGGGGTCTTGTTTATGAGATCTCTTTCTTTGAGGATCATTTTCCTTAAGTGACATATCCTATTCACAATGATCTATACTCTTGGATGTAGGGTTCAATAACCTTCACTAAGAATATGGTGTACATTGTTGTAAACATGATATCTCCTTACATTGTCTAGTAGGTATCCTCTTCCTCTTCCTTATCATGTCTTGTAGACAACCACAATAAGGAGGGGGGCATATATAGGGTCTCCCTTGTACTATATTTTTTCAAATTACATGCTAAATCTCAGAAGGTAATGCACATAAGTTGCTAAACCTTGAAGAGACACATTTTTTAATTAAATATGTTAAATCCTTCGAACATAATGCACATAAGTTTCTAAATCCTAAAGACACATGCATTTTTCAAATTTTCAATATGCTAAATCCTCTGAAGGTAATGCACATAAGTTGCTAAATCCTAAAGAGATACATTTTTCAAATTTTCAATATGCTAAATCTTCCAAAGGTAACACACATAAGTTGCTAAATCTTGGGGAGACACATTTCATATTCATAGTGATACAAGAAGGTGGATCTATGGGTATTCTAGAAGCCATCAAAAGATGCACTGCAATTACAAGGCATAGTTTATGGGTGAACTATTAGGTTTGGCCACCTATTTGGCTCTCCCTCCCTTGGTGATTCACGGTAAGGTGGGCATCTTACTGGGTGAGGTAATCACTTTCTCTTTTCTTTCTTTTCTCTTTCATGCTAGCAAGACTGGATCATGAAGCTATGTTATTTATAGTGTTGGTCTTGTCTTTCTTATGTAATCATTTATGATTTTATGATAGCTTTCCAAATATGATATTAGTGTGGGAAATATTTCTTAGCAAGGTTTCCTCTACTAGTTGATTTGGGTTTATTTTAGTACTAACCCCTCTTTTGTGATTCTCTTTGTTTTCACACCCTTGTGCGTGTATGTTGAGTTAGAATCCTTAGCCTAGGGGCTTGTGTCCTTAAGATAAGTGATATTTTATCTCATTGTGAATCCACTTGGATCTTTTCTTTCTTCTCCTTTACCAAGAGTTTGCATTAAATCCATACTCTTGCTAAAGTGGGGGCTTAATGTATCATCTTAAAATGGAAGCACTTCCATGTTAAGAATGTTTATCCCTCTGAGTAAGTGGTTTGGGGTCATGTCAAGCTCCTTGAATAGGTCTTTTCATGGATCTTTCTTTTCCACCTATTCTTCTTCTCTCTCCACTTGTTTCCAGCCTTTTTATGGCACCTAGACCTGAGAACCTGAGATCTAAGACCTTAGGGTCAAGGTCAACCTCCTAGGTCAAGGTTGACCTCGACCCTAACCTAGGCTAGAGTCGACCTCAAATCTAACCTAGGGAAGAGTTGACCTTTACCTTGACCTTGGGTCCATTTTTTAAGTTCTGGAGGTTTTGGGCTTTAGAAAGTTCTATTTTCCCACTTCTAGATTGGTTGTTTCAAATTTTGGAATGGTAAAATCTCAAATTGCATTTAATCTAGGTCCATTTATAGGGGTTAAGGTTAATTGGGATTTAATTCTCCAAGTTTGGCCTCTCTAGAAGTTTGTTCCCTAGATCACTATAAAATGAAACCTTCCCCTCTCATTTTCTCCATCCATTATCAAGCATCACCACACAAGATCCACTTTTTCATATCTCTATCAAGTGTCAAGAAAGATCAAGCAAGTATTCCATCAATCATTTTCAAGGAAGAATTCAAGTCATCATCTTCATTCTAGTTCTCCTTTGAAGATCAAGGATTCAATAATTCAAGCCTTTGAATGGATTTGGTTCAAGCATTCAAGACTCATCATTCAAATCCTAGATCTATCCATCATGGTGGTGTGATCTTCCTTCAAGATCCTTTATTCATCTTCAAGACCCATTCATTCTTCCCTCAAGGTGGATTCTAAGCATACAATCATGGAGGTTTTGATTTACATTTGTTAATGTTGTGGTCAATCTTTCATATCAACATACTTATTTACATTTGAAATACAATTTCATATATATTGAATATCATAGCTTCATTATTAGATCTACTTCTACTACTTGCTAGCATTCTCCAGTTCAATTCCATTATTAAGGTTGATTCCAAACTAGGGTTTGAAAAATGAAAACCCCTCATCCAAAAAAACAAACCATTTTTCTTGCAGGTATAGGTACAGGATAACGAATCACATTTCAGATGTAGATACCCTTTTTGGTGAACTTCTAAGATCTACAAACATAATTTCTATCGAAACTGTTTCATGTCAAAATCTACCTTTAGTGAGGGGTAAGATTGTTCCTTGGGGTAGGATTGTGCCCCGCTATCTAGGTCAAGGTTGACATACCTTCAGAAAGACAAAATATTTCTAGGTTTTCTCTATCTCGACATTTCTAGTCCGAAGCAAGTTGCAGAATCTTCTGAAACTAAACATAGACATCATAAAATAGTAATTTCCTCATCAACTTATTTTCAAGATAAGTATTTCCATTTTATTAAATTTTCATGTCCATAACATTTTCCATCACACATACATACTACCTTTTACCATTATTCATTTTGGTAACCCTTTCTATCCACACACACCCATTACATTTTTAACCTATTTAGCTACCTACGACCCTGAATCAAAGACCATGTTTATAGAGGATGGTAGGAAATTGGTTAAGTCCAGTTGAACGCTATTAGTACTAGGATGGGACCTAAAATCTTCCTTTATCATTAATCAAATTAGGAAGCAACCTCAGGGAAATCTTTCACATGAGACCCAGATTGGTGATATTATCAGAGGATCAGGGTATGATCCCAAATCTCAAGCTTTGAAAATGTGGTCATTAACACCAAGATCTCAAAAACCTTCCCTGGTAAGCATAGAAGAAAATATGGAAGGGGAAGAGATCATCAAGATTGTTCAAAACACCAGTGATCTTGAAGTGTCAAAGGTAGTGACACATTTTGCCCATCTCAATGAGGAAAAAAATGCCCAATTGTCAAATAGGTATGGGAAGTTGTTCCAAGAAACTGTTGGCATATCAAGGTACATAGACTAGAAAATAATGTAGATAAAGGCATTGGAAAATGATCTTGCAAAAGAAAAAGCTAAGCTTGAAGAAATGTCCAAGGTAGCTCCTCCTCCAGCCCTACAGATTGAGGCTACAGTTCAATAAGAATAAGAAGCCCCTGTTGATTTAACAAGAGAACTAGAAAAGAAAAGTTTGGATGTGGCCCTCAAGGAAATTTTTGGTATCTTACAACATAGGTGTGAAGTAGTAAAAGGAAAAATGGATTCAGTCCATAGTTCTTACACTATGCTATAAGAAACTAATAACAACATTAAGGATGCAATGGCTACTTTAGAGCCACTTTTCAACACCTGGTCTAGTAGAGAAACATTGTTTGAAAAGATTGAAGCATTGCAACCTTAGAGAGAAGATATCCTAGAATGAGTCATTGAGGTGGGAGAAAAGATAGAATTGATTGGTGCCACCTGGGGTTACTTAAAAGGTAAAGAAAATCAAGTGAGAAACAAGATGAATATGTTTGGCCCCAGTTTTAGCAAGTTCATCCCTCCAATCTACACAAATGATGGTCATAGGAATTGAGGAATGGAAGTCAAATATGAGTGAAATAATGATTAAATAGGATGCATTTTTGAATAGTGATGGGTCCTTAGACATTGATAGGTTCAACAACATCTTGGATGACATATTCAAAATAGAAAATGAATGTACCAATTTTTTTGTTGACACAAAGGCCATCACTTATTCATGGTGGGATAAGCAGGTCAAGTAGTTACAAAACTTGAAAATGTACACTTGGCCATCAAAAGAAGAAGTTGCTACATGGGACAAGAGTACAAAACTGAAGAAGAAGAAGATTGTAGCAATTGAGGTAGAAGCAATAGAAGAAGATTGAAGTCCAACATTGCACTTGATCTATGAGCATAGGGAGAGAAATTATCATAAAGAGGATGATGTAGGTTAGCCAGATGGTGGTCATCATTCACACAAAAATTTGGTAGTTACTCTAAATACAAATAGAAAAAGATGCAATTCGAAGGGAACTCACCATGAGAAGAAACAACTTCTGGCACCATTTTCCTTCTTTTCTGTTACAATTTATATATATTTTGTATTCTAGTGCAAGTCACTATCAAAACCATCCAAAGCTTATTGCATAATTTTCTCAAGGATTCAAAGATGGTTTTTCTATATATAGTAAGTTCTAAGTGACACCAAAAGGTGGTGAATTATTTAGTGTGATAGGAGTTTCTAGATTTAGTGTTTTGATTCTAAAAAATCTCAATTTTTTAAATGTACTGATACAAGAAATTTATCAATGAAAATATACTAAAGTTGCATGAATAGATTTTGTTTTCTTCATATATGAATTTGATTTCTTTGTGTAATTAATCTATAAGGAATTTTAGATACATCTTTCTACAAGGTAGATAGTGGGGTTGAATCTTGAGTTCCTTTCAGGGGAGGGGTAAATCTTGAGTGAGGTCTTAGAGATTTCAGTGTTTGTGCATGAATTTGATGATATAATGTATACATGAAAGGATAATCTGTAAGGCATTTTATTTGGGGTTTGGGATTATTTGAATTGAAAGGTTTTCTATAGATGTATGTTTATTGACTCTGATGCCCTTGGATTTGGCATTGGTCATTGCTTAGGTTGCACTATTTTCACCATCAATAAAATATAAATGGTGATTTACTTTAAATTTTTGTGAGAGTTATATGTTTTGATTTGTATCAAGCATACATATTACATTTGTGATATTTGAAGAATTCAATACGATAGGTATACCCACCTATAGCTAATAATCTCTATTTGAGCATTCAAGGTTGTCATTAGTATCAAAAGGCTATTAGAGAGATCGGTCGGTCACTTATTGTAAGTTGGTTGGTAATCAGAATCAAGATAGAACATTCGGTAAAGCTTACACCGAGTACTATATAGTTTACTAAGCACCAACCGACACCGACAGATAGTAAACATCGAGCATCACAGTATAAACCGAGCAGTTTATACAGTGTTTACCGGGGATCAAAAAAAATGGCATAGTAATCTGAAAAGGCACATTCTTCTATGCAAATGGTTACAATAGATCATAAAATGGTTTACCAAGATCGAGTAGCATTTATTGTAAAATATACTCATTAACTGTAATGTATATCTTATTGAAATAGTTGATCTAAGATATTCTATACCGTAGATCTTAGGGTTATGACTATGTTTTGTAACCTAATTTTTGCTAAGTGGAAAAATAGAACACTATATATTTTGTATGTTCACATCATTTTTTGGTTGGTAAACTGATATATATGAATCACAGAGCACTTGAAGCCATTTCCTAACTTCAAGTCAATCAATTAACAGAGCAAAATAGAGTATAGAGGTTATTAGATTGAGTAGAATCAGGGAAGGCTACTAAGCATAATAGAGTAGAAATTCATCACAATTAAGGTGATATTTATGAGCACTTATAGATCTATTTCAGAAAATTGAGTTGTCAACTAGCAGATAATTGTCTATTACTTTCTGACAATTGTAATAGAGTTTTTTGATAAAATCTCTTAACAGAGTAGACTTAACTTAACAGTCTTATGTAAATCTCTTAACCGAGTGCACACTTCATTAGTGTTGTTAAAATCCTATAACTAGGTAGATCTAGCTAATCTAATATGTTACTCCTAATAGGGTAAGATCACCAGAAGTGATCAAAAATTGTAGCCTTAATAGGAAAACCTTTTCTATCTGTAGTAGTGAAGAATTTGTGGGTGTCATCCCCACTACAGTTTTTACCTTCTAACAAGGGTTTCTACATTACCAAAATGCTTGTGTTATTTGATTTTCATATTGGTTTCATATTGGTTACTTTTATTAAAGTTAACTAGATGATTGATTCATGCAATTAGATTCAAGTTATTTTGGTCAGTTATTACTGTTTATAGTTTTTAGATCTGAAAGGTTTACAAGTGAAATTTTGAAGGCACCGATTCACCCCTCCCCTCTCAGTACCTATCCCTCCTAATTCCAACAATTGGTACTAGAGATAAGCTCTCTTGTTGAACAATCTAATCACTGAAGGGTAAAGATCTAAGACATGGAGAGATATAAGCTTGACAAGACCATTGAGAATCAAAAGATATAGATGCAGATGTTTATGGAACAGTATAAACAAGGTAAGGGAGAATTGAAGAAATTACTAGTTGAAAGGAAGAACCTTGCAACTCTGCAAAATGAAATTGGCTATCATGAAGAACCTATTGATGATATATTTGATCACATTGGATCAAGTTCTAGAAGCATCTCTGATAGATCTGAAAGCATAATCTCTAATCTATCTGAAAATAATCAACATCTATCTGAGCAAGTGAAAGCACTTCAAATCGATCAAGAATCTCAAATGGTGAGAATGGTGGAAATCATGAACAATGCTAGACAAGTCGAACAAGATCAAAATCTGGCTATTGAAGACCGAAGACTGATGACTGAACAACTTCAAGAAAAAGAAAGTGAAATGCAAAGACTCGCTGATCTTCACTTCCAAGTATCAAATCAAATGATGACTATTAATCAAGAAGTAAACTGAGTGAATGGAGAATTATCAAGAATACTTGAAGATGTTGCAACACTCAGAGAAGACAATGAAAAATTGAGAAATGAAATAAAGATACAAAAGAAACATAATGAAATGATAAAGATAGCTAAGCATAGTTCTAAAAAGATTGATGACTTTCTAACCAATCAAAGAAGATTTGGAAGCAGAGCTAGTATAGGCTACACCGGGGAAGGAGAATCATCACAACAAGTTGAAAAACTCAACAAAAATCAAAGTAAGAAACCTAAAGTGTTGGCATGTTATCACTGTGGAAAATTGGGACACACATCTAATGTGTGTAGAAGCAAAGCACAAGGTAAACCTCCTGTCACTCCTAAATTTAATGGATATTGTTACTATTATACACTAAGTTTGCACCCTTGTTTCAAGCTCTCGTAGTCTTGATAAACTAGTATAACATGGGAATCATCTCCAGGTTGTGGGACCTATGCTAACTGACATGAGACATCCAGGTTCTAGGCTGGTTCCTCTTGGATAATCACCATAATTTGCTTCTAGACATGAAAGTAAAACTTGAGGGGGAAAGGGATAGAAGGAATGCTTGGAAAGGGAAATGACTAAAAGCAAACTATCCTACTAGGTGATACACCAAAAATATGGTATGACTTACAGTATAACAGATGAAATCAATGAATAGAGTTAGGTCTAGGAGATCACAACTCATTGAATAGGTTTGCATAAGTACTTCATAGAAGGGTTTGTAGGTGAAAAGAGCTATTCAAGGAAAGAGAGATTCTTTCACAAACAATAACACCCTTTGGAATTAGACAACAATCTATGACCTGCAAACAAAAATTCACCTCTGCAACTAGGTATAGGGATAAGACAAGATAGTTAAGGGGTTAATGTATACCCACAAAAGCACTCACATCAAATCATCCATAATGATACACAAAATTGCAGAAAGAAAGAGGGATCTAAAACCCTAAGATATCACTAAGAAGCATGCAAATACTGAATTCATTAAGAGATAACTCACACAAGAAGGCGTAGGGACATGAGAAATGACACAAAATACCTCTACAATATTTGAATTATCAATGAAAGATTTACAACTGTATAAGCCAGAGGGTAGAAATGATACCATAGATGACCCTTAAGAAAAGTGAAATTCTTTTACAATTGCCCAACTCTGAGCTCTAAAGCTCCAAAAAAATAATATATACCTCTCAACTGCATGCAAGTAGGAGTCAAAAACCTAATTAGGGTTACATAATTCTACTTATAATAATCAAACCCTAACTACCTTTTTAGCACAATTACATTATGTAATTCTAAAAATATCCTAGCTGATCAGATATGTCTATATCCTCGCATGTACATCTCCTTACTGAGTCCACCTGCAAACATAACTGACCTGATCCAACTACCCTTCTACAACTCAAACCTGCCATGAATGCTCAAGTTGGTACTCTTAGGAAGCAAGAAATGAACTGTGATAGCTACGTAGGTCTTCACATCATTTTTTCCAACTGCAACTATCCTAAGAACATCAATTTTATCTACCCATTCTGTCGCAATCGATCATTGGATCAAAACACCTGGCAAAACCCTGCAGAGAAATACATTTGAATTTAAATATTAATGGCTAACAGGTGGCACCATACTTTTCTTCCATTGATGACCGATGTTTAAAACTCAACCCTACTTTAAAATGTGACTGTCAGATCCTTTTATTTACCCGAGCACCGAGTTGACTACAGAATTAACCTCAAGTTCACCTCAGGTTACCTTTTCTCATTGGACGTAGGACCGCTAATTGTTTTAACTAACCCTGGTTAAGTCTAGTGACCAAAAGAAATCCTTAGTCACTAATTCATAGATAATCTTACTAACCCTGGGCCCATCTGCCACTTGGCAATCACCCATTCACCGTGATTGCCTCATCAACAAACACCTCGAAACTTCTCTGACATCGGATCCATGACCCACAAAGATTCTCATTGGATAGTTTTCGCATGATCTCATAGGGTCAGAAGATTCTATGAGATCATATGACCACTGTAGATCTTAGTCCTTCTAATACATCTACAAATCCCTGACATGGTCCCACTGACAGATTTCCACATCACCAGCTTGTGACCAATCAAAAGCTTTACACATCAGCCCATCTGACAACGCAGACCCATGGCCTTCTTTATCTTCATCGGACGGTTGTCGTTATACTGCCAGCTTAAATAATGTGCATCTTACCATGGTGGTATAACGATGATCATCGATCTTTCTCAGAACTTAATCCTTTGAGGAAGCTGACCCCACTAACAAACTTCCACCTGTTCAAAACCCCAGCCAATGAGGAGTGAGCACATTAGAAAAGAGGACCCACTGTCAGAGTTGTGTCAATAAAGTAGCATCAATGGCTATTGCATGATCACAAGGGCAAGGAATATTCCTTGCGAGCACATGACAACCATTAGATCTCTGAGGTAAGATAGCCATCGGGCCCTGCTAACAACTCTCCATGTCACCAAACTCATGACAAACTAGAAATGGACACCTCAGACTATGTGGCAAGACCCACTGACAAACAAACTCTGCAGATAGAAAGATCGACGATTATCGCAAGATCTCTGAAATCTTGCAAGGCCATGAGATCATGTGACAATCGTCAGATCTAGAATCTTAACTTTAGCCGCTAAGCAGATACCGCCAACTCAAATGGTAACCACTCACCAGATCACCAAGTGTTAGGGCTAAGACCACCAGCAATAAGAGATTTGGTGACTAAAGGATTTAATTGCACACATGCAAAATGAAAGTTTTAAGTGGCCAAAAAGGTAACGAAGAAATATACTAGGCCAAAGGGTTTTTAGGTCCTTTTTCCTTATAACGGCTACTTTTATGCATTTTTTACCCGCAGACCAGAGAGTTTAAAGGATTGCAGAGGCCAGAGGGTTTGCAATGAAGCCATGAAATTTTTAGGGATGCTTGGTAGGGTTAAAATAGGAACCCTTGGGATGGATTTTTAGCCAAATTTGTATAGAATAGGAAAATTGGTGTAAAATTTTGGTAAGTTTTGCTGGATGTCAGCCTGCTAGACATGGAAAACCAGTGGCCTTGACATATCCATTGGGCATGGGGTCATTTTAGGAACACAAAAATTTCTTAATAGAGAGAGACTTGGGACTAGAAGAACAAAAACTATGCACGAGCACTTCTTGGAAAGCAGGAAAAAACTAGGCTAGAAAAATGGAAGAAAGCAAGAAAACTAACCTATCCTAAACTAACCAGCTACAAAAACCTGGTCAAACAAAATCATTCACTAGTTGTGAAAAATAGCTACCTTTCCTTATTAGAATATTTTGCATTAGACACATGAGGATAGCTACAAAGTTGTGAGGCACACAAAAATTTGTCAAATAATTATTAACTACCTCTGAAAAAATAGGATCAAGTTTACCTTCCTCTAATTGATCATATGGAGTGTCCTCGGTAAACTCCCTCTGATCCAAGTATCTGATGGGGCAGCCCCTTGAAAGTCTAAAGGCAGGACTTTCCTTGATGGCTTCTTCTTTATCTTCATGGTTTCCCTCCACAATGGATAGCCATGTCAACTCATCATCTATGGATAGAGGACTATCATCCTCCTCTTTTAAATAGGCCAAGAGCTCATCAAAGTTGTCAATATCCTAAAGATCCCCAAGAATGACTGGCTCTTTACAATTAGGCTCCATACACAAGCCTCCTATGATGTGCTCCAAACAATCCTCCCCAAGGCTTTGGTCATGCTCTGTACATTGGGAATTCTCCTCCTCAAAGATGAGATCAAGCTTATGAATCAACATATCCTTAGGATCAATCTCTTCTAGCTATGGAAACTTCACAGAGGTGGCTATGATCATATCTTTATCATCTTGTTCAACAAAACTAGGTAGCTTATCAAATAAAAGCATAGCATCCCCCTCTGTATCAACCTCCTATTGATGGTGGACCCTTTGTTTTGATTGACCTCCACCCATAGGTAATGGCATGGCTTCTTCTTCACCATCAACAAAGAAGGGAAGCTCTTCGAACCAATCAACCAAAAGCTCAGGTTGAGCATCAATCTCCATATCCTCACCCCATTGGCCCACTTCACCATAGTCATCACTCTGCACTGATACCTTAGATTTTCTCTCCTCCTCTTCAAATGAGAGCTCATCTATCAAAGGTCCTTTCTCAGACACTAGACTAGTATCTTTGAAAAGATCTAGCATTTGACAACCAGGAGGTAGAGTCCATTGGGGTATCCACAACACTTCATCATCCTGAGAGACTAGAGGGGCCTCTTGGGATAAAATTTTTTCTTGAATAGGCTGCTCTTGCAAAGTGGTAGATTGAATCTCAAGTATAGGCTCTTGGAAGGAATTTTTTGCCTTAAAACTTGGGATGTGAAATTGAGGGGTCTCAGAGGGAGACATAGAAGGCATACCTATCTTGAATCTTGGAAATGAAGGCTTTGTAGGCTCTTCATGTGTAGGCTCTTGAGGCAAATGGGTACTCCAGCTTGGAATTTTAGGTCTAAGAGCCTCTTGTTGAGAAATTTGTGATCTTAACCTTGCTATCTCAATGTCAGCTCGATGTCTGATCTCTTCTTGAAATTTTTTAATCCATTGCTCATCAACAAGAGCCTCTACCACTTGGTAGGGAACTGACCCTTGTTCATAACCTTGAGCCTCCAGCTCCTGCTACTCCTTGATCTCAGACACTTGCTTAATCAAATCAAGCAATAGATTTTTGGTCTTTTCTTGCTCTTTTATGAAGTCTGAGCTCTGAGTCTATTGCCAATTAGGCTAAGAAGGGGTGGGTGGATGGTAAGCATGATAGGGGAGCTATCTTTTCAGTTTTTATTGTGCCCTTTGTGCCCATGATCCATCTTGTCAGAGGGCCCTTTCATAATCTTGTACAATGACAAAATCATCTGGGGCATGCTGGATATATTGATAGCCTTGTATAGTATGAAAGCTTGGGGTAAAAGTAGGCTTTGGGTGGCTTTGATAAGGATGATAAGTAGCCCATTGAGCATTATTCTCATAATAGGATGGTGAGTAACCTGACTATCCATAAGAACTTGACATGTCTACTCATGCAATTAGCTGAAATTTGAATATGAAAGATTTGAAACATACCAGCACTTGATCCTTGAAACTAGTAGACTTTCTGAAGTCGCCAGATATGCAGAAAAATGACCTCTCCTAGGTCTATAGCATGCTATCAACATCTCAGAGATAGCATATCTTCTACAATGAACTTCTTTTGTGGTCCCACCGGGCATGCCAAAATTGTTATACACTAAGTTTGCACCCTTGTTTCAAGCTCTCATAGTCTTGATAACCTAGTATAACATGGGAATCATCTCCAGGTTGTGGGACCTATGCTAATTAAGATGAGAGCTCTAGGTTCTAGGCTAGTTCCTCTTGGATAATCACCTTAATTTTCTTATAGACATGAAAGTAAAACTTGAGGGGGAAAGGGATAGAAGGAATGATTGGAAAGGGAAATGACTAAAAGCAAACTATCCTACTAGGTGATACACTGAAAATATGGTATGAATTATAGTATAAAAGATGAAATCAATGAATAGACTTAGGTCTAGGAGATCACAACTCACTGAATAGGTTTGCATAAGTACTTCATAGAAGGGTCTGTAGGTGAAAAGAGCTATTTAGGGAAAGAGAGATTCTTTCACAAACAATAACACTCTTTGGAATTAGACAACAATCTATGACCCGCAAATAAACATTCACCTCTGCAACTAGGTATAGGGATCAGACAAGATAGTTAAGGGGTTAAAGTATACCCACAAAAGAACTCACATCAAATCATCCACAATGATACACAAAATTGCAGAAAGAAAGAGGGATCTAGAACCCTAAGATATCACTGAGAAGCATGCAAATACTGAATTCATTAAGAGATCACTCACATAAGAAGGCGTAGGGACATGATAAATGACACAAAATACCTCTGCAATATTTGAATTATCAATGAAAGATTTACAACTGTATAGGGTAGAAATGATACCACATATGATCCTTAAGAAAAGTGAAATTCTTTTACAATTGCCCAACTCTGAGCTCTAAAGCTCCAAAAAAACAATATATACCTCTCAACTACATGTAGGTAGGAGTCAAAAACCTAATTAGGGTTACATAATTCTACTTATAATAATGAAACCCTAACTACCTTTTTAGCACAATTACATTATGCAATTCTAAAAATATCCTAGCTGATCATAGATGTCTATATCCTCGCATGTACATCTCCTTACTGAGTCCACCTGCAGACATAACCGACTTGATCCAACTACCCTTCTACAACTCAAACCCACCATGAATGCTCAAGTTGGTACTCTTAGGAAGCAAGAAATGACCTGTGACAGCTGCACAGGTCTTCACATCATTTTTCCCAACTGCAACTGTCCTGAGAACATCAATTTTATCCACCCATTCTATCGCAATCGATCACTAGATCAAAACCCCTAGCAAAACCTTGCAGAGAAATATATTTGAATTTAAATATTAACGGCTATTAGGTGGTGCCATAGTTTTCTTCCATCGATGACCGACATTTAAAATTGAACCCTATTTTAAAACATGATCATCAGATCCTTTTATTTACTCGAGCAGTGCATTGACTACAAAATTAACTTCAAGTTCACCTCAGGTTACCTTTTCTCATTGGTCACAAGACCGCTAATTGTTTTAACTGACCTGAGTTAAGTCCAGCAACCAAAAGAAATCCTTAGTCACTAATTCACAGATAATCTTACTAACCTTGGGCCCATCTACTACTTGGCAATCATCATTCACCCTAACCACCTCATCAGCAAACACCTCAGCACTTCTCTGACATTGGACCCATGACCCACAGAGATTCTCATCAAACAGTTGTCACATGATCTCATAGGGTTAGAAGATTCTATGAGATCATATGACCACCATAGATCTTAGTCCTTCTAACACATCTGCAGATCCCTGACACAGTCCCACTAATAGATTTCCACATCACCAGCTTGCGACCAATCAAAAGCTTTACACATTAGCCCATCTGACAACGTGGACCCATGACCTTCTTTATCTTCATCAGATGGTTTTCATTGTACCACTAGCTTAAATAGCGTTCATCTTAACTTGGTGGTATAATGATGATCATCGATCCTTCTTAGAACTTAATCCTTTGAGGAAGCCGACGCCACTGAAAAACTTCCACCTATTCAAAACCCCAGCCAATGAGGAGTCAGCACATCAGAAAAGAGGACCCACTGTCAGAGCCGTGGCAATAAAGTAGCATCAACAGCTATCACATGATCACAAGGGCAAGGAATATTCCTTACGCACACGCGATAATTGTTAGATCTTTGAGGAAAGACAGCCGCTGGGCCCTGCTGACACCTCTCCATGTCACCAAACTCGTGGCCAACCAGAAACAGACACCGCAAACTACGTGGCAAGACCCACTGATTAAAAAACTCTATAGACAGGAAGATCGATGATTGTCACAAGATCTCATAGAATCTTGTGAGGCCATGAGATCATGTGACAACCGTTAGATCTAGAATCTTAACTTTAACCGCTAAGCAGAGACCGCCAACTCAAATGGTAATCGCTTGCTAGATCGCCAAGTGTTAGGGCTAAGACCGCTAGGAATAAGAGATTTGGCGACTGAAGGATTTAATTGTGCACATGCAGAATGAAAGTTTTAAGTGGCTGAAAAGGTTATGAATAAATATAACAGGCCAAAGGGGTTTTAGGGGCTTTTTACTTATAACAGCTACTTTTATGAATTTTTTACCCATAGACCAGAGAGTTTAAAGGATTGCAGAGGCCAGAGGTTTTGCAATGAAGCCATGAAATTTTTAGGGATGCTCGACAGGGTTAAAATAGGAACCCCTGGGATGGATTTTTAGCCAAATTTGTATAGAATAGGAAAATTGGGGTAACAGTTACTACTGTGGTAAGTTTGGACATCTAGCTTATGAGTAGAGAGCTAAATAAAATGATATTGCTAACAATACTACTATGGAGAAGATATTCTATACTTGTAATAAGCATGGACATACTACATGAGAGTGTAAAACAAAAATGAAGCAAGTTTGGACTCCTAAGTAGAAAACACAGCGAAAGCCTTATCAACCAAAGAGACAAGGTAACTCATATGTATGGGATTATAATACATGGACTAACTATGTTGCATGTGGTTGATATGGGCATATTGTAGAAAACTATTACAAAAAAGGTCAGATTGGACAATCAAGAAACTGGACAAACAATGGAATGGCCTATATGAACTATCACAGAGTTGGTCATTTAAGCAAAAACTGTAGAGACCGAGCACCAGATGAAAACCATATATTTGAAAGTGGATATAGCATTGCAGAAATCATGAAGTTAAGGAACACTATGTGGAAGAAAGCATCTAATGAAAATGATGAGTCAAGTAACACTATCGGTGAAACCTCATCCACTAGATTGGGTAACATCGGTACCTCCACTTAAGGTGACAAAGATATGTATGGAACTAACATATCAAAATGATCACATTTTACATACAGTTCCTTATATATGATATACAAATACCAAAATCTGTATGAATAAAGATGCACTATGGTTTATGTGTTATGAGATAACAATGTCATATAGTTGGTAAAAGAAAGATCCCGAGTTGGTTACCCATCGGTAATCACTATACAAGGTTAACTGACAAGAGTGCAAACCGATGAGGAAATCCTATGTTAATCGAGTGGAGAAAATTGTAGACATCACCGAGTTGACAACTATTTTGTACTAAAAGTTAGGTCACACATTTAATGCATAAAATTTTGAGTAGGAATATTGAAAAGTCTATAAATATGCACGAAATAGAGTTAATTGTTACATTGTGATTTCAAAGAATGAAGATTTCATAGAGAAGAGTTCGAGCTAAATAATTTTTTTTAGAAAGATTCAAAGCCAGTATAGATCGAACCAACAACATTCTTTGACAACTCAGAGTAAGTTCATTTTCTACCAAACACTTGTTATCTACTACTTGCCAAAACCCTAGAATCGATTTATGGCATCAACATCATCTACAAGCAAATCACAAAACATTGAAGAGGAAGTAGAATTAATTGTTAGGGCTAATTTTTCCAAAGCAAAATTTAAACCACATCCCAAGGTTGTAGCACAAATGGATGATATGGGTGCTTCCTCAAGTATACCAGATAGGCTTTTATTAATAGAAGATGTAAGGGCTTATATTCATTACAAAATCAAAGAAGTAGGTGATTTTGAGACTATTGCTGCTTATCAACAAGTTTGTGGACTGGATGGAAAATTAAAATCTGAATATAAGAAGATTGAGTAATTAGGGTTATCCTATTTCACATACTACCCATAAACATTCAGTACAGATTGGATAAGAATTGTGTTGAGTAGGTTTCATGATAGCAAATTCTGGTTGGATAAACCTATTGAGGTCACAAAGAAAATTATCAGTAGGGTTACTTGGTATCCTACAATTGACAAGGCAAAAGCCTTTTGCAGTTTGTTGCATCCTGACGTAGAAAAGAACATTGGAGCTCAATGGGATGGAAGGGCATGAAAGATATCGATGATCAAAGACCCAGTAGTTAAATTTGTAGCACATGTAATCAGGTACAAAATATTTCAATCAAGCAGACTCAATAGCGTACCCTACAATGCAGTAGACATGATGTACAAAATTGTGAAGAAAGATCACCAGGTAGATCTTGCTGAAATTTTACTACATCAATTGCAAGAGAATATGAAGACAATAAGAACAAAGAAGTCTAATACATGTAAGTACAAATCACTGCTTGTCTGTATATTCTTCTATCTACAAAAATATGTACTTGGTATCGGTAAAGTAAATTGGCAAACAGACAAACTGATAACTGCACAAATTAGTGAAATGATGAATAGTTTAGGAAAGAATTTGAATATGGAATTTGATGCAAACTTCAAAGAATTTAGGACCAAAATGCATCAGAGGAGTAGAATTCTGAGGGAATTAGTGATAAAATTTGAAAATGATATATGTTTTATAGTCAATACAGATCATTCAATGATAAAGGCTGTTGAACCTAGATCAAAATGGTTGGCACCGATGGGATATGAAATGAATTATGATTTCACTTTGAAATCTATTAATGCACTGCTTGCATTACCGATAGACATCATTGCCACTAGGTTCAGCACATACGAAGAAGCTAAGTCACGAATCACTACAGACATAGAGATTAGGAAAATGTCTCGAAGGGCAAAGAAGATGAAAATAGATCTTGCAGAAAAATTTGGAGATATATCAGACTCATCTGAGGAGTCACAAGTTAAAGACACAACTGAAGGTCAGTTACAGCTAGCTGACAAGCCCTATGATAGTGAGGAGACCGAGTCAAACAAATAAAAGGATCCCACATCGGTTCCTCGGTTCCTCCTACTGTAATCAACTAAAACTGGGCTAACAGAACCTAGGGCCCTATTTGCCCTTAATTTGGTATGTAACCTTAATTATGCTAATTTGATCTTTGATTATTAGTATAAATTCTCAAAAATTCATTAAACCCCATCAATTTCTAAATCAAGCATCTATCACCAAGGTTCAAGCAAAAATCAAGGTTATTAACTCTAGCCCTATTTAATTAATTAAACCCCATCAAAAGTAAAGGCTAGAGTTATTAATTAAGGCAAATGCATAAATATCTCCTAAATCAAACAAACACAACAAACACAACTTAAAACAAGGAGGCTTGCACATGGATCAAGGATCAAGCCAAGATACATCTCAACCACTCCTCATGGATGCATCTCGACTGTTGATTCTCTTCCAAATCTTATAAAAGAGAGCTTTCAAAGGCTTTCCTTCTTCTTCTAGCTCCTTTAGGTTTTGAAAGGCTTCTTTGGCACATTGCTAATTGCTTCCAATTTTAATGTTTAGACTCTCATTTACTCATGGATTTGAGGCTTCATGATCCATGATTATGAACTCTCATGCTTTGGAGAGTTTGTGAACTAATGCTTGGATTGATAGTTGTTTTCCATGATTTCAAGCTTTTATTAAGTAGAAAACACTTCAATTTGGGTTTTAATGGAAGGAATTAGGATTTCATGCTCTCATTTAGGTTGTTTACATGCACTTTGAGTCTCTCATTTTAGTGTAGATTGTCACTATTTTAAGGGTTAAATCTAAGAACAACTAACCCCTATTTCATACTCACATTAATTAGAGAGCAATAGGATACTTTTGCTTGTTAGCATTTTCAATTGAATCCTCATTTTCCTCTAAAAAGTGATGTTATTATCCTATTGAAGTGTTGTGTTGCAGGTCAAAAACTCACACACACATTTCTGGCACCCACCGTGGGGCTGAGCCCCTGATTTTTTGTGTTTTCTTAACATTTTAAGCAAATTATCACCATACTAAATTTGACAAAGGATCGCATTTGGTAAGATCATCCACATACGGTATTTTTGAATCATATCCCGTATTCCATGATCACATCTAGTTACAAGGTTGCACTTGTTTGAAATATAGGATTGCATCTTGAAGATCTAGATCGCTTTTGGAAAATTGGGTCATATGTGGTAAATAGGGTCATTTCTGGTAATTTGGGGGGAAAATCTAGGATCACATCTGGGGTATTTTATGGTGTTTTTGGGTTTTCTAACACTTGATTAATTGCATTATTGATGTCTCTGGTTTTTGGTAGCTTGACTATGGTTTTGCAGGTTTAAAATGACAGAAAGTTAAAAAATACTAACTCTTGTCTTTGATTTGCTTAAAGGATAAATGAACAATTGTGCTTTTTTTTTCAAACACCTAATGACAATTTGATCTCATTTTGTAAATCAATTAGAGGATTATGCTCTTTTCTCCTTGAGGGAAAATTAGAAACTCAAAAATTGGCTTATATTTTGGAGTTAAGTTGAGAAATGAAGACTAACAAATTTGCATGATTATTTTTCCTTAAAAGCATTATCTTCAGATTTTGAATTTTTTAACCCTCTAATCAACTAATGGGTGATCTTGGTGTTCTTGATTGATTTTGACAGCTTAACAAGTGTTTGTAGGACATTTGTCCAAGACCTAAGAAGGGAAACAAAAGACTACTCATGCTCGTTATGCAGGTTGCCTCTAAAGCAAATCAACAAAAGAATTTCATGCTTGTTTTGTAGGAACTTAAAAAAATTTGAGATCAAGTTGCAAACCGACTAGAGGATTATGCTCTTTTCCCCTAGAGGGAAAAATAGAAACTCAAACATTGGTTTTCCATTTGGCATCAAATTGGAGTAATTGAACTCTTACTATGCATGATGTGTTTGGGACTTGTGATATAAGTTAGGAGATTATGTTCTTCTCCTTCTTGGAGAACTAGAAATATTGAGCTTACTATCCCTTGTCTATTTTCTTTATTGTACACCTTTAGAGGGCTTGCCGGTTGAGGAAAAAATCTCTCGAGAATGACCGAAGTGGGGACAAGTCTTTCACCAACTCTTCCACCCCACTATAAAATTTGACGCTCCTTTGAGGTTAAAGCCTTGGGAGACATGATTCATCTTATCTTGGGAGATTGATGATCAATCCCAATGATTGACTTGGATTTGGTGTAGAGCGGAGCCGCTTTAATCTCGCTTCTCGAGACTACACACTTTTAGGTTCCTATATGGTTAACAGCCTCAATCCTGCTTGTGAGACTATGGGAGATGGTTGTGAATGGATGCCTTCATTAAAATATTTTTGTTAGATGCTACCTAGATCACCCTCGAAAGGTTTTTATCACTTGTGTGAGGCAAATAGTAATTGCCCCAAGACATTCACCATATCGAGCCCCCATCGATGTTAACACTTGGCAAATATGGACTCCAATATCCATTGCGTGTTATTGGACTACGATATTCTAAGGAGTCTTTGGGTGTGTTCCTAATTCAGTGAACAAGTGGTTTCAATCTCTACCTAGTATAAGGAAGGTTAGGTGTGTTTGCTCTAAAAATGATTGCTTGATGTGTCTTAAATACAAAATCAATTAATTTCCCCCAAATGAACAAGCACACAACATTTTTCAAGCACTTACAAACACCTGACAGTCACTAGAATCTGACAAATATGACACATTTTTTGAGAAACACTAAAATTGCAAAATCCTAGTCATCATAAAATCACATCCGGTATTCCTACGTCACACCCCATATCCTGGATCATATATGTTCAAAATAGGGTCATTTCTAGTATCTACACCATTTCGTGAGTCACATCTGGTGACCACAACATTTCCTGAGTCATATACCATAATTCTTGGATCACATCTGGTGTTCCAAATTATTTGCCAATAACTATTTAGGATCGCATCTAGGACAGGGAGCATTTCCGTACATCCCAGAAGAAAATTTTTCACATTTCCAGATACCCATTTGGTTAATTGGTAGGTTCCTGTTGCTAAAACACAGTCATCTAATGTCCAAAATGAGTTATCTTTGAGAGCATATTGTTATCTTACATAGTCTAAATCTACATTGTCTCCTTGTGAAGTTAGTTAACCCAATCAGTCACAAGTAAGTTCTCAGCTCATAAACAGGGCACTTTGACACCCTATTGACACTGAAACTTTCAAATCCACTTGTACTTTGTTTCCCAACTCATAAGCAGGGCATTCTAACCCCATTTGATGTTGGATCCATAGAAACATTTAAAACTCACTTTTGCATCCTTGAATTCACAATCAGACATTGCAAAATTATCAGAGCCACCTTTCAAACACAAGATTCTCGTTGGTTACTCAATCCAGACTACATGGTTGTTACAAGAAATAAGACTTACAATTTGAAAACAAACCCGTTCTTAGGAAGAAAACCTAAATTCACATTGGAAATTGGAGAAACTTCAAAACCTAATCCATTACATGGTGCTACACCTAATACTACTTATACAGCAATACCCAAATCTACAAACATGGATGATCAAAAGGAATACCGATGGGATGAAAGATTTCATGCACAAAATGAAGAAGCAAAACATGAGGAACAAAAAAACAAAGCCCAATATGATGATGATGATGATGAGGATGATGTGGATGATGATGTGGACCCTACAAAAAATGAATACAATAGAGCCTTGAGTAGCAAAAGATTTCACAAAATACTTGAAAGAGCCTTGGAAGAAAATAAAGAAAAATACTTCTTAGAGCTTGCTTCCTGAGGTGTGAAATTTCCCAAAGACTATGATGTGGAACAACTCAAACAAAAGGTGGATATAAGTCCCATGTCAATCCTAAATAGACAATTCCTTGCTATGAAAGTATAAATTCAAGAACTCAAGGATGCAAAGGATAAACCAAAACAACAATATTCTTTGGAGCACATATGTCCTTTCCCTTTTGATAAAGGACTCACAATGATTCCATTTCCTAAGAATGTTACTATACCAAAATATGACAAGTACATGGGAGATTCTGACCCTCAAAATCATGTGAGGGCATTTTTTACAACTAGTATGGAGTTCATGAATGAACAAGCATACCTTATGAGGCTATTTCCACGAAGCCTAGGAGGACAATCTATAGAATGGTTTTCTAAATTGCCTATTGGAATCAAGACATTTGATGAGTTGGTGAAAAAATTCATACAACACTACTCCTACAACATCCAACACACCATCACCATGCTAGATTTGTGCAACACTAAACAGAAAATGGGAGAGTCATTCTTGAGTTTCCTACAACGATGGAGAAAGATATTTGCATGATATGCTAGAGAGATTCCTGAAAATGAAAAAATGGACATCTTTGTTAACAATTTGGTCCCAAAAATGAACTTCCCAATTCAATTACAAGGACCACCAAGCTTTGACAAAATGATTGATAATTCTCTCAAGATAGAGTAAGTTCTAATTAAGAAAGGTGAAATTACCATTCACAAGGAACATAAAGACAAGTCTTATACCACTAAAGACAAGTACAAATATGAAAACAAGAACAAAAATGTGGTTAATGATGGAGTGGTTGATGCTCCTAATTTAAAACCCAAACCAAAGGCTTTTAATCTAACCACAAGTCTTCAAGCAAACAAGAGTCTGACTCCTACTGTGACTCCAAAGACGAACAATACTTTTAGCAAATCTCGAAGAGAACCTTGGGCACCACGGCCAAGGACAACATTTACTCCATTGGGAGATACCTTGGAAGTGATTATGAAATCACTTGTGGAAAATAACATTATTAAAATCCTAGAACCAAGTAAGCCTTGGGATCCAGAAGATAAACCTAAGTGGTGGAATGATAATGACTATTGCGATTACCATCATAATAAAGGACACACCACTAATAATTGCTTAAAACTGAGACATGTTATTCAGGATCTTATTGAACAAGGGAAAGTTAAGGTAGATGGACATCACATGAATAATGATCACAATGCATTTCAAACCCCGCTACCAAACTATGAAAAAGGAGAAACTTCTAAAAACAATAACGGTCACTACACGTACACTAATAGTGACAATGTAATCAACATGATGGGACCATGTGACTATTCCATCAACATGATCACTCTCAAAGGGGTGAAAAGCAAAACTGAATCTACCAATGCCGTAACACAAAGCCAAACAAAACTTACTCTTAAAGGTGTCTCAGCATCTAACACACCACCTACAACAGCAACAACTTCTAAACAAGTGGTTCCCTCTCCAAAATTCAATCTTGTGGAACAATTGCAAAAGACACCTGCACAGATATCTATCCTAGAATTATTGAAAATTTCCCCTAGTCATAGGGAGATTCTTGATCATGCCTTATTAATCACACATGTACCAAAAGACTTAGATGTGGATAGATTCTAGGCCATGGTTGGCCACATGAGTTCACCACATTACCTATCTTTTTCAAAAGAGGATGAAAAGTTGACAAATCAACCACATAATCAACCCCTTCATTTAGAAGTTCTTATTCATAAACACCAAGTCAAGCATGTCTTGATAGATGGAGGTGCTGGTTTGAACATATGCACTTACAACTTGGTACAACAACTGGGTTTCTCCAAGCGCACAATTGATCCTAGGAGAAAGGTAACAATCAAGGCATATGATGAGGAAGAGAGATCCTCAAAAGGATTGGTTGTCTTACCCATCAGAGTAGGGCCTATAGAGCAAGATGTTCTTTGTCAAGTTCTTGATTTACCCCTTGCTTACAACATTCTTCTTGGAAGACCATGGATACATTCAATGCAAGAAGTGCCTTCTACATATCATCAATGCCTAAAGTTTCCTCATAATGGAGTGGAGGTGACTATCCCAGCAGATACCATGCATACTTGTAATAACCTCAAACAAACTGAAAGAATGGTTCCCCATAACAAAGAAGGGTCCCCCAAGGTAGAAACATCTAAAGACATGATCTTGAGAAGCTTTTCTCAGAAGATCAATATCCAAGAAACCAACATGGGAGAGTACAAAATAGATCCTGCAGCATCTTTGACAGATCTACCTATATCTCCTAGGACACAAGGAATGCCCTCATCTACATCTACACCTTCAAATGGAAATGCTATAACTATACATGAAGGAACTGGAATGGTAAAAGAAAAAATATCCTTAGAAGAAGAGAATGAAGAAAAGGTTGTCTTGCAATGGCTTTACAAAGAACCCGAAGTAGACGGGAATGTGAAACATGTTGAGATCTCTTCAAGAAAATATGGGAAAGGATATGACCTTATGAAACAAATGGGGTACAAAGGAAAAGGACCATTGGGACAAAATAACCAAGGACTAGTGGAACCCCTACACATGGATTTCTGAAATCCTAAAGACAAGACTAGACTAGGCTTCAGAGAAGCTAGATTTCATCCTACAGTAGAAAAAGGTCCATTATTTGATACATCAGGGGATTTAGATGATGAAGAAGAAATAGTAGGATAGCCCATTCCTTATGAAAGGTTGTTACTCTTACAAGGAGACCCAGAGGCTACATTCCTTGGTACAAGTATTAGACAAGAATCAGAAGGAGAACAAGAAGATGAGCTTGATGAAGAACAAGAATGAGAACCTCTTATCATGGATACACCAAACTTTGATGAAGAGCCTGAAGCAATGAATCCACAAGAACCATTGTAAGAAGAAGAGAATCATGTTGATGAAGAAAATGGGGTGCCTATGACTATTGCCAACTTTTTGGGGGTCTCAAATTATAGCCAGATGGATTCACATGAGTATGAATGGGATGTCCTTTTTGATGCAACCATGGACATAGAGATAGATGTGATACACAAGTTTTCTCCTAGAGTCTTGATGGAAGAAGGAGAAAGTTCTAATGTTAGACCGCTAGAGTTAGATCCATATAACATTAACATAAACTCTAATAATAATGAATCTAACTCTAATAATCCTAAAACTTATCTAGAAGCAAGCTTAGTAGATCATGTTTTGCAAGTTATAAGCGATGATAACAATGTAGTGTTGTCTCTTAAACCTATTGTATCTCTATCCTTAATAGATCTTGACTTGATAGACTGGGATGAATCCATAGACACAAGCTTGTTATCCTTTGACAATGACTATTCCATAGCTTGCTATCTTAATGCTTGTGAACCATTCCATTCTTCCACTAGTGTAATGAGTGAAATCATGACTGAGGAGGATATCAAGTTTCTCAGTCTCAAAAAGAAAAAGAAAATGAACAAGAGATTTGATGGTGAAAACCACTTAGTGGCAGTATCAGATCCTAAAAGAGAAAAACAAAAAGATGTATCCAATGGTGAAAACCCCCTTGGGGGACCAAAGGATGGGATGCTTGATATCCTCCCAGATCATTTCCAAGAAAGGTCCTTAGTTTTGATTGAACCAACACAACCCATTAATTTGGGAATGGCAAAAAATCCTCAGTTAATTCACATAGCTCAATCATTGACAAAAGATGAGAAAATCCAATTCACCAATTTCTTCAAAGCAAAGAAGATCAACTTTGCCTGGTCTTACTCAAATATGCCTAGATTGGATATGGATTTGATTATGCATCATCTATCTATTTCACCAGATGTGAACCCTTTCAAGCAAAAACTTAGAAAAATGAATCCGCATGTAGCATTACTAGTGAAGGTAGAACTGGAAAAACTATTGAACGTCGGGTTCATTAGAGAAATTGATTATGCAGAGTGGATCTCCAATATAGTTCCTATTTCAAAGGTAGACAAATCAATAAGAGTGTGCATAGATTTTAGGGATCTCAACAAAGATTTTCCTAAAGATGATTTTCCACTCCCAAACATAGACATGATTGTGGACTTAATAGCCGATTATGAGATGTATTCCCTAATGGATGGATTTTCAGGATATAATCAGATCAAAATTACTCCTGAGGACCAAGAGAAAACAACATTCACTTGTGCATGGGGTACATACTATTGGAATGTGATGCCTTTTGGTCTTAAAAATGTAGGTGCCACATATCAGAGAGCAATGACCACAATCTTCCATGACATGATGCACAAGAATATGGAAGACTATGTTGATGATACTTTGGAAAAATCAAGGATGAGGTCTACACACATAGAGGATCTGAGGAGAGTCTTTGATTGAATGGAATAGTTCCAATTAAGTCTTAATCCTAAGAAGTGTGCATTTGGCATATCATTTGGAAAACTCTTAGGATTTATAGTTTCAGCTAAGGGAATTGAGGTGGATCCCGCAAAGGTGAAAGCAATCCTAGACATGAAACCACCAAAGAATATTAGTCAAATGAGAGCCTTACAAGGCAAGCTGCAATCTATAAGATGGTTCATATCTCAGTTGGCTGATAAAGCACAACCTTTCAAAAAGTTGATGAGGAAAGGAACCACATTTACTTGGGATGCACAGTGTGAGGAGAATTTTACCAAAGTTAAGAACTATTTGATGACTCCTCCAATTCTAATGGTGCCAATTTATGGAAAACCTTTGTTGCTCTACATATCAGCCACAAACACATCACTAGGTGTGCTCCTGACACAAGAAGATGAGACCAAGAAAGAATGAGCCATACATTACATTAGTAGAACATTGGTCACATATGAGCTAAACTATTCAATGATAGAAAAGGCATGCTTAGCGGTAGTGTTTGCATCCTAGAAAATGAGACACTATATGCTAGCACACAAGGTGAAATTAATGGCTAAAATTGATCCACTCAAGTACTTATTGAATAAAGAAATGCTTACAGGAAGACTGGCTAAGTGGGTTTTGATCCTAAGTGAGTTTGACATTGAATATGTGGATAGGAAGGCCATTAAAGGGCAAGTGATTGCTAATCAACTTGCCAAGACATCGTTGATTGATAATAAGCCATTACTGATATAATTTCTAGATGAATCAATTATGCATCTAACAGAACATCCCTGGAAAATGTACTTTGATGGGTCCTTCACACAAAAAGGATCAGGAGCTGGTTGCTTATTCATTACACCACAAGGATATAAGATCCCAAAAGCTTATAAGATGATATTTTCATGCACCAAAAATATGGCAGAATATGAAGCTCTTGTGAATGGGCTCAAGCTCGCAATAGAGTGGAAAATCATTGAATTACACATATACGGGGATTCACAACTCATCATCAATCAAGTAAATGGTGATTATCAAACTAAGGATGAAAAGCTTATGCCCTACAAAACAATGGTGGATGATATGAAAAAATACTTTGTCTTCATCACTTTTCAACAGATCCCAAGGTCAAAAAATAGAGCAACTGATGTGATGGCTACTTTAGCATCTATGTTACAATTGGAAGAACACCAATTTCGCTATGACTTCCTGGTGGAAGAACTCCCTTTCCTAGCTTATGATTCCCCTACATGTCAAATCATCTATACCCTTGAAACCCAAGTGTTGTCCAAATATGCCTCTATCTATTCTTATCTCATAGACCAAATCATTCCTGAAGGCTATTCTAGAAATGAAAAAAGATCCCTTATAAGAGCAGCATCCTACTATGTGATCATCGCTAATGACTTGTTTAGACGTAGTCTAGATGGCACGCTTCTTAGGTGTTTAGAACATGAAGAGTCTAATCACGTATTAAAAGAAGTTCATGAAGGTGTGTGTGGATCACACTAAAATGGTTTTTTGTTAGCCAAGAAACTCCTAAGAGTTGGATACTATTGGCCCACCATGGAAAAGGATGCTATTCATTTTGAAAAAAATTGTAAGAAATGCCAGATTCATGGTAACCTCATACATGCACCAGCTAGAGAGTTGATTCCCTTTATAACACATTGGCCATTTTAGCGATGGGCCTTTGATTTAGTTGGTCAGATCTATCCTAATTCATCAAGTGGACACATATACATCATCACCACAACTGAATACTTCAAAAAATGGGTGGAGGCTGTCCCATTGTCCAATGCAATAGGAAAACAAGTTTCAATGTTCATCTTGAATTACATCATTTGTCGTTATGGCATGCCCTCATTGATTGTGACTGACAATGGGGGACAATTCAAGAACAAAGACATATATGAGCTGTGTCCTCAATTTAAAATCACTTAGCAGTGCTCCTTAATCTATTACCCTCAAGGTAATGGGTAGGCTAAGGCATCCAACAAGAACATTCTAAAAATCTTGCATAAGACAGTAAACAAATCAAGAAAGGATTGACATTTACAAATAAATCTAGCCTTATGGGCTTACAGAATGAGCATAAGAACTCCAACTGGTGCAACTCCATTCACACTAGTTTATGGGTTAGAAGCAGTCTTACCAGTTGAAGTAGAGATTCCATCACTAAGAGTATCACTAAAACATTTAGTCACTGACGAAGACTATAGAATCTCTAGATTACAAGATCTTAAATTACTGGATGAGCGCACACAATAGGCATTTGATCATCTCAAAGATTACCAGAAAAGAATGTCAAGAGGATACAACAAGAAAGTGAAACCTAGAAGCTTTCAGATTGGGGATCTAGTTCTCAGAGAAAATCCTAAAAACCAACAACATAGAGAACAAAAGGGAAAATTTGAACCCAACTGGCTAGGTCCCTTTGTCATTACAACAACATTTGGACTAGGAGCCTATCAGTTGGCTACACCTGAAGGAGATGTCTTGCTAGATCCTATCAATACTTTGCATCTGAAAAGGTTTTATGCCTAACATTCTTAAGGAAGCCCCTATACAGAGAAAATGGATCCTGAAAAAAATCAAAAACAATGGAAAAAGTCCTGAAAAATGACTATCTTGGTGAAAACCTAGCAATAGGCATCTTGGTGAGTCCAAAAAAAAAATGGAAAATTAAAAAAAACAAAAAAAATGAAAAAGAGAAAAAAAGGTGTCTTGGTGAAAATCTAGTAAACAAGTGCCATGATAACAAAAATAGAATAAAACTTTGGCCAAGTAGTGAAAACCTGGTAAACAGACACTACTTGTAATCAATGCTCTATCTATCAAGACAATGCTTGCACATTTGGCCAATGTAAATATCAACTTGTATTTATTTTCTAGTCACTTTCGTGACGCGCCAAGTCCTAAAAGAACTTTCAGACAATTGTACCTTCCTAAGACTGGAATCTATCCACATTAGGGTCCTAGGTAAACTATTTTTCTAGGGGGCATTGGATTACACTCACAATCACATTTGTTGACATGATGATGCATCCACAATGACAATAAATTACGAACACTGGTATTTCTCAATACCACCCTTGTCTGCAATTGACTATAAACTATGACAAATGGTGTTTCTCAACACCCACCAGCTAGATCTCAAAATGTGTTTCTTAACGCAACGTCATGATGAAAACAATGTTTCTAAACACTACAATAGGTGAGACACTTATCAATGAAGACATAAATTGTTGGTAATAATTCTTAAGCATGTGTTTGCAAAAATGAATCAAGAGTGTTTTTAAACACTATAATCACAATTATCTATTTATATTCTGTAAATATGATGACCATGCTAAGGGATAAAGAATCTTTCTTTTTCTTATTATCAATTGTTGCTAAGTTATGCTTCAACAAGTAACTCGATGACATTTTTGGACTAAGAGAAACAAAGACTGGGGGCATGACATTTTCTTTATTTTTTGTTTGTGGTAATAAATCCAATGATCTAAGGTGATCATGTGGAATGGGTGTCTACTTATAAGTACCTCCACCTTGTAGTAGAACTCCATGTATACCTTGACCTATTTCCTATGAAAGCCTTAGTGAGGTTGGATCTATTTCCTTGCCTGTTTAACAACTAACAAAGATACATCAGGAAGTAACTGACAACATTTATAGCTAGGTGCTTTAATGTTTAGGTTGTCTTTCAACATGGCAAATGATGAAGAGGTATTCATATTTTTAGAAATTCTAAATCTATTCATGAAAATTGTACTATCCTCTAGAGATCCTGCTAACATAGAGGTTCTATGATGAAAACAACCCGCTTTGAATAAAACAGTGGCTGTCCTAGGTGTCTAGGTGCATTTCATATTAATTGCATTTCATTTTAGTTGCATGTCATATTAATTTACATTAAGGATTCATTTAGATGCATTTCATTTTCTTTAGTTGCATTGAAGGTCATTTTAAGTTGCATTCATTTTAATTTAGCTGCATTCATTTTAGTCTTGCATAAGCTTGAAAATATGGATTCAACTATCAAAGGCAATGTTATCAACTGAGAATTATTCTAAAAGCAATGATGTAAGATGAACATCTATCTAAAGCATTCATGGTATGAGCTGAAAATACTTAAATATTAACCATTTGACCAAGTGCATCATGGAATCATAAGCAATGAAATAAAAAAATGATGGAGTACAAATCATTGATATTTATTTGCATTCATAAATCATTTCATATCGTAAAGCCACTTGCATTTTGCATCCACATCGATCCATGCATAAATAAGATTGAGATGTCCATACATACTATCGCAATACATCTCATACATCCATACATCCATACATCCATACATTCATGAAGCTTTGAAAATAACAAAAACATGAGCATATATCGGTGAAATGTATTATGACATCATTTTATCATCACTTTATCTACTCTAGACCAAGTATGACTATCGCATCAAAAATCTCAAGCATAAAACAAACATCATATATCACATGTGCAGCAATTGAAATCATGAAAGATGAGACACATCAGATAAAGAATACCAATGGCAGAATTAGTGCGAGCATCAATATATAATCAAAAATGTCCATGAGCAAAGGTATTTATCAGAGGTCACCAATGAATTAGAGTATCAATATATCAAAGCATGAAATAGAGTATCAAAAGCATGAAATAGAGTCCAAGAGATATGATGGTACAAATGATGGAAAATGGTATAGATACAAGATATGTCATGATATACAAGGTGTCCAGAAATACAACATGAAGAGTCTATGTCCCACTGGCCCCCTTGTCCTCTGCAGAAGGATCGGGATGGGGTGCATTTGATCTAGCATGTGGTGGTGGTGGTGGCATGGCACCCTCTGACTGTTGAGCAATGACTGAATACAATGGACCTCTATGTGTAGTAGGAACTGCAGCACAATACAAGGTGAAGTAATAAGTGGCCCGCTGTCCCTGATGGGTGGTTTTATGTGCATACCTATCCCTCTCACCTCTCAACTATGCCAACTAAGTATCCTTGTCACCTCTTAGCTGGGCTATTTTTGTATCTTTCTCAGCTCGAACTTGTGCTAGTTGTGAGTCCCTCTCTAATAACTATGCCGTGAGGGTAGCCACCTATAATCTCAATGCAACCCTCTCCTGCTCACACTGTGAAAGTCTATCACCATCACCACCTGCTAGAGGATCTTGCTGTGTCTATCACCGATCCTGATCTCCTCTAGTAGGTCTCTGTGCATGCTGAGCCCTATGCAATAGTGGTCCTGTATCCCTTTGGGGAGGGGTAACTTGTACTCTCTACTGACAATGACTAGTGTCACCTCCTGAGGCCTACCATCGGCTGCCACCCACTGCTCCACCTCCACCACCTCTATCATCTCCTCCATCTCCTCCATCTCCTCTACCTTCATAGGCTCCACCTCCATCTCCTCCCCCTCTGTCGGCACCTCTGCCTACATCTCTCTCACCGCGTTCACCGCGAGCTCACCCAACAACATCATCCTCAGGATCATAATCTAGAGCATCCTCAATGCATGGAACAACGTCATCAGGAGTAGTGAATCAAGGATAAAGATACCTCATGTAGTGGGTATGATACTCATCTATCACCCCAACATCATGAACACCAACCTGATAGTCCCAAGCTACAACCCGCATGTGTGCAATCTCATAAGTGGATGTCTTGTATACTAAGTGGGCTCGCCACTGAGCCTCCTCACTCCTGATACACACATATCTGCAAGACTCCTGTGACATGCCCTGTACACGTCCATACTGATAGTAGACTCGAGTAACCAAAAAATACTCAATCAGATAGTGGGTCCACCCGATAAGGTACTGACTCTGAAAGAAAAATGGCATCTATCTGACATCTGAGGGCCAAGCCTCACAATCATGATATGATCGCCACTCTACCTTAGTCACATCATCCAATAGATGGCACCAGTACTCTAACTTTCCCAGATGGGGCTGCTGAATGAATCTTGAATACATATAAATATATGGTAGACCGGCGTCGCGGTGCTTATCAACAATAGGGTGAGTCACAGGGATATGCTCCCATGCCTAGATCTATAATACAATGCTCCCTACAATCATAGAGTGGGAATACTGATAAACTACCTCATGTAACTCATGATATAGGTGAGCTAGTATGTAACTACCCCAGGCATACCTCCTAGGAGTCTGAATCATCTACCCCATAATGCGGGACCAGCCGCACATAAAACCATGCTGGCCCCTATTTGGCATCATGATGCCTCCTATCAAACTAGCTAGATATATAGGAAGAGGGGCATATTTGGTGACCATGTGGTCCCAACTTAGATAATTATCATCAATAGTATCATCTCTAAAGAGTCTCCTAGCATCAGCAATCACTGCAGGTCCAGAGGCCTCATACTCAATGTGGTGTCCCATCAAGTATACATGCAGAATCCTCCACATGTCCTCGGGTGTAACCATCATCTCACCAGTCAGTAAATGAAAGGTGTTGTGCTTCGAATTCCACCTCTCTGCTAGTGCTATGAGCAGACCTTGATTTACCTGAATGTGAGGTAAATCAACTAAACTCCATAAACCACAACGTCGTACTATCTCCTACTCAGCATCACTCAATTGATCCAAAAGAGCCAACACATGGGCCGGTCATGATGATCTAAAGGATACAACTGGGAAATTGACCTACACAACAAAAAATAGGTGCACTATGTTAGAGTTAGACCAAAGGCAGTTGATGCAAAAATGCTCAAAAAGATCAGAAGGACAAGTTAACTGAACTCAAAAATAAAAAAAATTGGATGCAATTCTAAAATCCCGGATGTGGATCAAGAAACCCTATATGTGACCCTAAAACTAAGTATGATCCAAGAAATACTGGGTGCGATCCATGAAATACGGGGTGCAATCTGATATACTGGATGCGAACCTGTTCTAAACTTTGGCTAAAAATGTTGAAATTTTGCTAGACGCGACTCGATGGGGTGCGATCCAAGAAATACCAGATGTGATCTAGAATTTGAGAGGTGACACAGGTTAGACATGATGCAATCCCATATATGGGATGCGACACCACTAGTTGGCCTATAAAATGCATAGAGATACGTGAAATTGAAAATTTTCAAATTGAAAAGATTCGTTTATTGAATACTCATAGGTGCCTCATAATGCCTCAGGCAGTCGTGTCATCTAGCCCTCTCAAATTGATGCTTCTCCATAGGGAACACCATGTCTACTCAGAGCTCCATGAATTTCTAAGGGGTAAAAGTAAAAATGAATGGTTAAAAGTCAATTTTTGGCCTATTTAAGCCTCCCGGGAGCCCCGAGGCCTTAAGGGACTTTCTTCATTAGACATCACAGAGGCCTAATCTCGGGACCAAAATTGAAACAAGTGATTTTTATCATCTAAATGCTGTAAAAATAGAGTTACATAGCAAAGTTAACATCCAAAAGGGCACAAGTCAAAATGGTCAAAGCACGGTCAAACAGGGGCAAAATGGTACGAAGATGATGTAGTGGGCAAGGCAAATCAGATTTATATGCTGGGATATCATTTCAACATAAGTCAAGCTTTGTTAACTTTCTCAAATTCTTGGTCAAACTTGGTCAAATAGTGCTTTTGGGTCACTTTAATCAATCTAAACAGCTTGAAAATTCTTTCTAATCGATCTATGTTTGACCTGAGGTCAATTCAATCACTGTAATGCTTAAAACTAATTAGTTTATTTGAATTGATTCCACTTTCGGTCCCAAGGGGGCATAATCATACAAAAATCTAATGCTTTGAATCAAATTCTTCAACACCAGGGGCATGACAATTCTCTTCAATCAAGCTGAGACTATTAATTTCAACTAAAAATTATTTTCAAATCTCATATTGACTTTCGTTCAATCAAGCTCATAGTTGGTATTGTCAATTCATGTTCAATCAAGCTCAGAATTGATAGTTTATAAATCAAGCAAGAATTCATTCAATCAAGCTCAGAATTCTTTTATTGGTTCTCATTCAATCAGACTTGGAATCGGTATTGTCAGTTTGTGTTAAATCAAGTTCAAAATTGACAGCTTTTTGGAAACCAGGTAGAATTTCATTCAATCAAGCTCAAAATCCTCAATTTCAAAGTAGTTCTCACTACTCTGTAAATCTCCTAAATCACGCTTTGAATAAGATTTTCTTTGAATTCCTGTTCTATTTGCAAAGCAATTCAAAGAGGGGCAAATGTAATCACCTAAAACTGGGCTAACATAACCTAGGGCCCTATTTGCCCTTAATTTGGTATGTAACCTTAATTATGCTAATTTGATCTTTGATTATTAGTATAAATTCTCAAAAATTCATTAAGCCCCATCAATTTCTAAATCAAGCATTTATCACCAAGGTTAAAGCAAAAATCAAGGTTATTAACTCTAGGCCTATTTAATTAATTAAACCCCATCAAAAGTAAAGGCTAGAGTTATTAATTAAGGAAAATGCATAAATATCTCCTAAATTAAACAAACATAATAAACACAACTTAAAACAAGGAGGCTTGCACATGGATCAAGGATCAAGCCAAGATACATCTCAACCACTCCTCATGGATGCATCTCGACCGCTGATTCTCTTCCAAATCTTATAAAAGAGAGCTTTCAAAGGCTTTCCTTCTTCTTCTAGCTCCTTTAGGTTTTGAAAGGCTTCTTTGGAACATTACTAATTGCTTCCAATTTTAATGTTTAGACTCTCATTTACTCATGGATTTGAGGCTTCATGATCCATGATTATGAACTCTCATGCTTTGGAGAATTTGTGAACTAATGCTTGGATTGATAGTTGTTTTCCATGATTTCAAGCTTTTATTAAGTAGAAAACACTTCAATTTGGGTTTTAATGGAAGGAAATAGGATTTCATGCTCTCATTTAGGTTGTTTACATGCACTTTGAATCTCTCATTTTAGTGTAGATTGTCACTATTTTAAGGGTTAAATCTAAGAACAACTAACTCCTATTTAATACTCACATTAATTAGAGAGCAATAGGATGCTTTTGTTTGTTAGCATTTTCAATTGAATCCTCATTTTCCTCTAACAAGTGATGTTATTATCCTATTGAAGTGTTGTGTTGCAGGTCACAAACTCACACACACACCTAGCACTGATCAACAAGAAAAGAAGTTACTAGAACAAAAAGGTATGAAGAAAAGGTCATCAACTGTAGCCTCATCCCCTCTTAAGAAAGAAGAAATAAAAGTTAAGAAATTGAGGGCAGCTACATCGACAAGAAAATATGTTAAAACAAAGAACAAGCTTGTAGCTGAGGCACCAAAGAAAAGGAGAAAATTGGTTAGAAGCAAAGAAGATCTCGAGGAGACTGACAATGAAAATGATACTAATCAATTCAAGGTGGTCAAAAATAAGGTGAGCACAATAGATGAAATAATCGAAGATATAATTGAAAATGGGAATCTTGCTAATCCAGGAATAGATAAATTTGACAAAATGTCAACTGAAGACCAAACAAAGATAGAACATGTTGTCATCCAGATGATGATAAAATTCAAGAAAGTACCAATGAAATTCACCTGCACATTACCGAAGGAATTGGCTGACAAAATAAATGAGAAGTGTGCTATTGCACTAGATACCGAGAAAAGGAAAAGAGAAAGATCCTTAGTTAGAACAACCCCACATCTAAGCATTAGAGAACTTGAGGGATACATGACTAAGTACAAAACAAGATTTATGGTCAAGAATCGAGCCATGTAGATAATGGATGAAAATGTGGCTAATATGGATATCACAAGTGACTCCCTATGGACAACAATTTTGAAAGCTGAAGAGAAAGCTGAGCAGGAAGCATTCCTGAAATTGTCTAAAAATAGACAAAATTACAAAGGTAAAGGTATTTACATTGATGATAACAAAGGAAAGAAGTTAAAGGACATTGGTATATCAGTTACTGAGGTAATTGATATCACCAAACAAAAGGAAGAGATAAGTGTTTCACAGGATGCACTAGATCGAGTAGAGATCCAACTGTAGAAGAAAACTGATGATGATGTACTCATTGAGGACATCACAAATGGTGATCCTAATGATAACGATGATGAATATGTGAATATTTCACCAAACTGAGATGAAGCACTAAACATTAAAAGTGTATTTACATCTTTTATCAGGTGAACTTCTTGTACTTGTAGTGGCAGCTAAAATAATTTCCTAGGTACAACTCGATGACTCACATCCTAAGAAAAATAAGGACACATCAGGGACACAAGCACCTGAGTGACCTATAGATACAAATGAGCCTAACAAAATAGAGGCATAGTATATAGAATCCAAGGAAGTAGAAGAAACTAAGGCAACTGAGCTGAACCCACCTGATACTATATCCGAAGCTCCCACTCATTCTACTGAGACAACAACCACCGAGGAGTAGAAGAAGGAAGAAACTATGTCAACTAGGAAAGATACTCTAAAGATTGGAGATAAAGCTATTGTTGTTATTGAGAAGAAGTCACATCTTTCACCGAAGAAGAAGAAGAAAGGAAAAGGGCTGATCACCATTGATGAAATAATAATTAGACCTAAATGTGACCCGAGGACCCTAAGCCCTAAGGAATTGAGTAAATATGGGGAGTTATGTTCAAGGAAGGTGGCACAAGAAAAGTTGAAGCAAGAGCACAAATGTAAAGAAGTGTTAATTTATGTGAGGGATATTATACAATAGGTAGTACCTGAGGTAAACATTAATGAGAATACTCCCATCATAGATCAGCTTGCTACACTTCCCAAGAAGATCAATGCCCCAGATATTGATACAGATAAAGAATTGAAGAAAGGGTAGAATCTAGAATACAAGATAAACTGGCAAAAAGAATTAGCAAAGAAGTGGCCATCAAGAAGGTAAAATTATCTGAGGTCATTACCGAGGTAAAATCCATCACATAGATAATTTGTCAATTTCTGATAAAGCTTTGTACTATAGACACCTTCACTGTTGAAGTCAGTGAAAAGATAAAAGGATTGGAAGCTGAAATAAAGTTAAGTACAATAGCAGCTATAACTGAGCCTCATGCTTTCTCAAAGAATATTCACCAAGTTCAAGAACTCTAGCAGTTGATAGAAAATTTAAGGAAACAAGAAGAGCACATCACCAATCAGGTCACAAAGTTACAAACAGAACTCATTCCATACCTAAAAATTTTTGAAGCATGTATTGTCAAAGTCGAGAAACTCCTTGCAACACCAAATATTTTGATGTTAGATAATATCTTTGACGTGCATGCATAAGTCGGTCTTGAGCATATTGCTCTTACCAACTTGAAAGAGGAGTGGGAAGACCTCTTGGAGTCAGTAAAGAAAACCCATCAACACATTTTTGATAAGATGTAAGTATACTATATTTTTTTGTATTTGGCATTATTATCAAAAAGGGGGAAAACATGTATATGCCAAATAAGTATATTTTTCTACGTATACTATTGGGAGCATGCACTCAGGGGGAGTACTTAGTACTTAAATTTTTTGATTTCGATATGTATATGGCAGAGATATAAGTTATTAAGAATGAAGAAAGCATTTTGTCTATATACATTCAAAGTTTTGATACTAATGCCAAAGGGGGAGATTGTTAATCTCTATTTGAGCATTCAAGGTTGTCATTAGTATCAAAAGGCTATTAGAGAGATTGGTCGGTCACTTATATTGAGTTGGTCGGTAATCAAAATCAAGATAGAAAAATCGGTAAAGCTTACACCAAGTACTATATAGTTTACCTAGCACCAACCAACACTAACAGATAATAAACATCGAGCATCATAGTATACACCGAGCAGTTTATACAGTGTTTACTGAGGATCACAGAAAATGGCATAGTAATCTGAAAAGACACATTCTTCTATGCAAATGGTTACAACAGATCGTAAAATGGTTTACCAAGATCGAGGAGAATTTATTGTAAAAGATACTCATTAAATGTAATGTATATCTTATTGAAATAGTTGATCTAAGATATTCTATACCGTAGATCTTAGGGTTATGACTATGTTTTGTAACCTAATTTTTGCTAAGCGGAAAAATAGAACACTATATATTTTGTATGTTTGCATCATTTTTTGGTTGGTGAACTGATATATATGAATCACAGAGCATTGAATCCATTGCCTAACTTCAAGTCAATCAATTAATAGAGCATAATAGAGTATAGAGGTTATCAGATTGACCAGAATCAGGGAAGGCTACTGAGAAGAATAGAGCAGAAATTCATCATAGTTAAGGTGATATTTATGAGCACTTATAGATCTGTTTCAAACAATTGAGTTGTCAACTAGCAGATAATTGCCTATTACTTTCTGACAATTGTAATAGAGTTTTTTGATAAAATCTCTTAACAGAGTAGACTTAATAGTCTTATGTAAATCTCTTAACTGAGTGCACACTTCATTAGTGTTGTTAAAATCCTATAACTAGGTAGATCTAGCTGATCTAATATGTTACTCCTAACAGGGTAAGATCACCAGAAGTGATCAAAACTTGTAGCCTTAATAGGAAAACCTTTTCTATCTATAGTAGTGAAGAATTTGTGGGTGTCATCCCCACAGCAGTTTTTACCTTCTAACAAGGGTTTCTGCATTACCAAAATACTTGTGTTATGTGATTGCCATATTGATTTCATATTGGTTACTTTTCTTAAAGTTAACTAGATGATTGATTCATGCAATTAGATTCAATTTATTTTGGTCGGTTATTATTGTTTATAGTTTTTAGATCTAAAAGGTTTACAAGTGAAGTTTTGAAGGCACTGATTCACCCCTCCCCTCTCAATACCTATCTCTCCTAATTCCAATAGTAGCTGAAAGCTCAAATTGAAGGACTTAGATCCTTAAATACCTTAGTGTATTATTTTTTGATGCATCTATTGGGACTACAAGAGTTAAGAATCAGAGGTTTTTTTATTATTTTTGATCATCTACAATTGAACACTAACAAAATTGGTGACTCTGCTGGGGATTTTAAAATATTTATGCAATAAATCTTGTTATAGTTTTTCTGCTAAGTATTTATTTTTGCATTTGAAGACCAGTTTATAAATCTATCCCAACAAGTGTGTGGGTGGTGACTCTGAACTCTATGTTTACTAATTTTTGGTAAAGCATAAAGAAATATATTGAGAGATCTTGTCAATGTTACTATGAGTAGGCAAAGGAATACTAGGTTGTACTATAGGGATCACCTAGAAATTAACATGGGTGATGAATTTCTTACACCTAGTAGGAAGAAGTAGTCTAAAAGAGGAACATCTAGCAATGACTCTTCTAGGCCAGTTCAAGAGCATACTTCAATCCCCATCTAAAGAGAAGTCCCATCTTTTTTCTGAAAATCTTGAATTTCTAAGAAGAATGAACCCTGAGTCAGTGAGTCCTCCTCAGGAAGATGAATTTATGGACATAGGATTTTTTCCTGCACGAGAAAGTTTGGATCAGGCATGAGATACATTTGCTGCTGAAACTACATCTCATGATTTTGAGAAATTGCGAGAAGAATTTATTGCTTTAAGGAAAAAGGATTGGGAACCATTTTTAGGAATTACTAGAAGACAAAAGGAGTGGGAGAAATAAATTTATGAGTTACTCATGGAGAGGCAAGAGCTCATTAGAAAGACAAAAAATAATGATATCCAAGCAAAGAATCTAAATAAAAAATTTAAGGGTTTAGATAGTGATTTGTTTAGTGATGTGGGAGCTTTGAGATAATAGGTCCTTAGCAATGAGCCTAAATCCCAGAAAGATGAGTTTGAGGGTGACGGCCCTATCCTGAGACAATTGCATCCATCAGAGATCAAAAGAAATGAGGATCTTAGAAATAGTGTAATGGATGCATCTGATAAGGGAAAACAAAAGACAGTTGGGAACAACATAAATGAATCCAAAAGAAATGATGCTAATACTAATGCAATATCTCAGGCTAGCTTAGATCTAAAGAAAGCTAGAAAATCCAAGGAAGACTTGGCCATCCAATTAGAGAAGCTAGAATTGGAGGTAGTTGTAGATGAGATGAAAATGAAAATTTCTTTCCTGCATGCCAACATGAATACAAATGCTAGTAGCTCAGTCCCTATTACTAGTGGGACATTAACTCAAAATCAATCATGTGGTCCTATGCCTAGTCTCCAAGCCTCAAGGTCTAAGGAAATGGTCCAAGGACCAATTCAAAGTATCAATCCCACAGTCCCCTTAGCTGGTGATCTTTCTGGGAATACTTTACATCAAAATAGTGGTGGAAGTGGAGCCCAAGCTTCAAATAATTTTCAAAGAAGGCTAGTTCATCTGGATAGATATCGACCATTATTTTTTGATGGGATTCCTAGTCAACCAAATGTCATCCAATTAGGTAAGGGAAAAAATCCCTAAGTTCACTGGTAACAATGTCATTACATGTGATGAGCATCTTAAATATTTTACAAATAAGGTAAATGATTATGAAATAGAGAATGAATTTGTTGTTATGAAACTCTTTTTTTAGTCTTTAATTGAAGATGTTAGGGATTGGTACAGGGGTCTGCTTGAAAATTAATTTACTCCATGGGATGAATTTGTTAGAAGCATTAAAGAATAATATGTTGAACATGTCAATTCTAGTTATATCCTAAATGAGTTCAATAATATTAAGAAGCGTGTAAATGAGAGCATGCCATAATTCAATAGTAGATTTCAAAAGGCTATGTACAAGTTATTTCAAGTTTTGAGATTGGATGATGAAGTTTGTTTGACCATAAACTTCAATGATGTAGAAGGAAAAATGTCTTACCTTTTGAGAGAAAAAAATCCATGTACTTTGAGAGATGCTTTCAAATCAGCCATAAATATTGAAAGTAATAGGAAAGTATCTAGTCAAATGTATAAAAGGGATGAACATAAATTATGGAAAGAAACTAGACCACATGTTGTAAAACGTACCAAAGAAGATGACAAGGTTCAAAAATTGGCCAGTGTTGTCAAAGATCTTTCCACTAGATTTGATAAGGGTGGGAAACATTTTCAAGATAATATACCACCATATCAAAGGTAGGAAAGATTTCCTAGATTACATGATCAACCATATAAAACAAATTCGAAAGATGGGAAGCCTATTTTTGACACCCATGAGCCACAAAAGGGTAGGGATACTCCTAATCCTTTGAAAAAGAGTACAAAAAATAATGTGGAAAATATCCTATGGTGTGTGGCTTGTGACATGCCTCACTCACCTTACCAATGTGTTGTAGCCCAAGATATAGGAGATGAACCAAAAGACTCACCTACATGAGACCATGAAGGATCTGAAAAGCCTGCAGTGAATATGTTCACCACTCAAAAGGTGGAAGAAATTTCCTCTTCAGATGATGAAGAGATTTTAGTTGATGTTGATCATAAAAGGAGAATTCTCCCGGTTTATGAGTAACAAGTATTTTACCATTCTGATCCTGAGGAGTTTGATGAAGAAATTTTTCAAGAAAATATGATTAGACTAGAAGTAGATGGTACTCACTAGAGACAGCCTAGTAAAGAAGAAATTAGGACTCTGGCTATGGCTTCTATTACTCAAGCTAGATCTTCATATAACCTGAGAAATAGAAAGGTTGATGCTGACCAAGGAGTCCCGAGGTCCCTCTTTGTTAAGGATGATTCTAAAAATAAGGTTTCTCCTAAACCAATTACTTTCCCAAACAAGGGTAACAACAAAAAGCATGAACCTGTTGTGGTTCAAAGTACCAAGAAGAATGAGGAAACTACTATTGAAAAGAAAAACAAAAAGGTTGGTGGAAGAAAATACCTATTTGATCTTTCTAATGAGGCCCCAAATTTTGACACGAGACATTCTTTGTCTCAAATGAAGGTGTCAATCCCTTTATTAGAGATGTTAAAAATAAAGGAGCATAAGGAAGTGGCTTTGGCTTTGATAAATCAGCAAGAAGACATCCCTATTGTGTCATAAAAGGTAAAGCCAGTGGTAGGACTTGAGATAGCCAAAGGGGTTTCCAAATTTTGTGTTAGAAATATTGTGACTCAAGAGCCATCCTCCATTGATCCTTTATATGTCACTTTGATTGTAAATAACTTATTGTTAAAAAATTGCATGATAGACTCTGGTGTTGTAGCTACAGTGATTCCTTACCATGTCATGAAGGAACTAGGGCTTCAATTTGATACATCTAATGGAAGATGTTATGCCATGGATAATAGAGCAATTCCTATCATAGGGACTTTTGTTGGAATAGAGGTAAATATTGGTACATTCCCTGAGGCCACTTACAAAATGGATGTTGTTTTAGTGGATACCAAGCCTCATTATGGTATGCTACTATCAAGAAAATGGGCAGAAGCAGTGGGAGGAAAGTTTCAACTAGACCTATCATATGATATCATACCTATAAATGGTATTGAGGTAAAGTTTTAATGAGAGCCTTGCTCCTCAGTCATGATTGAAATGGTAGTACCTGAGAATCTAAATTACTATGTTGATATTGACATGGACAACTTCATAGTTGAGGAAATTGTGCCACAGCTTCAAAATACTGATCCAATTTTTGATGAGTTGCTCTTACAACAAGATGGACTATGGAAGCTATACTTTAATGGAGGATTCTCTAAGGAAGGCTCAGTTGCTAGTTTTTTACTTATATCCCGATCAGGTATTACTTTTAAGTACTCATTTCTATTAACTTTCCAATGCACAAATTCTATTGCTGAATATGAGCCTCTGATACTGGGATTAGATATTACAATAAAGCATGGTATTAAATGTTTAAAAGTTTATGGAGATTCCTAGTTAATCATTTCTTAGATTAGATCACAATATGATTCAAAGCATGATAGACTTAAACTATACAAATATGTTGTCTAGGATAGGATTGAATTTTTTGATGCTTTCAATATTTTGTGGGTGGAAAGATAAAAAAATATCATTTCAGATTTCCTTCCAAATGTTGCATTGAAGAACAATGATGCTACCCTGACTGGTGTGTCAAAATTAGAAGTAAAGAGTAGACCTGTTGTGCTTGATAATGTTTACAATTGTAAATTCTTTGAGGATGACAATGACATCTTAAGGTTCATTTAGGGGTTGGATCAATATGATAATCAAAAAATTGATTTTGATGCTAATCAAGAATTTGTTGATGGAAAAAATTGTCATGGGAAATGAAATTGTACAACTACCTTCCAACCATATCCCCAATGGTTTTCTTGAGCTTGAAGGCATGTTCAAAATAAATGACAACCATATGTTTCAAGAATCCAATGCTAAGGTGGATGATCTAGAAGAAATAAACCTAGGGTTAGAAACATCCCCACAACTAGTATACATTGGAAAAAGACTCAGTAGGGAGGTGAGAATAAATCTAATAAGATTTTTGAAAAGATACAAACATGTCTTTTCTTGGTCATATGATGATCTCAAAGCCTATAGGGTAGACCTTTTTCAGCATGAAATCCCTCTGAAAGAAGATGCCAAGCCTTTTAGACAAAAGAAAAGGCCTATTAATCCCTTGTTAGCTACCAAAATACAAATAGGGTTGACCAAATTAAGGGATGTAGGTATCATTGAGGCCATAAGAAATTCATTATGGGTTTCAATTCTAATTCTATTCGGGAAAAAGAATGGTGACATAAGGTTGTGCGTAGACTTCAGGAACCTAAATCTTGCTTCACTGAAGGACAACTATGGATTACCAAATATGGAAGCTATGCTCCATAAAGTGGCTAGTTGTGATTTATTGTCCATGATGGATGGATTCTTAGGATATAACCAAGTGCTAATCAAGGAATCCGAATAGTTCAAAAAAATATTTACTACTCCTTGGGGAACATATATATATGTCTTGATGCCATTTGGTTTAAAAAATGTTGCAGCAACTTTTCAGAGAGCAACGGTTGTAGTGTTTAAAGATCTTGTTGATGTTCTCATGGTAGTATATCAAGATGACCTGAATGCATATTATAAGAGGGATGAGGATCATTGCAATTACCTAGAAAAGGTTTTGATTAAAGCTTTGGAGTATGACATATCTTTAAATCCAAAGAAATACCATTTTTTTATCACTGAGGGAAAAATATTAGGGCATATAGTGTTCGAAGAAGGGGTGAGGATTGATCTTGAAAGAGTTGAAGCCATTAAGAGGGTCCCTACTCCTAAAAACCTCAAAGGTGTCTAGTCTTTCCTTGGACAAATTAATTTTGTCAGAAGATTCATTGCCAACTTTTTAGAATTGGTCAAGCCTATTGTCAAGTTGCTAAAAAGGGATGTGAAGTTTAAATGGATTCAAGAAGCAAGAGAAGCCTTTAAAAAAACTAAATAAACAATCCAAGAGGCACCAGTCTTGGTATCCCCTGATTACTCTTAACCCTTTTCTCTGTTCTCCTTTGCATCTTTTCACACCATTGCAACATTTTTGTTACAAAAGGATGATGAAGGATTTGTACATCCCATTGCTTTCTTCAGCAAATCATTACAATCAACTAAGCTAAACTATGAGCTAATGGAAAAATAAGCCTAATCTTTGGTAAAAGAAGTCAATGCATTCATACCCTATCTATTTTGTGCAAAAGTAAATGCATATATCCCTCACATTGTGTTCAAAGCTATTATGGTATAGCATGAGCTCACAAGAAAAAGATGCAAGTGGATTAATAGAATATGAGAATTTGATTTGGAGCTTCACATCACTAAACTTGCTAGAGGTCTAGGACTTGCAAAGTTAATGACATAAGAAAATATGGGCTTGGTTCAAGTAAATAATGTGGACATGAATGAAGGAAATGTCACTAGCATTGAGATGTAGACCTGGTATACAAATATTGTATTTTAAAAAAAAATGCTATTTTCCCAAAAGGCCTAAATGACAATTAGAGGAGAAGCCTTAAATTGCAGACCCAAAGGTACATATTGTTACAAGGTGACTTGTATTGGAAAGATAATGATTTGATCTTTCTCTTATGTCTAGATAAAGGGAAATCTAAGAGAGTTCTAAGAGAAATGCATTTTGGAATGTGTTGAAGACACCACTCTGCCAGGGAAACTACTCACAAAATTTTAAGAGCTAGATATTATTGGCCTATAATATTCAAAGATACTCATGCATTTTTTTAGGAAGTGTGAACCATGCCAAAGGTTCTCAAATAAGTTAAAGTTTTCAAGAGCATTAATGTTAAACCCTGTGGTTGCAAAGGCTCCTTTTTCTATATGGGGTATTGATTTCATTAGGGATTTCACTAAAAAATATAGTGGATGATATAGTTAGATGCTTGTGGCTAGTGATTACTTCACTAAGTGGATTGAAGCAATCCCCCCAAAAAAGGCTACAAGTACAATAGTTACTAAATTCTTGATGGAAAATATAATTACAAAGTTTGGTGTTCCTATCAAATTAGTGATGGATAATTCCATGTGTTTTAGATCACAATAATTCAATTATTTCTATTTGGATATGGGCATAATAGTGTCATATTCATCCCCATATCACCCACAGGGTAATGGACAAGCATAATCAAGCAATAAAAGCATTCTGCAAATTTTGAAGAAGACTTTGGAAAAGAACAAGAGGACTTGGCATGCAAAGTTGAAATAAATTTGTGGGAAGATAGAATCATAGAAAAGAGAGCTATAGGCAAGTCTCCTTTTGAGATGGTTTACTATGTAAAATCTAGGCTTCCTGTCAATAATTTGTTGCCTATTTACAATTTTATGCAAGAGGAAGAATTATAAATATGCGATCCTTTGCAAAATAGGATGATCCAGCTTGTCCAACTAGATGAAACAAGAAGAGGTCAAAAGGAAAATATAAGACTACAACAAAAGATGAAGTATCTTTTTGACAAAAGAGCTACTATCAAGAAGTTTCAGCCTGAGGATCTAGTTCTTTAGTTGAATGTAAGGAATCAAGACAAGAGAAAGCATAAAAAGTTTGAATCATTATGGTTGGGTCCTTATATTATCCATTAAGCTCATGGAAAAGATTCATACTATCTGAGAAATATGGATGGTGAAGAGCAGGAATTGCTAGTGCATGGAAAATTTCTAAAATTTCTCTTCAATTGAAATAAAATCTATTCCATGCACAATAGTTTAGTAGTGTATAGGTGTGTTTGGTTTCACGTTGTGTGTTTATTTCTTGCATTAGGTTATTATTTTGTTTGGTTTGCCACCCAGAGATTCTAGTGTCTTGCTATTAATTTTCATTCAAGCATCCTTAGATAGAGCCACTGTTGGAATGACTTTTAGGGTTTTCTAAGAGGGTGGTCCCACAAAAGTGTGTCCCACTTTTTTAGACATGCTGATTTTTGCTGAAATGACACATTTTTAATAAAATATGATGATTTAAGCCTTGAGAGGTTCCATTTGAAGGAATTGATTACAAATGGTTAGCTCAAAGACTCCTAGATTATAAAAACATTGATATAACATCTATAGTCCTCATTCATACCTACAATGGAGTCTCCTTCAAACCTATTAAAATGCTAACAAAAAATCACTTCAACTTGGAGTTTTGGCACATCAAATGAATCTATTTTAAAAACCTATCTATGTAGTATGATGCTATTCAGAACATGCTTTCTAATGAATATAATTTTAATACATATTGAGTTCATTATCACTTTTAAATATTACTTTAACTAAACATAGGTTGTTTGGTCATTCAACAACCTGGCGCTTCAAGACTTTAGGAAAAATAGTAAATTAGAAAAAAAAAATTATAAAAAATATGTATGAAAAGAGTATTTTTGTTATCTTTCTATTAAAAAAAGAAAAAATTAATTTTGATATACACAGATCAAGTTAGAGTGATCCAAGTGACCTTATGTCTAAATTAAAGTTACTGTCACTTTAGAACTTAATAAACTTTGAAATATTGACCCAAAATGAATGAAATCAATTGCATCCTTCAGAAATTGAAGTTACAAATATAAACTCAAAAGAATTACATTCTTATCTATTAGGAATGAATGTTGAAGCCTTTGGCAGTCATTTTGTAGCAGTGGTTGTGGCATTCATGACTATGATTGTCATTGATGTCAACACAGTGATATTCTGGAGTTTAGCAGAGTAGCAGGCACAGTTTTGTTTTGCACACATGGGATATTGTAGTTGGGATTATGTGAATTTGATGGTATATTATTTGGTGTGTTATTAACCTATGGTTAAGAGTGCAAAAATAAATTCATTCATTCATGAAAGTTATAAGCATTTTGGTGGAAGCAGTATTCTGGCAGTATTTTTGAGTAGCGGTTTTTGGAAATCGAAGGATATCTCCTAATCAGGATGGAATCTGATTCTGTGTAGTTAGAGAGAAGTTTGAGACACATTGGTGGTGATGTGGTTCACTGTGCAAACTTTGAGGTCACACGAGTGAAGAGTTATTACATTTGGAAGTCGACAGTTTTATGTAATTTTTGGTGTAGCGTGTTGAAATTATTATTTTGTATTTGCATGCTGACTCATTTGTAATTATTTGAGTGTGGTATAAAGAAAGGAATGTTTTCCTTGTTATTATATGGGATTGTGATAGTTGTGATATGAAATTGTGAAAGTTGTGATGCAAATGTATGCATGAGGTGAAGAAAAGAGCTAATTCAGTGATAAAGGAAGACTTGCGAAGTACAGAGATCTGGATTTGTGATCTTGTGTAGCAAAGAGTGTGGTTTTGGCATAGTGTGAAGGAGGTAACATATTTCATATTATTCTATTGAATAATCCTAAGATCTGTTGGACAGTGAGTTTAGAGATCTTGCCTTGAAGTTGTTTGGGTAGTGGGTCCTTCAGTCTTCCATAACTCTTAATCGGGTTAGAATCTTTTAATGGGGATTCAAAATATCCTAACAGGGATTCATATGTACTAAATGTATTTCATAAGACTCCTAAAAAATTCCATCCTTTCACAAGGAACTTTCATATTAGTGCATCATTTTGTGGGCATCATTCCCACCAAGGTTTACTCTTTGATCAAGAGGTTCCCTAGTCAACATATCTTGTGTTATTCTGTCATTGTGTATGATTATCTTTCTATGGTTGGTTACTACATTGATTATATGGTTTAAAGTTTTTGAAGTTGATAAATGGTTTAATTATTAGATAACTAATTCACCCCCCCCTCAGTTATCTTGGGGATCTTTACTTTCTAACAATTGGTATCAGAGCAGGAAGGTCCTCGAAAGAGAAGTTTAACAACTTAAGGAGATCTATGGAAAATTTCAAGAAAGAAAGCCCTAAGTTTGATGGAGTAAATTTTGACAGTTGGAAAGAAAAGATGAAGACACATCTATTGTGTTTAGGACCAAGTTATTGGTTGATTAGAAAGAATGACAGAACTATCATTGAGGAAGACAGACTTGAGACTTGTTCTAATGATGAAAGAGACACCTTTATGTGTAACATACTTGCAAGAGAAGCACTTTTATCAGCACTTCTAGAGAATGAATATAGTTAGGTAAAAGGTTTGATTAGAGCTTATGATATTTGGAAAGCTTTACATTCTACTTTTGAAGATGATGAACATGCAAAGAAAGCTAGGTTACATAATTGGATTTGTGCATTTGAAGACATAAGAATGATGGAAGATGAATCTGTTAGAAGCTATATTGGTAGGATGTCAGAAATAAAGTCTTGTGGAGGTGAAAAATCAGAGAATGAAGTGATATGGAAAATTCTGAGAACATTGACACTGGTATTCAGGTAGACTGCACAAATGATTGAACAAGTGATACCTTGTACACTGAACTTTTCAAGAGAGACTCTTCTTGGAAGATTGGAAGCAGCAGAGATGAATTTGAGATTATCAGGAGAACTACCTAGAATAGATACAACATTCAATGCTCTTAGCATTAGACCTACTTTGTCAAGAAGTACAAGTGTGAGTGGAGATTATACCAGCAGCAGCAGATCTAGAAATGAAGAAGGTAAGAAGATTGAAGAAGGTATTGCCTTACTTATGAAAAGAGAACCAAATGGTAAGAAAATCTTTAAATGTTGGACTTCTCAAGAATATGGTCATTTTGCATCTAAGTGTCCTAAGAGAGTTAAGAAGTATAGAAACAATTTTAAGCCTAGAAGACCTAAAGAATGTCATTATGCAAATGAGGAAGAAATTGAAGCCGGAATTGAAACACATTTGAGTGACAGTGATAATGATAACCTTGATGACGTAGGATTTGTAGCTATTAAAGAAAAAAATTCTAAATCTGATATTAAAGAAGAAAAATCCTTAGTTTCCCAAGTTGAAAAGAAAGCTGATTGGATTATAGACAGTGGTTGTTCACATCATATGACTGGTGATAAAGGAAAGTTCATAAAGTTTAACAATCATGATGGAGGAGTTGTTAGAGTTGGTAACAATGCACCTTGTTTGAGTAAAGGTATAGGATCTATTAGTCTTGATGGAAAGACTAATACTGATGATGTTTACTTTGTGGATGGATTGAAACATAATCTATTGAGTGTTGGATAGTTAGTTGATAAGGGATATCAAGTTTTGTTTGCTAAGAAAACTTGTGTGATTAAGGATAAAGATGGAAATTTGATTGGAACAGGATCTAGAACTAGAGGTAATGTATTTCAGTTGAACCCTACTAAGATGGCATGTTTGATGACTAAGATTGATGACAGTGGTTATGGCATAGAAGGTTTTGTCATATAAAATTTGATAATATTGTGAAAGTGAGTTCTACACTTGCCGTAAGAGATTTGCCTAAGATTATGAAGCCTACTAACATGATTTGCAAGGAATGTGTGATGGCTAAGAAAAAAAGGAGCTCATTTCCTAGCAAGAAGTTCACATCTACAGAGAAGTTGGGGATTGTTCATACAGACTTGAGCGGTCCTACTAGGACTAGAGGATTCTATGGAGAAAGGTATTTTATGATTCTTGTTGATGATTTTACAAGAATGATGTGGATTGCATTTTTGAAAGAAAAATCTGAAGCATTTGATAAGTTTAAGGTAATTAAGAATAAAGTTGAGAATGAATCAGGAATGAGGATTAAATGTTTGAGATCTGATAGAGGAGGAGAATTTACTTCTAAAGAGTTTAACACCTTTTGTGAAGTGAATGGTATTAAGAGATAGTTTTCAGACCCTAGAACACCTAAACAAAATGGTATTGCAGAAAGAAGGAACAGATCAGTGACTGAAGCAGCAAGAGATATGTTGTTTGAAAGTGATTTGGCAAAGACATTTTGGAGAGAAGTAGTGAATATAGCAGTATATACAATGAACAAAGTACAAATCAGAGCACACACAGACAAGACACCTTATGAATTGTGGTTTGGACATGCACCCTCAATTAAGTATTTTAGAATTTTTGGAAGCAAAAGTTATATTAAGAGAGATGATGATATAGGAAAGTTTGATCCTAGAAGTGATGAAGGAATTTTTCTTGGATATTCTTTGAAAAGAAAAGCTTATAGATGTTACAATAAGAGAACTAAGACTATTGTTGAAAGTGCAAATGTGAAAGTTGATGAGAAGTTTAAAATTTAGGAAAGAATGCTTGATTATGAATCTGATGAAGGAACTAACCCTCAGCCTAACATTGAATCTACTAAACAATTTTTTGAGACTGACAATGAATTGTTGAATGAAAGTCATGCTGAAGAAAATAAAGAAGAATCAAGAGAAGAATCTACAGTTGAGACAAGATCTGAGACTATGACACCTAACAGGTATATTTCAAGACATCATCCTATTGAGCAAGTTATTGGAAGTTTGGATAGAGGAGTTATGACTAGAAAGAAGGTAAATTTATGATTGATTTCTCAAATTGAACCTAAATATACTAATGAAGCTTGTGAAGATGAACATTGGATTAAAGCTATGAAAGAAGAATTGGATTAGATTAAGAAGAACAAGACATGGGAATTGGTCCCTAGACCTAAAGACAAGAATGTGATTGGAACTAAATGGGTATTAAGAAACAAGATAAATGAACAAGGAGTAGTAGTAAGAAAAAAAGCAAGATTGGTATGTAAGGGGTACTCACAGCAAGAAGGAATTAACTATGAAGAAACCTTTTCCCCTGTGGCAAGACTTTAAGTAGTAAGAATATTTTTGGCTCATGTAGCATTTAAGAAATTCAAAGTGTATCAGATGGATCTGAAGTCATTATTTTTGAATGGAGAATTGGAAGAAGAAGTCTACATTGAGAAACCTAAAGGTTTTCCTTTGACTCAAGAAGGAGACATGGTATGTAAACTAAAGAAAGCATTGTATGGACTAAAGCAAGCACCTAGAACTTGGTATGCAAGATTGGATAAGTATTTGTTGAAATTAGGATTTACAAAAAGAATAGCTGACAGTAACTTGTACACAAAAGAAATTGAGAATGGATTGTTAGTTATAGTTATTTTTGTTGATGACATTATTTTTGGAGGAGAAGATGAAGCTAGTGACAAATTTGCTAATGAAATGAAGACAAAATTTTAAATGAGTATGATTGGAGAAATGAAATACTTTTTGGGATTATAGATAACACAAAACAAAGATGGTATCTTTGTAAGTCAGACAAAGTACTTGAATGATTTGTTGAAAAGATTTGGTATGGAGAATTGTAAACCAGTTGGAACACCTATGGTTACAGGACATAAACTATCTAGTAAAGATGAAACACCAGCAGTTGAGCAGAAGAAATACAGATCCATGGTTGGTGGATTGTAGTACTTGACACACACTAGACCTGATATAGCACATTCAGTTGGAATGGTAGCAAGATTTCAAGCTGAACCTAGAGAGTCACATTATGGAGTAGAGAAGAGGATATTGAGATATCTTAGAGGCACAATGGACTATGGATTGTGGTATGAAATTCTAATGATTTTACCCTATGTGCATATACTGATGCTGATTTAGGAGGTAGCATTGATGATAAGAAAAGTACCAGTGGTGGAGCCTTTTTTCTTGGAGGAAAATTAGTTTCTTGGTTAAGCAAGAAGTAGAATTGTATCTCATAGAGTACAACATAAGCAGAGTATGTAGTAGTAGCAAACAATTGTAACTAGATAATTTAGATGAAGAAAATGTTGAAGGATATTGGAATTAAGTTTGATGAGCCTATTGTCATACATTGTGACAATACCAGTACAGTTAGTATGTCTAAGAATCCTGTATTACATTCTAAGACTAAGCATATAGAGATCAAGTATCATGTTGTAAGAGAGAAAGTTGCAGATAAAGAAGTTAGATTGGAGTACATTAGCACAAAGGAATAGATAGAAGACATATTTACTAAGCCCTTGCTGAAGGATACATTTGAGTATCTAAGAGGTATGCTTGGGGTTATGCCCCAACCTACTCTTGAGTAAAGATGCAGATGGTTACATCCATCCAATGGTTTATGCACCTATGTTTCTTTTGGACTAGATGTTGGTACTTCCTCTATGGGGGAGTATGTGTATCTGAGATGAGTCATGAGGACTCTTGTGAATGTATTTTCTGAACAGTGTCTTTTGACATTGAGCTATTGTTTGACATAGTGATGGAATTTTTGTCATTGATGTCAATGGGGGAGAGAATCATGAAAAACATTGAGGAACTAAATTTTTTGGAGAGACTGAATAAGAAAAAAAAGAAAGATTTGATTGATGAAGAGCAGCAGAGAAGTTGAGTAGCAGTGATTGGATTTTTGGAACATTGGATGTTTTTCATCTATGTTTCCATCAATGCCAATGGGGGAGATTGTTAGGAATGAATGTTGAAGGCTTTGGCAGTCATTCTGTAGCAGTGGTTGTTGCATTCATGACTATGATTGTCATTGATGTCAACACAGTGATATTCTAGAGTTTAGTAGAGTAGCAGGCACAGTTTTGTTTTGCGCACATGGGATATTATATTTGGGATTACGCACACTTGATGGTATGTTATTTTGTGTGTTATTAACCTATGGTTAAGAGTGCAAAAAAAATTCATTAATTCATGAAAGTTATAAGCATTTTGGTGGAAGCAATATTCTAGCAGTATTTCTGAGTAGCGATTTTTGGAAATCGGAGGATATCTCCTAATCGGGATGGAATCTGATTCTGCATAGTTAAATGAAAGTTTGAGACACATTGGTGGTGATGTGGTTCACTACACAAACTTTGAGGTCACACGAGTGAAGAGTTATTACATTTGGAAGCCAATAGTTTTATGTAATTTTTGGTGTAGCGCGTTGAAATTATTAATTTGTATTTGCATGCCGACTCATTTGTAATTATTTGAGTGTGGTATAAAGAAAGGAATTTTTTCCTTGTTATGATATGGGATTGTGATAGTTGTGATATGAAATTGTGAAAGTTGTGATGTGAATGTATGCATGAGGTGAAGAAAAGAGCTAATTCATTGATAATGGAAGACTTGTGAAGTACAAAGATCTGGATTTGTGATCTTGTGTAGCAGAGAGTGTAGTTTTGGCATAGTGTGAAGGAGGTAACATATTTCATATTATTCTATTGAATAATCCTAAGATCTATTGGATAGTGAGTTTAGAGATCTTGCCTTGAAGCTATTTGGGCAGTGGGTCCTTCAGTCTCCCATAACTCTTAACTGGGTTAGAATCTTTTAACAGGGATTCAAAATCTCCTAATAGGGATTCATATGTACTGAATGTATTTCATAAGACTCCTAATAGGGTCCATCCTTCCACAAGGAACTTTCATATTAGTGCATCATTTTGTGGGCATAATTCCCACCAGTGTTTACTCTTTGATCAAGAGGTTCCCTAGTCAACATATCTTGTGTTATTGTGTCATTGTGTATGATTATCTTTCTATGGTTGGTTACTGCATTGATTATATGGTTTAAAGCTATTGAAGTTGATAAATGGTTTAATTATTAGATAACTAATTCACCCCCACCCTCTCAATTATCTTGGGGATCTTCACTTTCTAACATTATCATATTTTGAAAAAAAGTTATGTTGATCCAAGTGACCGTAACTCCTTAAAAACATAGTTTTTCACACAAACCACTTTTTGAAGGAGAAGGAAAAATGAATTTTAATGAATTTTAATTTTTTTTAGAAAAATATATTTAGAAACTAGAAAAAAAATTCTAAAAGACTCTAGTTTACATCATCTTCAAATTCCTAATAGTTTTGCAGCAACAGGTGTTCCAAAGTGAAGTTTTTTCTTAGAATGTTGGTCTTTGTGTCAAAGTTGGCCAAAAAGTGGGACACAGCTTTATGGGACCACCCAAGAATTACTATTTCCAGTCTTGCCAGCTTCCAAATCTGGTATGTATGTGAAAATTTTCATAAGTCTGCAAGGAATTGTCTTGTCAAAATCTGAAATTTAAGTTAACCAGATGAAAAATACCCTTATGTTCTTACCTAGGTCTTTTAGCCCTTAAGAGGGTTTCTATTTTGGAAAAACCCTAAGCGTGCCCTAGATCTTTATATTTCCAAGTTACTTTTTGAGACACTTAATGGGTCATATATGTAGATCTCTATAGTTTTGTTGACCATTAGTGTTTTCACACTTAGTCATATATCAAGGCAATGATGGTCAGTCATCACTGTGACTGAGTCATTTTGTAAAGGCTAAGTTTTGTATTGTATACTTACTGAGTAGTAGTACTGCCAAGTAATGTCATGGTCACTATATGTTTGTAATATGTTGAGAGTATAGTGGTTGCTAAGTTACATATATCAATGGTTACCAAGTAACAACTGATGTCAAGTATAGTTAATGCTGAGTGCCAGGAATAACTTTTGCCGAGTTAGCCAGAATTGACATACAAGTTTGGAATGACACAATGATCAAGGTAAACCATTTTTGGTGATAATAATGTTTTTTTATTTTGTCTATTGAGGTAATTACAGAGCTAATTATGCATCCATATTATTATCATTGATCCCTATGTAAATCCTAGAGCCAATTAGAAAATTGTATAGTTTAGGTGGCAATAGAAATAAATCTGAACCATAGATCTTGAAATGCTAAAACATTTTTGTTGTTATATAATGACAAGATCAAGATAAAAAAAAAGTGTGTGAATCAAAGAGACAAGAATGAATTAGTATGAGAAGATGATCAGAGAAGTATATTCAGAATAGTTAAGTATTCAGACAGAGTTCAGTGACCGAGTTAAGCAGTGAAAGGACAGAATCAAGAAAAATTAGATAGAAGAGATCAAAATATAAAGGAAAGAGGAGATTTGTAATCTACATATCAGTGCAAACTAAAAGATCAGGTATTGAGACATTTTGACCAGAGTATCAGTGTAAATATCTTAACTGAGTAGTCTTAATAGACTTTTTGTAAATCTCTTTACCGAGTGCTTACTTTGTTGTAAGTTTATAAATACTTTTTTGTAAGTTTATAAAGCTTTTAACCGAGTAGACCTCTCACAGGGTAGATCATGATTTGATCACATTTTGTAACCCTTAACAGGCAAAACTTATTACTGTAGTAGTGAAGATTTGTGGGTGTTAGCCCCACCCCAATTTTACCTTTCAAGGGTTTTTGGGTTACCAAAATTTATTGTGTTATGTGAAATTTCATGTATGTTACTTGACATGTTATGTTATTGAGAATCATCAAGTTTTGATGCATAAAGTTTTAATAGTTTAAAAAAATGAGTAATATCTGATTCACCTCCCCTCTCAGTATTACTTTCCCATTTATATTTCCAACAATATATGCACATTGTATTTGTTCATCTTAGTATTCATTGAATCTCACAACAAATTTGTTAAGTCTTCAAACATCCGACGATTCACCAAAAAAGCCCTGTTTCTTTGTTATGTTTCTTTAGTTGCATAATCTCTAGTTTTCAATAGATAGTTAGTGTTTTGATTTGGTGATCCGATGACAATGCAGTCATAGATTCTCATAATTTCTGGTAGTTTCCTCAAAACATTTGGGAACCTAGCACAATGGTTATCTCTTGTTCACTGGATATAATGATGAAGTCTTAAAGTGTTCAACAATTAAGCGATAGCCACAGATGCAAATGAAGATCAATGGTTAGTATTATATTGTGGTATTTACTTTGCAGTGCATAATGAATTCAACGCTTAAGTGAACAAGTGGTCTCTCAATCTCTGAGACTCAGTGATAAATTAGAAAATGTTAAGCGATTCAGTGATCAGCTATGAATTACTCTTTAGTCACTTAATCTCCAAATATTGAGATTGCAGTTAAGATAAATATTCAAAGAATCAATGAACACAATGTTTGCTTAATCTCACAAAGATAAAGCTTGGAGTCTTTTTATTTGGCAATCTAGTGAGAAAGGAAAAAGGTGATAAGATGATAGTTTATCTATTTAGTGAACGAGTGATTAAAGGGCTATCGTTGAATCTCATGACAAAATGGTTAAGTGATAAAATATCAAGCGATTCAGTGAAAACCATTGATAATAGTAATGATCAACGATCAGCGTGTGATCTCATAAAAGAACTAAGGTTAAGGATTTTTTTCATTGATTCAGAAATAATGGTATTCACCAAGTCTCCAATTGTAACCATGATTAGTATGATCTTTTAGAGATCCCAAGAACATAAAAGTCATTGGATCTCAAGGTTAAAATTGAGTTAAGGTTTTCATTCAGCGATTTGGTGAAAAGCATTCAGTCTCCAAATCTCATAATCAAACTAAGGTTAAGAGAATATTAAGAGATTATGAGAATACACTTATTCACTGAATCTATGAGAAAAGGAAAGGTTAAGTCAAAGATTTGGAGATTTAGAGAAGGCTCTAAGTCGCTGGATCACAGAATCAGTGAAGTTAGAGTTAAAGTATTTGGAAATGACAAAAGGATCATAGATACAAATCAGATCTAAAGGTGATCACCAAATATACTGATAAAACCTTGGGTCATGAAGATGTTACAAGATCATGTGATTCTTTCAGTCACCTGATCGTCAAATTAACTTAGAGTTAAGCAAAGCATTCTGAGAATAGGAGAAGTCTTTCAGTCACTTGATCTCTGAAAGATGTGAGTTAAGTTTGCATAAATGAAAAAGAAAAGGAGCTATTGATTACATGGAAACATACTCTGCCAGGATGGATAACATGTACTAAATAGCCAATCAAATCAAATTTGAGGGTTTTTTTAGTACTCAAGGGTTTTTGATGATGACACCATAATCATTTTTCTCTTTCTCAGCAAATTTTAAATGTAAGCTGTCAACATCTTACATTATTACTACCCAGTTTGCGAAATTGGTGTTAAGTAGAGTTGAATGTTGAGATGACTGAAAGAAGATTGAAATAATCTTGATAACTCCCATCCATTAAATGATAAGGGTTATATTAATGAGACATTTCGCATTTACACTCAATCATTTCCAGAAGAGCAATTGAGTTGCAAAGAGTGAATTGTAGAAAGAAAATTGCAGAGCCGAGTGATCAAAGTAGAATTATAGAAATGAGTGAGCTAGAATTGAGTGTAGCCTCATCCAGTGAGGGAGCTAAAGAACATGGAGGCAAAGATAAAGGAAATCCTAACTTCTTAGAAGAATCCATCAATTTACTTCCTGGTTGAAACTAGAATAAAAAGGTTAGTGATGAAGTTTTCGTTGACCTCATGGAAAATTGTAGAGATCCTAATACTCCATCATGTTATGGTTTTATGTTGTTTAGCTATTTTTACAATAACTGAAATAGAGCCATTCCAATTTGTAATGCGTGGACTCTAGGTATGGCCATGCTAATTGTCACAGATGTCTTCTTAGATGTAGACCTTTTGCATGAATTGGCCATACTTGATGACCTAGTATCTAAAACTATTAGAAAGAAGGATGGGTTAGCCCTAGTAACTCTAGATAAGGGATCCTTCATGAAGGTTTTCAATATGTTTTTATCTTCTTCCATAGAAATACACTTGAAGAAGGAAAGGGAAAAATATACAAGCCACTTAGGGTTTGTAAGAAACCAAATTTCTAGATATATTCCCAAAATTGGAAAATACATTGCCCCTCTTCCACCAACCATGCAAGCTCCTTATGAGTATAAAGCCCTCAATAGATATATGAAATATTTTGCCTATGGACTATGTAGAGTTTTGGGGAGAGATGGGGATGCAAACAGAATGCCAGCTGATATAATGATGATGGTGCTAGACATCCAAAATTCACATGTAAACATAGATTATGATTACATCTAGTATGTAATTGAAAGAATGGATAAAGGCTTACTAGTGATCAAAGAAGATAAGAGGCCAATAAGGTTCATGCATTATTCTCTTTTATTGCATTTGATTTTATATTACAATGATAGTTTGGAGGTCCAGATGTTGAGACCAAGAATAATGTTTAATGGACAACACAACCCAGTGCAGTATTGGTTAAGAGTGTGGAATTATACATCCAATGAGAATGATTTCTATGCTTTTGAGAATTTGATTGTCTTACCAATTCTAAACGTGTTATTGACAAATTTCACTAGGTTTCTAGTTAGGATGTTGAATCTTCTCTGGCCTAAACAATTTATTGATAACTTGAAAAAGGGACATAATTGGGCTGATTTCTATTTGGGTGAGAACTACATAATAATTAGAGTATATGGATGCACACAACCCCCAAACATACTCCCTAAATATGTGCCACCACCAAGAATTTCCCTATTAGAACTCATATGGAAATTAATTCTAATTGACAAGGAACACCTAGCATCTCATAAGAAAGGGACATTCACTCCTCGATAATTTAGAGTATCAAGTTTCCTGATTGGTAAAAGAGCATTGCCAAAGCTTAACACATGGCTGAATCATTTCAAAATGGCCTTTGGTATATATAGGTATATAGATTCAAAAGAGTTTATCAAATATGCCATGAAAATACTCATCCCTAAAATTAGTATAATAAAGGAGCATGAGGGGCATGATGAGGAAGATGTGACAAGAAACATGATGGATGAAGGTGACATAAAAAGAAAGGTCAAAAAGTTTTGTGATTTGTTGGATTTAGCAGCTCAGGTAAAAAAGGTTGGAATTGCCTTTAGCAGATTCTTTCCAGACCTCCCCTATTTGAAAAGGATTGAGAGAATGGTGGAGGAGTATGACATTCTCTCCAACTAGTTGGAGGCTCTTCTTGAAGATAAAAAAGAGAAGAAAATGGACTATTCTTCCTCTGAATATGAAGAATATACAAATAATTCCCTGGAGGAATATAGCCCACCTCAAGGTGAAAATCCTCCTATTGTTGATGTTCTTGAAACAGAGGATTTACTTGAGACTCCTCCAAAGTAACTAAGATTAGAGGTAGGTGAGTCCTCAAAATTGATGAAGGATAAGAAATAAATGGATAGAGTTGGAGCTTTATTACCTAGTGATAGGGCCTATTATCACTGCATGAGAAAAAACATTAGGGAGGGAAAGAAAGTAGCCACTTAGGAAGAAGTGGAATTGCCCCTGATGCTTGGCCAGGATGAAAGGGAGATATAACAAGAAGCGTTGCTTAATGATGATGAATTCATCAAAATTGATGAGTTTAAGAACTTCCTGATTTGGATGAAGCAACAAGAAATTTCCAAGACCATACCTGAAGGTATAGATCCAAATGACGAGGCATTGAAAGCCTTAGCTACCTATGACCTTGAATCAGAGGCCATGTCTGTAGAGGATGCTAGGAAATTGGTTAAGTCCAATGGAATGCTATTAGTACCAGGATGGGACCTAGCATCTATCTTCATCATTGATCAAATTAGGGAGAATCCTAAGGGAAATCTTTCACATGAGACCCAGATTGGGGATATTATCAAAGGATTAGGGTATGATCCTAAATCTTAGGCTTTGGCAATGTGGTCATTAGCACCAAGAACTTGAAAGACTTCCCTAGTAAGCATAGAAGAAAATATGGAAGGACCATCACTGATTCAAGGTGGGATAAGTAGGTCAAGTAGTTAGAGAACCTAAAAATGTACACTTGAGCATTAGAAGAAGAAGTTGCCACATGGGACAAGAGTACAAAACTAAAGAAGAAGACTGCAACAATTGAGCTAGGAGAAATAGAAGAAGTTTGAAGTCTAGCATTACACTTGATCTATGAGCACAAGGAGAGAAATTATCATAAAGAAGATGATGTAGGTTAGCCAGATGGAGGTCATCATTCACTCAATAACTTTGGTAGTTTCTCTAAATACCAACAGACAAAGGTGCAACTTGAAGGGAGCTCACCATGAGAAGAAACAACTTTTGGCACCATTTTCCTTCTTTTCTGTTACAATTTATATATATTTTGTATTCTAGTGCAAGTCACTGTCAAAACCATCTAGAGTTGTTGCATCCTTTTCTCAAGGATTCAAAGATGGTCTTTCTAGATGTGGTAAGTTCTAAGTGACACCAAAAGGTGGTGAATTACTTAGTGTAATAGGAGTTTTTGGATATAGCATTTTGATTCTAAGAAAACACAGTTTTTTAAATGTACTAATGCAAGAAATTTATTAATGAAAATATACTAAAGTTCCATGAATATATTTTTTTGTCTTCATATATGAATTTTATTTCTTTGTGTATTTAATCTGTAAGACAATTTAGATACATCTGTCTACAAGGTAGATAGTGGGGTTGAATCTTGAGTTCCTTTCAAGGGAGGGATAAATCTTGAGTGAGGTCTTAGAGATTTTAGTGTTTGTGCATAAATTTGATGATATAATGTATACATGAAAGGATAATCTGTAAGGCATTTTATCTAGGGTTTTGGATTATTTGAATTGAAAGGTTTTTTGTAGATGTATGTTTATTGACTATGATGCCCTAGGATTTGGCACTGGTCATTTCTTAGGTTGCACTGTTTTCACCATCAATCAAATATAAATGATGATTTACTTTAAATTTTTGTGAGAGTTATATGTCTAGATATGTGTCAAGCATATAGATGACATTTGTGATATTTGAAGAATTCAATCTGATAGGTATACCCACCAGTAGCTGAAAGGTAAAAGTGAAGGACTTAGATCCTTAAATACCTTAGTGTTTATTATTGTTTTATGCATCTATTGGGACTACAAGAGTTAAGAATCAGAGGTTTTCTAATTATTTTTGATCATCTACAATTTTGAACACTAATAGATTTCTTTACAAGTTTTAGACAATTTTTTGTTTCATCTTGATGGGTGAAATACCCCTCAAGAGATGTGGGATAAATTTGAGAACTTATTTGGTAGGTCATCAATGAGTTCAAATAACTTAATTAGATTGAGGTAGAGCTTCTCTCCCTTGTACCTAATTCTTTTCCCTTCATTGAGGACTTCTTGATGAAGTTCAAACAACATAGATCTTTGTTACATAGATGTGGAAAGAATAAGACTAATAAAGATGCATTTATATCTGATTTTGTCTAAGCTTCAGGGAAAATTTCAGATTTTTGCTTCTACCTTCCACTCTACCATGGATGCTTTGGGACCTAGATTGACCATACCCACTTTTGTGGTGTTTTTTGATTGTTTGACTAGAGAGAAAGCCAAACTTACCTGGTTGGACTCTCTAATAGGATCAAAGAACCAAACATTGGTTTCCCATCCACCTAGGGGAAAGTAGAAGTAGAAGCCCAAGCCAAAGATAGATTCATCTAGTAGTGAATCCAACCCACCTCCAAAATCAAATCCCAAGAAATCCACCTAGAAAGGAAAAACTTCTATGTCTGGTGAGTCTTCCTCCAAGACTATGAAGTACATAGGTGATCCTTGTAGTTTTTGTGGCAAGGAAGGGAATCTAGTTTCTAGGTGTTGGAAATGACTTGAGGCTCTAAAAGAAGCCATGCAACAACATATTATTGCTTCTCCAAAGCCAAAACCTTCTTCCGTAGGGAAATGCCATGCTCTTTATGCTTGAGCTTTATCTTCCACTACCTCATGGATCATTGATTCAATTGCTTCATGCCATATGTAACACTCACCTAGGTTGGTTACCTCACTTTATCAGAGTGATACTACATAGATTGAAGTTGGTGACTCAATGCTACTTTCAATTAGAGGTTTAGTAACTATTTCATTGGATTGTGGTTCCCTACAGGATGTTCTTTTGGTTTTGACCATTTCTACAAACCTCCTATATGCTTATCAAATTTGTCATTTTGGCTCTGGTAAGACAGTTGAGTTTTGACCACATGATGTGGTTACTCAAGACCTCCATGATCCTGATTTGGTTGTTGCTACTAGGAGTGTTGATTGAAAGACTCATTTATAGAGGTTTGATGGCTTCAAGAGCTCTAATTCCACTGGAGTTTCTCTTGTTTCTCATGCAAACATAGTGAGAAAGCTTTGGTATGGGCATTTTGGCCATGTAAACTACAAATATCTATAATAGATGAGTACACAGGAGCTAGTGATTGGACTACTTTAGATCTCTTGTACTGACGGTGTTTGTCATGGTTGTATCCTTGGAAAACATCATAGATATCCCTTTCTAATAGGTATACCCTCACATGCTATAGCACCTTTGGAGTTGATCCATAGTGATCTTATGTAATTTCTCATCCTTCTTTTTCTAGTGCCCGATATGTACTCACCTTTGTAGATGATTTCTCTAGATGCACATGTGTGTACTTCTTGAAGTACAAGTCTGATGTCTTTGATCCATTTCAAATCTTTAAGAAATTTTTAAAGAAGTAATCTAGTCTTTCTGTCAAGCGTATACACACTAAAAATGGGGGAGAATATGTGAATCAATCTTTTAGAGATTTTTGTACTAAGCATGGTTTACAACATTAGTTCATAGTTCCTCATACCCCTTAGTAAAATGGGACAATAGAGAGAAAGAATAGAACATTACATGAGATGGCTAGTTATATGCTATAGTCTCGAGCTATGAGTGCTTATTTTTGCGATAAGGCTATCAATTGTGCCAACTATATTTAGAATTAGATGCCTCACAAGGCATTATGACATTTGACTCCTAAGGAGGCTTGGACTCATGTCAAGCTCGATGTTTCTACATTCAAACTTTTTGGTAGTGAGGCTTGGGCATTTATTCTAGATGCTCAAAGGAAAGCCATGGAAAGGAAGATTTGATCACTTATATTTGTTGGCTAATGTGAGGATTTGAAGGCATACAGGTTATTTGATCCTAATTCTAGAGAATTATTGTTTTAGAAATATGTTTAGTTTGATGAGCACTATCCTTAGATGGATCCTCCATCATTAGCTTCTTCTTCACTACCTAGTACTTCCTCTTCTCCTATACATGATTCTATATCCTATGAGGAAGATTTAGATGATAATCCACCTTCCCCACCTCCACTCGATGTTTAGCACATGCCCAAGTGGGCTCATGATATTGTAGATGCAATTGGACCTTTGGCATGTGATCCTTCAAATACTCATCACACTCATGCTCAAACTTATAGTACTAGTTTATTGAGTCATGCTATTTAGATTATCCTCAAATGTTTTTAGAGGTGACAGGTCAACCTAAGTGGCATATAGCTATAGATGTGGAGTACTCTTCTTTGCTGAAGAATCACATTTGGGATCTTTGTCCTCTTTTGAAAGGAAGGAAGTTGGTTTGGTGCAAGTGGGTGTATCGTACCAATTTTTTGGTAGATGGTTCTAATGATACCTTTATAAGGAACATCTTGTTGTGAAGGTATTTTCACATGTATAGGGTATTGATTACTCTAAGACCTTTTCTCCTATTGCCAAGATGAATACTATTTGCCTTGTACTCTCTCTTGCAGCTTCTTAGGGATGGATAGTATATTAGATGGATGTAAAGAGTGCCTTTTTGCATGAGAACCTACAAGAGGAGATCTATATGGAGAAGCCTCAAGGTTTTATGGAAGACTCTTCTATGGTGTGAAAAATTTAGGGGTCTTTATATGGTCTCAAACAAGCCCCTAGGGCTTGGTATGATAAGATGGATTCTTTTTTGCTTGCCTCCCACTTCACACTCTCTCATTTCGATCCTATAGTGTACATTTAGTGTCATGGGAATAATATTTTGATACTTGTTCTATATGTTGATGATCTCATCATTATAGGTAGCTCATTCTCTATAATTCAGAGTGATCAATGTGCATTGAGAGAGCCATTTGAGATGATAGGTCTTGGACTTTTGCACTATTTTTTGGGCCTACAAGTTATCTTTGGATGGGATTTCCATAATCTTGAAGAACTATGCTCTTGATATGTTTTAGAGGTTCAACATGCTTGATTTCAAGCCTTCTCCCACACCTTTTCAGTCAGGTGTTGTTTTATCTACCAATTGTTCTACTCCTACAGTGGATTTCATATTATATAAACTACTAGTGGGTAGTTTGTTGTACCTAACACACATCCATCTTGATCTTTCCTTTGTAGTTGGCCTTGCCTCTATATTCTCACATGATTCTCATGAGATTCATTTAAAATAAGGCAAACGTATCTTGAGGTACATTCATGGTACTACTTTTTATGGAATTCACTATACATTGGGGGATCCTCACATTTTTGGTTACACAGACTCAGATTGGGCTCATGATATTACTAATCAAAGGTCTACTTCTAGCATTTTTTTATGCCTTGGTTATGGTCCTATCACATGGTCTTGCAAAAAGAAGATAGATCATGCATTATCTATTAGAATAACTGAGAGGGGGGTGAATCAGTTATCCACTATCCCAATACAAAATGTATAATTCAAATCAAAATCTTCAATTTCTGCTGCTTGGTAAACATAAAATACTTTCTCTATCTATGCTTTTACCAATTACCAGTCTAATACTTATAACTGTTACCGATCAAATCTAACATGTAATATGCAAAGTATGATAACAAACAAATATCACAATCAACACATAACACAAGAGATTTAACGTGGAAACCCTATAAAGGGAAAAACCACCTAGGACCGGCAACCCAAAAATGTTCACTCTTCTAAAGTGAGGTCAGTGAAGACCCAAACCTGTTAAAGGTTTACAAACACACTATCAGGTGTGACCTTGTTAGAGGATTTTAGACTAGAAGTTCTCATCCAACCAATATTCACTATGAGGTTGACAGGATAACAATGTTCATTCTATGAATGATACATCATAAGACTTTTAGAGTCTACTTGGTTAAGAGAGTTTGACTATTTACAATGGTTAAATATGCAACAGTAAATGATTTGCCTTAATACAACTTCAATTGCAGATTACAGACCAATATTTAGCTCATACAAATCTTTCTGATCAATATTTCACTTCAAATTCAACACTGATCAACTTACTATTCATTGGTAATAACTCTCTGTAGCTTGGTACTTCTTCTGCAGCTCAGTTCTTACTCACCAGTATGATCAGAATGCATGAAAGTTTGTTCATGCGATAATCCTCTAGTATCTTCTTCTTCCAGCATTAGTTTCATAATGAAACCCTAGTCTCTTATATAGATGAGTAAATCATTTTCTTTCTGTCCATCAAATTTTTCCGCTTCAAGCTTCCTCGATTAATGTGTCAATAACTCATTTCAATCTACTCCATTAGATCTTCTTTTAATTTTGTTAGACATCGATCTTCATAACAAACTTTATCTGTTACCTCATGATCATACACTTTCCAGCTCATCAATCTTATCAGCTACACTGATCATTTAATTCATTCTATTTTGCTCGATTAACAAAGAAATGCATCAGTGAACACAAGCTCAGTTAATATTGTGCTCGGTATACACTATACTCTGTCAGTGTATATTGCAAAATGCTTCATTTACCAACAACACTACTTTGTATCTTTTAGCTCTATTCTTCATCATAGATGAATGCAACATAATAAAGTCAATATCATATAGTCATAGACTCATCAACATGTTACTCAGTGTATTCCTTATCCTCATCTAACATGTACATCTTTTTCATGTAGATTTCTCTATTCTTCATCTCTTTCACCTTTCTTCAGATGTATCGGTATAGTAACTTACAAGATAAGTACTGTCAAGCTGGTTGACATCAATGACAATATAATACTGATTTAATCATATTACATATCTAATCAACAACTTCTCAGTGATATTTAATCACAGATTCCAAATCAGTTGTAGTCCAACAATCTCTCCCTTTGGCATTGATGGCAACTCAAGTAATATGAAATATACCATACACATACCAAACATATATTCTACAATTCTATGAACAAATGTGCTTTGCTAAGCTCATATAGCATAATATGTTTAATCACTGTGTTACTCACCAAATGTTGTTCCTACTTCTTTTCTCTGTAGTCTCATTCAGATTGGCTCTCCCTTAGATAGTTCTCATCAATGTTAGTGCATGCTATGCTCCTTCTCCTTTTCATATTAGTTATCTCTCCCTTTGACAGCAATGCCAAAGAAACAAATAAACAAATAGTTCTGTCTACCTCTGTATATCTGTATACTGATATCCCAGTTAGTTCTTGTGCTCCAAACTTAATCACAACCTTGAACATGATTCAAAGTGTGAACTATGTTGCATTAACGTGTGTGATCTTCTGATAATAGTAGGCTGATGTAACATCCAGATCACCTTAGTGACTGATAGACAAGGGATGGACCCCAAGTCTAGTCCTCAAGTATTCAAATGTGTCCTTTGGTAGAGGCTTTGTAAAAATATCTGCAAGTTGTTCTTTAGATGTGATAAATTCCAATTTCAATTGCTTCTCTTGCACTTGTTCTCTTAATTAATGATACTTAATAGAGATATGTTTTGTCTTCGAGTGCATCACAAGATTCTTTGAAATATTTATGGCACTAGTGTTGTCACAATATATAATCACTGGGTCAGTGATTACTTCATTCATTCCTTCCAACACTTGCTTGACATAGGCAATGTTTGAACAATTAGTAGCAGCAACAACATAATCTGCTTTAGCTATATACTGAGAAATAAGGGCCTACTTTTTACTTGTCTAGGTTACAAGTCTTTCACCAAAGAAAAATGCTCCTCCAGTGGTGCTTTTTCTGCCATCCACATTTCCAGCCCAATCAACATTGGTGTATACCTTTAGTTCAAACTTTCCTTCCTTAGGATACCATAATCCATAATTCTCTATTTTCTTCAGGTATCTAAGGATTCTTTTAGTAGTACTCATGGGTGATTCTCTAGGATTAGTAGAGAATCTAGCAACAATCCCCATAGCATGTGCTATATCTAGTCTACTGTGAACTACATACATTAGCTTACCAATCATGGATCGGTAAAGTGTCTGATTTACCTCTGTAGTTTCATCCTACTTTGTTAATTTTCATCTAGTAGCCATTAGTGTTCCCATAGGTTTAGCATCTTCCATGCCAAATGTCTTTAGTACTTCCTTTATGTATTTAGACTATGTGATGAATATCCCATCACTCTGTTGAATCACTTGTAGTCCAAGAAAGAATTTAATATCTCCGAACATAGACATTTCAAACTCTTTTTTCATTTCATTAGAAAATGATTTACACACATGATCTGAATGTCCAAAAATAATATCATCTACAAATATTTCAGCAATGATAATAGTGTCATCAGTGTTACCTTTCATGTACAGATTGTTGTTTTCATTTGTTCTAACAAATCCAATACTTAACAAGTAAGTATGCAGCCTTTCATACTAAGCTCTCGGTGCTTGCTTCAAATGATACAATGCTTTATCTAATCTACATACCATGTCTTTGTTGTCTGGATCAACAAATCCTTTAGGTTGTTCTATGTAGGCCTCTTCTTCAAGTATACCATTCAGAAAAGCTGAGTTCACATCCATTTGATAGACTTTGAATTTCTTGTGTGTAGCATATGCAAGTAGCATTCTAACTCCTTCCAATCTAGCAACATGTGCAAATGTTTCACCATAGTCAATTCCTTCTTCCTATGCATATCCCTTGCATACCAATCTAGCTTTATTTCTTGTGACTTCACCATTTTCATTCAGTTTATTCTTGAATATCCACTTAGTACCGATAAAATTCTTGTCTTTTGGTCGGGGTACTAAGGACCAGGTTTTGTTCTTCTCTATTTTCTCTATTTCTTCGTTCATTGCATTAACCCATTCTTCATTCTCTAATGCAATTTTCACAGTTTTTTGTTCAAATTCACAAACTAGACATGTACCTTGTCTTGTTTTGCTCCTAGTTTGCATTCCAGCATGTTTGTTTCCAATAATCTGTGTCTCAGGATGATGTCTTCTAACAAAACTAGGCAAAACTTGGTTTCTTCTTTCTTGTTCATCCCGTTTAGGTTCATTTATTTGCTCGGTAGCTCCATCTTGTTCATTGGTTTGTGTTGCCTGTCATTCTGCATTGTTTTCCTGTTGACTGGTTACCCCAGACTGTCGTGTCGGTAAATACTCTGGATGTTCAATGTAAGTGAATTTACCATAGTCTTCTAGTTCCTTTGTACTTTCCTCTATGTTCTTGTCATCAAACTCATCAACACGAACATTAGTACTTTCAATTATCTTATTTGTGACCTTATTCAAACATTTATATGCTTTACTTATAGAGGAATAACCCAGAAATATCCCTTCATCTCCTTTTGAGTCAAATTTTCATTTTCTTTCATCTTTCAAAATAAAGTGTTTACTTCCAAAAATCCTGAAATAACTTACAGTTGGTTTGTGTCCAAACCATAGCTCATAGGGTGTCTAATTGGTATCCTTCTTCAGTTGTACTTAGTTACGAACATATATAGTTGTACTAACAGCTTCCCTCCAATATGTTTGAGAAACATTCTTCTATATCATCAATGCTCTAGCACAGTCAATTATTGACCTATTCCTTCTTTTAGCAATGCCATTTTGTTGAGGTGTCCTCTGTGCAGAGACCTATCTCTTAATACCATACTCATTATAGAAATTAGTAAATTCATCAGAGATAAATTCACCTCCTCTATCAGATCTTAAGCATTTTATTTCCTTTCCAGTCTCTTTCTCTACCTTAGCTTTATACCATTTAAACATCTTAAAAGCTTCAAATTTCTCCTTCAAGAACATAACAGTCATCAATCTAGTATAATCATCAACAAAAAGAATAAGGTATCTATCACCATAATAGCTCTGAGTTCTCATAGGACCACACAGGTTGGTATGAACCAACTCAAGTATCTTCTTTATTGAGTAATCTTTTCTTTTGAAACTAGACTTAGTCATCTTACCTTTCTAACATTCATGGCACATGGCATGATTAGGTTTTGACAAGTTAGGAAATCCTCTAACTCTTTTCTTTTTACTAATCTTGATCATGTTGTCAAAGTTCACATGGCATAACCTTTTGTGCCACAACCAAGAATCTTCATCCTTTATTAACAAAAAATAAGACTGATCCATATCAAGATAGAATAGATTACCTCTGATTGTGTACCAATTTTGACAAGTCTTCCTTCTTCATCATAAATCTTCACCTTTTTGCTCTAAAAAGCTAGTCGGTGGCCTGAATTGTTCAGTTGAGCCACACTTAACAAATTATAGTTTAGTCCATCTACCCAGTATGCATTTTCACATTTTATTATGTTATTGATCATAAGTGAACGTTTACCTCTTACCATACAAGGTGCATCATTTCCCATTCTCACAGATCCTCCGTTGTATTCTATAAGATGATCAAACTTTTCTACATCACCGATCATATGATGTGTACAACCACTGTCTATGATCCATGTATCATTTCTACTTACTTTAGAGATCAGTGTTGTCTCTTCATATATTTGTTCTTCTTCTGAATCATCTTTCATAGCCACAAATACAACTTCTATATCATCATCAGAACTAGATTCAGTTTCAACATTTTCGGCTATGTAACATACCTTTTTGCCTTTATCATCTTGGTTGTCTCTGTTGTTGTGTTGGTAGCCTCTGTTAACTCTTCTTCCATAGTTTCCTTTAGATCAGTCTTTGGATCTATCATCATCTTTCTTATATGGACATCTAGCAGCAATGTGACCAACTTCTTTACAATTAAAGCATGCCAAAGGTAGCTTTCCTTTATACCTTCCTTTTCCTTTGGGAAATCTTCTGGCCATAAGAGCTTCTAGCTCATCAAGTTCATCATTGGTATTACCATCACTATAATTATTCCTATTATTTCTACTAGACTCACCAATCTTCAGAGAAGACATGAAAGTGGATTCAACAAGGGGAACAACACTATTATCAAAATTATTCAATTCAAAGGTTGTAAGTTTACCAATCAGTGTGTCAAGAGTAAGGTTGGATGTAGCTCTTGTTTCATGAATTGCAGAGATCCTAATTGCATAAATTGGTAGCAAAGTTCTGAGAATCTTGCTTATCATTGTTTCATCATCTATGACTCCATCTGATGCTCTAATAGCATGTACTACCTCTTTTAGTCTGTTTGAGTACTTCACAATGTTCTCACCTTCTTTCATCCTCATATCATTGAATCTACCTCTCAGACTTTCAACTTGGGCTCTTTTGACATTCACATCTCCATTGTATATTAGATTTAACTTGTCTCACATTTCTTTAGTAGTAGTTCATCCCTTAATATCTTCAAACTCAGCATCGATACAGGTAGCAACAAGTTCCATCATAGTAATATTGTGTTCATGCCTATCTCTCATTTGATCAAGGGTCAGAGGACCAATGGGCGGTGCAATGTAGCCATTCTCCATTAGTTCTAGTGCAGAATTCCCAATTCTAGATATGTGCAGCTTCATCCAACTTTACCATACTGTGAATTTCTCTTTATTTATTTTCAATACTTCCCTCTTATACATCTTGAGACCTTTGTGCTTAAGTCCTTAAAACTTTTTTCTAAGCCACCATAGCTCTGATACCAATTGATAGAATAATTGAGAGGGGGGGTGAATCAGTTATCCACTATCCCAATACAAAATGTATAATTCAAATCAAAATCTTCAATTTCTGCTGCTTGGTAAACATAAAATACTTTCTCTGTCTATGCTTTTACCAATTACCAATCTAATACTTATAACTGTTACCGATCAAATCTAACATGTAATATGCAAAGTATGATAACAAACAAATATCACAATCAACACATAACACAAGAGATTTAACATGGAAACCCTGTAAAGGGAAAAACCTCTTGGGACTAGCAACCCAAAAATGTTCACTCTTCTGAAGTGAGGTCAGTGAAGACCCAGCCCTGTTAAAGGTTTACAAACAAACTGCCAAGTGTGACCTTGTTAGAGGATTTTAGACTAGAAGTTATCATCCAACTAGCATTCACTATGGGGTTGACAGGATAACAATGTTCATTCTATGAATGATACATCATAAGACTTTCAGTGTCTACTTGGTTAAGAGATTTTGACTATTTACAATGGTTAAATATGCAACAGTAAATGATCTACCTTAATACAACTTCAATTGTAGATTATAAACCAATATTTAGCTCATACAAATATTTCTGATCAATATTTCACTTCAGATTCAACACTGTATCAACTTACTGTTCGTTGGTAATAACTCTTTGTAGCTTGGTACTTGTTCTGCAGCTCGGTTCTTACTAACCAATATGATTAGAATGCATGAAAGTTTGTTCATGCGATAATCCTACAGTATCTTCTTCTTCCGACATTAGTTTCATAATTAAACCCTATTCTCTTATATAGACAAGTAAATCATTTTCTTTCTATCCATCATATTTTGCCGCTTAATCATCTTCATTGATTTTGCCACTTCAAGCTTCCTTGGTTGATGTGTTAATAACTCATTTCAATCTGCTCCATTAGATATTTCTTTAATTTTGTTAGCCGTCGATCTTCATAACAAACTTTATCTGTTACCTCATGACCATACACTTTCTAGCTCATCAATCTTACCGGCTAAAATGGTCATTTAATTCATTTTGTTTTTCTCAGTTAACAAAGAAATGTGTCAGTGAACACAAGCTCAGTTAATACTATGCTTGGTATACACTATACTCCATCGGTGTATACTGCAAAATGTTTCATTTACCAACAACACTACTTCATATATTTTAGCTCTATTCTTCATCATAGATGAATGCAACATAATAAAGTTAATATCATATGGTCATAGACTCATCAACAAGTTACGCAGTGTATTCCTTATCATCATCTGACATGTACATCTTTTTCATGTAGATTTCTCTATTCTTCATCTCTTTCACCTTTCTTCAGATGTATCGGTATAGTAGCTTACAAGATAAGTACTGTCAAGCTGGTTGACATCAATGACAATATAATACTAATTTAATCATATTACATATCTAATCAACAACTTCTCAGTGATCTTTAATCACATATTCTTTAATCAGATTGCAAATCATTTGTAGTCCAACATTATCATCTATAGAGGCAGAGTTCAGAGAAAATGTGCTCGCTAGTTAGGAGGTTTTATGGCTTCGACAGTTGATGATAGAGTTTGGCTTTCCTCCTGATAGTCACACTATTCTTTGGTGTGATAATTAAAGTGCTATAGATATTTCCTGGAACCCAATTGAGCATCAATGGACCAAGCACATTGAGTTTCATATACATTTCATCAAGCATTTGATTTAGGATGGCTCTCTAAGTTTGGAATACATTCCCACTGCTAAGATGGTTTCTGACATCTTCACTAAACCTTTTACATCACCATGATATCTTCAGCTATGTTCTATGTTTGGGGTGAAGGAAGTTATCCTTGGGAGGTCTCAGCAATAAGGCCTTTCATCCTTCTATTTCTATCTCTTCTTGGAGTAGGATTTTTTTCCCATTTGTTTTTGTTGGTTACCTCATTAAGCCATGTTGTCGGGACCCATTTTTTGCATTCAGTACCGTAGATTCCTTTGCTTTCTCCTTGCATTGTTCATTGCTGCATTATTGCTCATCTTAAGGGGGGGTTTAGAGTAAAATATTAATTTAATTATGTTAATTAAATTAACTTTACTCTCTTCTTAAGATTTTTCTTTATGCATATTCATTAGTCATTTAATAATTAAATTAACTATTACATGCACATGCATTAGTCATTTAATAATTAAATTAATTATTACATGCACTTTTACCTTTTAGGGTTTTCTCTTTTAGGTTTTCAATCTCCTTTTATAAGGGTTGATCCATTGTATATTTTATATGGTTTTTCATTCAGGAAATATATTTTTCATATTTTCAGAGCCAAACCCTTGTCCTCTTCTTGTCTCTACCTCCTTGTGATAGGTTTTTGTATGTAGGTGTTCTTTGGGTTTTGTGGATTTGTATTTCTCAAATCCTTCAAGTTATACATGCTTTAACACAGCGACATGACTAGAATATATAGTTCCCTCTCAAACTATAATTTCTTTCACTAATATTTCTATTACTAGCTCTTGTCCTACTTAGAAAATTTAAAAGTATATGCATATTGATTTACTTAGGCATGTAGCATCATTATTCAATATTTTTGGTGATATAGTTTTATAATGTTGCAAATGTCAGTTGAGAAACTAAGCAATAGTTGTACATTGAATTTGAATCAAAATAATAATGTCAATAATAATAATTATGCCAAAAATTTCCCCTTAATACATGGATCCTAAAAACATCAAATTCACCTTGCCCTAGGGACTCCTTAAGCATTAAAACATGTTGATTACACATTTTCAGAAAATATTCTCCTAAAGCAACAAATCTTGAACCAAGAAAGGATCCATCAAGGTGTCTCTCGACCCTAAAAACTATGTATCTTTGAGCTATATTCTTGAGCTCTTAGTCTTGAATCATGATCTTGGATTATTCAGCAATGATATCTAAGAGATACGATAGATCTCTATCATTGTCTAATGATTGTGAATGGGTATAATTTTGTTGGAAATATAGATGTAGTAACTAAGAGGGGGGGGTGAATCAGTTACCACAAAATATTTCCATTGATCCCTTAGATGTCCTATTAAATTATTTATTGCTGATATACAGAGAAATGCTGAAACTCGGTAATTATAGAGAGTGTTAATTATAACTGTTCTTAAGCATTCATCAATGGTTAACATGCATGAATAAAGAAAATACCATGAACACAAGAGACACCAGATTTAACGTGGAAACCCAATATTGGAAAAACCACCAATGTAACTAGTTACTAATTTTCACTCTTCTGAAGTGATGCCTTGTTAGGAGCCAACCCGGTAAAAGGTTACAAAACACACTGTTAGGTGTGACCTTGTTAGAGGATTTAATCACCCTGCTAGGAGTGGCCTTGTAAGAGGTCTTGAAAAAATTCAATAGAACTGTCACCTTGTTAGAGGATTTACAAAATGGCTGTTAAACCAACTTGGTTAGGAGATTTTGAAATCACTGCTACAATGGTAAGAAAGTAACAATGAAGTGACTTGAATAGTGATGCAACTGAATTGCTGATTATAGATCTCTGTTTTGCTTCACTAGATCCTTCCTGATCAAATTTATCTCTGCTACTCTTCAAGGATATCTAACCATCCTTCAAAATTCGCTCATACTATTCTTCTCTTTCTTCTTCTTGCTTTCTCATACTTCACAACTTGACCTTCTATATATATACCATTCGGATTGTCAAGTTGGCACTAATAATTATTACAAACATCATTAATCATTACAAAAGTCAGCTGGAATAAACCAACTTTATTTCTCAAATTGACAAAATCCTTTACCGGGCCGACCTTGCTCGGTAAACATTAATCTGAATAAGATTTCCTTCGGCGACCGAGAGAACTCGGTAAGTACTGCGAATTATTGAACATCATTTGGAGACCGAGTGAACTCGGTAGACACTAACTTTCCTTCGATAATCGAGGAAGCTTGGTTAACACTATTTTCTGCCATACTTTCCTTTTGACACCTGAGAGGTCTTGGTAGACACTAGTAACTGCTTTGCTGACTGACTGAGCTCGGTAGACATTGGGAATTGCTTTGCTGACTGACTAAGCTAACAATTGATATGACATCTATGTGACATCAAAGACAACACATAATCATTCCAACAATCTCCTTCAGACAATTGTATCCAACAATCTCCCTCTTTAGCATTGATGGCAACACAATATGTCATAGCACAATGAAATTTCATAGAAAACATAGAATAAGGAACATATCCTTAGCTTCATTCTGATTTGCATCTCCCTCTGTCAACAAACTTCTCTCTCTGACTGAAAACTCTCCCTCTTTTCTTCTTTTAAAAAAAAAAAAAAATCTCTTTCTTAGAAATTACATGAAATAATGACAACAAACAGCAAACTCTCCCTCTTTGACAACACATGCCAAAGATAACACACTTCCATTGAATACCAATGTACCTTAAGTACTGATTCATATGCAATGATTCCTTGACTATGTTGCATCAACTGACTGATCTTCAACATGCTCTGGTTGATGCATTACTAAAACTCAATTTAGTGAGCCTCAAATAGGGGAATGACCCCTAACTTACCTCTTAGATACAAGAATGCATCCTTAGGTAGTGGCTTGGTGAAGATATCTGCAATTTGTTCTTTTGTATGAATATATTCCAATCTGATTTCCTTGTCCTGCACCAATTCTCTGACAAAGTGATATTTTATAGCAATGTGTTTGGTTTTGGAATGCATTACTAGATTCTTTGAAATATTTATTGCTCTTGTATTATCATAGAACATAACAACTAGTTCTTTGATCTTAACTTTCATGCCTTCCAATAACTATTTGAACCAAACAATATTAGAGCAGTTTACTACTGTAGCAACATATTTTGCTTCTACTATGGATTGGGATGTGCAATTTTGGTTTTACTGGTCCAAGATACTAATCTTTTGCCAAGAAAAAATGCTCCACCACTTGTACTCTTTCTGTCATCAATGTTTCCTTCCCAATCAGCATCAGTAAACACTTTTAAGTCCAAACTGCCTCCAAATTTATACCATGAGCCATGATCTTCAGTTCCTTTCAAGTACCTCAAGATTCTTTTGATTGCCATCATGTGATTTTCTCTGGGTTTTGTTGAGAATCTTGCTACTATACCAACTGCTAAGGCAATATCAGGCCTTGTATGTACTACATACTACAATTTTCCAATCATTGATCTGTATAAGGTCTGATCTACTTCTTTTGAATCATCATCTTTGGTAAGCTTCAGTCCAGTACACATGGGTGTACCAACTGGTTTTGAATCTTCCATACCAAACTTCTTAAGTATTTCCTTGATGTATTTAGACTGAGTAATGTAGATATCATTCTTGCTCTGCTGAATTTGAAGTCCAACAAAGAATTTTATCTGACCAAACATAGACATTTCAAATTCTTTGTTCATTTTCTCTGAAAATTCTTTGCACTGACCATCATTCCCTGTAAACACAGTATCATCCACAAATATTTCTGCCAAAACAATTTTGTTATCTAGTCCTTCTTTGATGTATAAATTACTGTTGTCATTAGCTCTTTTGAAATTAATCTGAGTTAGATAGTTATGTAATCTTTCATACTATGCTCTAGGGGCTTGTTTCAGACCATACAGTGCTTTGTGTAACTTGCAGACCATATCCCTTTTGTCTGGATCCATAAAACCTTCAGGTTGCTCAATGTAGACTTTTTCATCAAGAATACCATTGAGAAATGTAGATTTTATATCCATCTGATATACATTAAATCCTTTATGTGCTGCATATGCAAGTAGAGTCCTTACACCTTCTAATCTTGCAACAGGAGAAAAAGTCTCTCCATAATCTATACCTTCTTCTTGAGAATATCCTTTACATACCAATCTTGCTTTGTTTCTTGATACTTGACCATCTTCATTCAACTTATTTCTGAATACCCATTTTGTCCCGATTACATTTTTATCTTTAGGCCTAGGTACAAGAGTCCATGTCTTATTTTTCTCTATTTGCTCTATTTCTTCATTCATAGCCTCAATCCAACTTTCATTTTCGAATGCATCTTTGACATTTTTAGGTTCAAAATCAACAAGTAAACATGTACCTTTTAGTTTATTCCTTGTCATAGTGCCATCTGATTTGTTTCCAATAATCTGATCTCATGTATGATGCTTCCTGACATACTTGGCCAATATAGGTTCCTTTCTTCTTGAATGAGTTACATTGTCATCTTCTTGAATTTCATCTTCATGTTCAGTTTGCTCGGGCTCGGTAGATATTTGCTTGGTAACTTCAGGTTGAGACTCGATTTCTTGTGACTCGGTCTGAACTTCTTCTTGTGACTCAGTTACTGTACTGGGCTCGGTTGATGTAGTCTCCTCATTGACAGATGTGTCTGGCAATGTATCAGGTTCAATGTAAACAAATCTTCTGTAATCCTCTAGTTCCCTTTTGCTTTCTTCTTCAGTCTTTTCTACAAACTCATCTACTTTCACATGTGCACTTTCTATGATTTTATGAGTAGACAAATTTAGACATTTATATGCCTTACTTTTGCAAGAATATCCCAAAAATATTCCTTCATCACCTTTTGCATCAAGTTTTCCTTTTCTAGATTCTTTCAAGATGTAACATTTACTACCAAATACTTTTAGGTAACTTACATTGGGTTTATAGCCATACCATAACTCATAAGGAGTTTTGAATGTGTCTTTCCTCAACTGTACTCGGTTCAAGGTATGAACTGCAGTGCTAATAGATTCCTTCTAGTATTTCATAGCAATGTTCTTTTCAATCATTAGAGTCCTTGCACAATCCATGATAGATCTGTTCCTCCTTTCAGCTATTCCATTTTGCTCAGGAGTTCTTGGAGCTGATACCTATCTTTTGATTCCTCTTTCAATGTAGAAATTATTGAATTCATGGGAGATGAATTCACCACCTTCTTCTGATCTCAAGCACTTCATTCTTTTTCTTGTTTCCTTTTCTACTCTTTCCAAATACCATTTGAATTTCTCAAATGCTTCTGACTTTTCTCTTAAATACATAACAGTCATCATTCTAGAGTAATCATCAACAAAGAGAATAAATAATTTTTCTCTAGTATAGCTTTCAATTCCAATAGGTCCACATAAGTCAGTATGCACAATATCCAAAATATCTTCAGACTGATAGTTTTTACTTTTAAAGCTAGTCTTTCCCATTTTACCAATCTGACAATTCTTGCATAGACCAATATCAGGTTTCTTCAAAGTAGGAATACCTCTTACTTTTTTGAATTTTCTTATTTTCACCATATTATCAAAATTTACATGACATAACCTTTTGTGCCATAACCAACTTTCTTCAATTTGAGCAATAAAACATGAGCATTCACTGAGGTCAAGATAAAATAGGTTACCTTTGGTTTGTTTGCCTGAACTAATTAGTTTTCCTTTGTCATTCAGCAGTCTTGCTTTGCCATTCATGAATTCAACCTTGAGTCCACTATTGATTAGCTGTGCTACACTTAGAAGATTATGCTTTAGTCCTTCAACCCAATATGCATTATCACATATAATTTCTTTGTTTAATGAAATTCATCCTCTTCCTTTTATACAACAAGGTTCATTGTTTCCAAACCTTACACTACCACCATCATAGTCTTCAAAATGTTCAAACTTAGTTTTGTCACCAGTCATATGATTTGAGCATCCACTGTCTATAATCCATGTATCATTTTTTCTTATATGAGAGATAAGTGCCATCTCATCTTCATCATCATCAGATTCATCTTTTACAGCAATGAAGACAATTTCTTCTTCACTATCAGAATCCTTAGCCAAAAAACATGTTTTCTTACCTTTATCCTTGAATGGCTTGAAATTCTTCTTGCCATTGTACTTGTGACCTTTCTTCTCATCTTTGCTTTGTTTGTTTGGGCACCTAGCTGCAATATGACCAATTTCTTCACATGAAAAATAGATTAAGGGAGTTTTACCTTTGTATTTACCTCTGCCTCTAGTATATTTCTTTGCAAGTAATGCTTTAATAACTTCAAGATCACTGTCTGAACTTTCCTCTGATTCTTCTTCACTTTCTGACTGGATTTTCTTGCCCTTCTTAAGTGAGAGTTTGGCCTCAAATGTTGATTCAATATTTTTAGAAGTTGGAACATAGTTATCATAGTTGTCCAATTCAAAAGCTATCAATCTTCCAACTAAGGCATCCAAAGTTATATTGTGATTTTGTTCACATCTTCTTTCTTGAATAGCAGATACTCTTATTGCATAGATAGGAAGTAATGTTCTAAGAACCTTACGTATAACAGTTTCATCATCAATTTTTCCTCCAGAAGCTCTAATTGCACTAACACTCACCTTTATTCTTTCAACATATTTTGCAATGTTTTCATCTTCTTTCATCTTCATCTAATCAAATTGTCCTCTTAGGCTTTCTTCTTTGGCTCTTTTCACATTGTCATCACCACCATAAATTTTCTTCAGCTTGTTCCACATTTCATAAGTAGTTGTGCAGTCTTTGATCTCATCAAATTCTTCATAGCTAAGGGCTAATGCAATATCTATCATCATGGTGTTATGGTTCTTTTTCTCTGTAATGTCTTCAATAGTTAATGCGCCAGTAGGAATAGTATATTCTTAATCAATATATTTGCATCCTGAATCACCAATGGAAGCCAGATGAAGTCTCATGAGACCTTTCCATGTTGAAAAGTTATCTTTGTTAAGCCTTGGAATTTCTCTCTTGTAAGACATCCTGATCTTTAGCTTAGGTCCTTAAAACCCTTCTTGCAAGCACCAAAAGCTCTGATACCAATTATTGGAAATATAGATGTAGTAACTGATAGGGGGGGGGTGAATCAGTTAACCATAAAATATTTCCATTGATCCCTTAGATGTCCTATTAAATTATTTACTACTGATATACAGAGAAATGTTGAAACTCAGTAATTGCAGAGAGTGTTAATTATAACTGTTCTTAAGCATTCATCAGTGGTTAACATGCATGAATAAAGAAAATACCATGAACACAAGAGACACCAGATTTAACGTGGAAACCCAATATGGGAAAAACCACAAATGTAACTAGTTATTGATTTTCACTCTTCTGAAGTGATGCCCTATTAGGAGCCAACCCGGTGAAAGGTTACAAAACACACTGTTAGGTGTGACCTTGTTAGAGGATTTAATCACCCTACTAGGAGTGGCCTTGTAAGAGGTCTTGAAAAAATTTAATAGAACTGTCACCTTGTTAGAGGATTTACAAAATGGCTGTTAAACCAACTCGGTTAGGAGATTTTGAAATCACTGCTACAATGGTAAGAAAGTAACAATGAAGTGACTTGAATAGTGATGCAACTGAATTGCTGATTACAGATCTCTGTTCTGCTTCACTAGATCCTTCCTGATCAAATATATCTCTGTTTCTCTTCAAGGATATCTAACCATCCTTCAAAATTCACTCATACTATTCTTCTCTTTCTTCTTCTTTCTTTCTCATACTTCACAACTTGACCTTCTATATATATACCATTCAGATTGTCAAGTCGGCACTAATAATTATTACAAACATCATTAATCATTACAAAAGTTAGCTGGAATAAACCAACTTTATTTTTCAAATTGACAAAATCCTTTATTGGGCCGACCTTGCTCGGTAAACATTAATCCGAATAAGATTTCCTTCGGCGACCGAGAGAACTCGGTAAGTACTGTGAATTCTTCAACATCCTTTGGAGACCAAGTGAACTTGATAGACACTAACTTTCCTTCGATAACTGAGGAAGCTCGGTTAACACTATTTTCTACCATACTTTCCTTTTGACACCCGAGAGGTCTCGGTAGACACTGGTAACTACTTTGCTGACCGACTGAGCTCGGTAGACACTGGGAACTGCTTTGCTGACCGACTGAGTTGACAATTGATATGACATTTATGTGACATCAAAGACAACACATAATCATTCCAACAATCTCCTTCAGACAATTGTATCCAACAAATTCATGATCTTATACTCTAAATCTCACTCGATAACAATCCATATTAATCTCAACACCAAATCTTGAACATGTTTTTGAAATGAATCTTCACAACATATGCACACTCTTCAAACTCATCAACATCAACAAAAAAAGTAAAACAATTTAGAGCATAAAGCCAAAATGCTAAAACTAATTCTAATGTAAAAAAAAATCTAAAAGTGAGGAGAAGAATTGAGATTATGGAAATTCCTCCATCCTTTGATGCCATTAGCCTAAAAAATTTCTATTATAGTTTATTAATGTGATAGCTCTAATGAATCCTTCGAGGGATTGTCATGCATTGTAAAAAAAGTTTCAACTACTGTAATTTGAAAGAGACTTATAATGAACTTATTTCTATTGTTGTGATGTACATCATTAAATTCAATCTTGATATAACCACTCCCTACTATAATTATCCAATATATTACCATTCCAACTTTGAAATCATGTTCACTACTAAATATAGTCTTGCCATAAATTTCCCATGCCTAGAAAGATAAAATGAATAAAATATTTGTTAATAATAAATATTATGAGTAGACACTATCTTGTGAGGAAAGAAGAATTTACCATATTTTTGTTGGTATGGACCCAAAAAAGTATGATCTCCTCTTAAAATATCTATACAAAGAGATTTAATTACATATACCATATTCCCTCTTATTTTTTTACAAGATTATTTACCTGATTTGATATTGGTTGTCTATCATAGCCTATCACTACAACTTATATTTCAATTTCCTTCACATGATGTTCATTTTTTCATGCATGCAACCACTTGCTTGAGAAAGAACACAATATTTATTTATATAATTTACTCCAACAATTATCCAAACAATAAAATTTATTGGTTATTGACAAAGAAGGTTTAAACATATCATTTTTAATGGAGTACAAATTTTTTCTAATCTTTATTAAATATTATGGTTGGAAATCATCTTGTAGACAAGCATGTGAAAGGTGGAGTTGTATGTTTCACGCTTGCAACATGTTCAATAGACTACCTCAAAGAGAACGTCATCACAAAAATGCACAAAACCAAATTGTTGAACAAGATTTAGGAAACCTAAAGCAAATAAAATTGGCAAAGTAAGATCATATTCTATCACATTTTCTAAAATACTCACTGTCTATGGTAAAAAGGGAGCTTTAAAAGAGTGTTCAGATAACCATTGAAGCACATCAGAAAGGACATTATTTTGAGAGATTATAGTTGGATTGGTTGTCATAGACATGCATACAAAGAGTGTTATTTGAGCTTTCAACTCACTAACAACCCTTGGAATCATACCGGCTACCAACATATCACCAACATAGTGTAGAAGAATGACGAACTGACCATAAGGGAGTATCTTGTAATAGACACATGGGTCTAAATCACAACGTATGAGTTTATGTCCAGTCATGAAGGAATAAAAATTAACATACCATTGCCTTGGGGCTTGCTTAAGCCCATAAAAGCTATGCTTCAGTCGACAATAAATTTGTTCATGTCCCTTTTGAATAAATAATTCAAGCTAATCCATGTATAATTCCTCATTAATATCACCATGTAGGAATGCTATCTTAAAATCTAGCTACTCCAACTCAAAATCCCAAGGAACAACTAATGCCAAAATTGCCCGGATAGTAATCATTTTAACCACTTGTGAAAAAATTTCATTGAAATCAATTCCTTATTTTTTATCAAATCCTTTTACTACTAATTTGGCCTTGTAACGTTTATTTCCTTCGTCTTCTTCTTTTAGTTTCTATACCCACTTGTTTGATTAAGAGGCCTTTGATTTAGCAGAAGAGTGACCAACTCCCAAGTTTAATTGGCTTGGAGTGAACTCATTTCCTCTTCCATTGCAACCATCCATTGATTCTTATCAATACTTCTACAAGCTTAATTAGCTGGTTTGATTTGATCATAGATGAAAATCTCAGGCTCAACCTCCATAGGAAAAAGTAATTCACAATCTAAAAATTTAGATGATATTTTCCTCTATCTAGAGGATCTCCTCAATTGAGGGACTTGACCATTTTCTTCATCAATGAGAGGAGCGGTGTTTTGAAAATGCTTTATTGATTATTGTGTATGAGAATCTTGGTGTATGAGGCTTGGATCACAGGTTTTATCCCAACCAATATCAACACATGGGAGCAGATCCAAAATTTTGTTCCCAATGTGTTGGAAGACTATTGGTGGTCGCATGAGGGGGTAAAATGATCCCCCAAAATCTGTTGACATGTGCATCACATGTAGACTGGAAGACATAATCTCCACTATGGGCCCTATTTTCTTGATTTTCTACAATCTTATGAAAGGGTAAGTGGGCATGTTGATGTATTTTGGAGACAAAGATATTTCCAGCTTCAATATCTTCACTTCCTATCAAAATGCCATGTCTGCGTAACTTGGAGAGTGCATGGTAGGGTAATATTTTTTCTCATACATGGGAGAGTTAGCTGCTCCACTAATAGCATCCATGCATCCACCATTTTCTTGAATTTGTTTCTCCATGTGTGGAGATCAATTCAAATTCTTGATAAATAAAGGGCTTTCACTAACCCGGTCATCATGTAATGGCTACAACATATCTTGTGAAGAGGAATAAGAAGACCATTGAGTTGTAATGGCATTATCACTACACATGCTCTCTAATGATAGAGTATGGATTGGATGTAAAAAATAGGTGGGCAAGTCAAACAAATTCTGAGGAATAATAGTGGTTTGACCTTGTGTAGAGATGTGAGTTGAACCAGTATTATTTTTGGCAAAATCTCATAAAGGGGTGTATTCTTTTGAAGATTGATCTTGGTCCTTTAAACTTGAAAATTCCTTTTCATTGAAGACCACATATCTACTTCTAATAACCTTTTTATCAATAGGATCCCAAAGTAAAAAGCCATATTAGTCTTCTCTGTAACCAATAAAAATATAGTTTTGAGATTTGAGATCCAACTTCATCCTCTTTTCTTTGGGTACATGAACAAAGACATCATAGTGAAAGACTTGTAGATGGGAGTATGAAACTCTCTTCCCCAACCATTCTTTTTCTGGAATACCAAATTCCAACCACAATGAAGGTGTCTGGTTGATCAAATAGACCATTGTGTTGCATGCTTCTGCCTAGAATTCTTTCCCTAATCCAACTTTAGAGAGCATGCACTAGGCTCTCTCAAGTATTGTCCAATTTAGCCACTCAACTGCTCCATTTTCTTGAGGCACAAAAGGGAGAACTTTAATTATGTAGATGCCATTGTCTGCACAAAAATTGTCAAAATGCAAGGAATAAAACAATCCTCCATTATTTTTTTAGACACTTTATTTTGTGCCCAATTTGATTTTCTACATGTGCTTTGAATAGTGTGAGTTTAGAAAATACTTCACATTTCTTTGAAAGAATATAAATCTGGAATTTTCTAGTATAATCATCTAGAAAGGTAACAAAATAATTGGCTCCTCCAATACAAGTTACCTTAGTGGGTCCAAAGACATCTGAGTCAATCATCTCCAAAGGTGTGCCCTTCTTCTCACTAGTGGTCTTCAAGAAGCTGGCACACTTCTGCTTTCCATAAAGGAAATGTTCACATAACTCTAAATCAATAGATTTCAAACCTGATAGTTGTTCCCTTTTGAGCATAACGTCAAGGTTATTCTTGCTAATATGATTGATCCTTTGATGCCAAAGTGTTGAGTTTTTGTCCACAAGTGTCAAAGCAACTCCAATTTCATCAATGTCTTTGAAAAGATATAAATTGCCCACTCTATCTCCTTTCACAACAACTAAGGAACCTTTTGTTATTTTCCAAGTATTCTCAAAGAAAAATGTATGAAAACCTTGTGAGTATAGTTGGCTGATAGAAATTAGATTTCTTCTTAATTGGGGAACATGGCGTACCTCTTTCAAGAGCCACTTACCTCCACCCTCTAAGGTTATGTTGATTGTACAAATATCTCCTTTTCCAACAATTTTACATGCTTTATTATCACCTAAATAAACTTTTCCAAACTCACCTTCTTGATAGTTTGTGAAAAAATCCATACATGAGGTAGCATGCAAAGAGGCACTAGAGTCCAAGACCCAAGAATCCGACATGGTGTCACTTTCCATTAGCACTATAATACCAATATCCTTGTCATGGGTTATGTTTTCTTCATTGTCCCATACCCTCTATTGTACCCTTTTATAATTCTTTCAATATTTTTAAGGCAGCTAGCCTTACCACAAAACCAACAATCACCTTACATCTACCCCAGGACTGCAATCTTGTAAGGTATGTGCAGGATCATGGTATGCCAAAAAGTGGCGATGTGAAAAAGAAGTCCTGATTGATAGAATCTTTAGAAAACAACTATAACTTTCAAACAATATAACATTTTTGAATTCTAAAATATACATCAGATTCTATGCTTCACCTAATACAATAATAATAAACAATTCTTTCAATTTGATGAAGTTTAGACTAAGTTAAGGTGGTTAGACACGAGAGTTTTTATATTCAGGAAAATTTGTAGCAAAAAAATAATAATTAATTATTTACTTAGAAAAAAAATACAAAACAATATACATCACATCCAGAAATGAGTCTACTACTTTTATCTAGAATCTTATAAAAAAATATTATAGTTTGATTTTGTTCAATGTGGTCAGATATACACCTACTTGTTATCTTTCTAGTCCTAATTGAAGGACTTATTGAAAAATAGCTAAAACTTTCAAACTCTAACATTTTTGAAATCCAAAACATGTTTCACATTCTATGATTTTCCTACTACAAGAAAAAAAAAATCAATTTGATAAACTTTAGACTAAGTTAATGTGGTTAGACATGAGAGTTTTTGTATCTTGGAAAAGTTGTAGAAGAAAAATCATAATTAATTATTTACTTGGAAAAAAATTACAAAAAAAATATGTGGCACATCCGAACATGATTCTACTACTTATATCTAGAATCTTGTAAAAAAAAATTATCATTTGATTGTGTTTAAGGTGGTCAGACATACACCTACTTCTTATTTGTTTCCTAAAATTTTCATACTACTACATTGAAATTTGAAATTTTCAACATATAGAATACTTGTTTTTCAAAAAAGGCCTAGTATCTTAAAAACTAAATTCAATTTTCTATAGATTTTTTGAATTTTCATTACCACTTAAGGGCCTAGTTCGACATACCATGATCTTGCACATACCCTGACATAGCTGATTTGGATCTTCGACTATGATTATTTTTACTTCTATGATGGCTTCTTCCCCTATTTTTGGTGTTGACCATTGTTTGACCATCACCAGATGAGGGCTCTTGGTTTTTTCTTCTCATGTCTTCACTAAGAAGAGTTGCTGCAATATTATCAAAAACTAATTTATTCTTACCCGCAATTGAGATGCTAATCGCTGTCACAATTCCATCCCAACTGCTTGGGAGAGAAGATAATAAGAGAATGACTTTTTTCTCATCATCTTGCATCATCCCCACTAAATTTTCTTGGCTAACGAGAGTGTTAAATTCATCGAGATGATTTGATATAATCGTACCTTCCTCCATCTTGAGTTTGTATAACTTTTTTATTATGAAAATTTTGTTCAATGTTAAAGCCATTGCATACAAGGTTTTGAGTTTATCCTAAAAAGTTTTGATTGTAGTTTCATTTACAACATTAAAAAGAATGTTGTCAGACAACGAGAGAAAAATAGTTGCCTTTTCCTTTTCATCAAGTGTTTCCCAATCTTCATTTATCATCGTTTGAGGTTTCTTTTCTTTCCCCTCAAGTGCAAGTCAGACACAATATTTTTAGACTACAAATGAGCAATAATGTCGGCACCCAACATGATGTTGAGAAGTAGTCAATAATCATCTTGAGCAGGGAAATCTTCATTGCCATCTTCATCCTTTGAGCCACCCTCGATGGCACCAAAGCTAGAGGAACTTCCTTCACAAGTGGTTATGGTTTTTGTCACCCTTTTCTTCGCTTTCACTCTTGTGTCCATTTCCTAAGTGTGATGTTGAACTCCTTATGAATATACAAATATAATTTCTTTTTTAAAATGTGCTAATTTACATAGATAGAAGTTAATGCATGAATTAGAATAGCATGGGATGCTACGGTTCACCTTTATTTATCCCATCTGCATGTTTGGTTTTTTTATAATAAATAATATCAGAAAATGGCCAATACGTATATTGAATAAGATAGTTGAGAATATTCAAGAAAAGAATTTTTTGGTTTTCAAGTGATTAAGATGGTAGATGCTAATAAAAATCTAAGAATTATTGAAAGAACCATCTATTTTCTTTCTAGAGCCTACATTACATATTTTCTTAGTGCACAATAGTTTTGAAAATGATGAAGAAAGTGTTATTATACCTTTAAATAAGTTTAACAAGGAGCCTTTTGTCAAAAGTGTACATATCAAAGAAAAAGTGCTACACCTATATACTAAGTGGTAGTATGTAAAGTAGAGAATACTAAGCCAAAATTTTAAAGGAGGAAATTAAAAGCTAGCTTAATCAGAAAGCTTGACAGATGGCTAGTTGGTGATGAAAAATTGGAAGGAAAAATTATAGAAAGTTTCAACACTACATATAATTGTTATCATTAAAGAGAGAGCCTATACTTAGATATTATTTAATTATCCCCCAGATACATCAAATTTTCCATTCTACATCTAATTATACACTTGAACTTTACTAAACTTTGGACTTTTAGGTGTCATCCATTTCTAGTAGCCCACATACAATCCAAGATATTACATTAGGATTTCAAATTTGTGAGGCTTGAGTGTTTGATTGTCAAGAACGTGTTTTAATTGTATTATGGCTCATTACCCTTCTTATATTCTTGACCATTTGAATTATGACCTAATTTGAGTGTTATGAGTGTTTTTACATTGATTTGTAACAATCTTAGTGACTCACATTATTTTTTCATGCACATTCTTTTTCCTTCTTATTACATAACTTTATATTTTATTTCTATTTGATCTATGTTTAAGTAATGACTACCTTAATCTAAATTTCAAACTATATGCCTTCTTACATGATGTATTACCTAATATTGATCAACAACCAACTTATCTCTAATGACAAATTCTCTAAATATTTTTTTTAATATGAGATTTAAATGACATTTGGCCATTCTTATGTTGAAAACTTGAAATTCTAAGTTGTAGATGAATACCCATGAGCTTAGAGTGCATGAACAAAATCTATCTCACAAATTGTTGGTTGCTTAAACTTTCAAATCCAATTCTTATTTTTATGGGTTTTAAAATTGAACTCTTCAGTAAAAATCTTATGTACTTTTTTGAAACATGCATGGTGCAATCGCACTCGTCTATAATTTTGATAATGTCTCACAAGAAAATCCATTCCAAGAACTATTTCTTGTATTGTTGGCATAATATCTGCTACGTGTATCAAGAGTTGTATGGCAAAGAAATTGCTATGGCTTACTTTTCTTGTGATTTACTTCTTATGGCTAGGTGCAAATGCTGTGAAAATAACATCAATGATTAAGGAGAAAATTGGGCTAAATTATTTTTGAAAGAATGGCTCATTGTAGTTACTAAATTTTTGCTTGTTTAAACAGTGAATTGACATTTTTTTTAATGCCCTTGAAAGAGTTTTAGGCAAACTCAAATTTTTGAAAGCAGAATCTTTATCACAAATTTCTAGAGCTAGCAACTCTCTCATGTCAATCCACAATCTTAGGTTTTTGAGAGTTTCAAAATGACTTTGCTAGCATCAACTTGATATATAAAATTATGATTTGAAATCTAGATGCTTGAAGACAAAGTTAGCGAGATGCTACACACATTGAATGATATTTTGATAGAACGGTTTTCAACTCGAATATCCAAGAAAAATAAAACATTGACTTTAATGTATTATGCCAATAATATGCTAGACAAGAGTAGTGATAGAGTAAAGTGGTGACCCAATCATAAGCAGAAGGGCCCAACAAGTTAAATGATAGTCACATGTAATATACCATCCATAGGTAAACTGAAGCCTTTAAATATTGGCATTCTACCTTCCATTTCTTGAACTTGAAGAGCTACAGCATGGATACAAATATAGTTAAGGCAAGGGCAAGTCACTTTGTGATGGTGCATGGAGCAACCTTTGGGGGATGGTGTTGGTATAAAGTTGTAGATCTTCTTGTCAAAGCAGGTCACAAAGTGTCTTCCCTTGACATGGCAAGTGCAGGTATCGACCCAAGAGATGCCGACCACATTTCATGTTTAGAAGAGTACGATCAGCCACTTACAAACTTTTTTACAGCTCTTCCTTCTGTGGAAAATGTATAAATCTAAATTTTGATTTATTTAAGTGGTTTTTTAAATTTTTTGTTTAGACATTTTATTTTAAATTATATTAATAGATAAATTTTATTGAAGAGACGAAACTGATTTTAGTCTAGTAGTCTAAGAAAATTTCCTTAAGAGTTTAATCTATGTTTTAATTTGTTTATGTGGTTCATTTTAAATCATATTAATAGATTCTTTTGGAGAATTGAATCTGATTTTAAATGAATCATTCTAATGAATTTGTCTGAAGAGTTCAATCTATCTTTTGATTTGGTTAGATTACTGATTTTAAATCATTGGATAAGTGAATCTTATTTTTGATGAACTATTTAAATGAATTTGATTCTAAGAGTTTAATCTAAGTTTTGATTTGTTTAGGTTGTTCATTCTAAATCCTACTAATATGTAAGTTCTATTGGAGAAGCGAAACTAGTTTTAGATGAACCATTTAAACAAATTTGACCGAGACTTTAATCTAAGTTTTGATTTGTTTAGGTTGTTCGTTTATAATCATACTAATAGGCATGTTCTATTGGAGAAGAGAATCTGATTTTGGATGAATAATCTAAACAGATTTGACTTTGATTTGTTTAGGTTTTTCATTCAAAATCATACTAGTAGGTGAGTTGTATTGGAGAAGCAAATCTGATTTTTTATGAACCATCTAAATGAATTTGGCTGAAGAGTTTAATCTAAGTTTTGATTTGTTTAGGTTGCTTGTTTGAAACCATCCTAATAGGTGCGTTATATTGGGAAAACAAAATTGATTTTAGATGAACCATATAAATGAATTTTTCTTTGTTTTGTTTAGGTTTTACATTTTTAAATCATCTCAATACATGAGTTCTATTAGATATGCGAAACTGATTTTAGATTAACCATTTAAACAAATTTGACCGAAGAGTTTAATCTAAGTTTCGACTTATTTAGATCATATTTATAACTAGATTCTATTATTGAAACAAATCTGATTTCAGATGAACCATTTAAATGAATTTACCTTTGATTTGTTTAAATTGTTCATTTTAAATCATACTAAAAATGAGTTCTATTGAAAAAATAAATCTGATTTTACAAATCAAAACTTAGATATGATACCATATGCATTGTATCCTTTTTGTATTCATTGTATCTTTTTTGTTTGCAGTAGAATTTAGATCACCAATAGCAGGGCTGCGAACTAATTTGTAGCCGTATGCCTGTTCAAGTTATATTGGTTGGCCACAGTGCTGGTGGCTTCAATTTAAGCTTTACAATGGAGCGTTTTCCACATAAAATTGTTGCAGCTGTTTTCGTTAATGCCGTCATGGCCCTTAGTGGAACCACCTTCACTGAGTCATTGAATGAGGTTCGATGAATTCTTTTTCTCTCTACTAATTGGAGGCTTAACAGTCTTTAAATTACAATGTCATTTCTCTGAACAGATCGTATCCATAATTGGAGGCTTAGGAGACTCCACATTTTACTATGCAAATGGGAAAGATAAGCCAGCAACATCCTTCAAGTTTGGCACCCACTTTATGTGAGAGTTTGTATCACAGAACAGTCCTTCGTGGGTAATTCACTTGAGAACGAAAATAGTTATGTGGTGTTTTGGGTATTTATGGAATTTCAATTGATTAATATGGGTCTGAATGCAGGATCTATTGTTGATTGATTCGTTGGAGAAGAAGTTTCCTATATGGCAAGAACCTCTTCTTTATACAGCTAAAAACTATGGAAGTGTCAGGAGAATATACGTTGTGGCGTTGCAGAGAAAGATAATTGCAGAGAATCCTCCACAAATGGTATAAGAAATTGAAGGATCTGACCATACTGTATTCTTCTCGAAGCCTCTTCAACTGGCTGAGGTGCTCATAAAAATTGTCAATACGTGCAAGTGAAGCAATCTGATGGAGATGGACTTAAGTAAAGTTTGTAATATCTAGAAATCTCTGACTATGGGCAAAGGGACCATAGCGATTGTTATGAAATCATCTAGTCTTATCATATATTTATATTACTTATTTTAAATAAATAATTAATATAAATAAGAAAATAATTGATCAAAATAGACTCATATTTGAAAATATAGAAACATATCAATGTCATATAAATACATATATATATTTATCAATAAGTGAAATAATTTCTTTGATTTCAAATAAAAGTATCATTATTATTTATTATAAATGTGTCATTCATAAAATAAAATGTTCATTTAAACAAATATAATTGTCATAGTGAAAAAATATTTATTTCTATGTGCAAAACTATAAGGTAGTAATCTATATGTTTTGGAGTATTTAACATTAATAACTTGTCCTATTATAAATATAAAAGATGAGCGCAATAAATACTTTGTATTTTTCATGAAGTGTGAAGGGTTGTCAAAAGGTTTTAGTATTCATCTCTTGGTTCATCTGTGTTGGGTAAAGTTGTATTTTATATAACAATTTGTTGATTATGACAACAAATAGTTTTTTTTGTATTCAAATATTGATTCATTTGTGTTGGATTTAAAAGTTAGAGATAAAAAACATTTATGGTGACTAATAGGTGTTTGGTTCATTTAGGTGGTGTATAAGTTATATTTTATATAAAATTATGATAGTCTATTATCAACAAATAATTTTTTTTGTTAAACTACTAGAGATTGTTAGATTAAGTCTTGCCCAAATCTTTGAAAATTTATTTCTAGGTTACTTTGCACTAGACATAATATTTCAATGAGTTGTGCAATTAATCATACGATCAAATCTTAGTTTTAGATAGATAAGTGTCCATTTTATATTTAAGAATAGAACCAAAGGTCTTTCAATATTCAATGTAACACTAATGACTACATGTTTATGAAGATAAAATACATGACTACTAGTCCCTCTCCCCTACTTGTCACATACAAATTGTTCTTTGCAAGTCCCTAGACTTTAAATTCTAAATTCCTTAAGTTAAAATAATTAAGAAAATGTAATAGTACTTAATATTACAAAGGTAAAATTTGTATACTTGTATAATTTTGAATTTTCTATTGTATATATTTAAATAATATTGTGATATTGAATTTATTTACTTATTTATTACTTCTTGTATTTAAATTTTTCATTATTATCTATTTTAGGAAGAGTCCATGGATGTGGAGATAACTCTAGAGGAATAGCTTTGTCCCTTTTTACTTTAAAATTTACATTCAAAGTTGATTAACTTGGTCTCTTTATTCTTCTACTTAGGACATCTTTGTTATGTTAGAGTAAAGTATTAATTTAATTATGTTAATTAAATTAACGTTACTCCCTTCTTAAGATTTCCCTTTATGCACATGCATTAGTTATTTAATAATTAAATTAATTATTACATGCACTTTTACCTCTTATGGTTTTCCCTTTTAGGTTTTTGATCTCCTTTTATAAGGATTGATCCATTGTAAATTTTATACAAATTTTCATTTAGGAAATATATTCTTCATATTTTCAGAGCCAAACCCTTGTCCTCTTTTTGTCTCTTCCTCCTTGTGACAGGTTTTTGTATGCAAGTGTTCTTTAGGTTTTGTGGATTTGTATTGCTGAAATCCTTTATTGTATTAGAGCCTGATTTGCTACAACTTGTTCATGTTTGAAGGAAATAGGTATCAAAAGAATAGCTAGTTCAGATCTATACTTTTTCAGGTATTTTTTTAAATTGAAATTAGGGGGTCACTAGTTTTTGGTGCACTTTGTCCTCAAACGGACCTCACCGTTGAACTCACAATGCCCACAAATACATCTAAAATACATCTAATTTGGATAGCATTGTAGGGAGAGATAAATATTTTTTGCCCTAGGGTCGTATTGTTGAGCACACATCCCAAGGTTTAAAAAAATACATGCAAATTGAAGTTTATGGTATAGAAAAAAAATAAAAAAATTACACTACCCATCGTCCACCACCACTCTACTGCCACCGGCTAGCTGTCCCCAATGGTCACCACCAGGATCACCGCAACGGTCAACACTGAAATCCCACAGTGGTCATCGTCACAGATAACCGCCGACAGTTAAACTACCATCAGCTGGTAGCACTCCTTATTCAGTGATCAGTCATGTGCTACAACCGAGGGCTTATCTTTTTGGGCCCCTACAAATTTTTTTTGCTTCAGGAGCCCCATGCAGTAAAATTGGCATAACTGGAGCTACAGGCATCATTTTTTGGCTAATCAAATATCACCAAAAAGTTGGTTCCAAGCCTGAAATTCTCATGAGGTGTACTCTAGATTTTTATTCTGTCTTCCTTACTATTTATGCTGCCAAATGTAGATGATCATTTCTACATTCTGGGGGGCCTAATTTTCTCACATTAGCTCTATTTTTCGATCTAAAAGAAGCATCAAAAAACTCTCCTTGAGAACTATCTAGATCTTTTCCATTCTTCATCATAATTTTTTCCAAGTACAGATGATTCATATCTGAAGCCTTTATGATTTTTTCTTGTATAAGTAAATCTTTCTAGCTTTTTGGGTTTGATTACTTGCATTGTGGGGGGTGTTTTCATTTCTTGTTTCTATCATTTACTTCAGTAAACTAGATATACATCAAAACAAACCCCTTCAAAAAAAATGGCTTAGATCTCTTCTTGTCCAAAAATTCTAACCCCACATAATTATCACACATGGAAAACCCTAATGACATGACTTCTCTGCTCAAAAGGGTTGTGGTATTTTTTAAATGCAATGCAACTAGTATTAACAAGGCCCTTTGAGGTCATGCAAAACATGAACAAGATGGATGAGGCTATGGGGTTGATTGTGTTGGAATGATTTTTAGGGTTTTCTGAGAATTACAATTTCCAGTCTTGCGAGCTTCCAAATCCGATATCTCTATCAAAATTTTCATAAGTCTACAAGAAATTGTCCTGTCAAAATCTAAAATTCGAGTTCACTAGATGAAAAATACCCATACGTTCTTTCCTAGGTCTTTTTTCCCTTAAGAGGGTTTCTATTTTGAAAAAATCCTAAGTGTTCCCTAGATCTTTATATTTCCAAGTTACTTTTTGAGGCACTTAACAGGTCACATATGCACATGGTCTTTATTCATCTTAATGTTTGCTGAATCTCAAAATGAATTTTTTAGTCTTCAAACATCCGATGATTCAGTGAAAAAGACCCGTTTCTTTGTTATGTTTCTTCAGTTGCGTAATCTCCAGTTTTCAATTGACAATTAGTGTTTTGATCTAGCAATCCGATGATAATGTAGTCACAGATTCTCATAATTTATGGCAATTTCCTCAAAACATTTGGCGACCTAGCGTAGTGGTTATGTCCTGTTCGCTAGATATAATGGTGAAGTCTTAAAGTGTTCAACGATTAAGTGAGAGTCACAGATGCAGATGAAGATCAACAATTATTATTATATTGTGGTATTTACTTTGCAATGCATAATGAATTCAATGATTAAGAGAACAAGTGTTTGCTCAATCTCCAAGACTCAGTGATAAGTTAGAAAATGTTAAGTGATTTAGTGATTAGCTATGAATTACTCTTCAGTCGCTTAATCTCCAAATACTTGAGATAGCAGTTAAGATAGGTATTCAGCAAATCAATGAGTTCACAGTGTTCACTTAATCTCACAAAGATAAAGCTTGGAGTCTTTTTATCTGGCGATCGGACAAATAAGGGAAAGGGTGATAAGATGATAGTTTATCTATTCAATGAATGAGAGACTAAAGGGCTATCACTGAATCTCACAAAAAAATGGTTAAGTGATAAAATATCTAGCAATTCAATGACAACCATTGATAACAGTAAAGATCAACGGTCAGTGTGTGATCTCATAAAAGAACTAAGGTTAAGCATTTTGTTCAAAAATTTAGAGATAATGATTTTCGCCAAGTCTCCAATTGTAACCATGGTTAGTATGATATTTTAGAGATCATGAAAACATAGCAATCGTTGGATCTCAAGGTTAAAATTGAGTTAAGATTTTCATTTTGTGATTTAGCAAAAAGAATTTAGTCTCCAAATCTTGTAATCAAACTAAGGTTAAGAGAATATTAAGAGATTATGAAAATACACTTAGTCATTGAATCTCTCAAAAAAGGCAAGGTTAAGTCAAAGATACAGAGATTCAGAGAAGGCTCTAAGTCACTGGATTGTGGAATCAATGAAGTTAGAGTTAAAGGATTTGGAAATGACACAAGGACCATAGATGCCAATCAGATTTGATAGTGATCACCAAATCTCCTAATAAAACCTTGGGTCAAGAAGATGTTACAAGATCATGTGAGTCTTTCAGTCACTTGATCACCAAATTAACTTAGAGTTAAGCAAAGCATTCTGAGAATAGGAGAAGTCTTTCAGTCACTTGATCTTTGAAAGATGTGAGTTTAGTTCACATAAATGAAAAAGAAAAGGAGCTATTGATTACATGGAAAGGTACTTTGCCATTATCAATAACGTGTACTAACTAGCCAATCGAATAAAAAATTAGGGTTTTGTCAGTACTCAAGGGTTTTTGATGATGACACCATAATCATTTTTCTCCTTCTCTACAAATTTTAAATGCAAGTTGTCAACATCTTACATTATTACTAGGCATTTTGCAAAATTGGTGTCAAGTAGAGTTGAATGCTGAGATGATTGAAAGAATATTGCAGTAATCTTGATAACTCCCATGCATTAAATGATAAGGGTTATATTAACAAGATATTTTTTCATTTACACTTGATCATTTCCAGAAGAGCAATTGAGTTGTAGAGAGTGAATTTCTGAAAGAAAATTGTAGAGCTGAGTGATCAGAGTAGAATTGTAGAAATGAGTGAGCTAGAATTGAGTGTAGCCTCATCTAGTGAGGGAGCCAAAGAACATGGAGGGGAAGATAAAGGAAAGCCTAAGTTCTTAGATGAATTTATCAATTTATTTCCTAGTTCAAAGAAGAATAAAAAGGTTAGTGATGAAGTTTTTGTTGACCTCATGGAAAATTGTAGAGATCCTAACACTCCATTATGTTCTAGTTTTATGTTGTTTAGTTTTTAAAATAACCAAAATAGAGCCATTCCCATTTTTAATTCATGGAATCTAGGTATGGCCAAGCTAATTATCCTAGATATCTTCTTGGATGTAGACCTTTTGCATGAATTGGCTAGACTTTATTACCCAATGTCTAATACTATTAGAAAGAAGGATGGGTCGGCCCTAGTAAGTCTAGATAGGGGATCCTTCATGAAGGCGTTCAATATGTTTTCATCTTCTTCCACAGAAATAGACCTGAAGAAGGAAAGGGAAAAATATACAAGCCACTTAGGCTCTACAAGAAACCAAATTTCCAAACATGTTCCCAAAACCAGAAAATACATCGCCCCTCTTCCACCAACCATGCAAGCCCCTTATGAGCATAAAGCCCTGAATAACTATATGAAATATTTGGGCTATAGACTATGTAGAGTTTTGGGGATAGATGGGGATGCAAATAGAATGCCAGCTGATATAATGATGATGGTGTTGGACATCCGAATTTCACATATAAACATAGATTATGATTACATCCAGTATGTAATTGACAGAATGCATGAGAGCTTAGTAGTGATCAAAGAAGATAAGAGGAAAATAAGGTTCATGCATTATTCTCTTTTATTGCATTTGATTTTATATTACAATGTTGACAGTCTGGAGGTCCAGATGTTGAGACCAATAATAATTTTTAATGGACAACATAACCCAGTGCAGTACTAGTTAAGGGTGTGGAATTATACATCCAATGAGAATTATTTTTGTGCTTTTGAGAATTGGATTGTCTTACCAATTCTAAACATGTTAGGGAAAAATTTTACTAGGTTGCCAGTTAGGATGCTGAAGCTTCTCAAGCCTAAACAATTTATTGATAACTCACAAAAGGGACATAATTGGGGTGATTTTTATTTGGGTGAGAACTGCACAATAATTAGAGTATATTGATGCCCACAGCCCCCACACATACTCCCTAAATATGCGCCACCAAGAATTTTCCTATGATAATTCATATGGCAATTAATTTTAACTAACAAGGAACACTTAGAATCTCACAAGAAAGGAACATTCACTCCTCGTTAATTCAGAGTATCAAGATTCCTGATTGGTAAAAGAGCATTGCCAAAGCTTAACACATAGCCAAATCATTTCAAAATGGCCTATGGTATATACAGAAATGTAGATTCAGAAGAGTTTATCAAATATGCCAGGAAAACACTCACCCCCAACATTGGTACTATAAAGGAGAATGAAGGGTGTGATGAGGAAGATGTGACAAGAAAAATGATGGATGAAGATGACATAAAAAGAAAGGTCAACAAGTTTTTTGATTTGTTGTAATTAGTAGCTCAGGTAAAAAAGGTTGGAATTGCCTTCAATTGATTCTTTCTTGACCTCCCCTATTTGACAAGGATTGAGAGAATGGTGGAGGAGTATGACACTCTCTCCAACTAGTTGGAGGCTCTGCTTGAAGAAAAACAATAGAAGAAAAGGGACTATTCTTCCTTTGAATATGAAGAATATATAGATGATTCCCATAAGTAAAATAGCCCACCTCAAGTAGAAAATACTCCTATTGTTGATGTTCCTGAGATAGTGGTTGTATTTGAGCCTCCTCCAAAGAAACAAAGATTAGAGGTAGGAGAGTCCTAAAAATTGAAGAAGAATAAGAAAGAAATGGACAGAGTTGCAACTTTAGCACCTGGTGACAAGGCCTATTATCACTACATGAGGAAAAACATTAGGTAGAGAAAGAAAGTAGCCACTCAGGAAGAAGCTGAATTATGCCTAATGCTTGGCCAGGATGAAAGGGAGATATACCAAGAAGAGTTTCTTTTTGATGATGAATTCATAAAAAATGATGAGTTTAAGAACTTCTTGATTTGTATGAAGCAACAATAAATTTCCAAGACCATACCTGAAGGTACAAATCCAAATGATGAGGCATTGAAAGCCTTGGCTACCTATGACCCTGAATCAGAGACCATGTCTATAGAGGATGGTAGGAATTTGGTTAAGTCTAGTAGAATGCTATTAGTAATAGGATGAGACATAGCATCTGCCTTCATCATTGATCAAATTAGGAAGCAACCTAAGGGAAATATTTCACATGAGACCCAAATTGGTGATATTATTAGAGGATCAGGGTATGATCCCAAATCTCAGGCTTTGACAATGTGGTCATTAGAACCAAGAACTCAAAAGCCTTCCTTGGTAAGCATAGAAGAAAAGATAGAAGGGGAAAAGATCATATGGACTGTTCAAAACACCAGTGATCTTAAAGTGTCAAAGGTAGTGACACATTTTTCCCATCTCAATGAGGTGAAAAATGCCAAATTGTCATATAGGTACAGGAAGTTGTTCCAAGAAACTGTTGGCATATCAAGGGATAGAGACTAGAAAATAATGTAGATAAAGGCATTGGAAGATGAGCTTGCAGAAGAAAAATATAAGATTGAAGAAATGTCCAAGATAGCTCCTCCTCCAGCCCTACAAATTGAGGTTGTACTTCAATTAGAAGAAGAAGCCCCTGTTGATTTAACAGGAGAACAAGAAATGAATAGATTGGATGTGGCCCTCAAGGCACTTTCTAATATCTTACAACATAGATGTGAAGTAGTGAAAGGAAAAATGGATTCGGTCCATAGTTCTTACACTATGCTATAAGAAACTAATAACAACATTAAGGATGGAATGACTACTCTAGAGCCACTTTTCAACACATGGTCTGGCAAAGCAACATTGTTTGAAATATTGAAGCATTGCAACCTCACAGAGTAGATATCCTAGAATCAGTCATCGAGGTGGGAGAAAAGATAGAATTTATTGGTGCCACCTAGGGGTTTTTCAAAGGTAAAGCAAATCAGGTGAGAAACAAGATGAATATGTTTGGCCCTGATTTTAGCAAGTTCATCCCTCCAATCTACACAAATGATGGTAAGATCATAGGAATTGAGGAATGGAAGTCAAATATGAGCCAAATAACGATTAAAAAGGATGCATTTTTGAATAGTGACGGGTCCTTAGACATTGATAGGTTCAACAACATCTTGGATGACATATTAAAAATAGACAATGAATGTACCAAGTTTTTTGTTGACATAAAGGCCATCACTGATTGAAGGTGGGATAAGCAGGTCAAGCAGTTACAAAACCTGAAAATGTAAACTTGGCCATAAGAAGAAGTTTCTACATGGGACAAGAGTACAAAACTGAAGAAGAAGAAGATTGTAGCAATTGAGGTAGAAGAAATAGAAGAATATTGAAGTCCAACATTGCACCTGATCTATGAGCATATGGAGAGAAATTATCATAAAGAGGATAATGATGGTTAGCCAGATGGTGGTCATCATTCACACAACAACTCTGGCAGTTGCTCTAAATACCAATAGAAAAAGGTGCAACTCGAAGGGAACTCACCATGAGAAGAAAAAACTTCTGGCACCATTTTCCTTCTTTTCTGTTACAATTTAAATATATTTTTTTATTCTAGTGCAAGTCACTGTCAAAACGATTCGAAGCTTATTGCATCATTTTCTCCAGGATTCAAAGATGGTTTTTTTATATATAGTAAGTTCTAAGTGACACCAAAAGGTGGTGAATTACTCAATGTAATAGGGGTTTCTGGATTTAGTGTTTTGATTCTAAGAAATCTTAGTTTTTTAAATGTATTGATGCAAAAAATTTATCAATAAAAATATATTGAAGTTCCATAAACATATTTTGGTATCTTCATATATGAATTTTATTTCTTTGTGTATTTAATTAGTAAGGTAGTTTAGATACATTTTTCTACAAGGTAGATAATGGTGTTGAGTCTTGAGTTCTTTTGAAGGGAGGGGTAAATTTTGAGTGAGGTCTCAGAGATTTCAGTGTTTGTGCATGAATTTGATGATATAATGTAAACATGAAAGGATAATCTGTAAGGCATTTTATCTGGGGTTTGGGTTATTTGAATTGAAAGGTTTTCTATAGATGTATGTTTATTGACTCTAATGCCCTAGGATTTGGCACTGGTCATTGCTTAGGTTGCACTATTTTCACCATCAATAAAATATAAATGATGATTTACTTTAAAGTTTTATGATATTTATATGTTTTGATTTGTATCAAGCATACATATTACATTTGTTTTATTTGAATAATTCAATATCATAGGTATACCCACCTGTAGCTGAAAGCTCAAAGTGAAGAAGGACTTAGATCCTTAAATACCTTAGTGTATTATTGTTCGGTGTATCTATTGGGACTACAATAGTTAAGAATCAGAGGTTTTCTGATTAGTTTTGATCATCTGTAATTTTGAACACTAACAAAATTGGTGACTCTGTTGGGGATTTTAAAATATTTATGCAATAAAGCTTGTTATAATTTTTCTACTAACTATTTATTGCTACATTTCAAGACCAGTTTATAAATCTATCCCCACAAGTGTGTGGGTGGTGACTCTAAACTCTGTGTTTACTAGTTGCTGGTAAAGCATAAAGAAATATGTTGAGAGATCTTGTCAATGTTACTATTAGTAGGAAAAGTAATACTAGGTCGCACTATAGGGATCACCCAAAAAGCCATATAGGTGATGAATTGCACATACCTAGTAGGAAGTAGCAGTCTAAAAGAGGAACATCTAACAATGACTCTCCTATGCTAGCTCAAGAGTATGCTTCAATCCCCATCCAAAGAGAAGTCTCATCTTCTTTCTAAAAATCATGAATTGCTTAGAAGAATGAACCCTGAGTCAGTTATTCCTCCTCAAGATGGTGAGTTTATGGACATAGGATTTTTCCTTGCATGAGAAATTTTGGAACAGGTAGGAGATACATCTACTGCTGAAACTACATCTCATGATTCTAAGAAATTACGAGAAGAAATTATTGCTTTAAGGAAAAAGGATTGAGAACAATTTTTAGAAATTACTAGAAGACAAAAGGAGTGGGAGAAAGAAATTTACATGTTACTCATGGAGAGGGAAGAGCTCATTAGAAAGACAAAAAATAATGAGATCCAAGGAAAGAATCTAAATAAAAAATTTAAGGGTTTAGATAGTGATTTGTTTAGTGATGTAGGAGCTTTGAGACAATAGGTCCATAGCAATGAGCCTAAATCCAAGAAATATGAGTTTGAGGGTGAAGACCCTATCCTAAGACAATTACATCCATCAGAGATCAAAAGAAATGAGGATCTTAGAAATAGTGTAATGGATGCATCTGATAAGGGAAAACAAAAGATAGTTGGGATCAACATAAATGAATCCAAAAGAAATGATGCTAATCCTAATGCAATATCTCAGGCTAGCTTAGATCTAGAGAAAGCTAGAAAAGCCAAGGAACACTTGGCCATCTAATTAGAGAAGCTAGAATTGGAGGTAGCTATAGATAAGATGAAAAGGAAAATTTCTTTCTTGCATGGCAACATGAATACAAATGCTAGCAACTCAGTCCCTGTTACTAGTGGGACATTACCCCAAAATAAATCATGTGGTCCTATGCCCATTCTCCAAGCCTCAAGCTCCAAGAAAATGGTCCAAGGACCAGTTCAAAGTGTCAATCCCATAGTCCCCTTAGCTGGTGGTCTTGTTGGGAATAATTTACATTAGAATACTAGAGGAAGTGGAGCCCAAGCTTCATGAAATTTTCAAAGAAGCCCAGTTCATCTTGACAAATACCAATCAATATTTTTTTATGGGATTCCTAGTCAACCAAATGCCATCCAATGAGGTATGGGACACGAAAATCCCTAAGTTCACTGGTAACAATGTAATTAAATGTGAAGAGCATCTTAAATCTTTTACAGATAAGGTAAATGATTATGAAATAGAGAATGAATATGTTGCTATGAAACTCTTTGTTTAGTCTTTAATTGAAGATGCTAGGGATTGGTACAGGGGTCTGCTTGGAAATTGCATTACTTCATGGGATGAATTTGCTAGAAGCTTTCAAGAACAATATGTTGAACATGTCAATTCTAGTTATATGTTAAATGAGTTAAATAATATTAAGAAGCATGTAAATGAGAGCATGTTAGAATTCAATGGTAGATTTCAAAAGGCTATGTACAAGTTATTTAAAGTTTTGAGATTGGATGATGAAGTTTTTTTTACCACATACTTCAATGTTGTAGAAGGGAAAATGTCTTACCTTTTGAGAGAAAAAAATCCATGTACTTTGAGAGATGCTTTAAAATTAGCCATAAATATTGAAAGTAATAGGAAAGCATCTGGTCAAATTTATAAAAGGGATGAACATAAATTGTGGAAAGAAACTAGACCACATGCTATGAAACCTACCAAAGAAGATGACAAGGTTGAAAAATTGGCCAATGCTATCAAAGATCTTTCCACTAGATTTGACAAGGGTGGGAAAATTTTTCAAGATAATATAAAACCATATCAAAGGCAAGAAAGATTTCCTAGATTACATGATCAACCATATAAAACAAATTGGAAATATGGGAAGCCTTTTTTTGATACCCATGAGCCACAAAAGGCTAGGGATAATCATGATCCTTTGAAGAAGAATACAACACATAATGTGAAAAATATCCCATGGTGTGTGGCCTGTGACATGCCTCACTCACCTTACTAATGTGTTGTAGCCCAAGCTATAGGAGATGAACCAAAAAACTCACCTACAAGAGACCATGAAGTTTTTGAAAAGCCTGAAGTAAATATGTTCACCACTCAAAAGGTTGAAAAATTTCCTCTTCAGATCATGAAGAGATATTAGTTGATGTTGATCATAAAAGGAGAATTCTCCTAGTTTATGAGAAACAAGTATTTTCCAATTCTGATCCTGAGGAGTCTGATGAAGAAACTATTGGAAAGTTGACTATACTAAAGTATATGACTATATTTAGTTTTTTCATTATGGAAAAAAAGTCATACAAAGTTTTGGAGTCAATGCATATTGAAGAAGATCAGAAAAATGGTTAAGTATGGAAGACTAGACATATAGTAGAGCACCAGGTGATCAGAACATCAACGCACGCGTGTATGACTGAGTTATGACACGTGCCATTGAGGATAAGATTCTAAGTATGTATTCATGCTAAATCTAAGAATACATGATGATATGAGTCACTATGAGGAAGTTACACTTAGATGAAGTGGCATAGATAGTAAGCGACAGAACATGACAGAGCATGGGGCCAACTGTTTGTATTTTGGTTAGCACTTGTAATACTATTTTGTAAAGGCTATGCATCTATTATATTTAGGTCATAGACATGTTAGTATGATTGTATGTAAACACACTTGTGTCAATTCATTTGGAAGTGTTGTATATAATTATTTATTGGCCGACTTGATGAAGAGCTTTGTATGCACATATAAATAAGACATGTGCCGTCGTAATTCAGTATGTTATGAAAAATAGAGATTGAAAAACTAAAGTAGAAGTATGAAAATAGAAGATAGAATGTGGTAGAGCTTTTGAAGAGGCTAAAGCCTCAGTGCAGAAAAAGGGACTGATTAGACAAGGAGTGTCTCAACACCAGTCCACCCTACAAATATAGTGTATATCTGATATCCAGAAGGTTGTAGCTTTCACCACTTGAGCAGTGAGCTCTAGGATAATGTGTCCCCACCCCTAGCAAGGTTAATTATAAAAGAATCCTAATAGGGTCTGACCCTTAAATTAGGTCACTGTACTAAAAACATTGTAAAGAACAACTCCTTACAAGTTTGCAAGATCTTCTAACAAGGATCATAAAACACTAGTGCAATTCTTAGTGGGTGTAAATTCCCACCGAGGCTTTTACCTATTTGGGTTTCCCCATAATCATATTTGGCGTCATGCATTATGAATTTTTATCTTACTTGTGTTAATGTTTATTTTAGTAACTAAGCAATTAAGTTAAGTTTCAAGATAGCAGAAAAATTAATTAAGTATAGAACACTGATTCACCCCCCTCTCAGTGTTCCCATTCCTAACAGAAACTTTTCAAAAAAATATGATCAGACCAAAAGTAGATGGTACTCACTAGAGAAAGCCCAGTAAAGAAGAAATCAGGACTCTGACTATGGATGCTATTGCTCAAGCTAGATCTTCATATAACCTAAGAAATAGAAAGGGTGATGCTAATCAAGGAGTCCCGAGGTCACTCTTTGTTAAGGATGATTTTGAAAATAAGGTTTCTCTGAAACCAAGTAATTTCCCAAAAAAGGGTAACAACAATAAGTAGGAACCTTTTGTGGTTCAAAATGCCAAGAAGAATGAGGAAACTATTATTGAAAAGAAACACAAAAAGGTTGGTGGAAGAAAATACCCATCTGTTCTTTCTAATGATGCCCCAAATTTTGACATGAGACATGCTTTGTCTCAAATGAAGGTGTCAATCCCTTTGTTAGAGATGTTAAAAATAAAGGAGCATAAGGCAATGACTTTGGCTTTGATAAATGAGCAAGAAGACATCCCTATTGTGTCAGAAAAGGTAAATCCAGTGGTAGGACTTGAGATAGCCAAAGGGGTTTCCAAATTTTGTGTTGGAAATATTGTGACCCAAGAGCCATCCTCCATTGACCATTTTTATGTCACTTTGATTTTAAATAACTTATTGTTAAAAAACTACATGATAGACTCTGGTGTTGCAGCTATAGTGATGCCTTACCATATCATAAAGGAACTAGGGCTTTAAGTTGATACACCTAATGGAAAATGTTATGCCATGGATAAAAGAGCAGTTCCTGTGGTAGGAAATTTGGTTGGAATAGAGCTAAATATTGTTGCATTCCTTGAGGCCACTTACAAAATGGATGTTGTTGTAGTGGAGACCAATCCTCATTATGGTATGCTACTATCAAGACAGTGGGTAGAAGTAGTGGGAGGAAAGTTGCAACTAGACCTATCATATGCTACCATACCTGTAAATGTTACTGAGGTAAAGTTGTACTGAGAGCCTCACTCCTTAGTCATGATTGAAATGGTAGCACCTGAGGATCTAAATTTTTGTGTTGATATTGATATGGACAACTTCATAGCTGAGGAAATTGTGCCATAACTTCAAAATACTGATCCAATTGTTTATGAGTTTCTCTTACAACAAGATGAACTATGGAAGCTCTACTTTTATGGAGGATGCTCTAAGGAAGGCTTAGGAGTAGGTATTTTACTTATATCCCTATTAGGTACTACTTTTAAGTATTTATTTCTGTTAACTTTCCAATGCACAAATAATACTATTGAATATGAGGCTCTGATACTGGGATTAGATATTGCAATAAACCATGGTATTAAATGTTTAAAAGTTTAGGGAGATTCCTAGTTAATCATTGCTCAGATTAGATCATGATATGTTGCATAGGATGATAGACTTAAATTATATAAATATGTTGTCTAGGATAGGATTGATTTTTTTTATGCTTTCAATATTCTGTGGGTGGAAAGATAAAAAAATATCATGGTAGATTTCCTTGCAAATGTTGCATTGAAAAACAATGATGCTAGCCTGAATTGTGTGTCAAAATTAGTAGTAAATATTAGACCTATTGTGCCTAATAATGTTTGCAATTGGTAAGTCTTTGAGGATGACAATGACATCTTAAGGTTCATTCAGGGGTTGGATCAATATGATAGTCAAAAAATTGATTTTGATGCTTTTCAAGAAGTTGTTGATGGAAAAAATTGTGTCATGGGAAATGAAATTGTACAACTACCTTCCAACCATATCCCTAATGGTTTGGTTGAGTTTGAAGGCATGTTCAAAATAAATGACAATCATATGTCTCAAAAATCTAATGCTAAGGTGGATGATCTAGAAGAAATAAATCTATGGTTAGAAACATCCCCACAACTAGTATACATTGGAAAAATACTTAGTAGGGAGGTGAAAATAAATCTAATAAGATTTCTAAAAAGATAAAAACATGTCTTTTCTTGGTCATATGATGATCCCAAAGCCTATAGGGAAGACCTTTTTCAGCATGAAATCCCTTTGAAAGAAGATGCAAATCCTTTTAGATAAAAGCAAAGGCCTATTAATCCCTTGTTAACTACCAAAATGAAAGTAGTGCTGACCAAATTAAGGGATGTAGGTATCATTGAGCACATAAGATATTCATCTTGGGTTTCAAATTTAGAACCAGTCGGGAAAAAGACTGGTGACATAAGGTTGTGCATAGACTTCAGGAACCTAAATGTTGCTTCACTAAATGACAACTATGGATTAACAAATATGGAATATATGATCCATAAAGTGACTGGTTGTGATTTATTGTCCACGATGGATGGATTATCAGGATATAACCAGCGGCTGGTCAAGGAATTAGAACAGTTTAAAACAACACTTACTACTCCTTGGGGACCATATGTATATGTTTGGATGCCATTTGGTCTAAAAAATGTTGGAGCAACTTTTTAGAGAGAAATGGATGTAGTGTTTAAAGACCTTATTGATGTTCTCATGGTAGTATATCAAGATGACCCGGATGCATATTCTAAGATGGCTAAGGATCATTGCAATCACCTAGAAAAGGTTTTGGTTAAATCTTTGGAGTATGGCATACCATTTTTCTGTCACTGAGGGAAATCTATTAGGGCATATAGTGTCCAAAGAAGGAATGAGGATTGATCCTAAAAGAGTTGAAGCCATTAAGAAGGTCCCTGCTCCTAAAAACCTCAAAGGTGTCTAGTCTTCCCTTGGACAAATTAATTTTGTCAGAAGATTCATTGTCAACCTTGTAGAATTGGTCAAGCCTATTGTCAAGCTGCTAAAAAAATCCAAGAGGCACTAGTCTTGGTATCCCCTGATTACTCTAAACCCTTTTCTCTATTCTCCTTTGCATCTTTTCACACCATTGCAACAATTTTTTTACAAAAGGTTGAGGAAGGATTTGAATATCCCATTGCTTTCTTCAACAAATTATTACAATCAGTTGATCTAAACTATGAGATGATGGAAAAATAGGCCTATGCTTTGGTAAATGCAATCAAGGCATCTAGATCCTATCTGGTTTGTGTAAAAGCAAATTCATATCTTCCTCGCATTGCATTCAAAGATATTCTAGTACAGAGTGAGGTGTAGGAATTTGATTTGGAGCTTCACATCACTAAACTTGTTAGAGGTCTAGGACTTGCAAAGTTAATGATAGAAGAAAATATGGACCTGGTTCAAGTAAATAATGTGGACATGAATGAAGGAAATGTCACTAGCATTGAGATGCAGCCCTGGTATACAAATATTGTATTTTTTTTTTCAATGGTATTTTATCAAAAGGCCTAAATTACAATCATAGGAGAAGCCTTAAATTGTAGACCTAGAGGTACATATTGTTACAAGGTGACTTGTATTGGAAAGATAACTATGGGATCTCTCTCTTATGTCTGGATAAAGGGCAATCTGAGAGATTTCTAAGAGGAATGTATTCTAGACTATGTGGAGGACACCACTCTACTAGTGAAACTACTCATAAAATTTTAAGAACTGGACATTATTGGTCTATACTATTCAAAGATACTCATGCATTTGTCAGGAAGTGTGAACCATGCCAAAGGTTCTCAAATAACTTAAAGTTTTTAGGAGCATTAATGTTAAACCCTGTGGTTGCAGAGGCTCCTTTTTCTATGTGGGGTATTGATTTCATTGGGGAGTTCACTGAAAAATCTAGTGGAGAATATAGTTAGATGCCGATGGTTGCTAATTACTTCACTAAGTGGATTGAAGCAATCCCCCCAAAAAAGGCTACAAGTACAGTAGTTACTAAATTTTTTATGGAAAATATAATTACAAGGTTTGGTGTTCCTATCAAATTAGTGATGGATAATGCCATACATTTTAGTTCACAATAATTCAATGATTTCTATTCAGAGATGGGCATAATAGTGTCATATTCATCCCCATATCACCCACAGGCTAATGGACAAGCATAATCAAGCAATAAAAGCATTCTGCACATTCTAAAGAAGACTTTGGAAAAGAACAAGAGGACTTGGCATGCAAAGTTGAAATTAGCTTTGTGGGAAGGTAGAATCATAGAAAATAGATCTATAGGCAAGTCTCTTTTTGAGATGGTTTACTGTGTAAAATCTAGGCTTCCTGTCAATAATTTGTTGCCTATTTACAAGTTTATGCAAGAGGAAGAATTATAAATATGTGATCCTTTGCAAAATAGGATGATCCAACTTGTTGAACTAGATGAAACAAGAAGATAAGGTCAAAAGGAAAATATAAGACTACAAAAAAAGATGAAGTATCTTTTTGACAAAAGAGCTTCTATCAGGAAGTTTCAGCTTGAGGATCTAGTTCTTCAGTGGAATGTAAGGAACGAAGACAAGGGAAAGCATAAAATTTTTGAATCATTACGGTTGGATCCTTATATTACCCATCAAGCTCATGGAAAAGATTCATATTATCTAAGAAATATGGATGGTGAAGAGCATGAATTTCTAGTGCATGGACAATTTCTAAAAAATTTCTTTAATTGAAATAAAATATGTTCCATGCATAGTAGTTTAGTAATGTATAGGTGTGTTTGGTTTCACATTGTGTGTTTATTTCTTGCAGTAGGTTATTTTTTTGTTTGGTCTGCCACCTAGAGATTCTAGTTTCTTGCTATGAATTTTCATTCAAGCATCCTAAAATAGAGCCACAGTTAGAATGATTTTTAGGGTTTTCTGAGAATTACTATTTCTAGTCTTGCCAGCTTCCAAATCTGGTATGTATGTCAAAATTTTTATAAGTTTTCAATAAATTACCATATCAAAATCTAAAATTCAAGTTCACCAGATGAAAAATACCCATACGTTCTTACCTATGTCTTTTTTCCATTAAGAGGGTTTCTATTTTGAAAAAACCCTAAGCATGCCCTAGATCTTTATATTTCCAAGTTACTTTTTGAGGCACTTAACGGGTCATATATGCATGTGGTCTTTGTTTATCTTATTGTTCACTAAATCTCACAATGAATTTTTTAAGTCTTCAAAAATCTGACGATTCAGGGATAAAGCCCTATTTCTTTGTTATGTCTCTTCAATTGCATAATCTCCAGTTTTCAATTGATAGCTAGTGTTTTGATCTAGCAATCCAATGACAATGCAGTCATAGATTCTCATAATTTATGGTGGTTTCCTCAAAACATTTGGCAACCCAACACAGTGGTTATCTCCTATTCAATAGATATAACAGTGAAGTCTTAAAGTGTTCAACAATTAAGTGAGAGCCATAGGTGTAGATGGAGATGAACAGTTAGTATTATATTGCGGTATTTAATTTGTAGTGCATAATGATTTCAATGATTAAGAGAGCAAGTGTTCTCTCAATCTCCAAGATTTAGTGATAAGTTAAAAATGTTAAGTGATTCAACAATCGGCTATAAATTACTCTTTAGTCACTTAATCTCCAAATACTGAGATAGCAACAAGATAAATATTTAGCAAATCAATGAACACAGTCTTCGCTTAATATCACAAAGATAAAGCTTGGAGTCTTTTTATCTAGCGATCGAATGTAAAGGGGAAAAGGTGATAAGATGATAGTTTATCTATTTAGCGAATGAGTGACTAAAGGGCTATCACTGAATCTCATGACAAAATGGTTAAGTGATAAAATATCCAGTGATTCAGTGACAACCATTGATAATAGTAAAGATCAACAGTTAGTGTGTGATCTCATAAAAGAACTAAGGTTAAGGATTTTTCTCGTCGATTCAAAGATAATGGTATTTTCCAAGTCTTAAATTGTAACCATGGTTAGAATGATCTTTCAGAGATCATGAGAACATAGAAGTCGCTGGATTTCAATGTTAAAATTGAGTTAATATTTTCATTTAGCGATTCAACGAAAAGAATTTAGTCTCCAAATCTCGTAATCAAACTAAGGTGAAGAGAATATTAAGAGATTACAAGGATACACTTATTCACTGAATCTCTGAGAAGAGGCAAGGTTAAGTCAAAGATTTTGATATTCACAAAAGGCTCTCAGTCGCTAGATCACAGAATCAGTGAAGTTAGAGTTAAAGGATTTGGAAATGACACAAGGGCCAAATTAACTCAGAGTTAAGCAAAGCATTTCAAGAATAGGAGAAGTCTTTTAGTCAGTTGATCTTTGAAAGATGTGAGTTAAGTTTTCATAGATGAAAAAGAAAAGGAGATGTTGATTATGTGGAAAGGTACTCTCCCAGGATGGATAAACTATACTAACTAGCCAATCAGATCAAAATTGAGGGTTTTGTCATTACTCGTGGGTTTTTGATGATGAAACAATAAACATTTTTCTCTTTCTTTTCAAATTTTAAATGTAAGTTATCAACATCCTACATTATTACTAGCCATTTTGCAAAATTGGTGTTAAGTAGAGTTGAATGCTGAGATGACTAAAAGAAGATTGCAGTAATCTTGATAAATCCCATGCATTAAATGATAAGGGTTATATTAATGAGACATTTTCACTTTTAAACTCAATCATTTCTAAAAGAGTAATTGAGTTGTAGAGAGTGAATTGTACAAAGAAAATTGCAGAGCTCAGTGATCAGAGTAGAATTGTAGAAATGAGTTAGCCAGAATTGAGTGTAGCCTCATCTAGTGAGGGAGCTAAAGAACATGGAGGTGAAGATAAAGGAAAGCCTAAATTCTCAGAAGAATTCATCAATTTACTTCTTGGTTCAAACTAGAATAAAAAGGTTAGTGATGAAGTTTTCATTGACCTCATGGAAAATTTTAGAGATCCTAATACTCCATCATGTTCTGGTTTTATGTTGTTTAGCTATTTTTACAATAACCAAAATAGAGCCATTCCCATTTTTAATGCATGGACTCAAGGTATGGCCAAGCTAATTGTCCCAGATGTCTTCATGGATGTAGACCTTTTGCATGAATTGGCTAGACTTTATGACCCAGTCTCTAAAACTATTAGAAAGAAGGATGGGTCGGCCCTAGTAACTCTAGAGAGGAGATCCTTCATGAAGGTTTTTAATATTTTTTTATCTTCTTCCACAGAAATAGACCTAAAGAAGGAAAGGGAAAAATATACAAGCCACTTAGGGTCTGTAAGAAACCAAATTGCTAAACATGTTCCCAAAAATGGAAAATACATTGCCACTCTTCCACCAACCATGCAAGCTCCCTATGAGTATAAAGCCCTCAATAGCTATATGAAATATTTGGCCTATGGACTATGTAGAGTTTTGAGGATAGATGGGGATGTAGACAAAATGCCAGCTAATATAATGATGATGGTGTTGGACCTCCAAAATTCACATGTAAGCAAAGATTATGATTACATCTAGAATTAGAAGAATGCATAAGGGCTTAGTAGTGATCAAAGAAGATAAGAGGCCAATAAGGTTCATGCATTATTCTCTTTTATTGCATTTGATTTTATATTACAATGTTGATAGTTTGGAGGTCCATATGTTGAGACCAAGAATAATGCTTAATGGACAGCACAACCTAGTGCAATACTAGTTAAGGGTGTGGAATTATACATCCGGTGAGAATGATTTCTATGCTTTTGATAATTGGACTGTCTTACCAATTCTAAACATGTTAGGGATAAATTTCAATAGGTTTCTAGTTAGGATGCTGAAGCTTCTCAAACCTAAACAATTTATTGGTAACTGCAAAAAGGGACATAATTGGGGTGATTTCTATTTGGGTGAGAACTACACAATAATTATATTATATGGATGCCCACAACTCCCAACATACTCCCTAAATATGTGCCACCAAGAATTTCCCTATTAGAACTCACATGGATATTAATTTTAACTGACAAGGAACACCTATAATCTCACAGGAAAGGTGTAATGTCCCCACCAGGGAACCCATAAGGAATCAGGTCTATGACATAAAATTACAACTAACAATTTTTTTTTTCCAACATTCTAACTTATCATCATTACCATTTACAAGTACATTCAGTAAGGTTACCTTAATGAATTCATTTACCATTATCAAGCAATACATTTTATTACTTAATCTAATGCAATTCTATTTCTGTTTCAACTTCAATTTACATTGAGACATTGCTTTCATTCCTCATCAAAACTAATTACATTAATGAGATAATTGCATTTATTTTCTTTACCTAATTTACATAGATATCCACTTTTAGAAATGAATTAGAAGCCCATCATTTATCTAATACACAAAGTACATTTATCCTTTCATTTTTCATTTGTTTGCTCCTTAACCTTATTTATGCACTATCATCACATAAACCATCTATTAAAAGTCCTTACTTTACATTTTCATTTCAAAGATCATAATAGAACAAGTGTAAAGTACTTAACCATCTATTACTAACCAACATAAACCATTCACTAAATCATTTTTTTCCACAAGTCTAACTTCCACAAATTATCATCTATAACCTTGTATAAATCTAGTTAAGAATTGAGATTAGAACCTAGTTTAAATAACCTTACATCATACCCATTGAACTTATACATTCAAGAAATCACATCTCATTACTAATTTCAATAACATACATCTTTTATTTCCCTTACTATTTCAGCTGGAGATACCCTTCAACCCTTAGCACATCTTTTCACTAACAAAATGAGTTTCCTTTTAGAAGTTTTCATCTATTGCATTGCCAATACTTACATAGAATCATTACTTTCAATTTCATTTTAAAATGTATAAGATAGATAGGGTAAGAATTACTTAAACATAATCCATATCTGATTACCAATATTCAATCATCTTTTGAAATTCCTAAAACTACCCTTCCCAAATACATAACTTCTTTCTTACAATTTCAACACAATTACAATTACAGTTGTTGCACATGGCCTGAAGGCATACATAAAGATAATTACATCAAGTTTCCCAAAGGCTTACAATACATCTTTACATCTTGATTACCAAAGATAGAGATACATTATATAAGAATAAAATCTTCACCACTGAACAACTCAAAATCCAAGCCATGACACGAACCACGAACAATACCTCGAAAGAGATTTGCCACCCAACCATGTGAAACTAGTAAAGTTCCACCCCCTGTGCTAGGAGATAGAACCAAGGTACTCTCAAGACCTTAAGGAAATATAAATCTCAAATACCAATAATTCCAAGACTCAAAAGAACAAGAATAAAGCACATAAAATATCATCATACTATAACACCGAGGTTAAGGTTCTAGGAGACCACCTAAGTGAGTGTCATCACACAACCTGTGTATTGGGATCCACCCCAGCAACCATGTGACCCCCATCCCCCCTTTATAAATAGGGATCCACCCTGGTAGTTATCCCTAGTCTTGGTACTCCAATTAGATCTGGGTGGCCATTATTATGTTTTCTTTCATTATTTTTTTGAATCTCCCCTTCCAAGGTTAATTTTTAATGTTATCACTTTTTACAAACCCACCCATAGGATCATCTGGCAACCAATTTAGGGCTCCAACACCTATGGTGAGCCACTCACTTATGGTTCCTATTCTCTTACCCCATCTCAAGCCAAAGATACAAAATAACACTTCCATGTCCTGATCCATAGGTTTAGGAAACTCCCCTACGCACTTAGGCCCTCAGAGTGAGTCCTAACCCTAACCATATACATAACAGGAACCATTGGAAGGATGTCTATCACAAGACACCTCAAATAAAAGCACAAGACTTTCCACATGCATACGTACAACTTTCCATAGCTTATTTATAGGTCTAGAGAACCCTCTCATGCACACAGGCCATCGAGATGACTCCTAGCCTCATAAACTAAGCTCAATTATATGTGAAGTGAAAAACATAATAAGTAGACCATAAAATATCAAAAAATAAAGTAATGGACATACATAGGGGATACAAACTTCCAAATGAATTAACAAAACATTATGATAAACTTAAAACAATAAAATGAACATTAAAAGATGCAGGCAGAGACCATGATCAAGCGTGGAAGATACATACCAAATCCCAAGCCAAACATGTACCCAACACTGAAATCCATGACTCTAAAGTTTCCACAATAGGTCTAAATAAAAAATAAAAGTAATATAAATTATAAATTAATAAATATTGATGGGGAAAGGATTGTACTATAAACTAATGAACCTGTAGGAATCTATGCATGACTATTGCTATATGACTATCATAAAAATATAGTCTTGGTGCAGTAAGCATAACTTATTTTTGAACCTTTGGATTTCACTAATTTTGATATATGATTGATAAAACCTAATTATGCACACTCTCATAAGAGTGATTTTCAAAATAATATCTGGTTCAAAAGTTATGAATAATATAGTACGGGTATATAAAAACAAACCAAAATATTTTGTCTATTTTCAATTAACATATTTTTTATTATCATCCTAATTATAAATTAGATCATATGAATAATATAAACATTTAATAACAAGCACACACACATTCATATATATATATATATATATATATATATATATATATATATATATATATATATATATATATATATATATATATACCAAATTAATATCATATAATTAACCATAGACTTCTAGGAAGACTTTTGACAAAGAAAATTAATAAACCATGTCATTAAACTTCCTGCACACATTATATGTTCTCAATAATATTTAATCCATAAACATATATAACTAGAGAATATTGATATATCATAAGAACACACTATTAATTTCTAGAATACACACACACATCCACAAATACACACAAGAGAATTGGAGAATTCATCCTAGTATAGACCCTACCTAGGGTCCTGCGAAGAAATTCTCTTCTCTTGACTGAAGACTCTCTGCAAATATTCAAGCCTTGAGTAGATAGCCTCTTGGAAAGCTTCATTTGGCAATCAAACTCCAGAAATCCACATACACTTGTTTTCACTAAACAGAAACTCGAAAACTTCAAATAAATTTTTTAAAAAATAAATACAGACAACTCCCAAAAATCTTCCATAAATTCTTTCCCCTCAACAACACAAAAACTTCAGTTATTTATCCTCCAACTATGTGGTTGGAGGACTTGCTTTATGGGAAGCAACTTCTCCAACTTCCATAGTTGGTTGAAAATCAAACCAATTATTCCCGTAATTTCATACCCAGATTTTCTTAGGCAAAAACACAACTAATTTTTTTTTTACAACTCATTTTACAACAACAGTACAAGCACATGAATAGATAGATTATTGCAAAGAAAAATAAATAAATAAAGTACATTAATCTTCCTACAAGTTGCAGTTTTTATTTTATTTTATTTACAACTTGAAGAAAAACATGTCAATTCTTACAGACACTACAACACTTTGCAAGGAGACTCTATCTTACAAGACCTTACAAGAAGAAATAGATGAGACAAGTACTTATATTACATTTTTACAAGATGCACTTTACACCAAAAACCACATTGAGGGAATTCACAAACACTACATTCTTTCATAGCCCTGGCCTAGTCCAACCAAGATATCTTGAAAAACCTGCATGAAAACAAAACAACTCTTCCATGGAATACTCTCCTCCCTACCATATGGCATCATGAGACATCATAGGTCCTAGCCAACCCCCGAGCAAGGGGAAACACAAGCCAATAGGGAACACCCATACCACCCTCAAAAATTACACACATGACAATACTTCATGAGACAACAACATATATGTCATTCTAGCCTTCACACAAGGATTTGCAACAAAAACTTTTCTTACATGGCCATTCACAAACAAGGATCTACTAAGACTCACTCAACAAGAAGGAAATAAGAACTTCAAGCAAGAACAACCATGTTTCATCACTAGCTCACATAGCATACACATTTATCACTACAACATAAGAGATTCAAAACATTTTTCCCTCACAATACTCTCATGAATGAACTCAAGGACTTACACAAAGCATAACAACAATCTCACAAAACACATAAACAAACTGTATTACCTTTCTACTCATATGAACTCATAAAATGCATAAAATCCATTAATGGAGGTTGAGGTGCACATACCTTCACTTGAAGTAATGGTAAATAGATGAAGTGAGTCTTCCCTTTTCTTCCCTTTTTTCTTCTCTAACTTTCTCCAAGCTCCTAGATTGTCTCCAAAGTTGGAGAGTGGGTGATTAGGCAACACAATCCAAGTTTGCCACTAAAATAGACCTCTCACACTCTCCCATGCCCTTGGGAGAGTTGTGAGCTTCCCATTGGGTGACCTACCCAAGACCTTACAACTTTCCTAAAGTGGAACTGCAAAAAGGTGAATGGGGAAGAGAGTTGGAAGCTTTTTGACTCATGAAGTTTCCCATGTGAGTTTGATTTTCGACATTTGACAAAAGCCCACTTTTGGAGGACTTGCCAAGGTGGCTCTAGGGTGTCCTATGGTTAAAAGGGACCCTTACCCATAGGTATAACCCATGGGCCTTCTATTTTTGTGTAAAACAACTCCCTAGGGGTCAATTTGACCCTTCAAAACCCATCCCAAGGCAAAATTCGAAATTAGAGAGGATGTGACTACTCATGTGTGCCCTAACCAAGGCAAAGGTGTGGGGAAGACAAATTGTACTAGGGTTATATGGTGACATGCATTCACTCCATGAGGTCCATTGCCAACTCAAAATACAAACACATGTGTCAATTGACACCACAACACAGTCACAATTACACTTGGCACTTCCACTAAAGAACTTAATAAAATAAACCAACTTAAATACAATCACATCCACATACTTTACAAAATAAATTACATCACAGGGAGGTCTTGTATCTCTTTGGGACATGACCTTGGTGTCACGGAGATAATATACACATGTTGGCTTCATTCCCCTTAAATTCCATGGTTTTATCCCTGCACACTCACATACTCAAGATAATATCAGTAATTCCAAGAATGCATTATGTATATAATCCAAGTAAAGCACCATATGAACCCATTTGTACATATACATCAATTACGTCTACATACCATCACCTCATTCACATATTTAAATTCACATTTCTTCAAATCCAAAATTGATCTATATATATATATATATATATATATATATATATATATATATATATATATATATATATATATATATATATATATATATATATATATATATATATATATATATATATATATATATATATATATATATATATATATATATATATATATATATATATATGTATAGTAAATTGAAATTATCTCCTAACCAGGTTTCATAACTCAATTCCTAATAGATCATATTCATTTATATTCTCTATTTCTAAAGCATATCACAATTCCATTTATTTAAATTACCTCAATTAATCTGGAACAAGTCCCATATATCAATATATGTTTCAATCTCTTCGTTCTTTATCATTTCATTTAGATCATAACTATGAGCTAGCAAAACATAACCCAAGTAAAATGCAATACCAATGCACTAGGGCCTTTCATCAAATCATGTCAGAATGTATCATATTGTAATAACATTATCCTAATTTAACACATGGTACCAAATCAACAGGTTTAGATCCTAGATTACACAATGCTATCTTAAAACAAGCCAGTCATTAAACCATGTTAAACATTGATCCTAACAACATACTTACCACTACAACTAATATGCAATTGCCCCATAATACAATTTTTCCATGGATTCCTTCTTTATTAATTTTCTAGTATGTTTCACGAAGATGGTTAACTCAAGGTCATTTCTAATCCATCTCATAATTAATTGTTGATCCTATAAGGTCTTTTAATCTACAATCTCACTAATCAAATTGGTTAATAGTGTGGACATGTCATCTCATAAGGTTTCTATACTTCCTTAAGCTTAACTTAGTCTTGGTTATGCTAGTGAAATCAAATCATCAACACTATTGTTGTACAATTCATTATTTTGTATGGAGTGGTTTACATAATCACATTACAAGGATTCTCATCAAGGTAATATGTTCTAGAAGGGCTCAACAAGGCTAAAAGACTAACAGTCTCCCAACCTTATCCACAAAAGTGTCTCACATAGAAGGAGAATGGTAGGGGCCAATTAAATTGCATAGCTCAATTCTATCACAAAAATTTACTTTTATTTGAAGCCTTCCTAAATTTATATTTTGATGCATGCACCTATCACTTTAACATAAATCTTACACTTCTAGAGATCATTACAAACCAACTATGTGATTGCATCATCCATACCTAAGTTAAGGCATCATAACATGTAATGTTTCCAAATAACTTAAAGATTCTATTAGGTTTACTATTCACTTGCTAATTACCATTGATTGTCTTTATTTTAAAATGTCTCAAAACTATGTTAGTTAATTTAAATCATTCTATTTTTTCATTAGGGCAATATTCTAATCCACATAAGCTCCCTTATTATAATTTCAGATGGAATTTCCAAGCATCTTAGAGTAATATTAATTCTATCATGTAAGCACAGGTTTACACCTTCATGTTCTAATACCACAATAGTTAACTAAAGGTAATATTACTTCAAAACTATGTCTTAATTTAACATATTCCATGAATTCATTTGAAGATGAAATCTATTCTAATTAAGTTGACGAACTACAGTCAAGATATCTGCTAACTTCACATAAAATCAACGGAAGGTTTTGCAAGAAATAACAATAGTGCTTACCAGAGTGTTCTTACCAAGATGAGGGAAATGGAGGGGTCCTACATCTTCCCCCCCTTGGTCTCGACTTACTCCTGGAAGTCGCAAGGTTGCGCTAACCCCCTCAAGTAGTATTTCTACCAATTTCCATGTCATCAACTTGATCCATGGTACTAACTTCCTGCATGTTAGCATCTAGAAACAACTATGCATTTTCTTCATAAACAATAATATAACCACATTTTTTAATGCAAAAAATTATTTGCAATCATCTTGGAGGCAACTATTTTTTAAAAAATAAAAATAAAAAATTATTTTCTAGTCCTCTTTCAATTTTCACAAGAAAGGTACATAATAACACAATTTAAACATGTTTTAATGCCTGAGTAGATGGTGTACCTGAACCTTATAGTAACACTTAATAACAATTTTATCAACATCTCTCATGTTTTCAAAAATTCCTACGAACTCATTCAAAAATTTCCACAAAAACCTCTACTATACAATGATGTATGACAAGAATAGCAAGATTAATCACATAGACATTCTTGCACACACTAGCATTCTCACAATTGTGCCCTTTTCCAAGGAAAAGTTTAATATTACAAAAATTCTCCTTTCCAACATTCATTAGCACAAATGACATCATAATCACCACACATGGTATTGTAAATGCAATTATTCATGCCACTTTATTTAATTTTATATGATATCTCTCTAAACATGAGAAGATACAAATCCACACAATCACACAATAGTCCACATCACCAGGAGTACACATTACAATAGAGGGCTCAGGAGCGGACATAGTCCAGTCCTCCGATTAAACACAATGATCTCATCTGACTCATAATTTGAAATCCATAATCCAATGATACATATAACAAAACCTCCAAGGAATAGTCACCACTCTAAGGTGAAAGTGGATACTAGCTACATAATAGCCTTACATATCCCCATACTCAAGGGTCCCCTATGTCTGCTTCCTCGCATACACTCACCAAGTATACCTTCTGCATCCTTGGTGAGGAATCACATTACTACATAGAACCAACATTCGAATAACACCAAGGAAAGTAGTTTAGCCACCAAAGTCATAAACGAGAGTAAAATAAGTTACCAAATTCAATAATAAATAATATAAATAAAGTTTTAGCAACAATAAATCATTGAATCATGAATGTCCAAAAATTGTGGCTAAACCTTCACAAACAAAAATGAACAATTGTTGGTCCACACAAGAAACAAAAATCATCATGAAAAGACACAACACATCACTATGTGACCATACATAGTCACCAACGAGGAAGGAGGGAACATCGTGTGGCTATCACATTAGCCCTTCATGTGGTGACCCAACAGTCTCTAACCACATGGCATAAACAATAATAATAATGCATATGTTGGTAATATATCATACGGTAGTGTTCCTTGCAGATATGGCATGCATAGGACACACTCCAAATAGCGATACCTCCAGGGTCATCACTATAGCCAGAGGTATACATGGCTAGGGACCCTCCCATATGCGTACCACATCCAATGACTGAGCATCCATGGGCACCCCTCTACAAGCATGCAAGTGTCTCCCAATCACTCTGCATCAAGTAGGAATACGTAACATACATATACTGTGCCTTCACGTACCTATGTACATGGCATCGTGTCCTCGAGCTTGGCTCACTACCATCAACAACATGACATCATCACCTAACACTGTGTTGAAATATCAGTGGGGTGTGGCATCGTACCTCATGCAACATGTTGGAACACGTGTAGTATGAAATAATCATAGTAGGGCATACACTTCCCGCATCATGCTAGACCACAATGAATATATGTGAAGCTATGATTCATCAATAATGTCCAATCTATCCAAAAGAGTCTCACATTGAATATTGGTACAATGTTCAAACTATGGGGATAAGGGATATACACATATGAACCATGTACTTGGGTTCATATAAGGGGAAGTAGTGAGTACATTCTTTGGTTAGTGGAAGCTGGAATCACTTTGCGCTGCTATAATGCATACACAATATCCTAATAACCAAGAAAATTTGTGGCTGCTACCACCCCTACACATATTGAGTCCTTGTGGGGGAGCCGGAGGATAGTGTCTCCTACTCCATCCCTTGAATAGTTGAGGCTCATTTCACCTCGTGTTACCAGACATACACCATATGTGCTACCTGAGAAACTCGAGTAGTGGAAGCTAAGGTCACTTCGTGTTGCCTGACATACACCTCACGTGCTACCCAAGGGATTGGTAGTAACACTACCCTAGCACAAATTACCCCGCAAGCTATAACTCAGTGAGGTAACACACATACGTACAAGTGCCAACATATAGTGGATATGGTGCCCCCATACCCATAACAAGCAGATGTCTCATAGATGATCCTCCTTCACATCACTCCATGCAACACAAAGCAAGCACTGGTTTCATCACAACACTCATTACAAGCACTGGTACAGGTTCAATCACATTTACAAGGGATTACATACTCTGTTTACATTTCTATCCTTACACAATATTCATAACATTCCTCTTTCCAAGTCATTTTACATATCCTTATCATTTTCAGGTTTCTCATAAATCATCTAAGACCAACGTCATGTTAGATACTAATTTCATATTTCTTCTATAGTATCCCAATACATTTACATGTCAGTATTACTTTATTGAATGTAATAATTTCAAAATTAATACACCTTACATAACAATATGATTCACCTTGCATATGTTTCATGGTTAATTTTCACATCCCAATACACAATATTCAAGAAGTAGGGGTACAATTTCAATATATTCAACTCGGGAAGGATAACTTTCTCATGTCCTTCATGTTTACTCTAGCAAGTAATTAACATATCCAACTCCTACAAGCTAGGTGCAACAAATGTTAAACTTAAATCCAGACATAAGGTGACATTTTCAAAAAAATTGAGTACATTAATATGATCACATTTTTACTTTTGCATCCCAAAAATCATTCTTTTGTTCCACACATCCAGAGAGTAGAGAGAGAGACAATTGAATTTTCAATCTATTTTTCCATCTATCAACCATGATTTCATCATTATACTACACAATCTTTATCAAAATACCCATAATCAACACTTCATTTGTCAAAACATATATGTTCATAAATCATTATAGTAAGAATTCAATGCATACCCATGATCTTTTATTTCGTCTAGCATATATTACAGAACATGTTCCTGTAGACACCGAAAAATCCTTCAGAAAATAAATTATTTTTGTTTTTTGAAAATCTTTGATGACATCATCATTTATTAATTAATTAATTATTTAATTAATTAATTTATTTTTATGGCATTAAAATCCCTCTCTCTTAATTAAAAATCTTTAATTAAGGAATCTAGCCTAAAAATGTCATTTGGACATTATCCCTAATTTATTAATTATTTAATTAATAAATTGACCAAAAAACTTCAAAAACAAATTAATTTATTTTTTATCCCAAAGTTGGCCAAAATTCTAAAGAGCACTAAACTCTTCTAGAAAGTCCTAAACCTTCCTCTAAATGGGTCAAATCCCTAAACTAGTCCCTTCAAACCCTAAGCCTAGATATTTAATATTTATTAAATTTACCTTTAATAAATATCTAAATCTCACCAAAAGCCACTTGCCCATCCCTTTCTCCTAATCCTAATCCTAATCCCCTTTCTAATCTTGTCACATTCCATTAGCAAAAGGTTTACCAAAACTTATGCTAACCTCCTCTTAGTCATCCTTTTTGGTCAACAAAGAGGGACACCTCTTTGGCCACCTCTTCAAATGCATTTAAGAGTTTCTTAAGCCTTCTTGGCCACCTCTTCAAATGCATTTAAGACCTTCTTATCCCTTCCTTGCCACCTCTTGGCCTTGGGCACATTTACCAAATTGTGCACATGCCCTCAAACTTTCAACTCAATCCTCCCTTGACACTTGTCAGGACACTTGTCCTTGACTCAACTCTAACCTTAGCCCTAACTCTGACTCATCCTTTTAAACCAAGCCCTTCCCTTTTCCTATAAATACCCTCACTTCCTAAGGAAAATCATCTTTCAACTTTCAAACTCAATAGCAAAGTTATAATGCCATTTTCATTTCTAGCATAAGCATAAACTCATCATTTTAGATCATTTTCAAGCTTAAATCACATCTAAATTAGCTTAATTGGATTAACATAGATTCATTTCTTGTTTAATCAATCTTAGTTCATCTTTTAGCTTTGCATATTTGTGTGTTCTTGAGGCCTTTGAGGCAAAATAGGTTCCTCATACCTATTTTGTGTCATTTTGGGTCTTCTTGATCCTCAAATCATCCTAATTTGCATGCTCCAAGTGCTTGAGTTTGCACACCCACATCCATCTATATCCAAGCATATCAAACGGTGCATGGGCGCATCCATTTTAGGCTTAAACTGAGGTGGCTTTGATTTTAGTTTGTTTACCATTAAATTTGATTTGATTATATGCTATGACGTTTGTTTGTTTTTGGCCTTCAAAACAGGTTTAGGTGCACACTCAAATCCTAGTCTACATTCTGGCATGCCCGGTGGGACAAAAACCACAATCATTTTGATGAGATTATACTTTATATGCTTGTATTTGCAGGAAATAAATGAAATTTTGCCTTCAAGCATTTAAATGTCGCCTACAGCAATTAAATGTCACCTTCAAGCAAAGAAATGTCGCCTTCATGAAAAGAAATGTCGCCTACATACAATCCAGTCATGCCTTCTTGCAATGAAATCATGCCTTTGAGGAAAGAAATGATGCCTATGAGCTCTATTTTCATGCCTACATAACTGAGATTTTTCTGTGATCGATAACTTCTGTTCCATCCCAGAATTCTCTTCTGTCGCCTGCATGTAAAGAAATCATGCCTTTGACGAAAGAAATCACGCCTCTGCATATTTATCTGTCACCTTTAGAGTTACAGAATGTCGCCTATAAAAATGAAATGTCACCTCTGCACTTTCCAGCGTCGCCTATAAGCTGGACAGTGTCGCTTTTTGGTTTTTTGTCTTGAGTTGCTTGGGACTGGTTTTTCATTTCTTTTATTATAGCAAAGGTCAAAACAAAATCTTGAATGACATTAAGGAAATGAACTTAGGTCCTAAGTGTCATTGTCAATTTGAAAATCAAACCAAATCTCGAATGCACTAAAAGGAACGAACAACTCTATTCCCTCTCTCGTTTCAAATTCCAAAGCAAGAAAACAAATTCAATCTTGAGTGATCTAAGGGATAAAACAAAGCTTTTTCAAAGTTCTTAAATCAACTCGCTAATCAAATCTTGAATGCACAAAAGGAAAGAACTTGCAACCGTTCAAATCATTTTGGAGAAAGGAACAAATCAAAAATCTAATCACGAGTGTCTTCATTTCAAAATTCAAACATCACTTAATCAAATTTGGGAAAATGAACAAAATCTGCTTGATGTGCATGTAGGAGTTTTTCAATTCTTGCATATTCCTTGTTAGAGTAAGCAACATGGAACATTTGAACTTGGACAAGTTCACCTGTTCTACTTTTAGCGAGGCCTGTCCAAGGAGAAGCGCTTCCTCCTCGGAGAACGACCTCAAACCGGTATCCCCCCCGGCCGGTATACAAATAAGTGAAGTCCAAAAGAATCACTTATATCTCCTAATCACCGGGCGTTCATGCCAAACACATATCTGGGGATGGTAAACATTCCTCTCCCCCAGCATTATTGGCAAGGCTCTTAAGTGAGTCACGGATGATCAGAAAAATTGGGTATGGAGACTCCACGGAACTATTAAAAACCTAATAAAATAGAGGCTACCCTATCTACATCTGAAAGTATCAAAATCCTTGTGCAAGGACCGATTCCAAGGGGTTTACCGGGTCGCCTCAAGATTACTCACCATTTGTATTCCCTTCTAGGGGATACCAAGCTGTGGGCAAGTGATTTTGATACTCACCTTCTTTAGGTAGATCTGTTTGAAGTGCTTGACAGTCAAAGACTCCGTGAAAACACTTGTTGAAACATACACTTTTTCGAAAGCATTTATCAGAGTCTTTTATCTTGTTTGTATCTCACAAAGTTGCTTTGTCCTTTGTGAAGATTGCTTTTATCAAATCCTTTGCCAAATGGAAAAACATCAAGCAGATCTATAACTTGGTTCGAAGGACAATCAGAGCAGCCATCCCAAAACTTGGTCATCTCCCATCCCTTTGTCTGTCTTCTTCTGGAAAACCGTCTTCTTCCAATCTTGAGCTAAATCCAATCCTAGTCTGCTTCCGTCAGTCATCCCAATCTGAGTCTTAGTCTTCCAAACCATCTTCATCCTTCCTCCTTATCCAACTCATTCGCAAAGTTAGCATGTCTCAAATCTATAATGAGTTTGGTTATAATATCTCTCCTCTCCGTCCAATCGATCCTAATGATGATGAAGGTCTTGTAGACCATGATGCCTATTTCAGCCAGTTTGCTCCAAGCAACCCCCAGCATTCCATCATTCCTCCAATCCAGTGAACCATGCCTTCGCGCTTATCTCCTAGTGCTCCCTTTCATGTCCTCGGCAAGGCTAGCACTTCTTTTCATGTCCTCGAAAAAGCAAACCCAGTATCTTATCCATCGCCAGCATACCCTTGTCTTCAACCCAAACCTCTTCCATATGCTCCTTTCAGGCCTCCACCTTCTGCTATGGTCATATCCCATTCACCATCATCCCTTAGAAGTGCTTCACGTTACTTTCCTTATCTAAGGCCTCCATCTACCCATCCTCCAAAACATTCTAAAAACCAAGATTCTAGTCTTCCTATCCTTTTCCCCAATCCTCCATCCTGTCCCAAACCACCATCCTCTCTTCCAAACCACATTACCAAAAGTCTCTTCCCTCAAGTAGAATGCTCCCCTCAACCCGCTTCATATCCTGTACCTCAAACCATCACCCCCATCTTTTCAGCACCGTCATCCCTTCAAACCGCTGCAGCTACATCATCCCCTCAAGAAAAACCCAAAGCTCCCTTTTCAAAGTCATCTTTTTCATGGGTGTTCCCTTCTTTCTCTCCTCCTTCACGAGCATCTACCCAGGCACGATCCCCACCTTCATGCAGGGATCATCCAAGCTCCCCATCTCCTCCACCTTCCAATTCTTCTTCACCGCAAAAGTCTCCAAGGAAACTAATAACAGAACCCAAGGAAGAGCCAATAACAAATCCCACACTAGAAGTTGAAGAACCAAGCAAAAAAGAGCTGAGAAAATCTTCATATGAAGCCATCGTTGATGTGGCCTATCCAGTGCTCCCATCTGCTATCTGTCCTCCATCTATCCTAATCGACGATCTTCTTCCATCCCCCAGCATTGTTGAGACCCCTCCATCTAAAGTCTCTATCCAATTAGCACTACCTCCTTCTGGCATTACCCAAAGCATATCTGAAGAACCTCATGAGTTCACCCTTCTTCCTACCATTGCAGCTGAAAGATCTTCCATCCTTTTATCCATACCATCTGAAGAGTTCTTCCTTCTTCCAAACACCCCAGTAGCAGAGTTCCCAATCCTTCTATCCACTCCCTCTGAAGAGTCCATCCATACATCCCCCAATCCTCTATCTACACAAATCTTATCCTATCAAGATCTTGGCCAAAAGCATGATGAACTACTCACAGAAGAAAATCAAGATCCAATGCCTTCTCTTCTCCCATCACCTCCTATCCAAAATCCTACAATCCCAAGTCTTCCGATCCAAAATCCTACAATCCCAATTCCTCCAATCCAAGATCCTATCATCCTAGTTTCTCCAACTGAAGCTCCTTTACCATCCCCCAATCTTAGTCAAAATCCTAGCATCCTATCCTCTCCTCTTGAGGATCCGCCAGTCCAAACTAAACAGCTGCCATCACTCTATCCACTTGGAAAACTAACATTTGTCAAAGGCAAACCACTTGAAGAAGAAGAAATCAGCTTCCTATCTTCCATCAGAGAACCAGAAAATGGCTGTTTGTCATTCACCCCAAGTCAAAAATATCCTTGTCTGGATAAAATGTTGAAAAGATGGAACTATCAAGACAAAGGCCTTGGCACTCACGAACAGGGAAATATACAGCCCATTCAAGGCAAGAAACATCCAAAAGGCTATGGAATTGGTTGCACACCAGAAGAGGACACTCCCTCCACATCAGTGAAAGGTACTTCATCCAAAAATGTTGGTACAGCTAAGGCAAAGTTCAAACATCCATTCAAAACCAATAAAACATCTTTCAGAGCCCACAATGCAATTCCTCCTCCTCCATCGTTACAACCGAGGAAAACCTATCATATTCCTCCTTCATCCTCCCCATCCATTTTGGGTCCCTATGTCCAAAAGTCTTTCAGCGCATCTCCGTTACCCAGCAAATCCATTTTGGGACCTTATATCCCAAAATATCATCCTCCATCTTATCCTACTCAGCCTTTCATCCAACATCCAAGCATCCCTAGTCAAGATCAACAACGGCACATGTCCACATATCCTATCTACCAATCTCCTTCCATCTCTCCATCCAAATTTCCTCCATCCTAGACAACTCCTCATATTCCTCCCAATGCTCCTCGCAACTTGGATGCCATATCGCGCATGAATAAAGGGAAAAATCCACAAAAATCCCAGGATTGTTATGTCCAGTCTAATCGACATGCACAATCAAAGAAAAATCTGATCAAGCAAGCCAAAGCAAACCACTGGCCACAAAGGCCCATCAAAGAAAATGCCAAATCTAATGCATCCCAATGGCTGCAAAGGCCCAATGATGATTACCATGTCCAGTCTAATCGACATGGTCAATCAATGCAAGCTCCAATCAGGCAATCAAATGCGCTGCAAAGGCCTAGCAAAGAGCCAATCAGGCATGCTAAAGCACCCCAATGGCTCTGAAAACCTAGCAAAGTCCAAGAAAAATCTATCACATGGCCACAAAGGCCTAGCAAAAAAAAAGCACAATCTGATGCCCACCAATGGCCGCAAAGGCACACTAAAGCTAAAACAAAAATGATGTGGATCCCAAAGCAAAAAGATGTAATCCATCTAACAAAAACATCCACAATGGCATCTAACGTTGCCCATCTCCCAGCTCCTCAATCTTCCCCTCCATCTCCTCCATCCTCTAGCATAAATCCTCCATCACATCTATCTCTATCTTCCACATCCAATCATCCATCTTCCTCGCAACATGTGCCAATGTTGATCCTGACAACATCCCCCTATCTTGATCACTTTCCATCCTTCCATCCAAACACTTTCTACCACCATCTTTCCCATCTCCCCCATCTAATCCATGACTTTGCATGATCCCCCCCATCCTGCTACAGTTGTACCAACATCCAGGCACACAATCAGAAGAAATTAGTGAGGAAAGTCAGCAAAGATCAGTCAGCACATCTAAAACAGCAAAGGGAAATCAATGACAAATTAGAGAAATCAGCAAAGTCAACAGGCAATCAGGCTTTAGCATCAACATATGCCTATCAGCTTAAAAAAGAAGCATATTTTGGGGAAGAGGCAAGCTTTAGTCGCAAAAGTTAAAAAAGCAAAGGCAAAATCATGAGTCTTTGTGTGAAAACCCTTCTGGGGCACATTCTGATTCCAAAATAGTAACAATAAAGGGCGTATCTTCTAGTGAAAACTTGGCAATTCAAGCGCTAGAAGATGGAGCTTTGCCTCTTCCTCCTATCTGGGATAACAACACATGATAGTTCCCTATCAACATTGCAGAAACCAAGCTAAATCAACTTGGGTATAGAAGGATGTTTGTGGCTCATCTACATGGAGGTTAACCTGATAGAAAGTGAATCATGACCTTAAGTGCCTTGCTCCGAGGAGTCAATTATCAACTATGCATGGTCATATGCACATGCCTAGGTGTGATCTTAAGCTTTTCATCCATCATCTAGCAATGGATCCCCATGACAAGCCGGCAACATCAGAAAATCAGCAATCCACATCAGAAAATCAGCGAAGAATCTCTCAGAAGATCAACATCAAATCGCATGATAGCACCAAAATCAGCACAAAACTCAGTGCCACATCAGAGAGTTAGCAACAACATCAAAATATCTATGCAAAATCAAAAATAGCAGGGCCATCATCAAATCATAAGGGAACATCCAATCAAAGAATCAGCAACACCATCAGAATATCAGTGACAAATCAAAAGGTCACCATCTAATCAAGAGGAAGCGCCAAAATGGTGACATCAGCTGATCAGCAAGCACGACAACATTAAATCAGAGCTTCAGCAACAAATCAAAATGTCAGTACATATCAGCACCGAATCAGCAACACATCCAAACAAAATCAGAAGTATCAATGCATATCAGCACAAGCTCAGCAACAAATCAATAAGATCAGCACAAAGTCAAGGAAAAAACACAAAAATCCATAAAAATTGGATAAATCAAAGGAGCAAATTATCAACAAAGCAAAAATCAAGAGAAAAACATTCGTCCTCTAGTGAAAACTTGGCAATTCAAGTGCCTTGGACAAGTACCATGGTGAAAACTTGGCAAACAGGCACCATGCGTAGGTCCCCCCCCCCTAATTCCTTTCTGCAGTTAGGGGCTTCCTTTCTATCACCTCTTATCCAACATGTCCTCCATCCCCTTTTGTCTCTCACTTCCTTCATTTTCCATTGGATCTTGATGACAAAAATAGAGACTATCAGATGTACATGCTTTTGGACACCTCCTTGGCATCCATTGCACCTTTCAGCTACATATCCTCTATCCAATCCTTTCATCCTAGCTTCCATCCTTCCTCGTCCTCTTGTTGGCATATCTTCCGTCCAAGCATACACCATGCCTTTAAAACACATGAACTATCTTAAACAGGGGGCATCCTCTTCCTTGGTGACGTATTCCTTGGAGGCTATCCAGATCTAAATCTTCCATCTCCCAAAATCCTCAGCAATTTCTCTATCCAAATCCAAACCAACCACCATCCAATCCTTCCAGCACTCCTCTATCTTAATCCATCAGCAGTTCCTCCAGCATCCTCTATCTTGATCCACCAGCAAACCAACTCAGCGTCCCATATCCTTTATCAGAATCCAACATCCACCATCCACAGCAGAAAGCAAATTCACCATCTTTTGCACCAAAATCCAGAGCTCCAAATCCACAAGCATTATCGTGTTCCAGCCCTTTGAGTTGTTTCCATCCCTTATCCTAAATCAGAAATCATCCTCTTTTTGGCACAACGTGTTGTCTTAAAGAAATCAAAACCTTGTCCTTGCATAGCCTTATCATCTCGAGCAAGAGATTGGCTTGTATTGACAAGAATCTAGTTGACCGAAGATCATCAGTCTATCCTAGGTTGACGCAATCCTATCACTGATCCTCCATTGGGAAAACAACAGCTCATCTCCCTGAATCTTCCTCCATCCAAATCTTCTAGCAGTTCCATCCTCCCCATCCTCAGCATTTTCCTCCATCTTTCCAACACCTAGTATTTTCTCTTGTCATTGGTATCTAGCTATAGGCCAACCTCATTGCAATCCAATGCCATTCATCCCTATCCACACCTTGCTAGAAATCTTCCCAACCTATCCATCTCTTCTAGCTATCCAACATCCAAGATCAAGCTAACTGATGAAATTGCATCCTTCATCTTGTAGCAAGCCTTGATCTCGATCCAATCATCATCATTGGGATATGTTCTTCCCAAATCCATGTCATTTCAGGATGCATCATCCGCTGCCAGTCCATCTTGGCCTTCCAACCTAGTTGGGGCACCATCTTGCATATCTTTGAAGTTGTCAGCTTCATCCCCAGGTTCTTTGTATATCCTATTCTTGAGTCTTGTACCATAGCGTCAGTCGTGTCTCCACCTAAGCTCATTTGTACATTTGTGTCTTTAGGACCCATCCTTTGTCTTAGTCCTTGTCCGTCCTGCAGTAGCATTTGATCAGGAATATCTTGTCCCATCCCCAGCCTCAGAAAACTTTTAGTCCCACTCGGGCCTTGTGCTTCAGCAACATCAATTGTCGACTTATCCTTGCTCATCCTGATTATTCCTTGAACTTCAGCTTTTGCCAGCGAGCAACTACACTTATTCTCTCACCAACCCATGGGTGCTTGAGGATATATCGTTCCTCCTGTCTGACCTAATCTTCCATCCTGGTCCTTGAGGATATATCGTTCCTCCTGTCTGACCAATCTTCCCACCATCAATCAAACCTAATCTCTCTCCTTGGCAAAGTATGTCTTTTTGGAGTTATCATTTTGATCTTGGATTTTTGTCCTTTGGGTCTTGTTAATCTTTTTTGGCTTCTCATTATCCCACCAGGGTCACCACGATTCATTATATCACGGTGTGCTGCGTGTGCGGATAATCTAGGGCAAGGTCTTTTGATCTTTCACTTCTGCCTGTGAGTCAGTTGAGTGTTTGTGGTTCCTTCAGCATCGGATCCGCCATGTCGCCTCTACACTTCATGTGTGATGTTGGGGCAACCCTATGTGTTTGTTTAGCGTCAGTCCTCGTCAGTCCTCTGCGACATTGTTGACATGCCTCGTGATCCTAGTATCCTTGGCAGGTCTCTAACATAGCTATATTAAATCTAGGTTGTGCACTCCCATTTGCACTTGGAGCTATCTGGTCCCTTGCATTTATCATATAGATTAATCTTGCATCTTTGCATAATAGCTGCATCTTGCATCTTGCATTTATCATCTCACTCTGCGTTCATCCACCTTTTGCTTATAGAAGTGAGGTTATTTATCTCCCCTTTCTTCCTAGGCCCTTCCTTCCTCGTCCCAGCAGGGCACTCTTTGTCTTCTTGCTGTCCCAGGGCGTAATCCCTCTTCCTTCCTCGTCCCGTCGGGCACAGTCTGTCCCAGGGCATAATCCCTCTTTCTCCTTGTCCCACTGGGCGCATCTTCCATGATTTTGTCCCACCGGGGCATGTATCCTCTTTCTTCCAATCCCCCCGCGTGTCATACCCTCTTCTTCTGATTCTAGCCTTGGCATCTTGTTTTCTTGTCTTTGACACCATGCCACTTGCGGCATCGCATCAAAGAGGGGCAAAATGTAGACACCGAAAAATCCTTCAGAAAATAAATTATTTTTGTTTTCTGAAAATCTTTGATGACATCATCATTTATTAATTAATTAATTATTTAATTAATTAATTTATTTTTATGGCATTAAAATCCCTCTCTCTTAATTAAAAATCTTTAATTAAGGAATCTAGCCTAAAAATGTCATTTGGACATTATCCCTAATTTATTAATTATTTAATTAATAAATTGACCAAAAAACTTCAAAAACAAATTAATTTATTTTTTATCCCAAAGTTGGCCAAAATTCTAAAGAGCACTAAACTCTTCTAGAAAGTCCTAAACCTTCCTCTAAATGGGTCAAATCCCTAAACTAGTCCCTTCAAACCCTAAGCCTAGATATTTAATATTTATTAAATTTACCTTTAATAAATATCTAAATCTCACCAAAAGCCACTTGCCCATCCCTTTCTCCTAATCCTAATCCTAATCCCCTTTCTAATCTTGTCACATTCCATTAGCAAAAAGTTTACCAAAACTTATGCTAACCTCCTCTTAGTCATCCTTTTTGGTCAACAAAGAGGGACACCTCTTTGGCCACCTCTTCAAATGCATTTAAGAGTTTCTTAAGCCTTCTTGGCCACCTCTTCAAATGCATTTAAGACCTTCTTATCCCTTCCTTGCCACCTCTTGGCCTTGGGCACATTTACCAAATTGTGCACATGCCCTCAAACTTTCAACTCAATCCTCCCTTGACACTTGTCAGGACACTTGTCCTTGACTCAACCCTAACCTTAGCCCTAACTCTGACTCATCCTTTTAAACCAAGCCCTTCCCTTTTCCTATAAATACCCTCACTTCCTAAGGAAAATCATCTTTCAACTTTCAAACTCAATAGCAAAGTTATAATGCCATTTTCATTTCTAGCATAAGCATAAACTCATCATTTTAGATCATTTTCAAGCTTAAATCACATCTAAATTAGCTTAATTAGATTAACATAGATTCATTTCTTGTTTAATCAATCTTAGTTCATCTTTTAGCTTTGCATATTTGTGTGTTCTTGAGGCCTTTGAGGCAAAATAGGTTCCTCATACCTATTTTGTGTCATTTTGGGTCTTCTTGATCCTCAAATCATCCTAATTTGCATGCTCCAAGTACTTGAGTTTGCACACCCACATCCATCTATATCCAAGAATATCAAACAGTGCATGGGCGCATCCGTTTTAGGCTTAAACTGAGGTGGCTTTGATTTTAGTTTGTTTACCATTAAATTTGATTTGATTATATGCTATGACGTTTGTTTGTCTTTGGCCTTCAAAACAGGTTTAGGTGCACACTCAAATCCTAGTCTACAGTTCCTTCTACTAGTCATGTATTAACATTACTTTTCATTGATTAATTATTCACTATCCTTTACTTGCACTATCTAAGCTCTAGCAATATATATATGAATAGCTCAATTTCACATGCTAGAATTTTAACACATAATGCACAATTTTCACTAAAATCACAATTTTATTTTTTTTGTAAGTTAACATTACATTTTGCCCCCACGCAACATAAAATCCATATGATGATTAAAGTGTACATTCAACAACAGATTACATTTAATTAATTCACAGAATATTTATTGTAATAAATTACTCATAATCATATTATTTCAATTTTATTTATTTATTTATTTGATCAAATAATCATTTATCGCCACAAAATTAATCATATTAATAGAAATTAATAATTACGAGGTTAAATTTTTTTTCCCACTTTTATCAGCTCGTTTCCCCCCCCCCCCCCAAATTAATTAACGGGGGTTTGGGGGCAAAGCCCCCAAGATGGGGTCAAGGGGCAACGCCCCTTGCGGGGTCCAAGGGGCAGTGCCCCTGGCGCGTTCCCTATCGCGATACAGGGCGGGGTCGAGGGGCAGCACCCTGCGAGGCCAAAAATAATTCACCTTATTTTATTAAGGAGTTTGAAAAAATTTTAAATATACGTTACTAAAATAAACCTTTTTCTAGCACCATTGGTTAACACTAAATCAATGGGTTTAATCCTATTAATTTAACACAAATATCCCTTAGACAACATTATTAATTCTCACTTTAATATAGTTCTCTTAAATTAAATTTATTAACTATAACTCTAAACATTTTAACTTTTCAACTTAATATACTTTTAAATAAATTTTTCTAAAAGGGGAATGTCATTTACATTGATATTAATGACATTATTTACAAAACATTTTTAATGGAAAGCTTATCTATATAATTTTCCTTATAAATATAAAATAAATTATAAACGGTGATCAACTAAAACATTTAATAAGAAAATAAAAATAATGGATGCACAAAAATAATTAGCCTCTCCAAATAATTGAAATCTCACCAAAAGAATTTAATCTAAATTAAATAACTCATTAAAATATCAAATTCCCACTCTAGGGGAAAGGAGGGAAAAAAAAGAATTCAAAGTCATGTGAGATGAGTTTGGCCCTAACCCTAATTTGAAATTAGGGTTAGGGTGAAAATATCAACACCCTAAAAGAATCCATTTTTCTCTTATTTCTCTTCTAGTCTCTCCCTCTTACAAACCCTTTTATGGGTTTTCTTATTTTCTTCCTCATTTGCTCATTGCAGGTTACAAAGAAGGAGGTTGAGGATGAATTTTGTGAGTGTTCTCGTATGAGAACAAGTGTGTATATGCACACATATGGTGTGCATATACGCACTCTTTTTCATTTGAGAATGAGGCACGGGTCTGATCTTGAAGGGCTAGGCGCTGGTTTGCCTACGGCATGCACACAGTGGCTTGGCCACACACAGTGGTCATGACCACTACCATGGCTTCATCCATGCACAGTGGTCGCCCACTACGGCAGCCGCTATGATGTGGGGAGGGGGGAGCGGCACTGTGCATAGGAGCGGCAGAGAGGAAGCAGGCGGAGATGGCTTGGAAACCCCGAAGGGCTGCGTGAAGGGGGAGGCAAGGAGGTGCGCACGGAGGTGGCACTGTGGGGGTTACCCACTATGGCCGTCAGGCTTCAGCCCTCCCTTTAAGGGTTGCGGCCTTAACCGCAGGCCGTGGGAAGCCCACGGGACTGCGGCAGCCACAACCTCGGTTGTGGTTGCCACAGGCCGTGGGTTGCCCCACGCGCCCTACACACTAAGGCAGAGAGGAAGGAGGGGAGTGTGGGGTTTGGCTATGCCGGCCCCCTCCCTTGTTTTTTTTTTAATTTGTTTTTTTTTTTTTAATATTATATATATATATATATATATATATATATATATATATATACAATATTTATTGTATAAATATATATATTTAATAGTATATTTATAAGTATTCTAATTTTTTTTTCCAACAGTAGCAAGTATTTTTAATTGATATATTGATATATATATATATATATATATATATATATATATATATATATATATTTGCAAACACAAAGGTTAAAATAGTAATAGTTTACAAGCTGTTTATTTCATGGTAATTTTTTTTTTTGTTGCATAGCCTAGGCATGTAATAATATAGATGTGGGAATGAAGCTCTTATTTCACTGTTTGAGTTTATACTAATAATATATTTTCCTTTCTGGCTGGAACAAACATATTTTAGTAAGAATCATTTTAAGCTATCAATCCTATACTTAAGATATCAACAGTGATTGATTTTCCAATTTATTTCTATTTTTATACTAATTTTCTGGTACCCAAGAAATAGATAATTTTATACACGTCTTAGAGTTAACAACAAATTGAAGGCTAACATGATGGATTTCTATTGTATCTAAAATAAGGATTCCAGGAAATTATAACTTGAAACCAAGAAAAGAGAAACAAATTCACACTATTTCAATTAGAACTTCCTTTTTGTCCATTTGCCCACATAAAAAGAATAAATCATATACTAGCTTTCTGTCCTATCACAAGAGAATTTGCAATAGGGATTTAATTTTCAGTTTATTACATGTATATAAATCTGTATTATTAATAGACCATTATTATCAGGCTAGCATACCAAATCAAAAAATTATGCAGAGATTATAATAGGCAAGGTCCTAATAGGCAAGGTACTAGAGAATATTGATATATCATAAGAACACACTATTAATTTCTAGAATACACACACACATCCACAAATACACACAAGAGAATTGGAGAATTCATCCTTGAGTAGATAGCCTCTCTGTAAATATTCAAACCTTGAGTAGATAGCCTCTTGGAAAGCTTCATTTGGCAATCAAACTCCAGCAATCCACATACACTTGTTTTCACTAAACAGAAACTCGAAAACTTCAAATAAATTTTTTAAAAAATAAATACAGACAAATCCCAAAAATCTTCCATAAATTCTTTCCCCTCAACAACACAAAAACTTTAATTATTTATCCTCCAACTATGTGGTTGGAGGAGTTGCTTTATGGGAAGCAACTTCTCCAACTTCCATAGTTGGTTGAAAATCAAACCAATTATTCCTGTAAGCACTTAATAGAGTTTTAATAAATATAATTAAAATATCTTAAAATTAAAATCATTACAAGAAAGTCAAACAAATAATTTTCAAGGAAAACATATAGCACGCACGGAAACCAACTAGCCTAACTTCTAGGAGGTCTCGAGTTCAACTCCCTCCTAGATAACTAGTTTTACTACAAAGAGCATTTCTTTTATTAATTACTATTTTAACTTTTTATTTAATTATTATAAACAACATACCATTTACACAATCAATAAAATCATATAAATATTATTATTTATATAAGCATGGGTATATGCGTGTGCACCCACATATACACATACATATATAACATACATTCAATTATAACACATATATAATAAATATATATGCATATACTTACAAGGATAAATCTAACTCACATCATTAATCTCAGAACAACATCAAATAATAAATCACAAGACCACATCACATGCTGCATTCAGATCCCCCAGCTAGGCCTAAACATAACTCTAAGGTCACGGGTAATCTTGAGAGTAATTTTTGTAATATCTCCACACAACAACAGTTCAAGAATTTTGAAGGCACGCTCAGACCTATGTAGTCAGGTGGAGTCGATGCCTCGTACCTACATCCTACAACACCAACCAACATGCATATATACATATGTATAAACAGACAATGACAAACAAGGATTGAGAGTGTGACATCGCGTGGACCTCTTGTAGGAGTAACTACGACTACCTCCCCTTATCCTACACTCACATTGGATAGTGACATCAACAAAGCATGATTGGATTAGTGTGATTAGTACTAGAATAATCATATTGTATAACCATAATGCATCATAACATATTCATGTAAATGTAAATCATCTATTAACTTTCACAAAGCCATTTAACCATCAGGCATGTACTCAAAATGTCTCATTATGAAAACAAGATAAACAAATCATATAACCCTAAATTTATTAATCATATATAATCCCAAGTAACATTATTAGAGAAGATAATAGATCCAACCCTTAAGTGGTTATAATCAATTAACCTAAGGTAAACATAAATATTAATAATGACCATTTCACAAAGAAACATATAAGTCTATCAGGTTATCCTTTTAGTATTAAGATCCTAAACTATCATTGACAAACAAGAAGATATAAAGGACATACTTATGTAAATATTATTATTTCCCAAATTAAAATATGAAGTTATTATGATTAGTAAGAAGCCATCTCAAGAAGGATCCTACTCTTACAAAATAACCATGAAATCACTTATAGCATGATCTAACTCCCTAGTGAGCATAACCAAGATTTGTTAGGGTTGGAGGAGCATTAGAAAAGGGACATTCACTCCTCGACAATTCAGAGTATCAAGATTCTTGATTGGTAAAAGAGCATTGCCAAAGCTTAACACATGGCTGAATAATTTCAAAATGGCCTCTGGTATATATAGGTATATAGATTCAGAAGAATTTATCAAATATGCCAGGAAAACACTCATCCCTAACATTGGTACTATAAAGGAGCATGAGGGGTATGATGAGGAAGATGTGACAAGAAACATGATGGATGAAGATGACATAAAAAGAAAGGTCAACAAGTTTTATGATTTGTTGGGTTTAGCAGCTTAGGTAAAAAAGGCTGGAATTACCTTCAGTGGATTCTTTCCTGAACTCCCCTATTTGAAAAGAATTGAGAGAATGGTGGAGGAGTATCACACTCTCTCCAACTAGTTGGATGCTTTTATTGAAGGAAAAAAAGAGAAGAAAAGGGAATATTCTTCCTCTAAATATGAAGAATATATAGATGATTCCCATGAGGAAAATAGCCCACCTCAAGGAGAAAATCTTCCTATTGTTGATGTTCTTGAGATAGAGGATGTATTTGAGCCTCCTCCAAAGAAACAAAGATTAGAGGTAGGTGAGTCCTCAAAATTTAAGAAGAATAAGAAAGAAATGGATAGAGTTGCAGATTTAGTACCTAGTGACAGGGCCTATTGTCACCACAGGAGGAAAAAAATTAGTGAGGGAAAGGAAGTAGCCACTCAGGAAGAAGTGGAATTACCCCTGATGCTTGGCTAGGATGAAAGGGAGATATACCAAGAAGAGTTGCTTAATGATGATGAATTCATCAAAAGAGATGAGTTTAAGAACTTCCTAATTTGGATGAAGTGGCAAAAAATTTCCAAGACCATCTATGAAGGTACAAATCCAAATGATGAGGCATTGAAATCCTTGGCTACTTATGACCCTGAATTAGAGACCATGTCTATAGAGGATGTTAGGAAATTGGTTAAGTCCAATGGAATGCTATTAGTACCAAGATGGGACATAACATCTACCTTCATCATTGATCAAAATAGGAAGCAACCTGAGGGAAATCTTTCACATGAGACCTAGATTGGTGATATTATCAGAGGATCAAGGTACAATCCCAAATCTCAGGCTTTGGCAATGTATTCATTAGCACCAAGAACTCAAAAGAGTTCCCTGGTAAGAATAGAAGAAAATATGGAAAGGCCACCACTAATTCAAGGTGGGATAAGCAAGTCAAGTAGTTACAAAACTTGAAAATGTACACCTGGCCATCAGAAGAAGAAGTTGTTGCATGGGACAAGAGTACAAAACCAAAGAAGAAGAAGACTGCAACAATTGAGGTAGAAGAAATTGAAGAAAATTGAAGTCCAGTATTGCACCTGATCTATGAGCACAGGGAGAGAAATGATCATAAAGTGGATGATGTAGGTTAGCTAGATGGAGGTCTCTTGGATATTTCTAATGCATGGAGAGGTGATTGAGATATTTAATATGTTCAATCACTATGTTATTGAATGTGCACTCATACTATTTTCATTTGTGTTTTGTCAATGATGTCAACATATGTTTCTGAGAGAAGAATAGGTTGGTTATCACAGTGTACAGACACTATACAGATGTTTCAGATTCTTTAAAGTTTGATGAGAGTTCAAGAGGATGTTGTGATCTTATATCTGAAATCACATCATTAGATGTTTCATATTGAGAGAGACATAGATGTTTTAGTAAAGATTGGTCACTAGACTATGATAGTGAGAACTAGCAGAGTTAGTCTCTGGGTTTTCGGTATATCTTTCAGAGGATTTGGATTCAAGGTATGCGAGCTTGAAGGATGATAGAAAAGGGACTAGAGGATTTTCAATGGTTAGCACAAGGTACAAAATAATTGGTGATGTCATCTATGGTGTGTGTTCTGGTGATGGTTTATTATGAAGCTGACTTAGGAGATGAAGCATGTGTTTTGTCTAGCGAGCGTAAATTAAGGATGTCGGTCCTTAATTATTGTATTGTAATCATTGTATACTTGTTGTAGTTACTGTGTGTATCTTAGCAATGGTTTATGTAATTATTTTTAATTAGGAAAGCCTCATGGGCCGACCTGATCATGGTAAATTGTAATAAGGTATATATAAAGAGTCTTTTCTTTGGAAAAGATATGGATGGAATAGATGTGATATGAAGAGGTTGTGAAAGATATGAACTGGTGTCTACTCTATGTAAAGAAGAGGTTTACTAGTGTACTTCATTGGAAATGATCAAGCAAACATAGTTGTTGGAAAAAAATTCAAAAGATTGTATATTTCTTAATATACACTTGTTGCAAACTAGTGAGTTCTAAAGGTGGATTTAACCTTCTTTGGGCAGTCAGCCCTCTCTTTGTTCTTGAATCCTAATAGGGTCTATTCTCTAACAAGGACTATTTACTGTAATGTTTCAATAAGATCCTAATAGGGCTATATCTTCTAACAAGGATAACTATACTCTCAGTACATCATTTGTGGGTGCTAATTCCCAACGGGGTTTTTATCTTTAACAAGGTTTCCCCAAAACCAAAATATTGTGTTATTGTGTTGGCATTCATTGTGTTCATTGGATTTGATATTGTAGAGCTTAAAGTTTAAAGTTTAATATTATGTTATACAACTGATTCACCCCCCCTCTCAGTTGTATTGAGGACTATTATTCCTAACAATTGTATCAAAGCTTGTGGTCCTCAGAGAGAGCTTAATAGCTAGAGGTGATCTTGGAGATGGTATTCCATAGGAAGGATGTTCCTAAATTTGATCCTGAGAACTTTAACAGTTGGAAGAACACGATGTGAACACACTTGTTTTCTTTAGGCATAGACTACTGGATGATTACAAAGAAGAAGGTAGCTCTGGAGACTAAGAATAATTTTTCATCTACTACTGATGATGAGAAGAAGTTATTCTCATATAACATGGTCACAAGGGAAGCACTAATCAACACACTATTTAAAGGTGAGTTCATTGAAGTTAAAGACTTAGATTCAACACATAAAATTTGGAATTGATGTAGGAGCATCTCAGGTCCTTGGCAATCCTATGTCACCAAAAACATATTTGAGTTTGTTTGTGTTGCTCGGTTCCTTCTTTGACCAAATTGGTTCAGTGTTTCTAAGTTTCCTTTGTTTGTCAGTGTTGGCTAGTTATTTCCCTGGCACTTAGTGATGCTTGTCTGGCACTCAGTTGGATTTTCTTATCGATGGGTTTCTTTTGAGTTTCTGTTGAGGCTGACTTGTGCATTTATATCTGGTCATAGATTTAATTTTGATATCCATTATTGGGAAGTGTGTGGACCTAGATCTGGTTGTCCCTTCCATTGATTGTGGATCTGAAGGCCGACTTGATTCGGTAGCCTTTTGTATATATGTTGTTTTTTAGTTAGAGTTTAGGAGGAAGTTCGGTAAAATAAGATAGAAGATAGATTTTGGAGATTTTTGTAGATCCTCACATGTTTGAGGACTTCTATGTTTCATTGTAATATCTAGCCATAACTGGGAAGGTGTTACAACATGACACGTATGAATCTATTTGATAAAAATTAATGAAAGAGCTAACATTCTCTCTCTCACTATGCTTTTTGTTGCTTCCACGTGTTTTTGAGTAGGGTGGATTTGGTTGGGTGTGCCATCTATTGGCCCCATCATATCCTTCCTTTGTGTCAGGTGGTATCAGAGTGAGGTGAGATCCAGATCTAGATTTGAGAATCTAGGTTTGTAAGTTCCTTCTTGCAAATCCCTAGTTGAATTGTTCTGGGGTGGTAGATTATGATCTGACCTACAATTGCAGAGGGTTTCCAAGATGGTTTGTGGGAGGTGAGATGCAGATCCAGGATTGGTTGAAATATTGACACAACTTGCTGCTAGATTAGAAGCTGTTGAAATACCCCAGCGAAGAGGAAGACATCTTGAAGATGTTAGTGATGATGACATTGAAGTGGAACGAGGCAATGAAGAGCCTGGACCTATGATGGATGAGGGTGAACAAATATTTTTGAAGGCTTTGACAAGTTTTAAGTTGCCACCACATTTTAATCCTCCTGAATATGGTGGAAAATTGCATTCTGATGAATTGGTGGACTGGATCACCAAGATGGAGAAATATTTTGAGTATGAAAACATTCATGAGGAAAAGGTGAAAATTGCAAGCACAAAGTTGTAAAGTCATGCATCCTTATGGTGGGAACATCTGTAGTGTGAAAAAAAGAGGAAAGGTAAAGACAAAATCAAGGTATGGAATAAAATGGTGAATAAATTGAAAGGAAATTTTTTACGTTGTGATTATCAAATTAACCTAGTTAGGTGAATGCAAAGTTTAAGGTAGAAAGATAGCTTGGTAAAAGAGTATACTAAGGAATTATATAGATTAGATATCAGATTTGGACATGATGAAGATGATGTGGAAAGAATTTATAGATACCTAAATGGTTTGAGAGTTTCCATCCAAGAAGAGATCAGTTTGACAAATTGGAGAACATTGAAGAGGCTTATCAATTTACATTGAAAGCTAAGGAGAAATTGAACAAAAGACATGAGAAAAGACAAAGAGGTAGAGGTGGTAGATTCCCTAGAGGAAGAGGTAGATCCAATGGTGAAAATGGTAGATCTAAACCTGAAAAGACAAATCTAGATAAAGGCAAGACTGAGTGGAAAGGTAAAAGTTCATCTAGAGGTAGAGGCAGTAACCACCAAGGTGGTTATAGCAGAGGTAATTTCTGAGGAACTTGTTATAATCATGGAGAAGGACATAGATCTTTTGAATGTACTAATGCAAGTAAGAATGCTGGTAGCAGTAGAAATGCTTTGGTGCAAGAAGAGCCACCAAATGAGCCTGAGAAGGAAAATAACTTGATGGTAAGGAGAGCACTATGGAATGAAGGTAAAAAGGAAGATCCGGTAAGGAAAAGTTTGTTCAAGACCAAATGTAGAGTTTCTGACAAGGTTTGGAAGGTAATCATTGATAGTGGTGGCTCGAAGAATATGGCATCTGAGGAAATGGTCACAAAGTTGTAGTTGAAAAGGTTGGAACATCCGAAGCCCTATCAGATTTCATGGATCAAAGATGAGCATACACTCTTGGTAAGTGAACAATGTTATGTGAATTTGAAAATTGGGAAGTACTATGATAAGGTGTTATGTGGTATCATGCCTATGGATTATTGTCATATTTTTTTGGGTAGACCTTGGCAATATGATAGACATGCTATATATGATGGGAGATTGCGTAAATATACTATTTGTCTGATGGAAGAAGAAAAATCTTGTTACCTTTGATGGAAGAACCTGTTAGTAATGTTTGCACATTTTTGAAAGTTTGTTTGATGGAAGGAAGAATATTTGTTAAAGATTTGAAGAAGAATGATGTATGTTTTGTTGTAATTCCTAAAAAATTGAGTAAGAAAATAGAGGATAGTGTTCTTGAGGAGATTGATAAGTTACTCACTGAGTATAGAGAAATCATTTCTAATAATGTACTTGATGGTTTTTCATCAAAAAAAAGTATTGATCATTTTATGGACTTGATCCTTAGAGCTAGTTTATTGAATAAGGCACCTCATCTATTGACACCTATTGAGAATCAAGAATTGAACTGACAGATTCAAGAGTTGCTGGAGAAAGGTTTGATCAGAGAAATTTTGAGTCCTTATGTAGTACCTATAGTATTGGCACCAAAGAAGAATGGAGAATGGTGAATGTATACTGATTCTAGAGAAATCAACAAGATAACAGTAAAGTATAGGTTTCCTATACTGAGAATGGATAACATAATGGATAATTTGACCAGAGAAAAGTATTTTACCAAAATTGATTTGAAAAGTGGATATCATCATATCAGAATTAGAGAAGGTGATGAATGGAAGACTGCTTTCAAGATAAAAGAAGGTTTGTATGAGTGGTTGGTTATGCCTTTTGGTTTAACTAATGCACCAAGTACTTTTATGAGGTTGATTAGTGAAGTTTTGAAGAAATTATTGGGTAAGTTTTTGATTGTATATCTTGATGATATTTTGATATTCAGTAAGACTAGAGAAGAACATTTGTTGTATGTTAGACAATTTTTGCAGAGATTGAAAGAGGAAAAGTTGCTAATAAATCTGGAAAAGTGTTCATTCATGAAAGAAGAGATTGTGTATTTGGGATTTGTGATTTCAGCTGATGGTTTGAAGATGGATCCTAAAAAGGTTGAAGCTATTCTGAATTGGCCTACACCTGAGAGTGCTAGTGAGGTAAGATCATTTCATGGTTTGGCAAGTTTTTACTGAAAGTTCATAAGGAATTTTAGTTCAATTTGTAATTCTATGACTGAGAATATGAGAGGAGAAAAAAGAGAATTCAAGTGGACACATGGAGCTGATAAAAGTTTTGAGACTCTGAAGTAGAAGGTTGCTAAATTGCCTATTTTGGCATTGCCTAATTTCAATAAGGTATTTCAAGTGGAATGTGATGCAAGTGGTAGTGCAATTGGAGTTGTGTTGAGTCAAGAAGGTAAACCCATTTCTTTCTTTAGTGAAAAGTTGAATGATGCTAGAAGGAAATATTCTATGTATGATCAAGAATTCTATGCTATTATTCAAGCACTGAAGAAATGGGGACATTATTTGATACCGAGTGAATTTATGTTGTATACTAATCATAAGGCTTTATAGTATTTGGGTAGTCATAATAATTTGAATCAGAGACATATGAAATGGGTTAAGTATTTGCAAAGTTATACATTTCTAATAAAGCATAAGAGTGGAGTCAGTAATCAAGTTACTAATGCATTGAGTAGAAGAAGATCTTTGATGACCGAGATGAAAATTGAAGTTCTTGGTTTTGATGAGATGAGAGATTTGTATGAAGTTGATCCTCATATTTCTGAGCCATGGAGAAAGTGCACAACACCTATGCAAGATCAACCGAGTACTAAATAGGATGAATATTTTATTCAAGAATGTATGTTGTTTAAAGTTATTCAGTTGTGTATACTGAGAGGACCTATGAGAACTAATTTGATAAAGGAGAAACATAGTAGTGGTTCAGCTAGACATTTTGGTATTGATAAGACATTGAATTTAGTTAAGGAGAAATACTTTTGGCCATAGTTGCATAAAGATGTTCAAAAATTTGTGAAAAGTTATGGAATTTGTCAAGTTGCAAAATGAGTAAGTCAGAATACTGGATTGTATACACCAATTGTTGTACTTGAGAAACCTTGGATTGACATCAATATGGATTTTATTCTTGGCTTACCAAAGATAGTAAGAGGTAATTATTCTATATTTGTTGTTGTGGATAGATTTTCTAAAATGGCACATTTTATAACATGTAGAAAGATTTTATAACATGTAGAAAGACATCAGATGCAGTACATGTAATAGATCTTTTGTTTAAGGAAATTTTTAGATTGCATGGATTATCAAGGAGTATTATCTTTGATTGAGATAGTAAATTTTTTGGATACTTTTGGAAGACTCTTTGGAGAAAGTTTGGCACTGAGTTGAAGTATAGTTCTACATTTCACCCACAAACTGATGGACAGACAGAAGTTGTGAATAGAAGTCTAGGAAATCTTTTGAGATGTTTAGTTGGAGACACACCAAGCAATTAGGATTTTGTGTTGGCAAAAGAAGATTTTGCATATAATAATTCTTTGAATAGGAGTATTGGAAAAACACCCTTTGAGATTGTAAATGACATAAAACTGAGAGGTATATCTGATTTGAGGGATATTGATGATGAAAGAAAGAGAAGTGCTAAAGGAGTAAAATTTTCTGAGTACATGAAGATATTGCATGAAGATATGAAATTGAAGCTAGAAAATAGTAATAAAAAATACAAAGAAAGAGCTAATAGATCAAGAAGACATAAGACTTTTGATGTTGGTGAGGAAGTGATGGTTCATTTGAAGAAAGGACAATTTCCTATTGGAATATATGGAAAGATAAAGATGAAGAAGTTTGGACCTTATGAAATTTTGAGGAAATTTGATAGTGGGAATGCATATGAGATTGAGTTACTTGATGACATGGACATATCACCGATTTTCAACATTCTTGATTTGTATGAGTATCATGAACCTGATGAAGACATGACAGTACTGATGGATTATCCTAAGAAGCAGAATGAAGAAGTTGAACATATCTTGGAGCAGAGAGTTGGAAAAAGTACAAGAGGAAAATAGTATATGGAATATCTAGTAAAGTGGAAGAATAGAATGATTGAAGATAGTTCATGGATTTCAAATAACCCCAGGTGTCTGATGCAAGAGCATCTCAGGTCCTTGGCAATCCCATGTCACCAAAAAAATATTTGAGTTTGTTTGTGTTTCTCAGTTCCTGCTTTTACCGAGTTGGTTTAGTGGTTCTCAGTTTCCTTTATCACTAATGTTGGTCAGTTATCACTTTGGTGCTTGGTTATTTCCCTAGCACTTGGTGATGCTTGTCTAGCACTCAGTTGGATTTTCTTACTGATGGATTTCTTTTGAGTTTCTATTGAGGCCGACTTGTGCATTTATATTTGGTTGCAGATTTAATGTTGATATCCATTATGGGGAAGCATGTGGACCTAGATCTGGTCATCCCTTTTGTTGATTGTGGATTTGAAGGCTGACTTGATTCGATAACCTCTTGTATATATGTTGTTATTTGGTTAGAGTTTAGGAGGGAGTTCAATAAAAAAGATAGAAGATAGATTTTGGAGATTGTCATAGATCCTCACATGTTTGAGGACTTCTATGTATCATTTTAATATCTGGCTGTAACCGGGAAAGCCTTATAGCTCGGCATGTATGAATCTATTTGATGTAAATTAATGAAAGATTTGGCATTCTCTCTCTCATTGTGTTTGTTGTTTCTTTCACCTGTTGTTGAGTAGGGTGGATTTGGTTGGGTGTGCCATCTATTGGCCCCACCATATCCTCCTTTGAGTTAGGAATAGATTAGAAGAATTATATGAAGGGGATAAATATACCAAGAAGGAAAAGTTACAAAACTGGAAAGAAAAGATGGAAAAGCTACAAATGAATGAGGATGAAAGCATTAGAGCCTATGTTCAAAGGGTCACAGAAGAAATAGTTGGAATCAAAAATTGTGGAGGTACTTATGATGAAGAGGAAGTCATTGCGAAGATCCTCAGATCATTGAATCCTATATACAAGTTCAAGGCAATGTCCATTCAAGAGACTATACCCTTGACTCTAAATTTTAGAAGAGAGATGTTGATTGCAAAGCTAACTACTTTAGAAGCTATAGAATTAGGAGAAGCTGTACCTAAAGTTGGAACTACATTCAAGGCATCTACACACAAGAAATTGTTTGCACTTCTGAGCACTAGCAAAGAAGACCTAAAAGAAGAGCTTGGTGAGTATGCCGAGGAATGGGAACAAATAATGGCTAAAGAAAGAAAGATGGATGAACTTGTAGCACTAATTGCTAGAAGGGAGAAAAGAGGTAAGGGCAAGTTTGAAGGAAAATTACCCTTGAAATGTTTTTCATGCAATAAGGTAGGTCATTTTGCGTCTAGATGTCCTACAAGAGTTTCTAAATATAAACCTGATTATGCAAAGATTAGAAGAGACAAAGAATGTTATTATGCTAGTGAAGGAATCTCTAAAGATGATGACTTAGATAATGAAGAGATTGGATTTGTTGTTATTAAAGATGAACTAGTACATGAAGAAAAATCTTTAGTATCTCATGTTGATAAGAAAACTAAATGGATAATTGATAGTGGTCGTTCTCATCATATGAATGGTGATAAGAACAAGTTTGTTAAATTAGTGAATTATGATGGAGGTTTTGTGAGGTTTGGGGACAATCTCCCTAAATCTATCATAGGAGTGGGATCAATTACTCTAGATGGAAAGACTAATACAGACAATGTACTACTTGTTGAAGGACTAAAACATAATTTATTGAGTGTTGGACAGTTAATGGATAAATATTTTTAGTTAAGTTTTGTTAATGGTAAATGTTTTATCAAAAGAAAGGAAGGAAAAATGATTGCTACCTATTCAAAATCTAGAGGTAATGTATTTGAACTAAAAACATCTAGAGCCTCTTATTTTTTTATGAAGGTAGATGATAGTTGGTTACAGAATAGGATATTTTGTCATGTTAATTTTGATAACATTATGAAGGAAAGTATGGCTAATGTAGTAAGAGATCTACCAAAGATTGGGAAACCATCTAACACTGTATGTAGAGAATGTGTTATGGGAAAGAAGACTAGAAGAAGTCATAAAAGAAAAACATATACATCAAAAGGAAAGTTGGATCTGGTACATACATACCTATGTGGACCTACAAGAACAAATTCATACTATGGTGAAAGTTATTTTATACTCTTTGTTGATGAATTTTCTAGAATGATGTGGGTTACTTATTTAAGAGAAAAATCATAAGCATTTGATAAATTCAAGTTCTTCAAAGAAAAAGTAGAAAATGAATTAGGTTTAAAGATCAAGTGTTTAAGGTCAGACAGAGGTGAAGAATTTACTTCATACTTATTCAATTCATATTGTGAAGAGCATGGGAGAAAAAGACAAACGTCTGCTCCTAAAACTCCGTAATATAATAGGATAGTAGAATGGAGAAACAAGACTATACTTGATGCTTCTAGGACAATGTTGATTGAAGGAAATGTATCTCATGTACATTCGAGAGAGATTGTTGGAACAATAGTATACACATTGAACATAATTAAAATTAGAGAAGGTACAAGTAAGACTCCCTATGAACTATGGGTTTGATCATACTCCTACTATAAAATATTTCATAATATTTGGTAGTAAATGTTATATCAAGAGGGATGATGAGATAGGGAAGTTTGATGCTAGAAGTGATGAAGGAATCTTCCTTGGTTACTCTGTTAAAAGCAAGACTTACAAATGTTTCAATTTGAGATTGAGGAAGATGATTGAAAGTAACAATGTAAGAGTAGATGAGAAGTTTCAGATACAAAAAAGAATGTATGACACTAATCAGATTTCAAAGATAAAAGAAACTACTACTACTGTAGAAGAAGAAGAACTTGTTGAGGAAGAAAGTGAAAAAGAGACTTGTGATGCTAGTGTAATACCCCAAAAATGGGCTATAGGCTCATTAACCTTCTATATCGACACATCAAACGAAATTGACATCGAAGTCCTAACCTAAGGCACATCTGAACATTATCAAATCTTAATTGATTATCATAAATTCTACATTGGGGAATATTCCTAGTAATATTCCTAATCATCTTAATTATCTTTAATTTAATGATTATTTGACGATAAATCCTATTTATCCTAAAATTTGATTAATTGAATATTTTGAATGTTTAATTAATTAGATTTAATACTGCCACTTAATTATTTCATTGGATTTAATTATATTTATTCCTAAATTGTATTATTCCATTTTGACAACAAATCAAAATTCCTATCATTAATTGATTAAATTCTTATTTAATTAATTAAAACAAGTTGTCAAATTTAATGATATTATTTGGAATAAAAGTTTGATTTAATAATTGATTAACCCATAAATTAATTAATTTATTTTTAAATCAGTTAAGTTGAGGATAAATCACTTTATTTATTTATTTAATTCATAATTAATTATGCACATCCAAAAAATAGTTAAACTTTAAATCAGAAAATCAATTCAAGTTGTTTTAAAAATAAACTCAACTCTCTTTTGAGTTAATAGCTGATCTCAACTTTTGATTTAAATCAAAAAGTTGTTTTTCATATTTTTTGTGAGTTAACTATCTTTAATTCCTTGTTGACTCAAAAATCAACTAGAGTGATTTATCACCAAAGCCCTAGATTTCTATAAAATCAAGGCTTCAGCTCTTCACAAATCATCTCAGAATTTTGCAAACTTATGCTGGCTAATTGGTATCTGAAGCTTCCTTGCGAATCAACCATGTTTGTGAGATGAATTTTCTCTTTCATATCAATTTTTAGAATCATTGCATATTATTTTTTCATATAGATTAGATTTCATATCATTTTTCATCATAATTGTGCATAGAAAAACCAAAAATATAGATTAATTTGCATTCATCTCATATCTAGATTCTGCATTCAAATCCTTCATTTAGGTGTCATCAAGGCCACTTATCTCAGTCAAATCTGAGAATACATACTTGCATCTACTAGAAGGCAATAAATCCCCTGGTTAGATTAGTTTTCAGTTCGCTACATGATTTTGATTTTTGCTAACCTCTAATGTTTTACTGGAGTGTTGTGTCTACACCTAGGTACAAAATTCACACACACATTTTTGGTGCCCATCGTGGGGCCTTGAAATAGGTTTCCATTCAATTTCTATCAGTTTCTATCATCTTGTCATTTTCTATTCCAAGCTGTGATTTTTAATTCTTGTCTGTACAATTTTCATATGAGTTTTGTAAGAAACTCATATCAGGAGATACCCATTGTCATACGACAATTTATTTAATAGAGTATTATACCGTCAGAATCAAAATGTCATTTGGAAGCTCTTTTGTCGTATGTTCTAATACCCAGTGTCATACAAGTTTCTAGATTGTCATTTGGGAGGTGACCCACTGTTGTACAAGTTTCAGTGCCAGGTTTCAATTGTCATTTCACCTTTTCAGGCAGTTTTCCAGATTTATTTTTTTGATTTGGACTGACAGCTAACATTAATGATTGAAATTTGTTGTTTCTGATTGATTTCTACTGATTTTGATTAAGAAAAAGTGTGAGAATTGCTAAAAAAAGTAAGAATCTACTAAGCGCATTGTGAGGAATTCAGGTAATCTTCTTAGCTAATAAAATTTTGATTTGGATTAAAAAGAACTCTTGCGTGTCAAGCTTGTGTGACCTTTATTGCTTTCATATCACAGATTTCATTTGGGCTATAAAAACAAACATAGATTTTCTTTTCAGTATCTTTGTTACACATAGTAAATAGGCCCTATGAACACTATTTTTGGTTCTTGAGAGAGTGGGTTTCCATTGAAACTCTTCTCAATGAAGGAACCCTTGTAGGTAGAGAGGTTACTAAGAGAGTCTCACATTCTACTAGATTTGTGGGTCTTCAACTTTTGATTGATACATTCTCTCTCCGGAGAGGTTGATAGATCATAAGTGGTTGACATCATAGATCATTGTGAGATAATCTTGGTCTTAGCGTGTCAAATTAATCAGTCTTCTTTGTTTGGGTTAAAAGTGAAAAGGCTAGATGATTATGCTCTACTCCCTTCTTGGGTAGTACTAGAAACTCAGATCCTTGAATCTGGAACCAATCTCCATGTGGCATATTTTGTGAGTCACCTTTAGAGAGGGTTAACCATAGTGGACATTCCCTTAATTGGGTCAACCACGTTGATGAAACCTCAAGCAGTAATAGCCATTTTTGTCATGGTAGCAGCAGCCGCTATATAAATGTCCTAGTGGAGGAAATCTTCATAGGTGTGGTCTCTTGTTGGGCTGTCAAATCTTCCAAGTAGATCCTGAAGATTAAGTTCTCAGAGTATGTCAAAACCCCAGTGCACCTAGATTGGAGTTCGCCCTCTTGAGATCACAAAAGTTATAGAGTCAGACCATTACTAAAAACCCTAGTGAGGCCAAATTTTCATTTTCTAGGAATATGTGTGTTATTGCAAAATTTTTTGAAACATACACTGTTAGAACTCCTAGGGATTAGCACAATTTAGTCACTTGATTGTTCATGCGCAGGGTTGCTTTGTCCCCAGTTCATTGTTTTCAGACATGGTTGAAATCACTTGCTTGCTATTTTACGTGCCTATTTATCTATCTGGTTACTAAGAATGAATCAATCTGCTACAATCTTCAAATCTAGATAGATAATTTTGTGAACAATTTGAAACTAAAAACCTCAAAAATTGTAAAATCTGATGTCAAACATGTTTCTAGAGTCAAAAATCATCTTGTAAAGTCAGAAAGCTATATGACTTTTGGCTATTATGATTTTAGAACCCCTAGATTGTTGTATGGTATATGGTACATTATCGTATGAGTTTTGTTGCCAGTCAATTCTAAAAAGTCAAAAATCCTGCTATCAACTATCATATGAGTTTTGCAATATTCGTATGAGTTTTTCAATTGTCATTTCATTCTATACCCACTATCGTACGAGCCTATAGAAAGTCATTTGAGAAATTTTGAAAATTTGCCAGAAAGTTGTCAGAACTATCAGAGACTCGGGTTTTCTAGCCTATTTCCAGAATCTGTCAAGAAAATCACTATGAAAAGATCAGAGTAGAAACTACTAAGAATCCAATCATTTTCCTAAAGTGTCCTTTTGAATCTGGTTTAGCCTTCTATTTAATTGATTTGAGTCTTTATCATCTTGTGTCAAAATCTTATCATAACTATCAATCTTCAATCAATCATCAAAATGGCTAAGTGTTGTGAACTCATGTCTACTATCTTTTGGGCATCTACCCATACATCCAGGGCATAATCTCCTTCATTTACATCTAATCTAAGCTTCAATCAATCAAACCTTGACAAGGTTGCATCATTTGATCTTCTTGAATCAGATCTTTCTTCAATTTTCTTCATCACATTCTTTTGTTTCATCCAAGGTTAATGGTGGAAACTAGAGCTTCCTCTCACAAGAAATCTAGAGAAATATCCCATATTGTGCCTTTGAATATTCTCCAAGCTCCAACTCTTGAGCAGCTCTACAATTATGGTCTTTACGAAGATGATGGTCTTGGCAATTTTTTATTGAAATCTCATTACATTCCTCCTTTATCAACTCACAGAGGCACTAAAAATACTCCTCCTTGATCTATCCCAGGGAGAACTCCTACCATGTCTCAAGTAGGGACAAACTTTGGCTCTCAAAAAGCTTAATCTCAACATGGTGAATATCAAGAACCTACACCTTTTGAAATTGCTCAATATCAAAATGATGATAACTTCAAAAGAATGATGAAGCATTTCTTGAAAGAAGGCAGAGAGGCATACTTTTTACAATTATCTCATCAAGGAGCTAAACTTCCTCCCAACTTTAATGTTGAAGATATCATTACACATGAGGAAGAAACTCCACTCACAGCTATGATGAAATAGATGCATGCCATGCAAGTCAAAGTTAATAAACTTGAGAAAGAAAAGGAACCCAAGGAGTTCTCCATGGAGGCCCTATGTCTTTTTCCATTTGACAAAGACTTGTACATGCCACCATTCCTAGAAAGAGTAGAGATGCCTAAATATGATAAGTATGATGGACACTCTAATCCTCAAGATCATGTTAGATAATTTTGTACAAAATCTACGGAGTTCATTCATGAACCAACCTAACTGATGCATCTTTTTCCTCGATCTCTAGGAGGAGAAACCATTCATTGGTTCTCTAGATTGTCTTCCACTATCAAAACTTTTGAGGAGTTGATCAAATTGTTCTATTAGTAATACTCCTACAACATTCAACATCCAATCACCATGATTGATATCTACAATCTCAAACAATATCTAGGAGAACCATTCCTGACATTTCTTAAGAGATGGAGGAAGAAATTCTCTCTATATGCCAGGCCCATTCCAAAAATTGAGAAACTGGAAATCTTCATGAATAATCTTTTCCCAGAGATCAACTACCCTTTACAAATGCAAGATCATACATCTTTTGATAAGATGGTAGATAATGTGATCAAAATTTAAAAGGTACTTGTGAAAAAAGGAGACATCATACTTCAAAAGGACAAGTACAAATCAAGATCCAGTTCTAAAGACAAGAACAAAAATTGGAACAAGAATAAAGGTATCATCACAAATGGCATTGTTGATACCATCCATGCCCCATCAAAGGCACCATCTTTCAATCTAACTATTGGTACCCAAGCCATCAAAGCTTCAGAGCAAAAGGTACCTGAACCATCTCAAAAGAAGCTAGAATACAAATCTTGGTTCGGTGATCATAAACAAAAGTTCACTCCTCTGGGAGAATCTTTAGAATCAGCTATGAGAACTCTACTAGCTAATAACATCATCTCTTTTCCTAAGATCTGACAATCTAATCCTAATGCTAAAACAAAATGGTGGAGAGAGAATGAATTTTGTGATTTCCATCAGGGTAAAGGTCACAAAACTAATAATTGCTTACGCTTGAAACATACTATTCAAGATCTGATTGATAAGGGAGACATCATGATTGATAATCATAAGAGCAACAATGATCATACAACATTCACTAAACCATTTCTGAAACATGGTCAAGAAGTTTCATCTTCTCAGCCTAATATGTGGGCAAAGGTCAATTATGCTTACCCTTGAAATAATGTTGTTATCAATATGGTTGAACCTTGTCTCTCTGAGCATTGCAATGTCATCACAATTGTGTGAAGAGATAGAGATCATACTTAGCTAACGCAGTAACTGGATCATAGGATCAGGCACATCTAAATGGACAAATCTTAGATTCATCAAATGTCCCTAAGATGCCCTTCAATCTTTCTTCTACTTCCAAATAGAAGGCTGCTTCTAAATCTTCCAATCCCAAAGATAAGAGGCCACATCTTATAACATTGTTCAACAACTCCAACACACTAATGCAAAAATCTCCATGTTTGAGTTGCTTCAGATATCTCTAGCTCATAGAGCTATTCTAGACAAAGCTTTGCTCGGATCCAATGTTCTTGATGACCTTGATTTAGATAGGTTCCAGACTATGGTTGGACATCTTACATCTCCAAAGTATATATCCTTTTTATAGGAAGATGACAACTCCTTGAGTCACCCGCATAACTAGCCCTTGCATATAGAAGTATTGATCCAGAACCATAGAGTCAAACGTGTGTTGATAGATGGGGGTGCTAGCCTAAACATTTTTTCTTACAGCTTGGTTACACAATTGGGGTTTTCAAAATTGTCTATTGATCCTAGAAATAAAATAACTATAAAAGCCTATGATGAACAAGAAAGATCTTCTAAAGGCACCATTGTCTCACCTATCAGAGCAGGTCCAGTTATCAGAGATACTATATGTCAAGTTCTTGATCTACCTTTGGCTTACAACATTCATCTAGGGAGACCATGGATACATGAGATGAAGGCTATTCCTTCTACATTCCACCAATGCTTGAAATTTCCTTGTGAAGGAGTAGAGTTCACTATTCCAACAAAAATATCCACCACTTGCAATACATTGAAGGAGAGTGTAGATAAACTTGTGCCTAATAATAGAGAATCTTCCATTAAGCCAACTCAAGAAGCATCCACATCTAAAATGGAAGACATTGCAAAAGAGGTCAATATCAAAGAAAATGGTATGGGAGAATATACTATAGAGCCAGTCTTATCTTTGACATCTCTCCCTATCTCACCTAAGTCTTATGAAAAATCTTTAAAATAGTCCAAACCAAACTCTAAAGAACCTCTTGAGGCATATAAAAAGAATTTTGTAGTAGAACAAGTCTCCAAGAAAGAATTTGAAGAAGTGAAGCTGTCATTGCATGGCTATACAAAGATGAACCTAAATCTCAAGTGGTTCAAACTAGTGATTCTACAATATCCAAAATCCCTTCTAAGGCATATGGTCTAGGAAATAAACTGATAGCTAAGATGGGATATTCAGGTAAAGGACCTTTGGGAGTTAGAGGAGAAGGTCTTATAACACCTATTTCACATACAAGTAGGGCAAAAAAAGATACTGTGGGGTTAGGCTTTAAAAAGAAACCCTTCCACCTCAAAGGTAATTGTTCTCATGTCATAGAGAAGATCACACTAGGAGAACCCCTTCTTAAGAAGGATGAAACTAAACCATTAGATAGTGATTTTGATAGCTCAGAACTTATCCCTTATGAGAATTTGCTTGAGGAAATCAAAAACCTTTTTGAAGCTGAAGATGAGCCGATAAAAAGAATCAATGTAGTAGAAAAACAAGAACCTACTATAGAGCAAGAGATAGTTGCAACACAAGAACCAACTAATCTTGAAAATAATCAAACAGACAAAGAGGAAGGTGGTAGTCATTCTGAGATAGATTCCCATGACTATGAATTCAAATCAAAATCTGAGGGTAACCCTTCTTGGGGTATTCATCCTAACTTTACTCATGTTCTTAGATTTCCTAGAGGAATAGATGAAGAATCTAATGAATATGAATGGGGAGCCATTCCAGAAGAAGATGAGCTTATTATAGAGAAACATATTGATGTTACTCACCAATAAGTGTTAAACCCAATGTAAGTCTAGAGAGAAATAATGAACTTATCGAGTCTGATCCACCTATGGCTCAATTGGACTCCCACAATGACATTGAGCCTATTCATGAATTGAATTTTTTAAGTTGTAATATCACTTTTGAAATCAAGTGTTGGGTTAGGACCAATGATGATAGATCCATACCATAAACACTATCTCCCAATCTTCCCCATTTTGACTATCCAACATCCTAACCTTCTTGATCAAACCTCCACAAATCTAAGCCATGGTATTTATACCTTCCCGAATGACAATGCCCTTGCTTGCTACCTCAATGTAGTTGAGCCTATGAGGACTTCCATCAATGAACCGAGTGTTAGCATGACGGAGTTAGACATCAAGTATCTTAGTCAGAAAAATAAGAATAAGAATAAAAAGAAAAGGAGTTCTGAGGGTGAAAACCACTTTGTGGCAGTCTCAAAACCTACAAAAGTAAAAATAAAAGATGTATTGAAAGGTGAAAACCTCTCTGAGGTGCCTAAGGATGAGATATTTGATGTCCTTCTAAGTCATTTACAGGATAGATCTCCAGTTCTAATTAAGCCCACTCAATCCATCAACTTGGGAACAACAAAAGAACCACAATTGATTCATGTAGCACAATCTCTATCAGAAGAAGAGAAACAAAAATTTATGACATTCCTAATAGAGAAGAAGATAAACTTTGCATGGAAATATTCAGACATGCAAGGGTTGGATCCTAATCTTATAATGCATCATTTATCTATAGCTCCAAATGTCAAACCTGTCATGCAAAAATTGAGAAAGATATATCCTCATGTTGCACTCTTGGTAAAACCTGAACTATGTAGAGTGGATCTCTAATATTGTACCTATTTCAAAACCAAATAAATCAATCAAAGTGTGCACAGACTTTAGAGATGTCAACAGAGCATGCCCTAAGGATGATTTTCCATTACCTAACATTGATATGATAGTGGACATGATTGCAGGCTTTGAGATGCATTCTTTAATGGATGGTTTTTCTGGATATAATCAAATAAAAATTGCTACAGAGGATCAACAGAAAACTGCTTTCACATGTGCATGGGGCACCTTCTGTTGGAATATCATGCCATTTGGGCTTAAAAATGCGGGTGGTACATATCAAAGAGCCATGACATCTATTTTTCATGACATGATGCAAAGGACTATGGAAGATTATGTTGATGGTACTTTAGCAAAATCTATGATTAGAGCTAAACATCTAAATGACTTGAGCAAGATACTAGATAGAATGGAAAAATTTAGTCTGAGACTAAATCCCAAGAAGTGTGCTTTTGGTGTCACTTCTGGAAAGCTCTCAAGATACATAGTTTCAAAGAAGGGGATTGAAGTTGATCTAGATAAAGTGAAGGCTATAATGGAAATGCAACCTCAAAAGAATATTAGTCAAATGAGGACATTGCAAGGGAGAGTTTAATCTATCAGAAGATTCATATCACAACTAGCAGATATATCACAACCTTTTACAAAAACATTACATAAAGGTGTGACATTTGCGTGGAATGAAGAATGTGAGAACAATTTTAACCGTATCAAGAAGTATCTATCAAATCCTCCATTCTTGATGCCTCCCATTCTAGGGAAACCTTTGATCTTATATGTCTCCACTACAGATACATCACTAGGGGCATTGCTTGCACAACATGATGAGAACAAAAAGGAAAGAGCTATATACTATATCTATAGAACATTGGTTGCATATGAGAAGAACTATTCAATGATTGAGAAAGATTGTCTAGCTATGATCTTTGCATCATAGAAACTGAGACATTATATGTTAGCTCATACCACACATTTGGTAGTTAAAATTGATCCACTCAAGTACTTACTAAGCAAAGCTACCCTCACAGGTAGATTAGCTAAATGGGTCATGCTTTTAAGTGAATTTGACATTGAATATGTTGAGAAAAAAGCTATAAAAGGATAGGTTATTGCTAATCAATTAGCAAATGCACCTATGATTGATGATACACCAATGCAAATGGAATTTCCAGATTCCTCTATCATGACTCTTTCTTCTAGAGAATGGTAGTTATTCTTTGATGGCTCCTATACAAAGAATGGATCAGGAGTAGGCATATTATTTATAACTCCTCAAGGATACTCAATCCCAAAAGCATTTAGATTAAAGTTCCCTTGCACAAACAATATTGCAAAATACAAAGCCCTTTTGAATGGTATGAAAATAGCAATTGAATGGAGAGTAACAGAGCTACACATTCATGGAGACTCTCAACTTGTAATCCATCAAGTCAATGATGTGTACCAAACTAAAGATGAAAAGCTCATTCCTTATAAGAGAATGGTAGATGATTTAAAGAAGTATTTCATATCTATCACATTTGAGCAAATTCCTAGAACAAAGAACAAGGCTACCGATGCAATGGAAACATTATCTACTTTATTACAACAACCTGAACATGAGTTGTGCTACGAGTTCCTGGTAGAAGCACTATCTTATCCTGCATATGATTCCCCTGAAACCCACATGATCTGCATTGTTGTTGGTCATGATTCATCTAGATACAAAAACCTATTCTCCTATCTCCAAGACCAAATCATTCTCGATACCTTCAACCACCATGAAAAGAGATACCTTATCCATAATGCATCCTGATATGTCATCATTGGTCATGATTTGTACAAATGAGATCTAGATGGTACGCTACTTAGATATTTAGAATGGGAAGAGTCTCAATGTGCGTTAGAGGAAGTCCATGATTGTATTTGTGGGTCACACTCGAATAGTTTAACACTAGCTTGAAAAATTATTAGGGCCGGGTACTATTGGCCTGAAATGGAGAAAGAGTCTATCAAGTTTGCTAAGAACTATCAAAAGTGCCAAGTGCATGGCAACTTAATTCATGCTCCAGGGAGAGATCTAATTCTCTTTACAAATAATGGCCTTTTCCTCAATGGGCCTTTGATTTTATAGGAGCTATACACCTCATTCTTCTAATGAACACACCCATATAATCACAACTAAAAATTATTTTAAAAAATGGGTAGAGGCATTTCCTTTGACACAAGCAACTAGAAAACAAATATCTATGTTCATATTGAACTATATCATATGTCGATATGGGATACCTCATTCCATAATCACAAATAATGGTGGACAATTCAAGAACAAAGATCTAGATGATTTATGTGCTAAGTTCAAGATTACACAACATTGGTCATCTATCTACTATCCTCAAGGGAATGGCCAAGTAGAGGCTTCTAATAAGAATCTATTGAAAATCTTGCACCGTACAGTTAATAAAATAGGAAGAGACCGGCATCTCATGATCAATTCAGCTCTTTGGGCTTACAGAACAAGTATCAAAATGCCCACTGGGGCTACTCCTTTTGCTTTAGTTTATGGGTCTGAAGTAGTACTGCCTATTGAGGTTGAAATCCCATCACTAAGAATCATAATCCATGGTCTAGTAACTGATGATGACTGCATAGTGTCTAGGTTGCAAGAACTTGAACTACTAGATGAGTGTAGACAAGAAGCATATGATCATCTCAGAGTATATCAGAAGAGAATGTCTAGAGGCTACAACAAGAAAGTTAGACACAGAGAATTTCAAGTTGGCGATCTAGTCTTGAGAGAGAATCCTAAAAATCAATCACATAGAGAATGCAAGGGGAAGTTTGAACCCAACTGGTTGGGTACCTTTGTAATCACTGCTACTTTTGGCTCTAGTGCCTATCAACTCTCAATGAATGAAGGAGAATAGCTCTGAGAACCAATCAATGTTCTCCATCTAAATAAATTCTATGCCGAAGGCATTCAATCTATGGTAAAATGTCTTAAAAAAATCTTTAAAATTGGAAAAAAGTCCTTAAAAAAATGAACATCTTGGTGAAAACCTAGCAATAGGCACCTTCATGATTCACAAAAAAAAAGTAAAAAATATCAAAAATATCAAAAAAATTGGGAAAAATGAAAAAATACAAAAAAATGAGAAAAAGAAAAAGTGCCTTGGTGAAAACCTAGAAACAGACACCTTGGTAGCAAAAATAGAATCTCTGCCAAGATGGTGAAAACCTGGCAAACGGGTGCCACTTGTTTCAAAATGCTCCATTTATCAGCTCAATCTTGGTCTTTCCCAACTATCAGTCTTGCTTTAGTTTGTACATATCTCCCAATTTGTTTTCAATAAGTCAGTTTGTACACCAATCAGCTCAAGCGTCAGTATCCTATCAATGTTAAAACTTGGGGGCAATTTATGTCATATCCTATGGCCTCCAGTGTATCTTAGATGTATCATATCTAGTCAACATCCTTTGAAGCTTCATCTGAGTCAGTCAGTCAGTCTTGTCTCTAGAAAAGATTTTGCATCTACGACATCGCAATCAAACATCAAACACAAAACTAAACACAATCGGTGCTTTTACATGCTTTTATCTCCTTGTATGCTTACTGATTCGCATTGAGATTTTTGCATATTGTTTCCTTTGAGCTCTTCGATGATGTCCTTTATAGGATTTAGAGAGTGATGACTGGGGGCATAATCTTTTCTTTGTCTTCTGCTTGTATGTGAAAATTTAACAACTTTGGAAATTCTGGATTGAAATGGTGTCCGACTATAAGAGCCTCTATCTCGAATTGGATGGCCATGCGTACGTCAACCATTGATACCCAAAATATCCAAGGAAGTTTGATCTAACTATTGTCTTTTTGAGTGAGTTCTTTCTCCTATTTTGAAATGTGATCTTACCTAAGGATGTGAACGATAAAGGGTCACTACAGTTAATTCACATTGGATTTAGAATGATCTCTTGATTGTTTGCTGTGTTTGAATGCAAGGCGTATTCTGGTCATCACAATGCTTATTTTTTTATGCTTATAGAAATTGAAATATCAAAATGGACATGATATTCAGGTCATCTTGGCATTTATACCTTTGTGCTTATATCTAATCCGACATTTTGAAAACAAAATCAATATTCATATATCCATGGTTTCCTAATCAGTGGGTGTTGTATTGATTCCTGCGCATACAAATCGATATGCATATGTCTATGGTTTCATAACTAGTGGGCATTGTATTGATTTATCCAGTTACCTAAAAATTCAATGATGAGAATGATCAACACATGATTAGTGACTAGGTCTTAGGTTGCATTTCATTTTGCTTGGTTCTTTGCATCATGCATGTTTGCATGATCTCACAAATGGCTAAACAAACTGCAATGCTTAAACAATTCTTTAAATGTCTCTTTAAATCTAACAAGACCTGAATCTCACATGAAGGTTCCTCCAATGAAACAACAAGTAGAATCTTTTTTCAGGATCAAAATCAAAATTTGAGATCATTTATATTATTCGCTACTTGCATAATCAACCTTCAATCATCACAAAAATCCAGTATTCAACTTAACTAATTATCTTCCATCAAACTATCAAAATTTTGACTTGGTCAACTATGGTCAACTCATGGTTTAACCTAGTATAACTTGGTCTTTTGGACCTCCAAGCGATGCAAAATGCATTCTTGAATGTGTTTAACCACTTCTTACATCAATTAACATGCTTCTAAACTATTCAACGCTAACTTTTCTTGTCAGATTTCCATTTTAATCTCGAAGGGGGCATGGTATTGTACATCATTCAAAGTTTGTAATCTAAATTTGAAATCATATCTTTCCTCAGTAAATTAAGACAACAACCACATCTAGTTGTTGATTCATAAAAAATACCTCATCACTTGAGGAAAATCAATCATCGCTCAGGGCATATCAGATTCATTGAGATCCATATCAATCTGGTATTCTCTTAATCTTGTAAACCATATCAGTCTTTTGTAACCATTAGTTCATTAGTGTTATTTCCTTGGTTCTTCATAACTAATAGGTTCAGATGTCATACCAATGTGATTCTTATCAACAATCGGGTTTGGAATTAGTCACTCACTTCTTTGCAATCATAAGGTTCAGAATCAAGTGTTTTGACACTTTTGAGCAATCATTGGTTCATTAATGTTACAGTTAACATTATCTTTGGTCATTCAGGACCTATTATCTTCATATCAAATTTCCATCAGTTTTTGTTTCATATCAATTTTAATTTCAAACATCAATTTCAACATCATACACAGACTGTCTTTGAACCACTGCGCTTCACACAACAATTCAAAGAGGGGAAAAATGTAATACCCCAAAAATGGCCTATAGGTTCATTAACCTCCTATATTGACACATCGAATGAAATCAACATCAAAGTCCTAGCCTAAGGCACATCTGAACATTATCGAATCTTAATTGATTATCATAAATTCTGCATGGGGGAATATTCCTAGTAATATTCCTAATCATCTTAATTATCTTTAATTTAATGATTATTTGGTGATAAAGGTTCCTCCAACTAAACTTCAGTAATCTAAATTTAGATTATAGAAATTTAGATTTATAGAGACATTTGAGGAATTGTTTAAGCATTGAAGTTCGTTTAGCCATTTGTGAGATCATGCAAACATGCAAGATGCAAAGAACCAAGCAAAATGAAATGCAACCTAAGACCTAGGACCTAGTCACTGATCATGTGTTGGTCATTCTCATCATTGAATTTTTAGGTAACTGGATAAATCAATACAATGCCAACCAGTTATGAAACCATAGACATATGAATATCAATTTGTATGTGGAGGAATTAATACAACACCCACTGATTAGGAAACCATGGATATATGAATATTGATTTTGTTTTCGGAATGTCAGATTAGATATAAGCACCAAGGCATAAATGCCAAGATAACCTGAATATCATGTCCATTTTGATATAGAAATTTGTATAAGCATCAAAACATAAATGTCATGAGGACCAGAATATGCCTTGCATTCAAACACAACAAACAATCAAGAGATCATTCTAAATCCAATGTGAATTACTCGTAGTGACCCTTTATCGTTCACATCCTTAGGTAAGATCACATTTCAAAATAGGAGAAAGAACTCACTCAAAAAGACAATAGTTAGATCAAAATTCCTTGGATTTTTTAGGTATCAATGGTCGAGGTATGCATGGCCATCCAATTCGAGATGGAGGCTCTTATAGTTGGACACCATTTCAATCCAGAATTTCCAAAGTTGTTAGATTTTCACATACAAGTAGAAGACAAAGAAAAGATTATGCCCCCAATCATCACTCTCTAAATCCTATAAAGGACATCATCAAAGAGCTCAAAGGACACAATATGCAAAAATCTTAATGTGAATCAGTAAGCATATAAGGAGATAAAAGCATGTAAAAGCACAGATTGTGTTCAATTTTGTGTTTGATGTTTGATTGCATTGTCATAGATGAAAAATCTTTTCTAGAGACAAGACTGATTGACTAACTCAGATAAGCTTCAAAGGACACTAACTGGATATGATATGTCTAAGATACATTGGAGGCCATAGGATATGATATTGATTGCCCCCAAGTTTTAACATTGATAGGATACTGACGCTTGAGCTGATTGGTGTACAGACCGACTTATTGAAAACAAAATGGGAGATATGTACAAACTAAAGCAAGACTGAAAGCTAGGAAAGACCAAGATTGCACTAATAGATGGAGCATTTTGAAACAAGTGGCATCCGTTTGCCAAGTTTTCACCATCTTGGCAAAGATTCTATTTTTGCTACCAAGGTGCCTGTTTCCAAGTTTTCACAAAGGCACTTTTTCTTTTTCTCATTTTTTTGTATTTTTTCATTTTTCCCAATTTTTTTGATATTTTTGATATTTTTTACTTTTTTCTTGTGAATCATGAAGGTGCCTATTGCTAGGTTTTCACCAAGATGTTCATTTTTTAAGGACTTTTTCCAATTTTAAAGATTTTTTTAGGACATTTTACCATAGACTGAATGCCTTAGGTGTAGAATTTCTTCAGATGGAGAACGTTGATTGGTTCTTGGAGCTGTTCTCCTTCAGTCATTGAGAGTTGATAGGCACTAGAGCCAAAAGTAGCAGTGATTACAAAGGGACCCAACCAATTGGGTTCAAACTTCCCCTTGCATTCTCTATGTGATTGATTTTTAGGATTCTCTCTCAAGACTAGATCGTCAACTTGAAATTCTCTGTGTCTGACTTTTTTGTTGTAGCCTCTAGACATTCTCTTCTGATATACTTTGATATGATCATATGTTGCTTGTCTATGCTCATCTAGTAGTTCAAGTTCTTGCAACCTAGGTACTATGTAGTCATCATCAGTTACTAGACCATGCATTCTGATTCTTAGTGATGGGATTTCAACCTCAATAGGCAGTACTACTTCAGACCCATAAACTAAAGTGAAAGGAGTAGCCCCAGTGGGTGTTCTGATACTTGTTCTATAGGCCTAGAGAGCTAGATTGATCATGAGATGCCAGTCTCTTCCTATTTTATAAACTATATGGTGCAAGATTTTCAATAGATTCTTATTAGAAGCCTCTGCTTGTCCATTCCCTTAAGGATAGTAGATAGATGACCAATGTTGTGTAATCTTGAACTTAGCACATAAATCATCTAGATCTTTGTTCTTGAATTGTCCACCATTATTTGTGATTATGGAATGAGGTATCCCATATCGGCATATGATATAGTTCAATATAAACATAGATATTTGTTTTCTAGTTGCTTGTGTCAAAGGGACTGCCTCTACCCATTTTGTAAAATAATTTGTAGCTGTGATTATATGTGTATGTCCATTAGAAGAATGAGGATGTATAGCTCCTATAAGATCAAATGCCCATTGGTGAAAAGGCCATTGTGTAGTAAGGGGAATTAGATCTCTCCCTTGAGCATGAAAAAAAGTTTCCATGCACTTGGCATTTTTGACAGTTCTTAGCAAACTTGATAGACTCTTTCTCCATTTCAGGCCAATAGTACCTAGCCCTAATAAGTTTTTGAGATAGTGTTAAACCATTTGAGTGTGACCCACAAATACCATCATGGACTTCCTCTAACGCATGTTGAGACTCTTCCCATTCTAAACATCTAAGTAGCATACCATCTAGACCTTGTTTGTATAGATCATGACCAATGATGACATATTGGGATGCATTACGGATAAGGTATCTCTTTTCATGGTGGTTGAAGGTATCGGGAATGATTTGGTCTTGGAGATAGGAGAATAGGTTTTTGTATGTGGATGAATCATGACCAACAATAATGTAGATCATGTGGGTTTTAAGGGAATCATATGCAGGATAAGATAGTGCTTCCACTAGGAACTCATAGCGTAGCTCATGTTCAGGCTACTATAAAAAAGTAGATAGTGTTTCCATTGTGTCGATAGCCTTGTTCTCTATTCTAGGAATTTTCTCAAATGTGATAGATATGAAATACTTCTTTAAATCATCTACCATTCTCTTATAAGGAATGAGCTTTTCATCTTTAGTCTGGTACACATCATTGACTTGATGGATTACAAGTTGAGAGCATCCATGAATGTGTAGCTTTGTTACTCTCCATTCAATTGCTATTTTCATACCATTCAAAAGGGCTTTGTATTCTACAATATTGTTTGTGCAAGGGAACTTTAAGTTCAATGCTTTTGGGATTGAGTATCCTTGAGGAGTTATAAATAATATGCCTGCTCTTGATCCATTTTGTGTATAGGAGCCATCAAAGAATAACTACCATTCTCTAGAAGAAAGAGTCATGATAGATTAGTTTGAAAATTCCATTTGCATTGGTGTATCATCAATCATAGGTGCATCTGCTAATTGATCAACAATAACCTATCTTTTTATAACTTTTCTCTCAACATATTCAATGTCAAATTCACTTAAAAGCATGACCCATTTAGCTAATCTACCTATGAGGGCAGCTTTGCTTACTAAGTACTTGAGTGGATCAATTTTAGCTACCAAATGTGTGGTATGAGCTAACATATAATGTCTTAGTTTCTGTGATGCAAAGATCACAACTAGAAAAGCTTTCTCAATCATTGAATAGTTCTTCTAATATGAAACCAATGTTCTACTGATATAGTATATAGCTCTTTCATTTTTGTTCTCATCATGTTGTGCAAGCAATGCCCCCAGTGATGTATCTATAGCGGAGACATATAAGATCAAAGGTTTCCATGGAATGGGAGGCATCAAGAAAGGAGGATTTGATAGATACTTCTTGACTAATATTCTTCGAAGGTTGCATTTCCATTATAGCCTTAACTTTCTCTAGATCAACTTCAATGCCCTTCTTTGAAACTATGTATCCTAAGAGCTTTCCCAAAGTGACACCAAAAGCACACTTCTTGGGATTTAGTCTCAGACTAAATTTTTCCATTGTGTCTAGTATCTTGCTCAAGTCATTTAGATGTTCAGCTCTAATCATAGATTTTGCTAAAGTATCATCAACATAATCTTCCTTAGTCCTATGCATCATGTCATGAAAAATAGATGTCATGGGTCTTTGATATGTAGCACCCACATTTTTAAGCCAAAATGGCATGACATTCCAACAGAAGGTGCTCCATGCACATGTGAAAGAAGTTTTCTCTTGATCCTCTGCAACAATTTTTATTTGATTATATCTATAAAAACCATCCATTAAAGAATACATCTCAAAGCCCGCAGTCATGTCCACTATCATATCAATGTTAGGTAATGGAAAATCATCCTTAGGGCATGCTCTGTTGACATCTCTAAAGTCTGTGCACACTCTGATTGATTTATCTAGTTTTGAAATAGGTACAATAGTAGAGATCCACTCCTCATAATCAATAACTCAGATGAATCTGGCTTTCAAGAGATTCTCTAATTCAACTTTTACCAAGAGTGCAACATGAGGATGCATCTTTCTCAATTTTTACTTAACAGGTTTGACATTTGGAGCTATAGACAAATGGTGCATTATAAGATCAGGATCCAACCATGGCATATCTAAATATTTCCATGTGAAGTTGATCTTCTTTTTTATTAGGAATGTTGTAAATTTTTTCTTCTCTTCTTCTGATAAAGAATGTGCTACATGAATCAACTATGGTTCTTCTGTTGTTCCCAAGTTGATGGATTGAGTGGGCTCAATTAGAACTAGAGATCTATCCTATAAATGACTCAGAAGGACATCAAATATCAAATCCTTAGGCACCACATAGATGTTTTCACCTTTGGATATGTCTTTTATTTTTACTTTTGTAGGTTCTGAGATTGCCACAAAGTGGTTTTCACCCTCAAAACTCCTTTTCTTTTTATTATTATTCTTATTTTTCTGACTAAGATACTTGATGTACGACTCCATCATGCTAATGCTCAGTTCATTGATGGAAGTCCTCATAGGCTCAATTGCATTGAGGTAGAAAGCAAGGGCATAGTCATTCAGGAAGGTTTAAATACCATGGCTCGGATTTGTGGAGGTTTGATCAAGAAGTTCAGGATGTTGGATAGTCAAAATGGGGAAAGATTGGGAGATAGTGCTTATGGATATGGATCTATCATCATTGGTCCTAACCTAACACTCAATTTCAAAGGTGATATTACAAATTAAGACATTCAATTCATGAATAGGCTCAATGTCATTGTGGGAGTCCAATTCAACCATAGGTGGATCAGACTCAATAAGTTCATTATTTCACTCTAGACTTACATTGGGTTTAAGTGCATATTGGTGAATAACATCAACATGTTTCTCTATAATAAGCTCATCTTCTTTTGGAATGGATCCCCATTCATAGTCATTAGATTCTTCATCTATGCCTCTAGGAAATCTAAGAACATGAGTAAAGTCAAGATGAATACCCCAAGAAGGGTTACCCTCAAATTTTGATTTGAATTCATACTCATGGGAATCTATCTCAAAATGACTACCACCTTCCTCTTTGTCTGTTTCATTGTCTTCAAGATTAGTTGGTTCTTGTGTTGCAACTATCTCTTGCTCTATAGTAGGTTCTTGTGTTTCTACTACATTAACTCTTTTGATTGGATCATCTTCAACATCAAGAAGGTTTTTTATTTCTTTAGGGAAACACTCATAAGGAATAAGTTCTGAGATGTTTGCTTCACTATCTGATGGTTCAGTTTCTTCCTTCTTAAGAAGGGGTTTCCCTGGTGTGATCTACTCTATGACCTGAGAACAATTACCTTTAAGGTGGAAGGGTTTCTTTTTAAAGCTAACAGTATCTTTGTTTTCCCTACCAGTATGTGAAATAGGTGTCACAAGATCTTTTCCCTTGACTCCTAGAGGTCCTTTACCTGAATATCCCATCTTAGCTATCAGTTTATCTCCTAGACCATATGTCTTAGAAGGGATTTCTGATACTGTAGAATCACTAGTTTGAACAACTTGAGATTCAGGTTCATCTTTGTATAGCCATGCAAGCATAGCTTCATCCTCTTCAAATTCCTACTTGGAGATTTGTTCCGCTAAAAAATTCTTTTTATATGCCTCAAGAGGTTCTTTAGAGTTTGGTTTGGACTATTTTGAAGACTACCCATAAGACTTAGGTGAGATAGGGAGAGATGTCAAAGATAAGACTGGCTCTATAGTATATTCTCCCATACCATTTTCTTTGATATTGACCTCTTTTTCAATGTCTTCCATTTTAGATGTGGATGCTTCCTGGGTTGGCTTAATGGAAGATTCTCTGTTATTAGGCACAAGTTTATCTACACTTTCCTTCAATGTATTACAAGTTGTAGATATATCCATTGGAATAGTGACCTCTACTCCTTCATAAGGAAATGTCAAGCATTGGTGGAATGTAGAAGGAATAGCCTTCATCTCATGTATCCATGGTCTCCCTAGAAGAATGTTGTAAGCCAAAGGTAGATCAAGAACTTGACAAATAGTATCTCTGATAACTGGACCTACTCTGATAGGTAAGACAATGGTGCCTTTGGAAGATCTTTCTTGTTCGTCATAGGATTTTATAGTTATTTTCTTTCTAGGATCAATAGACAATTCTAAAAATCCCAATTGTGTGACCAAGCTATAAGAACAAATGTTTAGGCTAGCGCCTCCATCTATCAACACATGTTTGACCCTACAGTTCTAGATCAAGACTTCTATGTGCAAGGGCTTGTTATGCAGGTGACTTAAGGAGTTGTCATCTTCCTTTGAAAAGGATATATACTGTGGAGACATAATATGTCCAACCATTGTCTGGAACCTATCTAAATCAAGGTCATCAGGAACATTGGATCCGAGCAAAGCTTTGTCTAGAATAGCTGTATGAGCTAGAGATATTTGAAGCAACTCAAACATGGAGATGTTTGCATTAGTGTGTTGGAGTTGTTGAACAATGCTATAAGATGTCAGCCTTGTATCTTTAGGATTGGAAGATTTAGAAGCAGCCTTCTATTTGGAACCGGAAGAAAGATTGAAGGGCATCTTAGGGACATTTGATGAATCTGGGATTTTTCCATTCAGATGTGCTTGAGCTTGTGATCAAGTAACTGCATTAGCTAAAGTATGATCTCTATCTCTTCACACAATTGTGATGAAATTGCAATTCTCAGAGGGACAAGGTTTGATCATATTGATAACAACATTATTTCCAGGGTATGCATAATTGACCTTTGCCCCCATATTAGATTGAGAAGATGAAACTTCTTGACCATGTTTCAAAAATCATTTAGTGAATGTTGGATGATCATTATTACTCTTATGATTTTCAATCGTGATGTCTCCCTTATCAATCAGATCTTGAATAGTATGTTTCAAGCATAAACAGTTATTAGTTTTGTGACCTTTACCCTGGTGGAAATCATAGAATTCATTCTCTCTCCACCATTTTGGTTTAGGGTCAGGATCAAATTGTCATATCTCAGGAAAAGTGATGATTTTATTAGCCAACAAAGTTCTCATAGCTGATTCCAAAGATTCTCCTAGAGGAGTGAACTTTCATTTATTATTTGTGGACCAAGATTTGTATTCTGGCTTCTTTCGAGATGGTTCAGACACCTTTTTCTTTGAGGCTTTGATGGCTTGGGTACCAATAGTTAGATTGAAAGATGGTGCCTTTGATGGTGCACAAATTGTATCAACAACACCATCTATGACAATGCCTTTATTCTTGTTCCAATTTTTGTTCTTGTCTTTAGAACTGGATCCTGAATCATACTTGTCCTTTTGAAGTGTGATGTCTCCTTTTTTCACAAGTACCTTTTAAATTTTGATCACATTGTCTACCATCTTATCAAAACATGTATGATCTTGCATTTGTAAAGGGTAGTTGATCTCTGGGACAAGATTATTGATGAAGATTTCCAACTTCTTAGTTTCTGGAATAGGCCTAGCATATAGAGAGAATTTATTCCTCCATCTCTTGAGAAATGTCAGGAATGGTTCTCTTGGATATTGCTTGAGATTGCAGATATCAATCATGGTGACTGGATGTTGAATGTTGTAGGAGTATTGCTGATAGAACAATTTGATCAACTATCTCAAAATTTTTGATAGTAGAAGGCAATCTAGAGAGCCAATGAATGGCTACTCCTCCTAGAGATCAAGGAAAGAGACACATCAGATAGGTGGGTTCATGCATGAACTCCATAGATTGTGTACAGAATTCTCTAACATGATCTTGAGGATCAGAGTGTCCATCATACTTATCATATTTAGGCATCTCCACTCTTTTCGGGAATGGTGGCATATACAAGTCTTTGTCAAATGGAAAAGGACATAGAGCCTCCATGGAGAACTCCTTGGGTTCCTTTTCTTTCTCAAGTTTATTAACTTTGACTTGCATGGCATGCATCTATTTCATCATAGCTGTGAGTGGAGTTTTTTCCTCATGTGTAATGATATCTTCAACATTAAAGTTGGGAGGAAGTTTAGCTCCTTGATGAGCTAATTGTAAAAAGTATGCCTCTCTGTCTTCTTTCAAGAAATGTTTCATCATTCTTTTGAAGTTATCATCATTTTGATATTGAGCAATTTCAGAAGGTCTAGGTTCTTGATCTACACCATGTTGAGATTGAGCTCTTTGAGAGCCAAAGTTTGTCCCTACTTGAGACATGGTAGGAGTTCTCCCTGGGATAGATTGAGGAGGAGTTTGTTGATTACCTCCGTGAGTTGATGAAGGAGGAATGTAACGAGATTTCAATCAAAAATTTCCAAGACCATCATCTTCGTAAAGACCAAAATTATAGAGCTGCTCAAGAGTTGGAGCTTGGAGAGTATTCAAAGGCATGATATGGGATATTTCTCCAGATTTCTTGTGAGAGGAAGCTCTAGTTTCCACCATTAACCTTGGATTAAACAAAAGAATGTGATGAAGACAAATGAAGAAAGATTTGATTGAAGAAGATCAAATGATGCAACCTTGTCAAGGTTTTATTGATTGAAGCTTAGATTAGATGTAAATGAAGGAGACTATGCCCTGGATGTATGGGTAGATGACCAAAAGATAGTGGACATGAGTTCAAAACACTTAGTCATTTTGATGATTGATTGAAGATTGATAGTTATGACAAGGTTTTGACACAAGATGATAAAGACTCAAATCAATTAAACATAAGGCTAAACTGGATTCAAAAGGACACATTAGGAAAATGATTAGATTTTTAGTTGTTGCTACTCTATTCCTGACACAGTGATTTTCTTGACAGACCCTAGAAATAGGCTGGAAAAGCTGGGTCTCTGATAGTTCTGACAACTTTCTGGCAATTTTTCAAGATTTCTCAAATGACTTTCTGTAGGCTTGTACGATAGTAAGTATAGCATGAAACGACAATTGACAAACTTGTATGACTATTGAAAAACTTGTATGATAGTTGATAGTAGGATTTTTGACTTTTTAGAATTGATTGGCAACAAAACTCGTACAATAATGTACTATATACCATACGACAATCTAGGGGTTCTAAAATGACAATAGCCAAAATTCATAAGACTTTCTGACTTTACAAGATGACTTTTGACTCTAGAAAGGTGTTTGACATTAGACTTTGTAATTTTTGAGGTTTTTAGTTTCAAATTATTCACAAAATTGTTTGTCCAGATTTGAAGATTGTAGCAGATTGATTCATTCTTAGTAACTAGATAGATAAACAGGCATGCAAAACATCAAGCAAGTGATTTCAAGCATGTCTGAAAACAATGAACAAGGGACAAATCAACCCTGTGTTGGAACAAGCAAGTGACAGAATTGTACTAATCCTTAGGAATGCTAACAGTGTATGTTTCAAAAAGTTTTGCAATAATGCATATATTCCTAGAAAATGAAAATTTGGCCTCACTAGGGTTTTTAGTAATGGTCTGACTCTGCAACTTTTGTGATCTCAAGAGGGTGAACTCCAATCCAGGGGCACTGAGGTTTTGACATAGTCTGAGAATTTAATCAATCAGGAGCTGCTAGGGAGATCTGACAGCCCAACAAGAGACCACACTTATGAAGATTTCCTCCACAAGGAAATTTATATAGTGGTTATTGCTACCACAGTGAAAATGGCTATTACTGCTTGAGGTTCCGTCAACATGGTTGACCCAATTAAGGGAATGTCCACTATGGTTAACCCTCTCTAAAGGTGACTCACAAAAGATACCACATGGAGACTATGTTGGCAAAATGGTCAATGCTCCCCTCGGGATTTGTGACATGGCTTAACCACCTCCTGTGTCTTCTATAAGTCTAGTGGTTGTATTGAGCATTAACAGGTTGATCTTTTGGTGCAACGGTAACCGCTGCTTGTAACAAGTGGTATCAGAGCTTGGTCACAGGTTCAAATCCCCTTGGGTAACACTGAGGGGGAGATTGTTGGCAAAATGGTCAACACTCCCCTTGGGATTTGTGACATGGCTTAACCACCTCCTGTGTCTTCTATAAGTCTAGTGGTTATATCAGGCATTAACAGGTTAATCTTTTGGTGCAATGACAATCGCTGCTTGTAATAGACTAGTTCCAGATTCAAGGATCTGAGTTTCTAGTACTACCCAAAAAAGGGAGTAGAGCATAATCCTCTACCCTTTTCACTTTTAACCCAAACAAAGTAGATAGATTAATCCGACATGCTAAGACCAAGATTATCTCACAAAGATCTATGATATCAACCACTCATGATCTATCAACCTCTTTGGAGAGAGAATGTATCAATCAAAAGCTAAAGATGCACAAATCTAGTAGAACATGAGACTCTCTCAGTAACCTCCCTACCTACAAGGGTTCCTTCATTGAGAAGAGTTTCACTGGAACCATGAATAGTGTTCATAGGGCCTATTTACTGTGTAACAAAGATGCTGAAAAGAAAATCTATGTTCATTTTTATAGCCCAAATGAAATCTGTGATATGAGAGCAATAAAGGTCACCCAAGCTTGACATGCAAGAGTTCTTTTTAATCCCAAATTGAAATGTTATTAGCTGAAAAGATTACCTGAATTCCTCGCAATGTGCTTAGTAGATTCTAACCTATTTTTAGCAATTCTCACGCTTTTGCCCAATCAAAATCAGCAGAAATCAATCAGAAAGAATAAATTTCAATTGTTAATGTTAGCTGTCAGTCCAAATCAGGAAAACTGCCTAAAAAAGTGAAATGACAATCAAAACCTGGCACTAAAACTCGTACAACAGTGGGTTAGCTCCTAGACGATAGTCCAGAAACTCGTATGACACTAGGTATTAGAACATATGACAAAAGAGCTTCCAAACGAAACTTTGATTCTAATGGTATGATCCTTGATCAAATAAACTATTGTACGATAGTGGGTATCCTTTGATACAAGTTTCTAATAAAAAGTGTATGAAAATTGTACGGACATAAATTAAAAATCATAGCTCGGAATAGAAAATGACAAGAAGATGATAGAAATTGATAGAATTGAATGGAAACCCATTTCAGGGCCCCACGATGGGCACCAGAAATGTGTGTGTGAATTTTGTACCTAGATGTAGACACAACACTTCAGTAAAACATTAGAGGTTAGTTAAAATCAAAATCATGTAGTAAAATGGAAACTAATCTAGCCAAGTGATTTACTACCTTCTAGAGGATGTGAGTATGTATTCTCAGATTGGACCAAGATCAATGACCTTGACGACACCTAAATGAAGGATTTGAATGCAAAATCTAGATATGAAATGAATGAAAATTAATCTATATGTTTGGTTTTTCTATGCAATTATGATGAAAAATGATATGAAATCTAATCTATATGAAAAACTGATATGCAATGATTCTAAGAATTGATATGAAAAATAAAATTGATCTCACAAACGTGGTTGATTCGCAAAGATTCTTCAGATACCAATTCGCCAGCATAAGTTTGCAAAATTCTAAGATCCTTTGTGAAGAGCTGAAGCCTTGATTTTATAGAAATCCAGGGCTTTGGGGATGCATGGAAAAAGCCATAAATCACTCTACTTGATTTTTGAGTCAACAAGGAATTAAAGATAGTTAACTCACAAAAAATCATTCAAAAACAACTTTTTGATTTAAATTAGAAGTTGAGATCAGCTTTCAACTCAAAAGAGAGTTGAGTTTATTTTTAAAACAACTTGAATTGATTTTTTGATTTAAAGTTTAACTATTTTTTGGATGTGCATAATTAATTATGAATTAAATAAATAAATAAAGTGATTTATCCTCAACTTAACTGATTTAAAAAATAAAACAATTGATTTATGGGTTAATCAATTATTAAATCAAACTTTTATTTAAAAGCTATATTATTAAATCTAACAATTGACATTAATTAATTAAATAAGAATTTAATCAATTAGTCATAGGATATTTGATTTATTGTCAAAATGAAATAATACAATTTAGGAATAAATATAATTAAATCTAATTAAATAATTAAGTGGTAGTATTAAATCTAATTAATTAAATATTTGGAATATTCAATTAATCAAATTTTAGGATAAATAAGATTTATTGCCAAATAATCATTAAATTAAAGATAACTAAGATAAATAGGAATATTACTAGAATATTCCCTGTTGTAGAATTTAGGATAATCAATTAGGATTCGATGATGTTCAGATGTGCCTTAGGTTAGGACTTCGATGTCGATTTCGTTTGAATTGTTGATATAGGAGGTTAATTTAAATCAGTTTCTATTTCATATCAATTTCAATTTCAAACATCAGTTTCAACATCATACACAGGCTGTCTTTGAACCACTGTGATTCACAGAACAATTCAAAGAGGGGCAAAATGTAATACCCCAAAAATGGGCTATAGGTTCATTAACCTCCTATATCAACACATCGAATGAAATCGACATTGAAGCCCTAACCTAAGCCACATCTGAACATTATCGAATCTTAATTGATTATCATAAATTCTGCATCGGGGAATATTCCTAGTAATATTCCTAATCATCTTAATTATCTTTAATTTAATGATTATTTGGTGATAAATCCTATTTATCCTAAAATTTTATTAATTGAATATTCTGAATATTTAATTAATTAGATTTAATACTGCCACTTAATTATTTCATTGGATTTAATTATATTTATTCCTAAATTGTATTATTCCATTTTGACAACATATCATAATTCCTATCATTAATTGATTAAATTCTTATTTAATTAATTAAAGCAAGTTGTCATATTTAATGATATTATTTGGAATAAAAGTTTGATTTAATAATTGATCAACCCATAAATTAATTGTTTTATTTTTAAAATCAATTAAGTTGAGGATAAATCACTTTATTTATTTATTTAATTCATAATTAATTGTGCACATCCAAAATGCAGTTGAACTCTAAATCAAAAAATCAATTCAAGTTGTTTTAAAAATAAACTCAACTCTCTTTTGAGTTAAAAGTTGATCTCAACTTCTGATTTAAATCAAAAAGTTGTTTTTGCATGATTTTTTGTGAGTTGACTATCTTTAATTCCTTGTTGACTCAAAAATCAACTAGAGTGATTTATGGCTTTTTTTCAGGCATCCCCAAAGCCTTGGATTTTTATAAAATCAAGGCTTCAGCTCTTCACAAATCATCTTAGAATTTTGCAAACATATGTTGGCGAATTGGTATCTGAAGAATCTTGCGAATCAACCACGTTTGTGAGATCAATTTTGTTTTTCATATCAATTCTTAGAATCATTGCATATCAGTTTTTCATATAGATTAGATTTCATATCATTTTTCATCATAATTGCATAGAAAAACCAAAAATATAGATTAATTTGCATTCATCTCATATGTAGACTCTGCATTCAAATCCTTCATTTAGGTGTCATCAAGGTCACTGATCTCGGTCCAATCTAAGAATACATACTCACATCTACTAGAAGACAGTAAATCACCTGGTTAGATTAGTTTTCATTTCACTTCACGATTTTGATTTTTGCTAACCTCTAATGTTTTACTAAAGTGTTGTGTCTACAACTAGGTACAAAATTCACACACACATCTAGCACAAGTAAGACTACTAAGACTCCTAAAAATCCAAGGTATGTAAAAAATAACCATCCTGAAAATCAAATTATTAGCAATACCAATCAAGGAGTGCTAACTAGATCAAAAGTTAGAGAAGAAATTTGTCTGATTTCTCAAGTTGAGCCAAAAAATAGAGACAAAGCCTTTAAAGATGAATCATGGATAAATGCTATGAAAGAAGAATTGGATTAGATAAAGAAGAATAATACTTGGGAATGGGTTCCTAGACCTAAAAATAAAAATGTAATAGGAACCAAATGGGTTTTTAGAAACAAAATGGATGAGGAAGGAATTGTTATAAGGAACAAAGCAAGACTAGTGTGTAAAGGATACTCACAACAAGAAGGCATAGATTTTGAAGAAACATTTTCTCATGTTTCCAGAATAGAGGCAGTAAGATTGTTCGTATCTTATGCACATAAAAAGTTCAAAGTGTATCAGATGGATGTTAAATCTACATTTTTGAATGGAGATCTTGAAGAAGAAGTTTATATAGAACAACCACATGGATTTCCTCTATGCAAAGATAAAGACATGGTGTGCAAATTGAAGAAAGCTCTGTATGGATTGAAGCAAGCCCCTAGGGATTGGTATGCAAGGTTAGACAAGTAACTACTTGGGCTTGCATTCAGAAAAGATAATGTAGACAATAATCTGTATTTAAGAACTACTGAAGATGGAATCCTGATAGTAGAAGTATTTGTGGATGACATTATCCCTGGAGGTAATGATGAGCTATGTAAGAAATTTTCTAAAGAGATGGAAAATGAATTTGAGATGTCCATGACAGGTGAAATAAAATTCTTTCTTAGATTGCAAATAACTCAGAATGAGAATGGTATTTTTATTTCTCAAACCAAGTATCTCAAAGAATTGCTTAAGAAATTTGGAATGGAAGATTGTAAACCAGTAGGAACACCTATGGTGACTGGTAACAAGCTAACAATTGATGATGAATCAAAGTATGTTTTTCAGACTTTGTATAGATCAATGGTTGGAGGACTACAATATCTGACTCACGCCAGACTAGGTATTTCTAATGTTGTTGGAATTGTGGCTATATTTCAAGCGGAACCCAAAGAAACACATATAGCTACTATGAAAAGGATACTGAGATATCTAAGAGGAACCATAGATTATGGCTTATGGTATGACAAAAATGATAGCTTTGAACTTCATGCTTATATTGATGCTGATTGGGCAGGAAATATTGATGACAAAAAAAATACCAATGGTGGTGCATTTTTCCTTGGGAAAAAGTTGGTTTCTTGGCTAAGTAAGAAACAAGATTGTATAGCACAATGTAGTGCTGAATCAGAGTATGTTATTGTTGCTATAAACTACACTCAGATTGTTTGGATGAAACAAATGCTGACATAAATTGGAATAAATTTTAATGAGGTTGTGGTTATCCATTGTGATAACACCAGTACATTAAATATGTCAAAGAATCTGGTGATGCACTAAAAAACTAAACTCATTTCTATCAAGTATCTCTTCTTTAGAGACAAGATGGCCCAAAAAGAAATCAAACTAGAATATATTAGTACAAAAGACAAGATTGCAGACATCTTCACAATGCCACTACCAAAAGATACCTTTGAATATCTTAGAGGTATGCTAGGGGTTTAGGCCCCTTCTAGTCAGAACTAAATGAAGCAGAGGTACATCAGTCCAAAGGTATTCAGAGCCTTATCACTATCTAGACTTGATGTAGGGATCTAGACCTCAGGGAGAGTAATCATAGAGGAAAGTTTATCTATGAAGGTCACCAAACCCTCATGGTACCCTTTGCCATTGTTGTCAAAGGGGGAGTGTTTCTATGAGAAAATTCCTACTATATGGGGAAAGTGTTTGGTTGCATGACTTTCGATTGATATAACTATGGGATAAGATTTTCCCATATGTTGACATCAATGCCAAAGGGGGAGATTATTGGATATTGCTAATTCATGGAGAGGTGATTAAGACATTCAATATGTTCAATCACCATGTTACTAAATGGGCACTATACTATTGTCATTTATGTTTTGTCACTGATGTCAACATATGTTTCTGAGAGAAGAACAAGCTAGTTAGCACAGTGTACAAACACTATATAGATGTTTTAGATGCTATGAAGTTTTATGAGAGTTTAGGTGGATTTTGTGATCTTATATTTGAGATTTCATCATTAGATATTTCATATTGAGAGAGATACAGATGTTTTAGTGAAGACTAGTCACTAGACTGTGACAGTGAGAACTAGCAGAGTTAGTCTATGAGTTTTTGGTATATCTTTCAGAGGATTTGGATTCAAGGTATGTGAGATTGAAGGATGATAGACAAGGGAATAGAGGATTTTCATTGGTCATCACAAGGTATGAAGTGATTGGTGACATCATCTGTGGCATGTGTTTTGGTGATGGTTTATTCTGAAGCTGACTTAGGAGATGAAGCATGTGTTTTTTTCTGGCGAGCATAAATTAAGAATGTCGGTCCTTAATTATTGTATGATAATCATTGTATACTTGTTCTAGATACCATGTGTATCTTAGCAAGGGTTTATGTAATTATTTGTAAGTAGGAAAGCCTCATGGGCCGACTTGATCATGGTAAATTGTAATAAGGTTTATATAAAGAGTCTTCTTTGGAAAAGATATGGATGGAATAGATGTGATATGAAGAGGTTGTGAAAGCTACAAACTGGTGTCTGCTATATGTAGAGTAGAGGTTTACTAGTGTACTTCATTGGAACTAATCAAGAAAAGATAGTTGCTGACAAAAAGTTCAAAAGATTGTATATTTCTTAATATACACCTCTTGCAAACTAGTGAGTTTTGAAGGTGGATTTAACCTTCTTTGGACAGTGAGCCTTTGGCAGTGAGCCCTCTCTTTACTCTTGACTCCTAACAGGGTCTATCCTCTAACAAGGACTATATATTGTAATGTTTCAATAAGCTCCTAATAGGGTTATATCTTCTAACAAGGATAACTATACTCTCAGTACATCATTTGTGGCTGCTAATTGCCATCGAGTTTTTTACCTTTAACAGGGTTTCCCCAAAAGCAAAATATTGTGTTATTGTGTTGGCATTCATTGTGTTCATTGGATGATATTGTAGAGCTTAAATTTTAAAGTTTAATATTCTGTTATACAAGTGATTCAGCTCCCCTCTCAGTTGTATTATGGACTATTATTCCTAACAAGGTCATCATTCACACACCAACTTTGGTAGTTTCTCTGAATACCAACAGACAAAGATGCAACTCAAAGGGAACTCACCATGAGAAGAAACAATTTCTGGCACTATTTTCCTTCTTTTTTGTTACAATTTAAATATATTTTGTATTCTAGTGCAAGTCACTATCAAAACCATCTAAAACTTGTTGCATCCTTTTCTCAATGATTCCAAGATGGTTTTTCTATATGTAGTAAGTTCTAAGTGACACCAAAAGGTGGTGAATTACTCAGTGTGATAGGATTGTTTGGATTTAGTGTTTTGATTCTAAGAAATCTTAGATTTTTAAATGTACTAATGCAAGACATTTATTAATGAAAATATACTGAAGTTCCATGAATATATTTTGTCTTCATAAATGAATTTGATTTCTTTGTGTATTTAATCTATAAGGCAATTTAGATACATCTTTCTACGAGGTAGATAGTGGGGTTTAATCTTGAGTTCCTTCAAGGGAGGGGTAAATCTTGAGTGAGGTCTCAGAGATTTCAGTGTTTGTGAATGAATTTGATGATATAATTTATAAATGAAAGGATAATTTGTAAGGCATTTTATCTAGGGTTTGAGATTATTTGAATTAAAAGGTTTTCTATCGATGTATGTTTATTGACTCTAATGCCCTAGGATTTGGCACTGGTCATTTCTTAGGTTGCAATGTTTTCACAATCAATCAAATATAAATGATGATTTACTTTAAAGTTTTGTGAGAGTTATATGTTTAGATCTATATCAAGCATACATATTACATTTGTGATATTTTAAGAATTCAATCTGATAGGTATACCCACCTGTAGCTGAAAGCTCAAAGTGAAGAAGGACTTAGATCCTTAAATACCTTAGTGTTTATTATTGTTGCATCTATTGGGACTACATGAGTTAAGAATTAGAGGTTTTCTGATTAGTTTTGATCATCTACAATTTTGAACACTAATAGATTGCTTTACAAGTTTCAGATAATTTTTTGTTTCATCTTGATGGGTGCAATACACCTCAAGAGATGTGGGCTAAATTTGAGAACTTAGTTGGTACCATCAATGAGTTCAAAGAACTTTAGATTGAGGTAGAGATTATCTCCCTTGTACCTGATTCTTTTCCATCCATTGAGGGCTTCTTGATGAAGTTCAAACAATAGAGATCTTTGTTACACACGTGGAAAGAATAAGACTGATAAAGAGTGCATTTATATCTAATTCTATCTAAGCTTCGAGGAAACTTTTAGATTTTCTCTTCTACCTTCCACTCTACCATAGATGCTTTGGGAGATAGATTGACCATACCCACTTTTGTGGTGTTTTGTGATCATTTGACTACAGAGCAAGCCAAAATTACCCAATTGGAATCTCTAATAGAATCAAAGAACCAAACATTGGTTGCCCATCCACCTAAGGGAAAGTAGAAGAAGAAGCCCAAGCCCAAGATAGATTCATCTAGTAGTGAATCCAAGCTACCTCCAAAATCAAATCCCAAGAAATCTTCTCAGAAAGGAAAAACTTCTACATCTGGCGAGTCTTCCTCCAAGAGTATGAAGTACATAGGTGATCCTTGCAATTTTTGTGGCAAGGAAGGGCATCCAATTTCAAGGTGTTGGAAATGACTTGAGGCTCTAGAAGAAGTCATGCAAAAACATATTATTGTTTCTCTAAAGCCTCTACCTTCTTCCATAGGTAAAGGAAATGCTCTTTATGCTCAAGCTTTATCTTCCACTACCTCATGGATCATTGATTCAGGTGCTTCACACCATATGTAACACTCACCTAGATCGGTTACCTCACTTTCTTAGAGTGTTACTACATAGATTGAAGTTGGTCACTCAATGCTACTTTCAATTATAGGTTCTGGAATTGTTTCATTAGATGGTTGTTCTCTACAAGATGTTCTTTTGGTTCCGACCATTTCTAGGAATGTCCTGTCTATTTATCAGATTTGTCATTTTGGCTCTGGTAAGACAATTGAGTTCTGACCACATGATGTGGATATTCAAGACCTCCATGTTCTTGATTTGGTTGTTGCTAGTTAGGAGTGTTGTTTCAAAGACTCACTTATAGAGGTTTGATGGCTTCGAGAGATTTGATTCCTTTGATGTTTCTCTTGTTTCTCATGTAGACATAGTGAGAAAGCTTTTGCATGAGCATTTTGGCCATGTCAACTACAAATATCTACAAGAGATGAGCACATAGGAGCTAGTGATTGGACTACCTTAGATCTCTTGTACTGACGGTGTTTGTCATGGTTGTATCCTTGGAAAAAATCACATAGATCCCTTTCTAATAGGTATACTCTCACATGCTATAGCACATTTTGAGTTGATCCACAGTGATCTTATGTAATTTCCCATCCTTCTTTTTTTGTGGCCTGATATGTACTCACCTTCATAGATGATTTCTCCAGATGCATATGGGTGTACTTCTTGAAGTACAAGTCTAATATCTTTGATCCATTTCAAATCTTTAAGAAATATGTACAAAAGTAATATGGTCTTTCTGTCAAGCATATATGCACTAAAAATGGGGGGGAATATGTGAATTAGTCTTTTAGAGATTTTTGTACTAAGCATGGTTTACAACATCAACTCACAGTTCCTCATACCCCTTAGTAAAATGAGATGACAAAGAGAAAGAATAGAACATTACAGGAGATGGCCAATTATATGCTATAGTCTTGAGCTATGAGTGCTTATTTTTGGGATAAGGCTATCAATTGTGCCAACTATATTCAGAATTAGATGCCTCACAAGGCATTACAACATTTAACTCCTGAGGAGGCTTGGACTCATGTCAAGCCTGATGTTTCTACATTCAAAGTTTTTGGTAGTGAGGCTTGAGAATTTATTCTAGATGCTCAAAGGAAAGACATGGAAAGGAAGATTCGATCACTTATATTTGTTGGCTACTATGAGGATGTGAAGGCATACAGGTTATTTTATCCCAATTCTAGAGAATTCTTATTTTGGAAAGACGTTCAGTTTGATGAGCACTATCCTTAGATGGATCCTCCATCATTAGCTTCTTCTTCACTACCTAGTACTTCATCTTCTCATCTACATGATTCTATATCCTAAGAGAAGGATTGAGATGACAATCCACCTTCCTAACCTCCACCTAATGTTTAGTGCATGCCCAAGTGGGCTCATGATATTGTAGATGTAGCTGGACCTTTGGCATGTGATCCTTCAAATACTCATCGCACTCATGCTCAAACTTATGGTATTGGTTTATTGATTCATGCTATTTTAGATGACCCTCAGAGGTTTTTGGAGGCAACAAGTCAACTTGAGTGGGATAGGGCTATAAATGTGGAGTACTCTTCTTTGATGAAGAATCACACTTAGGATCTTTGTCCTCTTCTGAAAGGAAGGAAGTTGGTTTGGTGCAAGTAGGTATACCATACCAATTTTTTTGTAAATGGTTCTAATGATACGTATATAAGGAACATCTTGTTGTGAAGGTATTTCATAGGTGGAGGGTATTGATTACTCCGAGACCTTTTCTCCTATTGCCAAAATGAATTCTATTTTCCTTGTACTCTCTCTTGCAGCTTCTTGGGGATGGACAATATATTAGATGGATGTAAAGAGTGCCTTTTTGCATGGGGACCTACATGAGGAGATCTATATGGAGTAGCCTCAAGGATTTATGGAAGACTCTTCTAAGGTTTGAAAACTTCAGGGGTCTCTATATGGTCTCAAACAAGCCCCTAGGGCTTGGTATGAGAAGACAAATTCTTTTTTTCTTGCCTCCCACTTCACATGCTATCATTTTTGGGTCTACAGGTTATCTTTAGATGAGATTTCCATACTCTAGCAGAAGTATGCTCTTGATATACTTTAGAGGTTCAACATGCTTTATCTCAATCCTGCTCCCACACCTTTTTAGTCAAGTGTTGTTTTATCTACCAATTGTTCTACTCCTACAGTGGATTTCACATTATATAGACAACTAGTAGGTAGTTTGTTGTACCTAACACACATTTGCAGTTGGCCTTGCATCTAGATTCTCACATGATTCTCATAAGAGTCATTAAAAAGTGGGAAAATGTATCTTGAGGTACATCCAGGGTACTACTTTTTATGAAACTCACTATACGTTAGGGGATCCTCACATTGTTGGTTACACAGAGTCAAATTGGGCTGGTGATATTACTAATCAGAGGTCTACTGCTAGCATTTTTTTATGTTTTGGTTTTGGTCCTATCACATGATCTTGCAAAAAGAAGACAGCTCATGCATTATCATCTATAGAGGCAGAGTATAGAATAATTGTGCTCACTAGTCAGGAGGTTTCATGGATTCAACAGTTGATGATAGAGTTTGGTTTTCCTCTTGATAGTCGCACTATTATTTGGTGTGATAATAAAAGTGCTATACATATTTCCCGCAACCCAATTAAGCATTAGTGGACCAAGCACATTGAGTTTCATATGCATTTCATCAAGCATTTGATTTAGGATGGCTCTCTGAGTTTGGACTACATTCCCACTACTAAGAAGGTTGATGACATCTTCACTAAAACTTTTACATCACTGTGATATCTTCAGCTACATTCTGTGCTTGCAGTGAAGGAAGTTGTCCTTGGGGGATCTCATTAATGAGGCCTTCCTTCCCTCTATTTCTATCTCTTATTGGAGTAGAGTTTTTTTCCCATTTGGTTTTGTTGGTTACCCCATTAGGCCATGTTGTCGGGACCCATTTTTTGCTTTCTTCTTGCATTGTTCATAAGTACATTGTTGCTCATCTTAATGGGGGATTTAGAGTAAAGTATTAATTTAATTATGTTAATTAAATTAACTTTACTCTCTTCTTAAGATTTTTCTTTATGCATATTCATTAGTCATTTAATAATTAAATTAAATGCACATGCATTATTCATTTAATAATTAAATTAATTATTACATGCACTTTTACCTTTTAGGGTTTTCTCTTTTAGGTTTTAGATCTCCTTTTATAAGGGTTGATCCATCGTATATTTTATATGGTTTTTCATTCAGGAAATATATTCTTCATATTTTCATAGCCAAACCATTGTCCTCTTCTTATCTCCACCTCCTTGTGACAGGTTTTTGTATGCAGGTGTTCTTCAAGTTTTGTGGATTTGTATTGCTCAAACCCTTCAATTTATACATGCTTTAACACACCAACATGACTAGAATATATAGTTCCCTCTCAAACTATAATTTCTTTCACTAATATTTCTATTACTAGCTCTAGTCCTACTTAGAAAATTTAAAGGTCTATGCATATTGATTTACTTAGGCATGTAGCATCATTATTCAATATTGTTGGCGATATAGTTTTATAATGTTGCAAATGTCAGTTGAGAAACTAAAAAATAGTTACATTGTATTTATATCAATATAATAATGTCAATTATCATAATAATGCCAAAAATTTCCCCTTAATACATGGACCCTAAAAACATCAAATTCACCTTGCACTAGGGACCCCTTAAGCATTAAAAAATGAAACATGTTGATTACACATTTTGAGAAAATATTCTCCTAAAGAAACAAATCTTGAACTAAGAAAGGATCCATCAAGGTGTCTCTCGACCCTAAAAATTGTGTATCTTTGAGCTATATTCCTGAGCTCTTAGTCTTGAATCATGGTCTTGGATTATTTGATAATGATATCTAAGAGATACAATAGATCTCTATCATTGTCTAATGATTTTGAATGGGTATAATTCATGATCTTATACTCTAAATCTCACTTGATAATAGTCATATTAATCTCAACACCAAATCTTGAACATGTTTCTAAAATGAATCTTCACAACATATGTACTCTTCAAATTCATCAACATCAACCAAAAAAGAAACACAATTTAAAGCATAAACCAAAAATTCTAAAACTAATTCTAATGTAGAACAACATCTAAAAGTGAGGAGAAGATTTGAGATTATGGAAATTCCTCCATCCTTTGATGCCACCAACCTAAAAAATTTCTATTATAGTTTATCAATGTGATAGCTCTGATGAATCTTTTGAGGGATTGTCATGCATTGTAAAAAAAGTTTCAACTATTGTAATTTGAAAGAGACTTATAATGAACTTATTTCTATTGTCGTGATGCACATCATTAAATTCAATCTTGATATAGACACTCCCTACTATAATTATCCAATATATTACCATTCCAACTTTGAAATCATCTTCACTACTAAATATAGTCTTGACATAAATTTCCCATGCCTAGAAAGATAAAATGAATAAAATATTTGTTAATAATAAATATTATTAGTAGACACTATCTTGTGAGGAAAGAATAATTTACCATATTTTTATTGGTATGGATCCAAAAAAGTATGATCTCCTATTAAAATATCTATACAAAGAGATTTAATTACATATACCATATTCCCTCTTATTTTTTTACAAGATTATTTACCATATACCACTTGCTTGAGAAAGACACAATATTTATTTATATAATTTACTCCAACAATTATCCAAATAGTAAATTTATCATCTTGTAGATAAGCATGTGAAAGATGGAGTTGTATGTTTCACACTTCCAACATGTTCAATAGACTACCTCAAAGAGAACGTCATCAGACAAATGCACAAAACCAACTTGTTGAACAAGATTTAGGAAACCTTAAGAAAATAAAATTGGCAGGAGTAAGATCATATTCTATTACATTTTCTAAAATACTCACTATTTATGCTAATAAGGGAGCTTGAAAAGAGTATCCAGATAACCATTGAAGCACATCAGAAAGGACATTATTTTGAGAGATTGGATTGGTTGTCATAGACATGCATACAAAAAGTGTTATTTGAGCTTTCAACTAACTAACAACCCTTGGAATCATACCGACTACAAAAATGTCAACAACATAGAGTAGAAGAATGACAAACTGACCATAAGGGAGAATCTTGTAATAGACGCATGGGTCTGACTCACAGCGTATGAGTTTATGTCCAGTCATGAAGGAATAAAACTTAACATACCACTACCTTGAGGCTTTCTTAAGCCCATACAATCTACGCTTTAGCTGACAATAAATTTGTTCATGTCACTTTTGAATAAATAATTTAGGTTGATCCATGTATAATTCCTCATTAATGTCACTATGTAGGAATGTTATCTTAGCATCTAGCTACTCCAACTCAAGATCCCAAGCAACAACTAATCCCAAAACTACCCGGATAGTAATCATTTTAACCACTTGTGAATTTTTTTTATTGAAATCAATTCCTTATTTATGATCAAATCCTTTGACTACTAGTTTTGCCTTGTAACGTTTATTTCCTTCATCTTCTTCTTTCAGTTTCTATACCCACTTGTTCTTAAGAGGCCTTCAATTTAGCGAAAGAGTGACAAACTCCCAAGTTTTATTGGCCTGGAGTGAAATCATTTCTTCTTCCATTGCAACCATCCACATATTCTTATCAATACTTCTACAAGCTTAATTGGCTAGTTTGATTTGATCAGAGATCAAAATCTCATGCTCAACCTCCATAGAAAAAAGTAATTCATAGTCTGAAAATTTAGATGGTATATTCCTCTATCTAGAGCATCTCCTCAATTGAGGGACTTGACTATTTTCTTCATCAGTGAGAGGAGTGGTGTTTTTAAAATGCTTTGTTGATTATTGTGTATGAGAATCTTTTTGTATGAGGCTTGGATCATAGGTTTTATCCCAACCAATATCAACACATGGGAGTGGATCCAAAATTTTGTTCTCAAAGTGTTGGCAGACTATTGGTGGCCTTGTGAAGGGGTAAAATGATCCCCCAAAAATCTATTGACATGTGCATTGCATGTAGACTGGAAGACATAATCTCCACTGCGGGCCCCATTTTCTTGATTTTCTACAGTCTTATGAAATGGTAAGTGGGCATGTTGATGTATTTTGGAAACAAAGATATTTCTAGCTTCAATATCTTCACTTCCTATCGAAATGCCATGTCTACATTCACTTGGAGAGTACATGGCAGGGTAATATTTGTTCTCATACATGGGAGAAATAGGTTCTCCACTCATAGCATCCATGCATCCACCATTTTCTCTAGTGTGTTGCTCCATGTGTGGAGAGAAATTTGAATTCTTGATAAATAAAGGGCTTTCAATAACCCGGTCATCATGTGATGGATACAACATATCTTGTGAAGGGGAATCAAAAGACCTTTGAGTTGTAGTGGCATTATCACTACTCATTCTCTTTGATGATAGAGTATGGATTGGATGTAAAAATGAGGTGGGTGAGTCAAAAAAATTCTAAGGAATAACAGTGGTTTGACCCTGTGTAGAGATGTGAGTTGAACCAGTATTATTTTTGGCAAAATCTCATAAAGGAGTGTATTCTTTTGAAGATTTTTCTTGGTCCTTTAAACCTAAAAATGCCTTTTCATTGAAGACTGCATCTCTTCTTGTAATAAATTTTTTATCAATAGGATCCAAAATTCAAAAGCCAAATTAGTCTTCTCCATAACCAATAAAAATATATTTATGAGATTTGAGATCCAACTTCATCCTCTTTTATTTGGGTATATGAACAAAGACATCATAGTGAAAGAATCATAGATGGGAGTATGAAACTCTCTTCCCCAACCATTCTTCTTCTAGAATACCAAATTCCAGTTGTAATAAAGGTGTCTGGTTGATCAAATAGACCATTGTGTTGCATGATTCTACCTAGAATTCTTTTCCTAATCCAGCTTTAGAGAGCATGCACTAGGCTCTCTGAAGTATTATCCAATTTAGCCTCTCGATTGCTCCATTTTCTTGAAGCATAAAAGGGACAACTTTAATTTTGTAGATGCCATTGTCTACACAAAAATTTTCAAACTACGAGGAATAAAACACTCGTCCATTATTTGTTTTTAGACACTATATTTTGTGCCCAATTTGATTTTCTACACGTGCTTTGAATAATGTGAATTTAGAAAATACTTCACATTTCTTTTAAAGCATATAAATCTAGAATTTTCTAGTATAATCATCTAGAAAGGTAACAAAATAATTGGCTCCTCTAATACAAGTTACCGCAGTGGGTCCAAAGACATCTGAGTCAATCATCTCCAAAGGTGTGCCCTTCTTGTCACTATTGGTCTTCAAGAAGCTGGCACACTTTTTCTTTCCATAAAGGAAATGTTCACAAAACTCTAAATCAATAGATTTCAAACCTAATAGTTGTTCCCTTTTAAGCATAATGTCAAGGTTATTCTTACTAATATGACTGAGCCTTTGATGCCAAAGTGCCTAGCTTTTTTCCACAAGTGTCAAAGCAGCTCCAATTTCATCAATGTCTTTGAAAAAATATAAACTACCCACTCTATCTCCTTTCACAACAACCAAGGAACCTTTTGTTATTTTCCAAATATCCTCAAAGAAAAATGTATAAAAACCTTGTGAGTATAGTTGGCTAATAGAAATCAGATCTTCTGAATTGGGGAACATGGCATACCTCTTTCAAGAGCCACTTACCTCCTCTCTCTAAGGTTATATTAATGGTACATATATCTCCTTTTCCAACAATTTTACATGCTTTATTATCACCTAAATAAAATTTTCAAAACTCACCTTCTTGATAGTTTGTGAAAGAATCCATACATGAGGTAGCATGGAAAGAGGCACCAGATTACAAGACCCAAGAATTTGACGTGGTCACTTTCCATTAGCACTAGAATACCAATATCCTTGTCATGGGCTATGTTTTCTTCATTGTCCCATACCCTCTCTTTTACCCTTTTGTAATTCTTACAATCTTTTTAAGGTGGCCAAGCTTACCACAAAACCAACAATCACTTTGTCTACCCCAAGACTACAATCTTGTAAGGTATGTGCAGGCTCATGGTATGACAAATAGTGGCGATGTGAAAAAGAAGTCCTGATTGATAGAATCTTTAAAAAACAACTATAACTTTCAAAAAATATAACATTTTTGAAATCTGAAATATACATCACATTCTATTCTTCACCTAATACAATAATAATAAACAATTATTTCAATTGGATGAAGTTTAGACTAAGTTAAGGTGGTCAGACACGAGTTTTTATATTCAGGAAAATTTGTAGCAGAAAAACTATAATTAATTATTTACTTAGAAAAAAATACAAAACAATATACATCACATCCATACATGAGTCTACTTCTTTTATCTAGAATTTTATAAAAAAATATTATTGTTTGATTTTATTTAATGTGGTCAGATATACACCTACTTGTTATCTTTCTAGTCCTTTTTGATAGACTTATTGAAAAATAGCTACAACTTTCAAACTCTATAACATTTTTGAAATCCAAAACATGTTTCACATTCTATGATTTTCCTACTACAAGAAAAAGAAAAAATAAAATCAATTTGATAAAGTTTAGACTAAGTTAATGTGGTCAAACATGAGAGTTTTTGTATCCTAGAAAATTTATAGAAGAAAAATCATAATTAATTATTTACTTGGAAAAAAATTACAAAAAAATATGTGGCACATCTGAACATGAGTCTACTACTTATATCTAGAATCTTGTAAAAAAATTTATCATTTGATTGTGTTTAAGGTGGTCAGACATACACCTACTTCTTATTTGTTTCGTGAAATTTTTGTACTACTACATTGAAATTTGAAATTTTCAGCATATAGAATACTTGTTTTTCAAAAAAGGCCTAGTATCTTAAAAACTAAATTCAATTTTCTATAGATTTTCTAAATTTTCATTGCCATTTAAGGGCCTAGTTCGACATACCATGATCTTGGACATACCCTAAAATAGCTGATTTGGATCTTCGACTATGATTATTTTTACTTCTATGATGGCTTCTTCCCCTATTTTTGGTGTTGACCGTTGTTTGAGCATCATCGGATGAGGGCTCTTCTTTTTTTCTTCTCGTGTCTTCACTAAGAAGGGTTTCTGCAACATCATCAAAAACTAATTTATTCTTACCCGCAACTGAGATGTTAATCACTATCACAACTCCATCCTAGCTGCTTGGGAGAGAAGATAATAAGAGAATGACTTTTTTCTCGTCATCTTCCATCATCCCCACCAAATTTTCTTGGCTAACAAGAGTGTTAAATTAATTGAGATGATTTGATATAATCGTACCTTCCTCGATCTTGAGTTTGTATAAATTTTTCATGATGAAAATTTTGTTCGATGTAAAAGCCATTGCATACAAGGTTTTGAGTTTATCCTAAACAATTTTGGTTGTAGTTTCATTTACAACATTAAAAAGAGCGTTGTCAGACAATGAGAGAAAAATAGTTTCCTTTTCCTTTTTGTCAAGTGTTTCCCAATCTTCATCTTTCATCGTTTGAGGTTTCCTTTCTTTCCCCTCAAGCGCAAGTGAAAGATCCTACTTTATCAGTAGGGATTGCATCTGCACTTTCCAAAAGCTGAAATTTTGTCTAGAAAATTTCCGTACTCTTGAATCCTCCATTTTTTTGGAAATTCTTCACCAATTTCCAATCAGCTCTTCTTGAGCTCTAATACCAATTATGAAAGATTGATAAAATGAAAAACAAAGCTACAAAAATTAAGTGAGACAATTGTACAAAGAACAAACACAATATTTATCGTGGCTCAGCAAACATGGCAACATCCACATTGAATAAAAGAATATTTTATTATGTCAAAACCACATTACAATACAAAGTTACAACAACAAATTAAATAAGCTCTCCAAATACATGAAATGCCAATAGTCACTATTGGAGGGAAAAAATAAGAAGTGTCCATTGGGCTTCATCTCAATAGAGAGAGGGGGGAATCGTAGCACAAGAAACATGACCCAGGGAAGAATATTTCCCACAGGCAACCTAGAGGTTATACTAACCTTAGTGCTCACAAAACCAAAGGAACATAGAGGCTAAAAGAGGCTTAAGCCTCTATGGAAGCCACAAGTGGAGGGGGAAGATAAATCCAATGGTGAAAGCCCTGTGCCTTAGAATCTCCTTGACTATTGCCTCCACCTATACAATACTATCATTAGACTCCTCTTTGGATCATCATTCTGTATCGTAATTATAGCACAAATGCAAGTCAGACACAATATTTTCAGACTACAAATGAGCAATAATGTGGGCACACAACACAACGTCGAGAAGTAGTCAACAATCATCTTGTGCAGGGAAATCTTCATTGCCACCTTCATCCTCTGAGACACCCTCGATGGCACTAGAGCTAAAGGAACTTCCTTCACAAGTGGTTGTGGTTTTTGTCACCCTTTCCTTCACTTTCACTCTCATTTCCATTTCCTAAGTATGATGTTGAACTCCTTATGAATATACAAATATACTTTCTTTTCTAAAATGTGCTAATTTACATAGATAGAAGTTAATGCATGAATTAGAATAGCATGGGATGCTACGGTTCACCTTTATTTATCCCATCTGCATGTTTGGTTTTTCTATAATAAATAATATCAGAAAATGGCCAATATGTAAATTGAACGAGATAGTTAAGAATATTCAAGAAAAGAATTTTTTGGTTTTGAAGTGATTAAGATGGTAGATGCTAATAAAAATCTAAGGATAATTGAAAGAACCATCTATTTTATTTCTAGAGCCTACATTACATATTTTCTTAGTGCACAATAGTTTTGAAAATGATGAAAAAAGTGTTATTATACCTTTAAATAGGTTTAATAAGGAGCCTTTTGTCAAAAGTGTACATATCAAAGAAAAAGTGCTACACCTATATACCCTACTACATTTTGCACCATTTTTTGACACACGATTGGTCGAAGATTCTACCCAACACGGTCGAATGGTCAACCAACTGGTTCATCACTATTATATGCGTTGAAATATCAACCCATTACTGAAACCGTCGAATGATTGACTCAAATATTGGTCGAAAATGAGGGCAATCTAGGCTAAAAATAACACTGGCAAGTGTTGGTGTATTGGTTGATCTTTTGACCAATATAAATTAATATTGGTCAAAAATTTTGATCGCTTCGACCAGGATGCCAAGCTCATGATGGTCATATTTTGACCATATTTGGTTGAAATATTTAGTGACTCCGACCAAGATGCCAAACTTGCAATGCCACATTTCGACATAGAATGGTCAATTTTAGACTAGACTTTCAACGAATTTGGGTCAAAATTTTGACTAAATGCAATGTGTTTAAAATTATTTTAAAGATAAATATCCAGACTAATCACCAACGACATCCTGATTGGTGATTAGTCTAGATATTTATCTTCAGGTGTCCACACTCATTCTGTTGCTTGTTGCCAGCAGGTCCCTAGTCGTTCTATTTTCCAGACTACTTTGGGCTCTAGCAATCCATCTTCTTTTCTCTGCTTGAAATTGTGGGTTTTCTCATTTTTTTTGAACTATTTGAGAGATAGGCTCTGACTGGTGATACAAATAATATGAAGCTCTCTGATGATGTATTTATATTGGGGCCTTATTTTTTGTACTTCTATATCTAATGTTAAACAGTTCTTGGATTTTGAAAGTATTTATTAATCTTTATGTTTCTTGATGGAGTATCTATTTATCTTTCATTTTCCTTTTACAGGTTGATCTTAAAAATATTGCTAAGGATACCCATGGATATGTTGGAGCAAATCTTGTTGCTTTGTGTACTGAGGTTGCACATCAGTGCATTAGGGAAAAGATGGATGTTATAGACTTAGAAGATGAGACAATAGATGCTACAGAGATGCCCATTATACCCAAGGATTTAGTGGAGCCGATATTACAGAGATTTGTCTGTGGGCTTGCAAGTATGCTATTAGAGAAAACATTGAGAAGGTGAGTTTCAATTGTGCTGGCTTTTGCAAACTAGATTTGGTTATGGATTTTTTAATGGTTTTATTTGAACTGGTGTGTTAGAATTTTACATTTTTTTATTCAAATTCTCTCCACTTTTAAAATTATAAATATAAAAATCTATAAAATATACATATATAACATAAAAGGAAGTGTTGATGCATATTGATAAATAAAATAAGGAAAGCTTCTGCTCTCTTGATTTGTAAAATTTTCTAGTTCTTCAATAGCTTTTCAACCTTTTCAAGTTCTTCAACAACTTTTCAACCTTTTCAAGTTCTTCAAAAGCTTTAGCAACCTCACTATTTTGCTCAAAGATATCATCCAGATTCATCTTTGGAACACTGGAATGAATAACTATAAATCATACATGGAAACAAGGTAGTTTATAAGAGTGTAGATATTATATGATAATACAAATCACATTAATCTAAAAGACTACTACACCATTTTGAAGATCATATCAATCAATTTAATTTGAATCCTCACAAGGTAAACCCTTCCAAGAGCAATGCCCATGTTTCAAAAACAAACAAAGTCAACCATATAAGCTCCCACGCCATTTCAAAAACAAAGTCAACCAAAAAAGTTACACAACTTATATTACCCAATAAAACCTTCAAGGGAATAATAGGACTCAATGGACACAAATAGATTTACTAGAGAAACAATGACAGAAAATTTTTATACAATGTTTGTGGAATCCAACTAAACATTTGGCACACCAGGGCATTGGATGAGCAATAATGTGCACAAGATAAGTCAATTAATAACCATAGAGGATGGTCAAATGAAAATACAAAAAATTACAAACATCATAAAGAGAACCATCATTAAAAAGATTGTAATAAATTTGACCAATGAAGAAATGGAATGTTGCTATTCAGAGTTGTAATTTTTCTTTTAAGAGATCATCATTGTGCATGCATAGCTTCTTGGATTAGCCACCCTTCTCTAGGTGCTTGATACTTAACTACATCAAGTCATTATTTGCAAAGACCTAAACAGATAGGCATTTAAATCTTCAATGGGTACAACCTTGTTGTGCAAGATTTTTCACCACATCATGCTTCTCTGTAGTATTATATTGTGTTATTGCTCTATTTCTTAGTGTTCAGTTCTTTTCATTGAATTCATGCATAAAATCATCTACAATTGCAACACTAAAACAACTGATTTTTTAGCACATAAGGACTATTTTCTTAAGTAAATCCTAAGGGGACAAGAAGTAAATTTATTCACAAGGGTGTATTAGGCTATTGGTTATAGAATATCTATGCTACTTATAGATCCAACTGATATCTAATTTAACACTTCACCTACTCAAAAACACAAACCAATAAAATAATCCACATTAGGCCAAGAGAGGTTGATGCATTCAATAAGAGAATACTTACACAAAATGGAGTCGAATCATGCTAGACAATGACAATGAGAAGTTGACTATTATCCCTTCTAGTTTTTTATTTGATAGTTGCCTGACAATGACACATTCAAAATGCACTTATGAGAAAAGACCTAGAATGAATGAAATTGATTAAATAATGAAGGTATGTTAGTTTGAGCTTCACTTGGTTTCGAGAATACTTTAATATTCTCTACTTAACAAGACCAACCACGTGAAGGTGGAAGCTCATCTATCCTCACCCCCTCCCCCTAACATCAATCTAAATTCCCCATTAACATCTAATCACACACTTCATTCATCCATTTATGAACTATAACATTCAATAAATACAATCACATAACATCCATTAATATGATATAACATTCATTAATATGCAACACTAATCAAGAATTCATTAACACATAACAATATTCATTAACATGACATATAATTCAATATTAATACACAACATTCATAGATAATTACTTAAAATAAAAAATAGTCAAAATGGTGAAGAAAAAACTAAAAAGAGTCAATGCAAAAATTATTACTATTTTGCATGATGCTACTACTGGCCTCACCGCGATGTCCATGACCAAGTAATTGAGCAAGCAAAAAATCCTATAACAAGAACACATACATATTTTAGTTCATGACATAAAAGAGTATAGAATATAAACCTTTATTGAACTTTTGGTTAAAACTAAAGATTCATTACTGCTTACTTCAAAATGACGTGTTCACACTATCAATTCATCTATCCTCTTTAGCATCTCCTTGGTTGGATTTGCATCTTCCAAAATAGTAATAATTTCTGCATTACTCTTTTTAGTTTTTTCTTCATCGTATTTATTATATTAGGGATTTATGGGATATCCTCATCTATATCTAGAGCTATTCCCTCTTTTGTTGCAGGTGCTTTTCCCCTATCTAATATTTATCTTTAGGTGTCCACACTCATTCTATTGCTTGTTGCCAGCGGGTCACAGTCAGTGATTGGGAGAGCCCTGTTTTGGCACCAATCATGTAGTACAAGCACTAGAATTGAGTTTTTTGGTATGGGATAGGAAATTTTTGTATATCAACATGTAATAGAGTTTGGGGATTTTTTAGTATTTAAATACATCTGTGGGATGTATTTCAGAGTTCAAATATATGGGAAGAATGATTGTGAAAAAGATATTTATGTTTTTCATTCTGAGAAGATCTAGAGTGATTTTGAGTCACAGAGGAAATTCCCTAATCCTTCAAAAAGTTCCATTTCGATGAGTTATGATCACTTGAGGGACAAAAAATTATCTGTTGAGTTGAAAATAAAATCAAGTGATCAACAAATAATTTTTTGTCCCTCAAGTGATCACAACCATGCACCTAATGACATCTAAAGACAACAATTGAAATGACCTAATTTTTTGTCCCTCAAGTGATCACTACCATGAGTCCATAATGACAACCATGCACCTAATGACATCTAAAGACATCAATTGGAATTTATTGGCACCTATAATGGCCTATAAAGTCATTCCATGCAATGCAAATGGCAAATATGTAATAAGTCTTAAAAGGCCTAATAGGCCTTACGACCAAAATAAGAGCCTAGGATGGAATTTGGTGTTACAAGTTTATAATAGTTTAGAATTTATTTTAATAATGCTTAATAAGTTCATTTGGGTCACATTTCAAAGTCTTAAGGCTTCATTATCTTTAAAAGTTTCAAAAACTCCAAATTTGTAATGTTGCAAATTCAAAAATTTGAAATGCGACGGTTATTGGAAAATGGTGAAAATTGAATTTTGTTATATTTTAGTGCAAACTAATCCATCCAATTGATTTGGATTTGTTGGAGTAGTTTCCTAGAGTCCATCAAATATGCCAAAGTTTCATTGTATGACAGAAGAGGCCTGGTGTACGGACTGTACTAATTTTTTGATAAATAAACTTCTTTCAAATGCAATTTCCTTGAGTTCTTAGAGTGATTTTGGATTCATTTTGTCATTGTATTACATTCCAATGCATTTGGAATAGTTAGATATTGATCCTAGACCACATCTATGCATTTGTGAGGTTTGCATTTTTATTTTTACTCAATTAATTTTGACAAGCAGAGTAATTTCAGCTATTCCTTTGACAGTTTTGTGAGTTTCCAATTGAATATGGTCATTCCATGACCTCTGACCACTATAAGACATGGAATTTGGTGCAGGGGCACCACCTCCACCTTCAAATTTCACATCATTTAAGTCATGTCAAGAAAGGATATATTCATTAAAGTGTTAGAACCATGGTATATTTGTTAAATTACATTATAATGATTCGATAAAGAGAATATGGGATATTTGTAAGCAAAATTATGAATTGGAATATGAATGGTCATGCAAGACAAACCATTTTTTAACGGTCCAATATGGTCTTAAATAGACTACACCATGTAATAGAGAGGAGGATAGTTAGAGAGAGTCGATAGACAATAGAATAGGCAAGAGAGTAATAATTGTGGAAAAGTATCGGGCTCTCTCGCATTTAGCCAGAGAGCCATGAATGTTTTATCTTCCTTGAGTATGAATGAAATGTATTTTAATTAAGCTTTATGTATTCCGTATTTGATGTAGAGCCCTCCATTATCACCATAAGTAAACTAATTCAACTCAAGGATTCAACAAGAAACTTGGAATCAACTCAAGGAATCAGTCCTACTCAAAGATCAAATGGAGTTCTCTAACTTTGTAGATCACTCCCACAACCCATCCACATAAGTTCACTTACTCACTTCTTTGTTTCAATCTCTCATAGCACCAAATCTATCCTAGGCCACCTAGTGCACCTAGTGCCTCCAACACACCAAAACCCAAACCTGATTTCTTACCTTGATCCCAATGCTATGGATCATCTTAAAATGGTATATTTACCATGATCCAACTCCCTATTCACTCCAACCAACACATCCTCAACCCAACACTCACATTCAGCCCTTAAAGCTAGTAGCCTTTACCAATCCTTAATTTTCCCTTTTCTCCAGCATTTCCCAAACAAATAAGGAAACCAAAACCTGATTTAGATATCCTTTTGGGATCTTTAAATCCTCCCTAAGATTTAGTACCAACTCCTTTGGACCATACCCAAGATCCAATACCTCAGTGACACCAAATTCTCTTCCATTTTCAAAGCAACTCATAACTCTACTTATCCTCTTGACTCCAAAGGTTGAAATAGTCTTGAAAAATGTTTCAAAACATCATATTCTTAAGTTTATAAGGAATTATCCCTTGCCCATTCACCTGGCTAGTAAACCCTTTATTTTAAGGCCTCACAATGAGGGTTTGGTAGGAATCACCCTACCCTACAACACACAACCTCAAAAATTTTTCTAACATCTCCATATCCTTCTATATAGTCATCTTCAACCCTCAAAAAACCCCTCTCTTCATCATGGAACTCCCAGCTAATACTGGTGCTTTTCAAGTGTTCCTTCACTGGATTTTAACAGGCCTATCTCTGCCTATTCTCACTCCTGGTATCCTTCCCTATATTAAAACTAGTATACAAGGAATGCTACATGTTTAGACCTCTCCCACCATCTACAGTAACCATGGGGTGGGGTATTCATTACATTTTATGATCTTCAAAACCTAGACTAATGACTGTACACCTTTTTAATCAGTCATTGTTTTGCACGAGTCAATTTCCTTGGTGTTTCCTATGAAAAAGGTTATAAAAGATAATATAATTAAGAAAATATAGATGAAAATCAATGTTCTTACATCCAACTAATAAAATATATCATTCTATATATTAAAACCAATTTGTTGTCATCAGACTGTACCCCGAGACAATGAACTACAAATGTGGAGAGAAATAAACTTTTATTGCTCAGAACTATTACCAATTCATGCCATTACATGTCAATAATGATCTTCCCCCTCCACTAATGTAGATCTCTTTGAAAATAAACTCCTAACTCTTCTAAAGACTGACTAACTACTAACTACCTTTCAACTGTTTGATAACAGTCACTAAACTGACTGTACTAACCAAATAAAGTTAGAATGTGTTGTCAAGTTGACAACTAAAGTTGTCAACTCGACAACTCTACATCCAATACCTATACCAAATACTTATAAAAGGTTTTAATGACAACCTTTTAATTCATACTAACCCTTACTAACTCCAATTAACTCCAATTAAGCCCTTTTTTGGCTTATATTGCCAATGTTGACAATTTTACAACTTATTGCACTCATAGTTCTTTTAACACCATTTAGAGGCTTCAATAGCCTTATTACATTATTTAAAACCATTATTGGTCATTTCCCAATCTCCTAACCTAGGATCAAATCATAATCCCTTCCTAGTGACCCCTAAGTACTTAGCATTGCCATTAGGCTTACATTTAGGATTTTGTTTACAATAAGACCAATTTATGATCAAAACAATATTATATATGACCATGAATGTTCTCATTACAAGTCTCAATGACCTTTGAAGGCCATTTGGATTCAACTCCACCAAAGGATCCATCAGTGATCCTAGTGCTCTTGCTGACTCCTGTCTATGACCTTGGTGCTCTTGCACCACTATTGGCATTTTTTTATCTCAATTACGAAGAACATAACAATGTTAATGAATCAGCTTCTCTTTATTGTTATTGTGAAAAGAAATATAAATGATCTATTTTGTTTCATGACAGTCCCATAAGGAATGGTTTTTGGGTTATTAGTCTCTTTATGACAGTCTCGTAGGGGAGGATAGTAATCAGTTTTGTTGACAGAGAAATGTTTTGAAACCATTTGTTAAGCCAAGAAAGCATTGATGTCTACAACAGTTTTTAAAAAATGGTTTTCAAGAACTCATTATTAATTGAGTTTATATATATTCTTGCTATCAGTTTTTGATATCTTTTGTGAATAACATAATAGTGAATGATATTGGTTTTGGTTGAAAGAGTTTCATAGTGGAATGTATTAGGTTCCTTAAAGGATTGAATAGTGTAACATATGGGAGTTTGAGGCATCAAAAATTGATGGTCATGTTTTTATTTATGAGTTCTGGTTTGCAAACAGTCTCGATTTAGGATATATCCAAATTATTCCTAGGACACTGCTACAAGCATTTTCTTACTTTGCTGGTTAAACACATAGCATATATTTAACTAGGGCATCAATCTTGAAGCAGCATAGCTACTTCCCCCAAATTTGAGCACTTGGGTTATTAAAATTCATTTCCTTGGCTTGCTTCTCACCCAATAGCATTGGAGACCAATGGAGAAATCACAAGTCAAGGTACACTCTCCATGACAAAGTTGACTTAGGAGTTTCTAGGCTGGTCTGACAAAGAGTTTAGTATCTCGCGGGCACAACACAAAAGTTTCAATAAAATTTTTGCAAAACTAACAAATGAACTTCAAAATCGTGGATGCATCGGAGGTTAAAATTGCAGAGATGTTCAATCTATCCACTCACTTTGCAAATTGACAAGGCATGATATATAAACAAAAACATACTCATTACAAATGAAATCTAATCAATGTAGTTACATGACTGTGTTTGTGATGACAATCAACTATTTGTTCATTGTGCAACTAACTGTGTAAAATAGAGATAAAACTTATCAAGTGAACATCAAGAACTGTGAATGCATCAAATGGACTTGCAGGGGTGTTTAGTCTCTACATTCCCTTCACAATAGACAACCTAGAAAATACACAATACATAATGCCCTGGCACATTGCTCGCGGGCCCTAAGTACGTAACCAATAACACAATACCAGACAAATGTAGAGTAAGAAAACCCTTACAGGTGATCCTCCTTTTACACCAAATCACAGTGGCAACCCTCACAATCAAGCGGTCCTCCTTTTGCACCAAATCATAGTGGCAACCCTCGCAGGCAAGCGGTCCTTTTACACCAAATCATAGTGGCAAACCTTGCAAGTAGGTGGTCCTCCTTTTACACCAAATCACAGTGGCAACCCTCATAGGTAGGTGGTCCTCCTAAAACTCTCACCAAATAATAGTTTAAACAATCGCATGCTCTAGCTCCTTCGTGTTCTCCAAGTGAAAAGAAAACAATGAAATGAGATACAAAATCTTTTTTCTTTTTAAAGTTATGCCTGTGTTGGTCAAAATTTCAACCTACATGGTATTGGTCAAAATTTTGACTAACAGGGGCATGGATTGAAAAAAAAAGGAAGTTTTCCCTTCATAATCCAACCAATCTAAACCTTTTTAATTTATGGTCAAAAATTTTGGTAGAAAAATGAGGTCAAATATAGTAGTGATACTAAGTGATAGTATGTAAAGTAGAGAATACTAAGCCAAAATTTTAAAGGAGGACATTAAAAGCTAGCTTAATTAGATAGCTTGAAAGATGGCTAGTTGGTGATGAAAAACTAGAAGGAAAAATTATAGAAAGTTTCAACACTACATATAATTGTTATCATTAAAGAGAGAGCCTATACTTAGATATTATTTAATGATCCCCCATATACATCAAATTTTCCATCCTACATCTAATTATACACTTGAACTTTACTAAACTTTGGACTTTTAGGTGTCATCCATTTCTAGTAGCCCACATACAATCCAAGTCATTACATTAGGATTTCAAATTTGTGACGCTAGGGTGTTTGATTGTCAAGAACATGTTTTAATTGTATTATGGCTCATTACCCTTCTTATATTCTTGACCATCTGAATTATGACCTAATTTGAGTGCTATGAGTGTTTTTATGTTGATTTGTAACAATCTTAGTGACTCATTATTTTTTCATGCACATACTTTTTCCTTCTTATTACATAACTTTATATTTTATTTCTATTTCATCTATGTTTAAGTAATGACTACCTTAATCTAAATTTCAAACCATATGCTCTTTAACATGATGTATTACCTAATATTGATCAACAACCAACTTATCTCTAATGACAAATTCTCTAAATATTTTTTTAATATGAAATTTAAATAGCATTTGACCATTCTTATGTTGAAAACTTGAAATTCTAAGTTGTAGATGAATACCCATTAGCTTAGAGTGCATGAACAAAAGCTATCTCACAAATTCTTGGTTGCTTAAACTTTCAAATCCAATTCTTATTTTTATGGGTTTTAAAATTGAACTCTTTAGTAAAAATCTTATGTACTTTTTTGAAACATGCATGGTGCAATTGCTCACTCATCTATAATTTTGGTAATGTCTCACAAGAAAATCTATTTCAAGAACTATTTCTTATATTGCTGGCATAATATCTGCTATGTGTATCAAGAGTTGTATGGCAAAGAAATTGCTATGGCTTACTTTTCTTGTGATTTACTTCTCATGGATAGGTGCAAATTCTTGTAAAACAATTTATGTATGACATTCACATTATAAAGAATGGCTCATTGTAGTTACTAAATTTTTTCTTGAATTGACATTTTTTTTAATGTCCTTCAAAGAGTTTTACCCAAACTCAAATTTTTGAAAGCGGAATCTTTATCACAAATTTCTAGAGCTACAACTCTCTCATGTCAATCTAGAATCTTAGGTTTTTGAGAGTTTGAAAATAACTTTGCTAGCATCAACTTGATATATATAATTATGATTTGAAATCTAGATACTTGAAGAAAAAATTAGTGAGATGCTACACACATTGAATGTGATTTTGATAGAAGGGTTTTCAACTTGAATATCCAAGAAAAATAAAACATTGACTTCAATGTATTATGCTAATAATATGCTAGACTAGAGTAGCGATAGAGTAAAGTGATGACCCAATTATAAGTAGAAGGGCCCAACTAGATTGAAGATGATTCCTCATAATGAAAATGGACCATTGGACATTGATACCTTTAATGAGTATTTTATGGAGACTCACGTCGATTTATGCCATAGATAGAAGTTAATGCAAGTGGGTGTATTGTACCAATTTTTTGGTAGATGGTTCTAATTATACCTATATAAGGCACGTCTTGTTGTGAAGGTATTTTCACATGTATAGGGTATTGATTACTCAGAGACCTTTTCTCCTATTGCCAAGATGAATTCTATTCACCTTGTACTCTCTCTTGCAGCTTCTTAGGGATGGATAGTATATCGGATGGATGTAAAGAGTGCCTTTTTGCATGGGGACCTACAAGAGGAGATCTATTTGGAGAAGCCTTAAGGTTTTATGGAAGCCTCTTTCAAGGTTTTATGGAAGACTCTTCTATGGTGTGAAAAATTTAGGGGTTTCTATATGGTCTCAAACAAGCCCCTAGGGCTTGGTATGATAAGATGGATTTCTTTCTGCTTGCCTCCCACTTCACACTCTCTCATTTCGATCCTATAGTGTACATTCAATGTCATGGGACTAATATTTTGATACTTGTTCTATATTTTGATGATCTCATCATTATAGGTAGCTCATCCTCTATAATTCAGAGTGATCAATGCGCATTGAGAGAGCCATTTGAGATGACAAGTCTTGGACTTTTGCACTATTTTTTAGGCCTACAGATTATCTTCAGATGGGATTTCCATACTCTTGAAGAAGTATGCTCTTGATATGTTTTAGAGGTTCAACATGCTTTATTTCAAGCCTTCTCCTACACCTTTTCAGTCAAGTGTTATTTTATCTACCAATTGTTCTACTCCTACAGTGGATTTCACATTATATAAACTACTAGTGGGTAGTTTGTTGTACCTAACACACATCCATCTTGATCTTTCCTTTTCTGTTGGCCTTGCCTCTATATTCTCACATGATTCTCATGAGAGTCATTGAAAAGAAGGCAAATGTATCTTGAGGTACATTCAAGGTACTACTTTTTATGGAATTCACTATACATTGGGGGATCCTCACATTTTTGGTTACACAGACTCAGATTGGGCTCATGATATTACTAATCGAAGGTCTACTTCTAGCATTTTTTTATGCCTTGGTTATGGTCCTATCACATGGTCTTACAAAAAGAAGACAGATCATGCATTATTTGTTAGAATAACTAAGAGGTGGGTGAATCAGTTATCCACTATCCCAATACAAAATGTATAATTTAAATCAAAATCTTCAGTTTCTAAAGCTCGATAAACATAAAATACTTTCTCCATCTATGCTTTTACCGATTACTAGTTTAATACTTATAACTATTATTGATCAAATCTAACATGTAATATGCAAAGTATGATAACAAACAAATATCGCAATCAACACATAACACAAGAGATTTAATGTGGAAACCCTATAAAGGGAAAAACCACCTAGGACCGGCAACCCAAAAATGTTCACTCTTCTGAAGTGAGGTTGGTGAAGACCCAAACTTGTTAAAGGTTTACAAACACACTATCAGGTGTGACCTTGTTAGAGGATTTTAGACTAGAAGTTATCATCCGACCAGTATTCACTATGGGGTTGATAGGATAACAATGTTCATTCTATTAATGATACATCATAAAACTTTTAGAGTCTACTTGGTTAAGAAATTTTGACTGTTTACAATGGTTAAATATGCAACAGTAAATGATTTTCCTTAATACAAATTCAATTGTAGATTACAGACCAATATTTAGCTCATACAAATCTTTCTGATCAATATTTCACTTCAGATTCAACACTGTATCAACTTACTATTCATCGTTAATAACTCTCTATAGCTTGGTACTTGTTTTGCAACTCAGTTCTTACTAACTAGTATGATCAGAATGCATGAAAGTTTGTTCATGCGACAATCCTCCAGTATCTTCTTCTTCCAGCATTAGTTTCATAATGAAAACCTAGTCTCTTATATAGATGAGTAAATCATTTTCTTTCTATCCATCAAATTTTTCCACTTCAAGCTTCCTCAACTGATGTGTTAATAACTCATTTCAATTTGCTCCATTAGATCTTCCTTTAATTTTGTTAGCCATCGATCTTCATAACAAACTTTATCTGTTACCTCGTGATCATACACTTTCCAGCTTATCAATCTTATTGGCTACACAGATCATTTACTTCATTCTATTTTTCTTAGTTAACAAAGAAATGCGTCAGTGAACACAAGCTTAGTTAATACTGTGCTTGGTATACACTATACTTCGTCAGTGTATATTGCAAAATGCTTCATTTACTGACAACACTGCTTTGTACCTTTTAGCTCTATTCTTCATCATAGATGAATGCAACATAATAAAGTCAATATCATACGATCATAGACTCATCAACAAGTTACTTAGTGTATTCCTTATCCTCATCTGACATGTACATCTTTTTCATGTAGATTTCTCTATTCTTCATCTCTTTCACCTTTCTTTAGATGTATCAATATAGTAACTTACAAGATAAGTATTGTCAAGCTAGTTGACATCAATGACAATATAATACTGATTTAATCATATTAAATATCTAATCAACAACTTCTTAGTGATCTTTAATCACAGATTCTTCAATTAGATTCCAAATCAGTTGTAGTCCAACAATCTCTCCCTTTGGCATTGATGACAACTCAAGTGATATGAAATATACCATACACATACCAAACATATATTCTACAACTCTATGAACAAATGTGCTTTGCTAAGCTCATATAACATAATATGTTTAATCACTACGTTACTCACCAAATGTTGTTCCTGCTTCTGTTCTCTGTAGTCTCATTCAGATTGTCTCTCCCTTAGATAGTTCTCATCGGTGTTAGTGCATGCTATGCTCCTTCTCATTTTCATATTAGTTATCTCTCCCTTTGACAGAAATGCCAAAGAAACAAATAAACAAATAGTTCTGTCTACCTCTGTATCTCTGTATATTGATAGCCTAGTCGGTTCTTGTGCTCCAAACTTAATCACAACCTTGAACATGATTCAAAGTGTGAACTATATTGTGTCAACATGTGTGACCTTCTGATAATAGTAGGCAAATGCAACATCCAGATCACCTTAGTGACCGATAGACAAGGGACGGACCCCAAGTCTAGTCCTCAAGTATTCAAATGTGTCCTTCGGTAGAGGCTTTGTAAAAATATCTACAAGTTGTTCTTTAGATGTGACAAATTCCAATTTCACTTGCTTCTCTTGCACTTATTTTATAAATTAATGATACTGAATAGAGATATGTTTTTTCTTCAAGTGCATCATAGGATTCTTTGAAATATTTATGGCACTAGTGTTGTCACAATATATAATCACCAGGTCAATGATTACTTCATTCATTCCTTCCAACACTTGCTTGATGTAGGCAATGTTTGAACAATTAGTAGCAGCAACAACATACTCTACTTCAGCTGTAGACTGAGAAATACAAGCCTACTTTTTACTTGTCTAGGTTACAAGTCTTTCACCAAAGAAAAATGCTCCTCCGGTGGTGCTTTTTCTGCCATCCACATTTCCAGCCCAATCAACATCGGTGTATACCTTCAATTCAAACTTTCCTTCCTTAGGATACCATAATCCATAATTCTCTATTTTCTTCAGGTATCTAAGGATTCTTTTAGTAGTACTCATGTGTGATTCTCTAGGATTAGTAGAGAATCTAGCAACAATTCCCACATCATGTGTTATATCTAGTCTACTGTGAACTACATACATTAGCTTACCAATCATGGATCGGTAAAGTGTCTGATTTACCTCTGTAGTTTCATCCTCCTTTGTCAATTTTCATCTAGTAGCCATCGGTGTTCCCATAGGTTTAGCATCTTCCATGCCAAATGTCTTTAGTACTTCCTTTATGTATTTAGACTATGTGATAAATATCCCATCACTCTGCTGAATCACTTGTACTCCAAGAAAGAATTTAATATCTCTGAACATAGACATTTCAAACTCTTTTTTCATTTCATCGGCAAATGATTTACTCATATGATCTGAACCTCCAAAAATAATATCATCTACAAATATTTCAACAATGATAATAGTGTCATCAGTGTTACCTTTCATGTACAGATTGTTGTTTTCACTTGTTCTAACAAATCCAATACTTAATAAGTAAGTATGCAGCCTTTCATACCAAGCTCTCGGTGCTTGCTTCAAACCATACAATGCTTTATCTAATCTACATACCTGTAAGACTAGAATTGGATTAGAATGCATGAAAATGAAACAACCACAAGATTTATATAAGAAACATGCAAACAAATCTAATCTACTTCATGGGAAACAACTTAGAAATAAAGAATGAAATTAAATGCAAACTCCCTCCAAGATTTAGTTCCCATGTCCTCCTTTCTTCTCCCAAAGATGGGTTGATGTAGCTCTCCAAATGTCTTGAAATGCACTATATGTTTGAAAGCAATGCTATGAGAATACTAAGAGTGTGGTTTAGGAATAGATAGAAGATAGAATAGAAGAATTTGGATCCCTTAGATCTATAATAACAATGCTCATGAAGGCTCCCTTTGTAAAGGGAAATGAAGTCCTATTTATAAGATTTTTAAGAGAATCAACGGTTAGGATTTTACAAAAATGAAGGGTTAAGATTCTCTCATTTGAATTATTTAATTCAAAGTGGGTGGATGGGTGGATCCACTTTGAAAAATAAAACCTACCCAAATTCGTATGGAATGCTTAAGTGAGGTTTTGGAGGGGTTAAGAGGCTTCTAGAGGGTAGTTAAAGTTAATTTTAGCTTCCTCACTTGATATACTTAAGGTTAGGTGTTGATTTTTGGTCACTAGGTGGCCCAAGACTCATAAAAGAGCCTCCAAAAATGACCCCAAAGTCCAAATCCGAGTTTGTGGAGTTTTGGATTATTTGGACAAAGTATATTTCTTCCATGTGGTTGTTTTTGACTTGAGAGGAGAAGTGAAGACTTTAGAGGTTGAAGAAATCATTATTTTAATTTTAGTGGGTGGGTAAGAAAGATGAGTTTGGTTAGAATTAGGAGTCATGTGCTCAAATAGAATTAAATATAATATTTAATTCCAAGTGGGTTAAAAGGGAAATATGAATTAATTTAAATAGATAAATATATTTATTTAAATTAATAGAAGAAAATAGAATTAAATATAATATTTAATTTCAAGTGGATAAATAAAGGAAATATGAATTAATTTAAATAGATAAATATATTTATTTAAATTAATAGAAGAAAATAGAATTAAATGTAATATTTAATTCCAAGTGGGTTAAAAAGGGAAATGTGAATTAAATTAAATGTATTTATTTAAATTAATAGAAGAAGGGGATTTAATTAATAAAAGTACTAGGACTTTAAATTAATCAATCATAGGGTTTGTTTAGCCATTATATTAAATGTAGCATGTGATTAATACAGATTTAAAGTTTTCTGTATTTGACACTAAGTCAAGTAGAGTCCATTAGAAGACATCATTGCCTAGTATAATAGGACTTTGATGGTTTAGAAGGATTGATATACTGAGGCCAATTTTGGGGTATTACAATACCATGTCTTTGTTGTTTGGATCAAAAAATCCTTCAAGCTGTTCTATGTAGGCCTCTTCTTCAAATATACCATTCAGAAAAGCTGACTTCACATCCATTTGATAGACTTTGAATTTCTTGTGTGTAGCATATGCAAGTAGCATTCTAACTCCTTTCAATCTGGCAATAGGTGCAAATGTTTCACCATTGTCAATTCCTTCTTCCTATGCATATCCCTTACATACCAATCTAGCTTTATTTCTTGTGACTTCACCATTTTCATTCAGTTTGTTCCTGAATATCCACTTAGTACCGATAAAATTCTTGTCTTTTGGTTGGGGTACTAAGGACCAAGTTTTGTTCTTCTCTATTTTCTCAATTTCTTCCTTCATTGCATTAACCCATTCTTCATTCTCTAATGCAATTTTCACAGTTTTCAATTTAAATTCACAAACTAGACATGTACCTTGTCTTGTTTTGCTCCTAGTTTGCATTCTAGCATGTCTGTTTCCAATAATTTGTGTCTCAGGATGATGTCTTCTAACAAAACTAACCAAAACTCAATTTCTTCTTTCTTGTTCATCCTATTCAGGTTCATTTCTTTGCTCGGTAGCTCCATCTTGTTCGTCGATTTGTGTTGCCTGTTGTTCTGCATTATTTTCCTGTTGACTGGTTACCCCAGACTGCTACATTGCTAAATACTCTAGATGCTCAATGTAAGTGAATTTACCATAGTCTTCCAGTTCCTTTGTACTTTTTGCTATGTTCTTGTCATCAAATCTCATCAAGACAAACATTAGTACTTTCAATTATCTTATTTGTGACCTTATTCAGACATTTATATGCTTTACTTGTAGAGGAATAACCCAGAAATATGCCTTCATCTCCTTTTGAGTCAAATTTACCTTTTCTTTCATCTTTCAAAATAAAGCATTTACTTCCAAAAATCTTAAAATAACTTATAGTAGGTTTGTGTCCAAACCATAGCTCATAGGGTGTCCGGTTGGTATCCTTCTTCAGTTGTACTCTATTAAGAACATATACAACTATACTGACAGCTTCCCTCCAATATTTTTGAGAAACATTCTTCTATATCATCAATGTTCTAGCACAGTCAATTATTGACCTATTCCTTCTTTTAGCAATGCCATTTTGCTGAGGTGTCCTTAGTGCAGAGACTTGTCTCTTAATACCATGCTCATTATAGAAATTAGTAAATTCATTAGAGATAAATTCACCTCCTCTATTAGATCTTAAGCATTTTATTTCCTTTTCAGTCTCTTTCTCTACCTTAGCTTTATACCATTTAAACATCTTAAAAGCTTCAAATTTCTCCTTCAAGAACATAACAGTCATCAGTCTAGTATAATCATCAACAAAAAGAATAAAGTATCTATCACCATAATAGCTCTAAGTTCTCATAGGACCACACAGGTCGGTATGAACCAACTCAAGTATCTTCTTTATTGAGTAGTCTTTTCTTTTGAAACTAGACTTAGTCATCTTACCTTTCTGACATTCATGGCACATGGCATGATCAGGTTTTGACAAGTTAGGCAATCCTCTAACTCTTTTCTCTTTACTAATCTTGATCATGTTGTCAAAGTTCACATGGCATAACCTTTTGTGCCACAACCAAGCATCTTCATCCTTTATTAACAAACAAGAAGACTAATCCATATCAAGATAGAATAGATTACCTTTGGATTGTGTACCAATTTTGACAAGTCTTCCTTCTTCATCATAAATCTTCACTTTTTTGCTCTCAAAAGCTAGTTAGTGGCTTGAATTGTTCGGTTGAGCCACACTTAACAAATTATAGTTTAGTCCATCTACCCAGTATGCATTTTCACATTTTATTCTGTTATTGATCATAAGTGAACCTTTACCTCTTACCATACAAGGTGCATCATTTTCCATTCTCACAGATCCTCCATTGTATTCTATAAGCTGATCAAACTTTTCTACATCATCGGTCATATGATGTGTACAACCACTATCTATAATCCATACATATCATTTCTACTTACTTTAGAGATCAGTGCTATCTCTTCATATTTTTGTTCTTCTTCTGAATCATCTTTCATAGCCACAAATACAACTTCTATATCATCATCAGAAACAGATTTAGTTTCAACATCTTCAGCTATGTAACATACCTTTTTTCCTTTATCATCTTGGTTGTCTTTGTTATTGTGTTGGTAGCCTCTATTAACTCTTCTTCCATAGTTTCCTTCAAATTGGTCTTTGGATCTATCATCATCTTTCTTCTATGGACATCTAGCAGCAATGTGACCAACTTCTTTACAATTAAAGCATGCCAAAGGTAGCTTTCCTTTATACCTTCCTTTTCCTTTGGGCAATCTTCTAGCCATAAGAGCTTCTAGCTCATCAAGTTCATCATCAGTATTACCATCACTATAATTATTTCTATTATTCCTGCTAAAATTACCAATCTTCAGAGAAGACATGAAAGTAGATTCAACAGGGGGAACAACACTATTATCAAAATTATTCAATTCAAAGCTTGTAAGTTTACCAATCAGTGTGTGAAGAGTAAGGTTGGATGTAGCTCTTGTTTCATAAATTGCAGAGATCCTGATTGCATAAACTAGTAGCAAAGTTATGAGAATCTTGCTTATCATTGTTTCATCATCTATGACTCCATCTGATGCTCTAATAGCATGTACTACCTCTTTTAGTCTATTTGAGTACTACACAATGTTCTCACCTTCTTTCATCCTCATATCATCGAATCTACCTCTCAGACTTTCAGCTCGGGCTCTTTTGACATTCACATCTCCACTGCATATTAGATTTAACTTGTCCCACATTTATTTGGCAATAGTGCATCCCTTGATATCTTCAAACTCAGCATCGATATAGGTAGTAGCAAGTTCCATCATAGTAATATTGTGTTCATGCCTATCTCTCAATTGATCAAGGGTTAGAGGACCAATGGGCGGTGCAATGTAGCCATTATCCATCAGTTCTAGTGCAGAATTCCCAATTCCAGATATGTGCAGCTTCATCCAACTTTGCCATACTGTGAAGTTCTCTTTATTCAGTTTCTATACTTCCCTCTTATACATCTTGAGACCTTTGTGCTTAAGTCCTTGAAACTTTGTTCTAAGCCACCACAACTTCGATAGCAATTGATAGAATAACTGAGAGGAGGGATGAATCAGTTATCCACTATCCCAATACAAAATGTATAATTCAAATCAAAATCTTCAATTTCTGCAACTTGGTAAACATAAAATACTTTCTTTGTTTATGCTTTTACCAATTACCAGTCTAATACTTATAACTGTTACCGATCAAATCTAACATGTAATATGCAAAGTATGATAACAAACAAATATCACAATCAACACATAACACAAGAGATTTAACATGGAAACCCTGTAAAGGGAAAAACCACTTGGGACCAACAACCCAAAAATGTTCACTCTTCTGAAGTGAGGTCAGTGAAGACCCAACCCTGTTAAAGGTTTACAAACACACTGTCAGGTGTGACCTTGTTAGAGGATTTTAGACTAGAAGTTATTGTCCAACTAGCATTCACTATGGGGTTGATAGGATAACAATGTTCATTCTATGAATGATACATCATAAGACTTTCAGAGTCTACTTGGTTAAGAGATTTTGATTGTTTACAATGGTTAAATATGCAATAGTAAATGATCTACCTTAATAAAACTTCAATTGTAGATTATAGACCAATATTTAGCTCATACAAATCTTTCTGATCAATAGTTCACTTTAGATTCAACACTGTATCAACTTACTGTTCGTCGGTAATAACTCTCTGTAGCTCAGTACTTGTTCTACAATTTGGTTCTTACTAACCAGTATGATCAGAATGCATGAAAGTTTGTTCATGCGATAATCCTATAGTATCTTCTTCTTCCGACATTAATTTCATTATGAAACCCTAGTCTCTTATATAGACGAGTAAATCATTTTCTTTCTATCCATCAAATTTTTCTGCTTAATCATCTTCATTGATTTTGCCACTTCAAGCTTCCTCGGCTGATGTGTCAATAACTCATTTCAATCTACTCCATTAGATCTTTCTTTAATTTTGTTAGTCGTCGATCTTTATAACAAACTTTATCTGTTACCTCATGATCATACACTTTATAGCTCATCAATCTTATCTGCTAAACTGATCATTTAATTCATTTTGTTTTGCTTAGTTAACAAAGAAATGTGTCGGTGAACACAAGCTCAGTTAATACTGTGCTCGATATACATTATACTCCATCGGTGTATACTACAAAATGCTTCATTTACCGACAACACTACTTTGTATCTTTCAGCTCTATTCTTTATCATAGATGAATGCAACATAATAAAGTTAATATCATACGATCATAGACTCATCAACAAGTTACTCAGTTTATTCCTTATCCTCATCTGACATGTACATCTTTTTCATGTAGATTTCTCTATTCTTCATCTCTTTCACCTTTCTTCAGATGTATCGGTATAGTAACTTACAAGATAAGTATTGTCAAGCTAATTAACATCAATGACAATATAATATTGATTTAATCATATTAAATATCTAATCAACAACTTCTTAGTGATCTTTAATCACATATTCTTCAATCAGATTCCAAATCAGTTGTAGTCCAACATTATCATCTATAAAGGTAGAGTTCGGAGCAACTATGCTCGCTAGTCAGGAGGTTTTATGGCTTCAACAATTGATGACAAAGTTTGGCTTTCCTCCTGATAGTTGCACTATTCTTTGGTGTGATAATTAAAGTGTTATAGATATTTCCTGGAACCCAATTGAGCATCAATGGACTAAGCACATTGAGTTTCATATACATTTCATCAAGCATTTGATTCAGGATGGCTCTCTGAGTTTGGAATACATTCCCACTGCTAAGATGGTTGCTGACATCTTCACTAAACCTTTTACATCACCATGATATCTTCAGCTATGTTCTATGCTTGGGGTGAAGGAAGTTGTCCTTTGGAGGTCTCAGTAATGAGGCCTTTCTTCCTTCTATTTCTATCTCTTCTTAGAGTAGGATTTTTTTCCCATTTGGTTTTGTTGGTTACCTCATCAGGCCATCTTGTCGGGACCCATTTTTTGCTTTCAGTACTGTAGATTCCTTGGCTTTCTTCTTGCATTGTTCATAGCTGCATTATTGCTCATCTTAAGGGGGGGTTTAGAGTAAAGTATTAATTTAATTATGTTAATTAAATTAACTTTACTCTCTTCTTAATATTTTTCTTTATGCATATTCATTAGTCATTTAATAATTAAATTAACTATTACATGCACATGCATTAGTCATTTAATAATTAAATTAATTATTACATGCACTTTTACCTTTTAGGGTTTTCTCTTTTAGGTTTTAGATCTCCTTTTATAAGGGTTGATCCATTGTATATTTTATATGGTTTTTCATTCAAGAAATATATTTTTCATATTTTTAGAGCCAAACCCTTGTCCTCTTCTTGTCTCTACCTCCTTGTGACAGGTTTTTGTATGCAGGTGTTCTTTGGGTTTTGTGGATTTGTATTGCTCAAATCCTTCAAGTTATACATGCTTTAACACACCAACATGACTAGAATATATAGTTCCCTCTCAAACTATAATTTCTTTTACTAATATTTCTATTACTAGCTCTTGTCCTACTTAGAAAATTTAAAAGTATATGCATATTGATTTACTTAGGCATGTAGCATCATTATTCAATATTGTTGGCGATATAGTTTTATAATGTTGCAAATGTCAGTTGAGAAACTAAACAATAGTTGTGCATTGTATTTGAATCAATATAATAATGTCAATAATAATAATTATGCCAAAAATTTCCCCTTAATACATGGATCCTAAAAACATCAAATTCACCTTGCCCTAGGGACTCCTTAAGAATTAAAACATGTTGATTACACATTTTCAGAAAATATTCTCCTAAAGAAACAAATCTTGAACCAAGAAAGGATCCATCAAGGTGTCTCTCAACCCTAAAAATTGTGTATCTTTGAGCTATATTCTTGAGCTCTTAGTCTTGAATCATTGTCTTGGATTATTCGGCAATGATATCTAAGAGATACGATAGATCTCTATCATTGTCTAATGATTGTGAATGGGTATAATTCATGATCTTATACTCTAAATCTCACTCGATAACAATCCATATTAATATCAACACCAAATCTTGAACATGTTTCTGAAATGAATCTTCACAACATATGCACACTCTTCAAATTCATCGACATCAACAAAAAAAGTAAAACAATTTAGAGCATAAAGCCAAAATGCTAAAACTAATTCTAATGTAGAAAAACATCTAAAAGTGAGGAGAAGAATTGAGATTATGGAAATTCCTCCATCCTTTGATGCCACTAGCCTAAATAATTTCTATTATAGTTTATTAATGTGATAGCTCCAATGAATCTTTTGAGGGATTGTCATACATTCTAAAAAAAGTTTCAACTATTATAATTTGAAAGAGACTTATAATGAATTTATTTCTATTGTTGTGATGTACATAATTAAATTCAATCTTGATATAACCACTCCCTACTATAATTATCCAATATATTACCATTCCAATTTTGAAATCATGTTCACTACTAAATATAGTCTTGCCATAAATTTCCCATGCCTAGAAAGATAAAATGAATAAAATATTTGTTAATAATAAATATTATTAGTAGACACTATCTTGTGAGGAAAGAAGAATTTACCATATTTTTGTTGGTATGGACCCAAAAAAGTATGATCTCCTCTTAAAATATCTATACAAAGAGATTTAATTACATATACCATATTCCCTCTTATTTTTTTACAAGATTATTTACCTGATTTGAAACTGATTGTCTATCATAGCCTATCACTACAACTTATATTTCAATTTCCTTCACATGATGTTCATTTTTTCATGCATGCAACCACTTGCTTGAGAAAGAACACAATATTTATTTATATAATTTACTCCAACAATTATCCAAACAATAAAATTTATGGGTTATTGACAAAGAAGGTTTAAACATATCATTTTTAATGGAGTACAAATTTTTTCTAATATTTATTAAATATTATGGTTGGAAATCATCTTGTAGACAAGCATGTGAAAGGTGGAGTTGTATGTTTCATGCTTGCAACATGTTCAACAGACTACCTCAAATAGAACGTCATCACACAAATGTACAAAACCAACCCGTTGAACAAGATTTAGGAAACCTTAAGCAAATAAAATTGGCAAAGTAAGATCATATTCTATCACATTTTCTAAAATACTCACTGTCTATGCTAATAGGGGAGCTTTAAAAGAGTGTTCAGATAACCATTGAAGCACATTAGAAAAACCATTATTTTGAGAGATTACAGTAGGATTGGTTGTCATAGACATGCATACAAAGAGTGTTATTTGAGCTTTCAACTCACTAACAACCCTTGGAATCATACTGACTACCAACATATCACCAACATAGAGTAGAAGAATGACGAACTGACCATAAGGGAGTATCTTGTAATTGACACATGGGTCTGAATCACAACGTATGAGTTTATGTCCAGTCATGAAGGAATAAAAATTAACATACCACTACCTCGGGGCTTGCTTAAGCCCATAAAAGCTATGCTTCAGTCGACAATAAATTTGTTCATGTCCCTTTTGAATAAATAATTCAGGCTGATCCATGTATAATTCCTCATTAATGTCACTATGTAGGAATGCTATCTTAAAATCTAGCTACTCCAACTCAAGATCCCAAGGAACAACTAATCCCAAAATTGCCCAGATAGTAATCATTTTAACCACTTGTGAAAAAATTTCATTAAAATCAATTCCTTATTTCTGATCAAATCCTTTTACTACTAATTTGGCCTTGTAACGTTTATTGCCTTTGTCTTCTTCTTTCATTTTCTATACCCACTTGTTAGATTAAGAGGCCTTTGATTTAGCAGAAGAGTGACCAACTCCCAAGTTTTATTGGCCTAGAGTGAACTCATTTCTTCTTCCATTGCAACCATCCACTGATTCTTATCAATACTTCTACAAGCTTAATTAGCTGGTTTGATTTGATCATAGATGAAAATCTCAGGCTCAACCTCCATAGGAAAAAGTAATTCACAGTCTAAAAATTTAGATGGTATTTTCCTTTGTCTAGAGGATCTCCTCAATTGATGGACTTGACTATGTTCTTCATCAGTGAGAGGAGCGGTGTTTTGGAAATGCTTTATTGATTATTGTGTATGAGAATCTTGTTGTATGATGCTTGGATCACAAGTTTTATCCCAACCAATATCAACACATGGGAGCAGATCCAAAATTTTGTTCCCAATGTGATGGAAGACTATTGGTGGCAGCGCGTGAGCGGGTAAAATGATCCCCCAAAATCTATTGACATGTGCATCACATGTAGACTGGAAGACATAATCTCCACTATGGGCCCTATTTTCTTGATTTTCTATAATCTTATGAAAGGGTAAGTGGGCATGTTGATGTCTTTTGGAGACAAAGATATTGCTAGCTTCAATATCTTCACTTCCTATCTAAATGCCATGTCTGTGTTCACTTGGAGAGTGCATGGTAGGGTAATATTTTTTCTCATACATGGGAGAGTTAGCTACTCCACTAATAGCATCCATGCATCCATCATTTTCTTGAATTTGTTTCATCATGTAATGGCTACAACATATCTTGTGAAGAGGAATAAGAAGACCTTTGAGTTGTAATGGCATTATCACTGCTCATGCTCTCTAATGATAGAGTATGGATTGGATGTAAAAAATAGGTGGGGGAGTCAAACAAATTTTGAGGAATAATAGTAGTTTGACCTTGTGTAGAGATGTGAGTTGAACCAGTATTATTTTTGGCAAAATCTCATAAAGGGGTGTATTCTTTTGAAGATTGATCTTGGTCCTTTAAACTTGAAAATGCCTTTTCATTGAAGACCACATATCTACTTCTAATAACCTTTTTATCAATAGGATCCCAAAGTTGAAAGCCATATTAGTCTTCTCTGTAACCAATAAAAATATAGTTTTGAGATTTGAGATCCAACTTCATCCTCTTTTCTTTGGGTACATGAACAAAGACATCATAGTGAAAGACTTGTAGATGGGAGTACAAAACTCTCTTCCCCAACCATTCTTTTTCTAGAATACCAAATTTCAACCATGATGAAGGTGTCTGGTTGATCAAATAGACCGTTGTGTTGCATGCTTTTGCCTAGAATTCTTTCCCTAATCCAACTTTAGAGAGCATGCACTAGGCTCTCTCAAGTATTGTCCAATTTAGCCTCTCAACTGCTCCATTTTCTTGAGGCGTAAAAGGGAGAACTTTAATTTTGTAGATGCCATTGTCTACACAAAAATTGTCAAAATGTGAGGAATAAAACAATCCTCCATTATTTTTTTTAGACACTTTATTTTGTGCCCAATTTGATTTTCTACATGTGCTTTGAATAATGTGACTTTAGAAAATACTTCACATTTCTTTGAAAGAATATAAATCTGGAATTTTCTAGTATAATCATCTAGAAAGGTAACAAAATAATTGGCTCCTCCAATAAAAGTTACCTTAGTGGGTCCAAAGACATCTGAGTCAATCAGCTCCAAAGGTGTGCCCTTCTTCTCACTACTGGTCTTCAAGAAGTTGGCATACTTCTACTTTCCATAAAGGAAATGTTCACAAAACTCTAAATCAATAGATTTCAAACTTGATAGTTGTTCCTTTTTTAGCATAATGTCAAGGTTATTCTTGCTAATATGACTAATCCTTTGATGCCAAAGTGCTGAGTTTTTGTCCACAAGTGTCAAAGTAGCTCCAATTTCATCAATGTCTTTCAAAAGATTTAAACTGCCCACTCTATCTCCTTTCACAACAACCAAGGAACCTTTTGTTATTTTCCAAGTATCCTCAAAGAAAAATTTATGAAAACCTTGTGAGTATAGTTGGTTGATAGAAATCAAATTCTTCTTAATTGGGGAAAATGGTGTACCTCTTTCAAGAGCCACTTACCTCCTCCCTCTAAGGTTATGTTGATTGTACAGACATCTCCTTTTCCAACAATTTTACATGATTTATTATCACCTAAATAAACTTTTCCAAACTCACCTTCTTGATAGTTTGTGAAAAAATCCATACATGAGGTAGCATGGAAAGAGGCACTAGAGTCCAAGACCCAAGAATCTGACATGGTGTCACTTTCCATTAGCACTAGAATACCAATATCCTTGTCATGGCTTATGTTTTCTTCATTGTCCCATACCCTCTATTGTACCCTTTTGTAATTCTTTCAATATTTTTGAGGTAGCTTGCCTTACCACAAAACCAACAATCACCTTACATCTACCCCAGGACTACAATCTTGTAAGGTATGTGCAGGATCATGGTATGCCAAAAAGTGGCGATGTGAAAAAGAAGTTCTGATTGATAGACTCTTTAGAAAACAACTATAACTTTCAAAAAATATAACATTTTTGAATTCTAAAATATACATCAGATTCTATGCTTCACCTAATACAATAATAATAAACAATTCTTTCAATTTGATGAAGTTTATACTAAGTTAAGGTGGTCAGACATGAGAGTTTTTATATTCAGGAAAATTTGTAGCAGAAAAATTATAACTAATTATTTACTTAGAAAAAAAATACAAAACAATATACATCACATCTGAACATGAGTCTACTACTTTTATCTAGAATCTTATAAAAAAATATTATTGTTTGATTTTGTTCAATGTGGTCAGATATACACCTACTTGTTATCTTTCTAGTCCTAATTGAAGGACTTATTGAAAAATAGCTACAACTTTCAAACTCTATAACATTTTTGAAATCCAAAACATGTTTCACATTCTATGATTTTCCTACTACAAGAAAAAAAAATCAATTTGATAAAGTTTAGACAAAGTTAATGTGGTCAGACATGAGAGTTTTTGTATCCTAGAAAAGTTGTAGAAGAAAAATCATAATTAATTATTTACTTTGAAAAAAAATACAAAAAAATATGTGGCACATCCGAACATGAGTCTACTACTTATATCTAGAATCTTGTAAAAAAAATTTATCATTTGATTGTGTTTAAGGTGGTCAGACATACACCTACTTCTTATTTGTTTCCTAAAATTTTCATACTACTATATTGAAATTTGAAATTTTTAACATATAGAATACTTATTTTTCAAAAAAGGCCTAGTATCTTAAAAACTAAATTCAATTTTCTATAGATTTTTTGAATTTTTATTGCCACTTAAGGGCCTAGTTTGACATACCATGATCCTGCACATACCCTGACATAGCTGATTTGGATCTTCGACTATGATTACTTTTACTTCTATGATGGCTTCTTCCCCTATTTTTGGTGCTGACCGTGCTTTGATCATCACTGAATGAGGGCTCTTGTTTTTTTCTTCTCATGTCTTCGCTAAGAAGATTTGCTACAATATTATCAAAAACTAATTTATTCTTACCCACAACTGAGATGCTAATCATTGTCACAACTCCATCCCAACTACTTGGGAGAGGAGATAATAAGAGAATGACTTTTTTCTCATCATCTTGCATCATCTCCACTGAATTTTCTTGGCTAACAAGAGTGTTAAATTCATCGAGATGATTTGATATAATCATACCTTCCTCCATCTTGAGTTTGTATAACTTTTTCATGATAAAAATTTTGTTCGATGTTAAAGCCATTCCATACAAGGTTTTGAGTTTATCCTAAATAGTTTTGATTGTAGTTTCATTTACAACATTAAAAAGAATGTTGTTAGACAATGAGAGAAAAATAGTTTCCTTTTCCTTTTCGTCAAGTGTTTCTCAATCTTCATCTATCATCGTTTGAGGTTTCTTTTCTTTCCGCTCAAGTGCAAGTGAAATATCCTGCTTTATCAGCAGGGATTGCATCTGCGCTTTCCAAAAGCTGAAATTTTGTCTAAAAAATTTTTGTACTCTTGCATCCTCCATTTTTTTGGAAATTCTTCACCAATTCCAATTAGCTCTTTCTAAGCTTTTATACCAATTGTGAAAGATTGATAAAAGGGAAAACAAAGTTACAAAAATTAAGTGAGACAATTGTACAAAGAACAAACACAATATTTATCGTGGCTCACCAAACTTGGCTACATCCACATTGAATAGAAGAATATTTTATTATGTCAAAACAACATTACAATACAAAGTTATAGCGGCAAATTAAATAAGCTCTCCAAATACATAGAATGCTAACAGTCACTATTGGAGGGAAAAAATAAGATGTGTCCATTGGGCTTCATCTCAACAGAGAGAGGAGGGAATCGTAGCATAAGAAATATGGCCCAGGAAAGAATATTTCCCATGGGAAACATGGAGGTTATACTAACCTTAGCACTCGCAAAACCGAAGGAACATAGAGGCTAAAAGAGGCTTAAGCCTCTATGGAAGCCACAAGTGGAGGGGGAAGAGAAATCCAATGGTGAAAGCCCTGTGCCTTAGAACCTCCTTGACCATTGCCTCCACCTATACAATACTATCACTAGACTCCTCTTTGGATCATCATTCTGTATCGCAATTATAGCAAAAATGCAAGTTAGACACAATATTTTTAGACTACAAATGAGCAATAATGTGGGCACCCAACATGATGTTGAGAAGTAGTCAATAATCATCTTGTGCAGGGAAATATTCATTGCCATCTTCATCCTTTGAGCCACCCTCGATGGCACCAGAGCTAGAGCAACTTCCTTCGCAAGTGGTTGTGGTTTTTATTGCCCTTTTCTTCGCTTTCACTCTCGTGTCGATTTCCTAAGTGTGATGTTGAACTCCTTATGAATATACAAATATACTTTCTTTTTTAAAATGTGCTAATTTACATAGATAGAAGTTAATGGATGAATTAGAATAGCATGGGATGCTAAGGTTCACCTTTATTTATCCCATCCGCATGTTTGGTTTCTTTATAATAAATAATATCTGAAAATGGCCAATATGTATATTGAATAAGATAGTTGAGAATATTCAAGAAAAGAATTTTTTGGTTTTCAAGTGATTAAGATGGTAGATGCTAATAAAAATCTAAGAATTATTGAAAGAACGATCTATTTTATTTCTAGAGCCTACATTACATATTTTCTTAGTGCACAATAGTTTTGAAACTGATGAAGAAAGTGTTATTATACCTTTAAATAAGTTTAATAAGGAGCCTTTTGTCAAAAGTGTACATATCAAAGAAAAAGTGCCACACCTATATACTAAGTGGTAGTATGTAAAGTAGAGAATACTAAGCCAAAATTTTAAAGGAGGACATTAAAAGCTAGCTTAATCAGATAGCTTGAAAGATGGCTAGTTGGTGATGAAAAATTGGAAGGAAAAATTATAGAAAGTTTCAACATTACATATAATTGTTATCATTAAAGAGAGAGCCTATACTTAGATATTATTTAATGATCCCCCATATACATCAAATTTTCCATTCTACATCTAATTATACACTTGAACTTTACTAAACTTTGGACTTTTAGGTGTCGTCCATTTCTAGTAGCCCACATACAATCCAAGATATTACATTAGGATTTCAAATTTGTGAGGCTAGGGTGTTTGATTGTCAAGAACGTGTTTTAATTGTATTATGGCTCATTACCCTTCTTATATTCTTGACCATCTGAATTATGACCTAATTTGAGTGTTATGAGTGTTTTTATGTTGATTTGTAACAATCTTAGTGACTCACATTATTTTCTCATGCACATTCTTTTTCCTTCTTATTACATAACTTTATATTTTATTTCTATTTGATCTATGTTTAAGTAATGACTAACTTAATCTAAATTTCAAACTATATGCTCTCTTACATGATGTATTACCTAATATTGATCAACAACCAACTTATCTCTAATGACAAATTCTCTAAATATTTTTTTTAATATGAAATTTAAATGACATTTGGCCATTCTTATGTTGAAAACTTGAAATTCTAAGTTGTAGATGAATACCCATTAGCTTAGAGTGCATGAACAAAATCTATCTCACAAATTCTTGGTTGCTTAAACTTTCAAATCCAATTCTTATTTTTATGGGTTTTAAAATTGAACTCTTTAGTAAAAATCTTATGTACTTTTTTGAAACGTGCATGGTGCAATCACACTTGTCTATAATTTTGATAATGTCTCACAAGAAAATCCATTCCAAGAACTATTTATTGTATTGCTGGCATAATATCTGCTACGTGTATCAAGAGTTGTATGGAAAAGAAATTGCTATGGCTTACTTTTCTTGTGATATACTTCTTATGGCTAGGTGCAAATGCTATGAAAATAACATCAATGATTAAGGAGAAAATTGGACTATATTATTTTTGAAAGAATGGTTCATTGTAGTTACTAAATTTTTGCTTGTTTAAACAGTCAATTGACATTTTTTTTAAATGCCCTTGAAAGAGTTTTAGCCAAACTCAAATTTTTGAAAGCAGAATCTTTATCACAAATTTATATAGCTAGCAACTCTCTCATGTCAATCCACAATCTTAGGTTTTTGAGAGTTTCAAAATGACTTTACTAGCATTAACTTGATATATAAAATTATGATTTGAAATCTAGATACTTGAAGACAAAGTTAGCGAGATGCTACACACATTGAATGATATTTTGATAGAAGGGTTTTCAACTCGAATATCCAAGAAAAATAAAACATTGACTTTAATGTATTATGCCAATAATATGCTAGACAAGAGTAGCCATAGAGTAAAGTGGTGACCCAATCATAAGCAGAAGGGCCCAACTAGATTGAAGATGATTCCTCACGGTGAAAATGGACCATTGGACATTGATACCTTTAATGAGTATTTTATCGAGACTCACGTCGATCTATGCCAAGTTTTTGGAGCAGATTAGAAGTTACAGCTTCCCATACACATGATTCTGCCAATACTGGTGCTTTTCAAGTGTTCCTTCACTAGATTTTAACAGGCCTGTCTCTGCCTATTCTCACTCTTGGCATCCTTCCCTGCATTAAAACTAGTATACAAGGAATGGTACATGTTTAGACCTCTCCCACCATCCATAGTAACCACAGGGTGGGGGAGTCATTACATTTTATGATATTCAAAACCTAGTCTAATGACTGTACACCCTTTTAATCAGTCACTATTCTGCACCAATCAATTTCCTTGGTGTTTCCAATGAAAAAGGTAATAAAATATAATATAATCAAGAAAATATAGATCCAAATCAATGTTCTTACATCCAAAAAAGAAAATATCTCATTCTATATATTAAAACCAATTTGCTGTCATCAGACTGTACCCCAGGACAGTGAACTACAAATGTGCAGAGAAATAAACTTTTATTGCTCAAAACTATTACCAATTCATGCCATTACATGTCAATAATAATCTTCCCCCTCAAATCACATGATTCTCTTTGAAAATAGACTCTTAACTCTTCTAAAGACTAACTAACTACTAACTACCTTTCAACTGTTTGATAACAGTCACTAAACTGACTGTACTAACCAAATAAAGTTAGAATGTGTTGTCAAGTTAACAACTAAAGTTGTCAACTCAACAACTCTACATCTGAGACCTATGCCAAAGAATTCTAAAAGGTTTTAATGGGAACCTTATAATTCATACTAACCCCTACTAACTCTAATTAATTTCAATTAAGCTCTTTTTTGGCTTATATTGCCAATATTGGCAATTTTACAACTTATTGCACTCTTAGTGCTTTTAACACCATTTAGAGGCTTTAATAGCCTTATTACATTATTTAAAACCATTATTGGTCATTTCCCAATCTCCTAACCTAGGATCAAACCATAATCGGTTCCTAGTGACCCCTAGGTACTTAGCATTGCCATTAGGCTTACATTTAGGATTTTGTTTACAATAAGACCAATTTATGGTCAAAACAGTATTATATGACCATTAATGTTCTCATTACAAGTTTCAATGACTTTTGAAGGCCATTTGGCTTCAACTCCACCTAAGGATCCATCAGTGATCCTAGTGATCTTCCTGACTCCTGCCTATGACCTTGGTGCTCCTGCACCACTATTGGTGATTTTTTATCTCTATTATGAAGAACATAATATTGTTAATGACTCAGCTTCTCTTTATTGTTATTGTGAAAAGAAATATAAATGATCTATTTTGTTTCATGACAGTCCTGTAAGGAATGGTTTTTGGGTTATTAGTCTCCTTATGACAGTCCCGTAGGGGAGGATAGTAATTGGTTTGTTGACAGAGAAATGTTTTGAAACTGTTTGGTAAGCCAAGAAGCATTGATGTCTACAACGGTTTTAAAAAAATAGTTTTCAAGAACTCATTATTAATTGAGTTTATATATATTCCCGCTATCAATTTTTTATATCTTTTGTGAATAACATAATAGTGAATGATATTGGTTTTGGTTGAAAGAGTTTCATAGTGGAATGTATCGGGTTCCTTAAAGGATTGAATAGTGTAATGGATGGATTTTTGAGGCATCAAAAATTGATGGTCATGTTTTTGTTTATGAGTTCTGGTTTGCAAACAATCTGGAGTTAGGGTATATCCAGATTATTCCTAGGACGTTGTTGCAAGCATTTTCTTACTTTGCTGGTTAAACACATAGCATATATCTAACTAGGTCATCAATCTTGAAGTGGCATAGCTACTTCCCCCAAATATGAACACTTGGGTTATTAAAATTCATTTCCCTGGCTTGCTTCTCACCCAATGACATTGGAGACCAATGGAGAAATCGCAAGTCAAGGTACACTCTCCATGACAAAGCTGACTAAGGAGTTTCTGGGCCGGTATGATAGAGAGTTTAGTATCTTACGGGCACAGCATAAAAGTTTCAATAAAATGTTTGCGGAACTAACAAATGAACATCAAAACCTTGGATGCATCCAAGGTTAAACTTGCAAAGATGTTCAATCTATCCACTCACTTCGCAAATTGACAAGGCATGATATATAAACAAAAACATACTCAGGACAAATGAAATCTAATCAATGTAGTTACATGACCATGTTTGTGATCACAATCAACTATTTGTTCATTGTGCAACTAACTGTGTCAAAAAGAGATAAAACTAATCAAGTGAACATCAAGAACCATCAATTCATCAAATGGACTTGCATGGTTGTTTAGTCTCTACATTCCCTTCACAACAGACAACCTAGCAAATACCCAATACATGATACCTTGGCACATTGCTCATGGGCCCTAAGTACGTAACCAATAAAACAATGTCAGACAAATTCAGAGTTAGAAAACCCTTGCAAGCGGTCCTCCTTTTAGACCAAACCATAGTGGAAACCCTTGCAGGCAGGTGGTCCTCCTTTTAGACCAAATCACAGTGGCAACCCTCATAGGCAGGTGGTCCTCCTTTTACACCAAATCATAGTGGCAACCCTCGCAGGCAAGCAGTCCTCCTAAAATTCTCACCAAATAACAATTCAAACAATTGCATGCTTTAGCTCCTTCGTGCGCTCCAAGTGAAAACCAAACAATGAAATGAGATACAAAATCCTTTTTCTTTTTAAAGTTATGCCCGTGTTGGTTGAAATTTTGACCTACATGGTATTGGTCGAAATTTTTGCTAACACGGGCATGGATTGAAAAAAAAGAGGAAGTTTTCCTTCTATAATCTGACCAACCTAAACCTTTTTAATTGATGGTCAAAAATTTTGGAAGAAAAATGAGGTCAAATGTAGTAGTGATACTAAGTGATAGTATGTAAAGTAGAGAATACTAAGCCAAAATTTTAAAGGAGGACATTAAAAGCTAGCTTAATCAGATAGCTTGAAAGATGGCTAGTTGGTGATGAAAAATTGGAAGGAAAAATTATAGAAAGTTTCAACACTACATATAATTGTTATCATTAAAGAGAGAGCCTATACTTAGATAATATTTAATAATCCCCCATATACATCAAATTTTCCATCCTACATCTAATTATACACTTGAACTTTAATAGACTTTGGACTTTTAGGTGTCGTCCATTTCTAGTAGCCCACATACAATCCAAGTCATTACATTAGGATTTCAAATTTGTGAGGCTAGGGTGTTTGATTGTCAAGAATGTGTTTTAATTGTATTATGGCTCATTGCCCTTCTTATATTCTTGACCATCTGAATTATGACCTAATTTGAGTGCTATGAGTGTTTCTATGTTGATTTGTAACAATCTTAGTGACTCACATTATTTTTTCATGCACATACTTTTTCCTTCTTATTACATAACTTTATATTTTATTTCTATTTCATCTATGTTTAAGTAATAACTACCTTAATCTAAATTTCAAACCATATGCTCTCTTACATGATGTATTACCTAATATTGATCAACAACCAACTTATCTCTAATGACAAATTCTCTAAATATTTTTTTAATATGAAATTTAAATAGCATTTAACCATTCTTATGTTGAAAACTTGAAATTCTAAGTTGTAGATGAGTACCCATTAGCTTAGAGTGCATGAACAAAATCTATCTCACAAATTCTTGGTTGCTTAAACTTTCAAATCCAATTCTTATTTTTATGGGTTTTAAAATTGAACTCTTCAGTAAAAATCTTATGTACTTTTTTTAAACACGCATGGTGCAATCACACTTGTCTATAATTTTGATAATGTCTCACAAGAAAATCTATTCCAAGAACCATTTCTTGTATTGCTGGCATAATATCTACTACGTGTATCAAGAGTTGTATGGCAAAGAAATTGCTATGGCTTACTTTTCTTGTGATTTACTTCTCATGGCTAGGTGCAAATGCTGTGAAAATAACATCAATGGTTAAGGAGAAAATTGGGCTAAATTATTTTTGAAAGAATTTCTCATTGTAGTTACTAAATTTTTTCTTGAATTGACATTTTTTTTAATTCTCTTGAAAGAGTTTTAGGCAAACTCAAATTTTTGAAAGCGAAATCTTTATCACAAATTTCTAGAGCTAGCAAGTCTCTCATGTCAATCCAGAATCTTAGGTTTTTGAGAGTTTGAAAATGACTTTGCTAGCATCAACTTGATATATATAATTATGATTGAAATCTAGATATTTCAAGACAAAGTTAGTGAGATGCTACACACATTGAATGAGATTTTGATAGAAGGGTTTTCAACTCGAATATGCAAGAAAAATAAAACATTGACTTTAATGTATTATGCCAATAATATGCTAGACAAGAGTAGCGATAGAGTAAAGTGGTGACCCAATCATAAGCAGAAGGGCCCAACTAGATTGAATATGATTCCTCATGGTGAAAATGGACCATTGGACATTGATACCTTTAACGAGTATTTTATGGAGACTCATGTCGATCTATGCCAAGTTTTTGGAGTAGATTAGAAGTTACACCTGCCCATACACATGATTCTGAAATTTGCTGTAGAGATTTAGCATCGGTATGTCAACAAGTCATTTATTTATTTTCTTTTGTATTATCAAACTTTCATCAAGAACAAGTATCCCTTAGGGTTGATACTATAATTTTATGTTTCAAATGGTATTCACTACTCTACCATATATTGTTCTGATTAGGCAAAAATATATGGGACTCCATCTGAAAGTCTATGCTTGTAAATCAATTTATGTATGGCATTCACATTATCAAGATTTTAACTATCATACTTTTGAGTAGTGCTTTTTTAAAAAAAATTGACTTTTCTTAGTCATAAAAGAAGAAATAATTTAATTATTTTATTAAATTTTTCAAATGAAATTGAATTTGATTTAGAGATGGACAAGAAATAATTAGAGATGATTAATTCTTTCATTAAGATAGCACAATAATTGAAGTTTATGGATCTGAAATGGAGCTACATGCCCTTTTTTTTCAAGTACCAAATTATAAAGTCACTTTCCTTGAATAATATAGAAATTCAATCAACATTATAACTTTGACTTAAAGGTATTAATTAAAAGAACATTTCTTTCTTTCTACTCTCAAGTTCTCTTATTTCACAATCATTGCTAAAGAGTGTCTTAACCTTCTTGATTAAAAATTGATGTAATATATAAAAGGGTAAGGTGTTTGATCCGTAACATTTCATTAATTAGACTAAGAAATTATTCGGAAAGTCAAGGTATAAACATCAGTGAAAAGGTTAGTCTTGTGAACATTATTTGTATATTTTTGAGGCATGTTGTTTTCATGACCTATAATGTTATTTTTCTCTATTTTCTTGATTAAATTGTGTACAAAAATTTATTATAAATGTTTTGAATCATACTACATGATCCATCATCAAGATAAAATAATAGTTAGAAAGAAAAAATGAGAGAATAGCTGAAGATTGAGAGGTTAAATAGAGGCAGGGGGAATTTCTTAGAAGAAAGAGAAGGGAAAGGTCGGTTATTTAATTCTCTATGTTTGTTAATGTGCCATAGGTTTTTCTCATTTTTTAATCTCCCAATTCCCTTTTTTCTAACTAAGCCCTAGAAACTTTCTTCTACTTCTATTTAATCTCTTAGCCTATTTCTATTCTCTCATTTATGCTCTTTAACTATTCTTTCATCCTAATGATGGATCATATAGTATGATGTGAAAAGTTGATGATAGAAAATGTCACACAGTCATTTTTTCATTTTGTTGAAAACATTGACTATTGCTAGAGCCCTCACTAATTCAAAGTAAATTGTGATTCATGTCATGCTAGAAAACATGGATAAACTCAACAATGTGGATGGTATATACGTGTGTATATGTATGTATGTTTATTTTTATCATCGCCAAGAATTGGCTAGGAAGAGAACCATGTAGAGTCACCTACAATAATTCCAAAGATAAATTAGCAAGCACAAATTCACTCTTAGAAACATCTATGTTTGGGACACCAATTTGATCTACCAATTCTTTCTTTAGGCTATGAGTAGTTATCTAATGCGTGAGCTTGAAATAGAGCATCATACATGTGTGGTACCATTATTTTTCAATCTATTGATCTCTATCAGCAAATAAATCATTTACTTTCATGTTTAAAATAAAAATTTCTTTCCACTATTTTTTCTCTATCTTTGTGCTTCCCATCATTCCAAGTTCACTCATAGGCTCTTATGTCCACACCTCCCACCAAAGAAAATATCATAGAAAAATGAAACTCCAACCCTTCAAATATAACTTAAACCAAGCTCTGATACATATGTTAGTAAAAAGAAGCTTGATAAAATTGTATAATAGAAGTCATGGAAGTACAATATGAAACCAAAAGCACAATAATGAAAAAAATGAAAAAGAAAATATGCAATATTTTCACCTAGGAAAACCTTTATGAACAATAACTCCAATATAGTAAAAATTTTCATTATTGTACAGATTCAACTATTTTCAATACAACAATGAAGCTTTCATGCCTCATTTTAGAGTATGCATACATAAAATTGACACATTGAAAGAAGCTCAAAACATTTCATACAAAAAATAGATAAAAAATGAAAAATATAAAACTCTTGTCAAACAATTACACAATCTATTTATTAAACTAATATTGTCATGTGAAATATTCAATTTTAGTTTGTATAAAGATGACATACAGAAATGCACATCTCATATTTGAAAGAAAAGAATATAAAAAATTATAGAATGTAAGATAAAGAAGAGTTGTTGTAAAAAAATTAAGATAAATTGATTGATTAGACCTCCATACATGTAGATGTTTAATCTAAGATAATTTATGATTTAGATATATGCTTAGTCAAATTTTTATAATCTATTATATAAATACTAAGATACCTATGACTATATTTTCTGACTTGTTTTTATAAATAAAAAAAAACAATTCTATAGAATCCATACCCTTTCAAATAACATAGCTATCTCAAAATCAAATTTTATATGAATTGGGTACCATTATTCTTTACTATCTCTTCATAGCAAATCAAAATCAAATTTTAGAGACGTCGACACCTCTTAGAACAATTCTAATGCAGATTACCTTAAGAGAAAATATAATAAAATAATTGTGAACCGAATAATATGTTTAACCAAAACTAAAAACCAACAAGAGTGGCCATATATTGATGGTACACGATTCCTTTCATCTTATCCCAAAATCAATTTTAAATTTTTTGCCTTGATCTTTAGAATATAATATTCTTGTCAATGAAATAAATATAGAAGATAGCCAGGAAGAAAAATTGTAGTCAAAGATTTGAATAAAAGGATTAACCACAGCGTATAAATTTGTTGGCCTAAATTGTAATCTTAGTAGTCTTAGGCAATCGCTATGATCAAGTACTCTACAAGTTAAATGATACTCACACGTAATATAGTGTCCATAGGTAAACTGCAGCCTTTAAATATTGGCATTCTACCTTCCATTTCTTGAACTTGAAGAGCTACAGCATGGATACAAATATAGTTAAGGCAAGGGGGAGTCACTTTGTGATGGTGCATGGAGCAACCTTTGGGGGCTGGTGTTGGTATAAAGTTGCAGATCTTCTTGTCAAAGCGGGTCACAAAGTGTCTTCCCTTGACATGGCAAGTGCAGGTATCGACCCTAGAGATGCTGACCACATTTCATCTTTACAAGAGTACAATCAGCCACTCACAGACTTGTTTACAGCTCTTCCTTCTACGGAAAAGGTATAAAACTAAATTTTGATTTGTTTGAGTGGTTTTTTTAATTTTTGTTTAGATATTTTATTTTAAATTTTTTATTTGTTTGAGTGGTATTTTAATTTTTATATAGATATTTTATTTTTAAATTATATTAATAGATAAATTTTATTGAAGAAACGAAACTGATTTAAGATGAGTCATCTAAGAAAATTTGATTAAGAGTTTAATCTAAGTTTTAATTTGTTTATGTGATTCGTTTTAAATTATATTAATAGATTCTTTTGGAGAATTGAATCTGATTTTAAATAACTCATTCTAATGAATTTGGCTGAAGAGTTCAATCTATCTTTTGATTTGATTAGATTAGTGATTTTAAATCATTCTAATAGATGAGTTCCATTGGATAAGTGAATCTTATTTTTGATGAACCATCAAAATGAATTTGGCTGAAGAGTTTAATCTAAGTTTTGATTTGTTTAAGTTGTTCATTCTAAATCATACTAATATGTAAGTTCTATTGGAGAAGCAAAACTGGTTTTAGATGAATCATTTAAACAAATTTGACCAAGAGTTTAATCTAAGTTTCGATTTGTTTAGGTTGCTCGTTTATAATCATACTAATAGGAACGTTCTATTGGAGAAGCGAATCTGATTTTGGATGAATAATCTAAACAAAATTGAATTTGATTTGTTTAGGTTTTTCATTCAAAATCATACTAATATGTGAGTTCTATTGGAGAAGCAAATCTGATTTTTTATGAACCATCTAAATGAATTCGGCTGAAGAGTTTAATCTAAGTTTTGATTTGTTTAGGATGCTTGTTTGAAACCATACTAATAGGTGAGTTCTATTGGGAAAACGAAATTGATTTTAGATGAACAATATAAATGAATTTTGCTTTGTTTTGTTTAGATTTTACATTTTTAAATCATATCAATACACAAGTTCTATTAGATATGTGAAACTGATTTTTGGCTTAAGAGTTTAATTTAAGTTTTGACTTGTTTAGATTACTCTTTTTAAATCATACTTATAGGTGAGTTCTATTGTTGAAACAAATCTAATTTCAGATGAACCGTTTAAAAAAATTTACCTTCGATTTGTTTAAGTTGTTCATTTTAAATCATACTAAAAATTGAGTTCTATTGAAAAAATAAATCTGATTTTAAATAAGCCATCTAAACAAATCAAAACTTAAGATATGATGTTTAAATCAGATCCTATGCATTGTATCCTTTTGTATTCATTGTATTTTTTTTGTTTGCAGTAGAATTCAGATCGCCAATAGCAGGGATGCAAACTAATTTGTAGTCGTATGTCTGTTCAGGTTATATTGGTTGGCCACAGTGCTGGTGGCTTCAATTTAAGCTTTACAATGGAGCATTTTCCACATAAAATTGCTGCAGCTGTCTTCGTTACTGCCGTCATGGCCCTCAGTGGAACGACCCTCACTGAGTCATTGAATGAGGTTCGATGAATTCTTTCTCTCTTTTCTAATTGGTGGCTTAACAGTCTTTAAAATACATTGTCATTTCTTTGAACAGATCGTATCCATAATTGGAGGCTTAGGAGACTCGACATTTTACTATGCAAATGGGAAAGATAAGCCAGCAACATCCTTCAAGTTTGGCACCCACTTTACGCGAGAGTTTGTATCGCAGAACAGTCCTTCTTGGGTAAATCCCTTTGAGAATAGAAACAGTTGTGTGGTGTTTTGGGTATTTACGGAATTTCAATTGATTAATATGGGTTTGAATGCAGGATCTATTGTTATTTGATTCGCTGGAGAAGAAGTTTCCTATATGGCAAGAACCTCTTCTTTATACAGCTAAAAACTATGGAAGTGTCAGGAGAATATACGTTGTGGCGAAGGAAGATAAGCTTCTTGTGGAGGCGTTTCAGAGAAAGATGATTGCAGAGAATCCTCCACAAATGGTCTATGAAATTGAAGGATCTGATCACACTGTATTCTTCTCGAAGCCTCTTCAACTGGCTGAGGTGCTCATAAAAATCGCCAATAACTGCAAGTGAAGCAATCAGATGGAGATGAACTTTTAGTGAAGTTTGTAATATCTAGAAATATTTGACTATGGGTAGAAGGACCATAGAGATTGATATGAATTCATCTAGTCTTATCATATATTTATATTATTTATTGTAAATAAATAATTGATATAGATAAAAAAATAGTTGATCAAAATGGATTCATATTTAAAAATATAAAAGTATATCAATGTTTATAAATAAACATATATATTTATCAATAAGTGAAATATTTTCTTAATTTCAAATAAAACATCATTATTATTTATTATAAATATATTATTCATACTATAAAATGTTCATTTAAACTAGTATAATTGTCACAACAAAAAAATATTTATTCCTATGTGCAAAATTATAAGGTAGCAATCTATATGTTTTGGAGTATTTCACATTAATAATTTGTCCTATTATAAATATAAAAGGTGAGCACAATAAATACTCTATGTTTCTCATGAAATGTGAATGATTGTCAAAAGGTTTTATCGACAAATAACTTTATTTTGTTAAACTACTACAGATTGTTAGATTGAGTCTTGGTCAAATCTTTGAAAAGTCATTTCTAGGATACTTTGCACTAGGCATGTTATTTCAATGAGTTGTGCAATGAAACATACGACCAAATCTTAGTTATAGATAGTGATGAAGGGTGCTCCCCTTAATACCACAAACACATAACAGAAACAGAGAAACAACAACAATTTGCAAGAACAGAAAATGGGCTTCTTATTATCTCCACAAGTGTGGAATTACAAATTTTAGAATTACAATATGCAAAGCCACATGGACATTCCCCTTACAATATTCTGTAGGACAAAGCCTTGAATTATTACCCAGATCTACTCAGAACTGCTCCGAACTCCTCCGAACTGCCTAAGGCAACACTACGGGCCTTCTTTATATAGGCAATTTCCACCGCCCGAGAAGGTTCCAGAAATTTAGCCCTTAGGGCCTACCAAACTTAGAATTATTTTATTTTACAATTTATTACATCAAAGTCGGCTCAAAATAGCTTTTGAAACTCAAACAAAAATTTTGAAGGAAAATTATTTTTTGTCATTTCAGGTGATCCAACTTCCGAAGACCATAAGTCATTGCCAGTTGACCTAATTGACTATTATAACCCCATTCTGGAAAGGCCACGAAGCGCACTACAGGCCTATCTTGCGCAAGTGCTTGTCACCCAAATTTTTGACCTCATTCGGGGCCTCTAAAACCTTCAAAACTGAGTTCAAAGTTTCTATACCCTGCTGCCAATACCGAAAATCTTCAATATCTACAAAGCTAGACTTCATCTATCAATGAAACTTTACTGGAAGGCTGGTACGACTGAGATGAACCTCCACATGTGAAATCAGAACATTCCAAGATCATATGACCAACTTACTAAAAAAAATAGCAAGTTTCCATAAATAGCAGCTCTACACAAGATAGCCCTTATTGAATACAAAAATAGAAATATTTTTGGGTGATGCAAGATTGCTCTTACACCCAAGATGCTCCTGCATCAGACACTCGAGGTAATTTGAGAAGTGACCTTGTCACGACTCAAATGTGCAGAGGAAAACCAAGGCAGTTAGCCTCCTTTGTTAGCCATGATGAATCTTCAACATGTTGTCCTTTCCACTTGACCAAATATTCTTCATATGTCTTGCTCCTTGTGCTTTTGCCAATGACTATCCAGTATGTCCTCAATCTCCTTTGGTAGTTGGACTAGTCGCTAGAATACTCCACTGTACTGATGTGATCTCATCTTCAACACCTCCTTCATGATACTCTTTCAAATCTAAAATGTTAAACACTAGTGAAATATTCAGCTTAGTAGGCAATTCTACCTCATACGCATTTCTTGAATCATGCTTCTTCAGTATCTTACATGGCTCAAACTTCTTTATTTTCAGCTTGTTGTATATACCAACTGGAAACCGCTCCTTACGCAAATGAACCATCACTTCATCTCCAACCTGAAATTCCTTATGCCTCCTTTTCTCATATGCCTTAGCCTTATATTGTGCATTCATTTTGGGAGTGTGCTTCCTCACCTCCTCATGGATATTCTTCAAATGTTCTACAAAATCTTCAACTTCAACACTATTTATTTCTCTTTTATCTATTTTTCTCAACTTAGATGCATTTCTAGGACTACTTCCATATACAATCTATGGATGATGTGATGAACTAAACTTTAAATTTATCTTCAAATATTCACTTTCTACTAGTGTCATTCTGTGTGCTTCCTTATTTGGAAAATTGGCTCCTGGAATCAAGTCCATCTGATGACTGATCTTTCTTACTAGTGGTAATCCATCAGGTACATTATCGGATATAATATCCTGAAACTCATTCAATAATTTTGCAACTTCTACAGGTACATCTTCTACTTCCTCTTTCCCAACCTTTGGAATTAAGGTAAAACACATATGCTCATGCTGCATACCATCTAAGAAATTTCTTCTATCGATAAAAGTTATTCTTGCATTACCACATACCTTTTCTTCTGTCTCCTTTAATGGCTTTAGCTTATGTCACACTCCATCCTTTGTCAAGGAATAGGTATTCGCATGACCATTATGTACAACACATCTATCAAACTACCATGACCTACCCAGTAACGTATGACATGCATCCATAGATATGATATCACATAGTACCTCATCATGGTACCCACCAATCTTAAACTTCACTAGGCATTGTTCATTGACCATGACCTTGTGGTCATCTTGCACCTAGGCAACTCGATATGGATGTGGATGTTTCTGTCTCTTGAACTTCAAATTTGTCACCATCTCTTCTGACACTAATTTATTAGTGCTACCACTATCAATAATCACATCACAACATTTACCTTCACACTTGCACCTAGTGTGAAACAGGCTCCTCCTTTGCTCAGGTTCATTCTCACCACTCAATAAGACTCTTCTGTTAATCAACGTTTCTCCTTTTTCAACATCTTCAGAATGTGATGATCTGGCATTTTCATCTACATATGCAACTCTATCCTAGCCTTCGTTTCTCCTATTTGTCCTTCCTTGGCGCTGAGGACATTCAAATGCCCTATGACCTTCTAATGCAATTTTAGAGACGTCGACACCTCTTAGAACAATTCTAATGCAGATTACCTTAAGAGAAAATATAATAAAATAATTGTGAACCGAATAATATGTTTAACCAAAACTAAAAACCAACAAGAGTGGCCATATATTGATGGTACATGATTCCTTTCATCTTATCCCAAAATCAATTTTAAATTTTTTGCCTTGATCTTTAGAATATAATATTCTTGTCAATGAAATAAATATAGAAGATAGCCAGGAAGAAAAATTGTAGTCAAAGATTTGAATAAAAGGATTAACCACAGCGTATAAATTTGTTGGCCTAAATTGTAATCTTAGTAGTCTTAGGCAATCGCTATGATCAAGTACTCTACAAGTTAAATGATACTCACACGTAATATAGTGTCCATAGGTAAACTGCAGCCTTTAAATATTGGCATTCTACCTTCCATTTCTTGAACTTGAAGAGCTACAACATGTATACAAATATAGTTAAGGCAAGGGGAGTCACTTTGACATGGCAAGTGCAGGTAACATTTATGGTTGGTTCATTTAGGTGGTGTATAAGTTATATTTTATATAAAATTATGATAGTCTATTATCAACAAATAATTTTTTTTGTTAAACTACTAGAGATTGTTAGATTAAGTCTTGCCCAAATCTTTGAAAATTTATTTCTAGGATACTTTGCACTAGACATATTATTTCAATGAGTTGTGCAATTAATCATATGACTTCCCTTTATGCACATGCATTAGTCATTTAATAATTAAATTAATTATTACATGCACTTTTACCTCTTATGGTTTTCCCTTTTAGGTTTTCGATCTCCTTTTATAAGGATTGATCCATTGCATATTTTATATACAATTTTTAATTCAAGAAATATATTCTTTATATTTTCAGAGCCAAAACCTTGTCCTCTTCTTGTCTCTTCCTCCTTGTGACAGGTTTTTGTATGCAAGTGTTCTTTAGGTTTTGTGGATTTGTATTGTGGAAATCTTTTATTGTATTAGAGCTTGATTTGCTACAACTTGTTCATGTTTGAAAGAAATAGGGATCAAAAGAATAGCTAGTTCAGATCTGTACTTTTTCAGGTATTTTTTTAATTGAAATTAGGGGGTCACTAGTTTTTGGTGCACTTTGCGCTCAAACGGACCTCACCGTTGAACTCACAATGCCCAAAAATCCCTATTTAAATATAAAATACATTTGATTTGGATAACATTGCAGGGAGAGACAAATATTTTTTGCCCTAGGGTCGTATTGTTGTGCACACATCCCAAGGTTTAAAAAAATACACACAAATCAAGGTTTATGGTATAGAAAAAAAAAAAAATTGCACTACCCATCATCCACCAGCACTCTGCCGCCACCGGCTAGCTATCCCCAGTGGTCATCGCTAGGATCACCACAACAGTCACCACTAAAATCCCATGGCGGTCATTATCACAGATAACTGCCGACGATTAAACCACCATCAGCTGCTAGCACTCCTCGTTTAGTGATCGGTCATGTGCTACGACTAAGGGCTTATCTTTTTGGGCCCCTCCAATTTTTTTTGAAGATTTTTTTGCTTCAGGAGCCCCTTGTAGTAAAATTGGCATAATTGGAGCTACAGGCATCATTTTTTGGCTAATCAAATATCGCCAAAAAGTTGGTTCCAAGCCTGAAATTCTCATGAGGTGTACTCTGAATTTTTATTCCATCTTCCTTACTATTGATGATCATTTTTACATTTTGGGGGGCGTAATTTTCTCAAATTAGCTCTATTTTTCAATCTGAAAGAAGCATCAAAAAACTCTCCTCGAGAACTATCTAGATCTCTACCATTCTTCATTTGAATTTCTTCCAAGTACAGATGATTCATATCCGAAGCCTTTATGATTTTTTCTTGTATAAGTAATTCTTTCTAGCTTTTTGGGTTCGATTACTTGCATTGTGGGGGTTGTTTTCATTTCTTGTTTCTATCATTTACTTCAGTAAACTAGATATACATCAAAACAAACCCCTTCAAAAAAAATGGCTTAGACTGCTTCTTGTCCAGAAATTTTGACCCCACATAATTATCACACATGGAAAACCCTAATGACATGACTTCTTTGCTCAAAAGGGATGTGGTATTGTTTAAATGCAATGCAACCAGTATTAATAAGGTCCTTTGAGGTCATGCAAAACATGAACAAGATGGATGAGACTATGGGGTTGATTGTGTTGGAATGATTTTTAGGGTTTTTTGAGAATTACAATTTCCAGTCTTGCGAGCTTCCAAATTTGATATGTCTATCAAAATTTTCTTAAGTCTGCAAGAAATTGTCCTATCAAAATCTGAAATTTGAGTTCACTAGATGAAAAATACCCATACGTTCTTTCCTAAGTCTTTTTTCCCTTAAGGGGGTTTCTATTTTGAAAAAACCCTAAGCGTGCCCTAGATCTTTATATTTCCAAGTTACTTTTTGAGGCACCTAATGGGTCACATATGCACATGGTCTTTATTCATCTTAGTGTTCGCTGAATCTCAAAATGAATTTGTTAAGTCTTCAAACATCTGGTGATTCAGTGAAAAAGACCTATTTCTTTGTTATGTTTCTTCAGTCGCGTAATCTCCTGTTTTAAATTGACAATTAGTGTTTTGATCTGGTAATCCGACGATAATGTAGTCATAGATTCTCATAATTTATGGCAGTTTCCTCAAAACATTTGGTGACCTAACGCAGTGCTTATCTCATGTTCGCTAGATATAATGGTGAACTCTTAAAGTGTTCAATGATTAAGCAAGAGCCACAGATGCAGATGAAGATCAACAATTAGTATTATATTGTAGTATTTATTTTGCAGTGCATAATAAATTTAACGATTAAGGGAACAAGTGTTCACTCAATCTCCAAGACTCAGTGATAAGTTAGAAAATGTTAAGCGATTCAGTGATTAGCTATGAATTACTCTTTAGTCACATAATCTCCAAATACTTGAGATAGCAGTTAAGATAAGTATTCAACGAATCAGTGAACACAGTGTTCACTTAATCTCACAAAGATAAAGCTTGGAGTCTTTTTATCTGGTGGTCGGGTGAATAAGGGAAAGGGTGATAAGATGATAGTTTATCTATTCAATAAATGAGATACTAAAGGGCTATTGTTGAATCTCACAAAAAAATGGTTAAGTGATAAAATATCCAGCGATTCAACGACAACCATTGATAACAGTAAAGATCAATGACCAGTGTGTGATCTCATAAAAGAACTAAGGTTAAGGATTTTGTTCGACAATTTAGAGATAATGGTATTCACCAAGTCTCCAATTGTAACCATGGTTAGTATGATCTTTCAGAGATCACGAGAACATAGCAGTCACTAGATCTCAAGGTTAAAATTGAGTTAAGATTTTCATTCAATGATTTAGCAAAAAGAATTCAGTCTCCAAATCTCATAATCAAACTAAGGTTAAGAGAATATTAAGAGATTATGAAAATACACTTAGTCACTGAATCTCTAAAAAAAGGCAAGGTTAAGTCCAAGATATGGAGATTCAGAGAAGGCTCTCAGTCACTGGATTGTGGAATCAATGAAGTTAGAGTTAAAGGATTTGGAAATGACACAAGGACCATAGATGCAAATCAGATTTGACAGTGATCACCAAATCTCCTGATAAAACCTTGGGTCAAGAAGATGTTACAAGATCATGCGAGTCTTTCAATTGCTTGATCACCAAATTAACTCAGAGTTAAGCAAAGAATTTTGAGAATAGGAGAAGTCTTTCAATCGCTTGATCTTTGAAAGATGTGAGTTTAGTTCACATAAATGAAAAAGAAAAGGAGTTGTTGATTACGTGGAAAGGTACTTTGCCACGATGGATAAAGTGTACTAACTAGCCAATCACATCAAAATTTAGGGTTTTGTTAGTACTCAAGGGTTTTTGATGATGACACCATAATCATTTTTCTCTTTCTCTGCAAATTTTAAATGTAAGTTGTCAACATCTTACATTATTACTAGCCATTTTGCAAAATTGGTGTCAAGTAGAGTTGAATGCTAAGATGACTAAAAGAATATTGTAGTAATCTTGATAACTCCCATGCATTAAATGATAAGGGTTATATTAACGAGATATTTTTGCATTTACACTCAATCATTTCCAGAAGAGCAATTGAGTTGTAGAGAGTGAATTGCTGAAAGAAAATTGCAGAGTTGAGTGATCAGAGTAGAATTGTAGAAATGAGTCAGCTAGAATTGAGTGTAGCCTCATCTAGTGAGGGAGCCAAAGAACATGGAGACGAAGATAAAGGAAAGCCTAAGTTCTTAGATGAATTCATCTATTTACTTCCTGGTTCAAAGCATAATAAAAAGGTTAGTGATGAACTTTTTGTTGACCTCATGGAAAATTGTAGAGATCCTAATACTCCATTATGTTCTGGTTTTATGTTGTTTAACTATTTTTACAATAACCAAAATAGAGCCATTCCCATTTTTAATGCATGGAATCTAGGTATGGCCAAGCTAATTATCCTAGATATCTTCCTGGATGTAGACCTTTTGCATGAATTAGATAGACTTTATTACCCAATGTTTAAAACTATTAGAAAGAAGGATGGTTCGTCCCTAGTAAGTCTAGATAGGGGATCCTTCATGAAGGCATTCAATATGTTTTCATCATCTTCCACAGAAATAGACCTGAAGAAGGAAAGGGAAAAATATACAATCCACTTAGGGTCTACAAGAAACCAAATTGCCAGACATGTTCCCAAAACTAGAAAATACATCACCCCTCTTCCACCAACCATGCAAGCCCCTTATGAGCACAAAGCCCCGAATAGCTATATGAAATATTTGGCCTATGGACTATGCAGAGTTTTGGGGATAGATGGGGATGCAGACAGAATGCTAGCTGATATAATGATGATGGTGTTGGACATCCAAAATTCACATATAAACACAAATTATGATTACATCTAGTATGTAATTGACAGAATGCATCAGGGCTTAGTAGTGATCAAAGAAGATAAGAGGCCAATAAGGTTCATGCATTATTCTCTTTTATCGCATTTGATTTTATATTACAATGTTGACAGTTTGGAGGTCCAGATGCTGAGACCAAGAATAATTTTTAATGAACAACATAACCTAGTGCAGTACTAGTTAAGGGTGTGGAATTATACATCCAATGAGAATTATTTCTGTGCTTTTGAGAATTGGATTGTCTTACTAATTCTAAACATGTTAGGGACAAATTTCACTAGGTTTCCAGTTAGGATGCTAAAGCTTCTCAGGCCTAAACAATTTATTGATAACTGGCAAAAGGGACATAATTGGGGTGAATTTTATTTGGGTGAGAACTACACAATAATTAGAGTATATGGATGCCCACAGCCCCCACACATACTCCCTAAATATGTGCCACCAAGAATTTTCCTATTATAATTCAAATGGCAATTAATTTTAACTAATAAGGAACAGCTAGAATCTCACAAGAAAGGAACATTCACTCCTTGGTAATTCAGAGTATCAAGATTCCTGATTGGTAAAAGAGCATTGCCAAAGCTTAACACATAGCTGAATCATTTCAAAATGGCCTCTGGTATATATAGATATGTAGATTCAGAAGATTTTACAAATATGCCAGGAAAACACTCACCCCCAACATTGGTACTATAAAGGAGAACGAGGGGTGTGATGAGGAAGTTGTGATAAGAAACATGATGGATGAAGATGACATAAAAAGAAAGGTCAACAAGTTTTGTCATTTGTTGGAATTAGTAGCTCAGGTAAAAAAGGCTGGAATTGCATTCAGTGGATTCTTTCTTGACCTCCCCTATTTGACAAGGATTGAGAGAATGGTGGAGAAGTATGACACTCTCTCCAACTAGTTGGAGGCTCTGCTTGAAGAAAAACAATAGAAGAAAAGGGACTATTCTTCCTCTAAATATGAAGAATATACAAATGATTCCTAAGAGGAAAATAGCCCACATCAAGGAGAAAATCCTCCTATTGTTGATGTTCCTAAGATAGAGGATGTATTTGAGCCTCCTCTAAAGAAAAAAAGATTAGAGGTAGGCGAGTCCTGAAAATTGAAGAAGAATAAGAAAGAAATGGATAGAGTTGTAACTTTAGCACCTGGTGATAGGGCCTATTATCACTGCATGAGGAAAAATATTAGGTAGAGAAAGAAAGTAGCCACTTAGGAAGAAGATGAATTATGCCTGATGCTTGGCCAAGATGAAAGGGAGATATACCAAGAAGAGTTTCATAATGATGATGAATTCATAAAAATTGATGAGTTTAAGAACTTCCTACTTTGGATGAAGTAACAAGAAATTTCCAAGACCATACCTAAAGGTACAAATCCAAATGATGAGGCATTGAAAGCCTTGGCTACCTATGACCCTAAATTAGAGAAAATGTCTATAGAGGATGGTAGGAAATTGGTTAAGTCTAGTAGAATGCTATTAGTAATAGGATGAGACCTAGCATCTGCCTTCATCATTGGTCAAATTAGGAAGCAACCTAAGGGAAATCTTTCACATGAGATCCATATTGGTGATATTATCAGAGGATCAGGGTATGATCCCAAATCTCAGGCTTTAACAATGTGGTCATTAGAACCAAGAACTCAAAAGCCTTCCCTGGTAAGCATAGAAGAAAAGATGGAAGGGGAAAAGATCATCTGGACTATTGAAAACACTAGTGATCTTAAAGTGTCAAAGGCAGTGACACATTTTTCCCATCTCAATGAGGTGAAAAATGCCAAATTGTCAGATAGGTATGGGAAGTTGTTCCAAGAAATTGTTGGCATATCAAGGGAAAGAGACTAAAAAATAATGTAGATAAAGGCATTGGAAGATGAGCTTGCAGAAGAAAAAGATAAGATTAATGAAATGTCCAAGACAGATCCTCCTCCAGCCCTACAGATTGAGGTTGCAGTTCAATCAGAAGAAGAAGCCCCTGTTGATTTAACAGGAGAACAAGAAAAGAAAAGATTGGATGTGGCCCTAAAGGCACTTTCTAATATCTTACAACATAGATGTGAAGTAGTAAAAGGCAAAATGGATTCAGTCCATAGTTCTTACACTTTGCTATAAGAAACTAATAACAACATTAAGGATGGAATAGCTACTCTAGAGCCACTTTTCAACACATGGTCCGGCAAAGTAGCATTGTTTGAAAATATTGAAGCATTGCAACCTCATAGAGTAGATATCCTAGAATCAGTCATTGAGGTGGGAGAAAAGATAGAATTTATTGGTGCCACCTGGGGGTTTTTCAAAGGTAAAGCAAATCAGGTGAGAAACAAGATGAATATGTTTGGCCCTGATTTTAGCAAGTTCATCCCTCCAACCTGCAAAAATGATGGTAACATCATAGGAATTGAGGAATGGAAGTCAAATATAAGCAAAATAATGATTAAACAAGATGCATTTTTGAATAGTGATGGGTCCTTAGACATTGATAGGTTCAACAACATCTTGGATGACTTATTAAAAATAGAAAATGAATGTACCAAGTTTTTTGTTGACACGAAGGCCATCATTGATTCAAGGTGGGATAAGCAGGTCAAGCAGTTACAAAACCTGAAAATGTAAACTTGGCCATAAGAAGAAGTTTCTACATGGGACAAGAGTACAAAACTAAAGAAGAAGAAGAGTGTAGCAATAAAGGTAGAAGAAATAGAAGAAGATTGAAGTCCAAAATTGCACCTGATCTATGAGCATATGGAGAGAAATTATCATAAGAGGATGATGATGGTTAGCCAGATGGCGGTCATCATTCACACAACAACTTTGGCAGTTCCTCTAAATACCAATAGAAAAAGGTGCAACTCGAAGGGAACTCACCATGATAAGAAACAACTTCTAGCGCCATTTCCCTTCTTTTCTGTTACAATTTAAATATATTTTTTTATTCTAGTGCAAGTCACTGTCAAAACCATCCGAAGCTTATTGTATCATTTTCTCCAAGATTCAAAGATGGTTTTTCTATATATAGTAAGTTCTAAGTGACACCAAAAGGTGGTGAATTACTCAGTGTAATAGGGGTTTCTGGATTTAGTGTTTTGATTCTAAGAAATCTTAGTTTTTTAAGTGTATTGATGCAAGAAATTTATCAATAAAAATATACTGAAGTTCCATGAATATATTTTGTTATCTTCATTTATGAATTTTATTTCTTTGTGTATTTAATCTGTAAGGTAGTTTAGATACATCTTTCTACAAGGTAGATAGTGGTGTTGAATCTTGAGTTCATTTCAAGGGAGGGGTAAATCTTGAGTGAGGTCTCAGAGATTTTAGTGTTTGTGCATGAATTTGATGATATAATGTAAACATGAAAGGATAATCTGTAAGGCATTTTATCTGGGGTTTGTGTTATTTGAATTGAAAGGTTTTTTATAGATGTATGTTTATTGACTCTGATGCCCTAGGATTTGGCACTGATCATTGCTTAGGTTGCACTATTTTCACCATCAATAAAATATAAATGATGATTTACTTTAAAGTTTTGTGAGAGTTATATGTTTTGATTTGTATCAAGCATACATATTACATTTGTGATATTTGAATAATTCAATATGATAGGTATACCCTCTTGTAGCTGAAAGCTCAAAGTGAGGAAGGACTTAGATCCTTAAATACCTTAGTGTATTATTGTTTGATGCATCTATTGGGACTACAAGCGTTAAGAATCAGAGGTTTTCTGATTAGTTTTGATCATCTACAATTTTGAACACTAACAAAATTGGTGACTCTGCTGGGGATTTAAAAATATTTATGTAATAAAGCTTGTTACAATTTTTCTACTGACTGTTTATTGCTACATTTGAAGACCAGTTTATAAATCTATCCCTGCAAGTGTGTCGGTGCTGACTCTGAACTCTGTGTTTACTAGTTGCTGGTAAAGCATAAAGAAATATGTTGAGAGATCTTGTCAATGTTACTGTTAGTAGGAAAAGTAATACTACATCTCACTATAGGGATCACCCAGAAAGCCATATAGGTGATGAATTGCACATACCTAGTAGGAAGCAGCGGTCTAAAAGAGGAACATCTAACAATGACTCTCCTAGGCCAACTCAAGAGTATGCTTCAAACCCCATCCAAAGAGAAGTCTCATCTTCTTTCTGAAAATCATGAATTGCTTAGAAGAATGAAACCTGAGTCAGTTATTCCTCCTTAGGAAGGTGAATTTATGGACATAGGATTTTTTCTTGCATAAGAAATTTTGCAATAGGCAAGAGATACAGCTACTACTGAAACTACATCTCATGATTCTAAGAAATTACGGGAAGAAATTATTGCTTTAAGGCAAAAGGATCAAGAAATTTTTTTAGAAATTACTAGAAGACAAAAGGAGTGGGAGAAATAAATTTATGAGTTACTCATGGAGAGGCAAGAGCTCATTAGAAAGACAAAAAATAATGAGATCCAAGAAAAGAATCTAAATAAAAAATTTAAGGTTTTAGATAGTGATTTGTTTAGTGATGTAGGAGCTTTGAGACAATAGGTCCATAGCAATGAGCCTAAATCCAAGAAAGATGAGTTTGAGGGTGAAGACCCTATCCTAAGACAATTGCATCCATCAAAGATCAAAAGAAATGAGGATCTTATAAATAGTGTAATGGATGCATCTGATAAGGGAAAACAAAAGATAGTTGGGATCAACATAAATGAATCCAAAAGAAATGATGCTAATCCTAATGCAATATCTCAGGCTAGCTTAGCTCTAGAGAAAGCTAGAAAATCCAAGGAACACTTGGCCATCTAATTGGAGAAGCTAGAATTGGAGGTAGCTACAGATGAGATGAAAAGGAAAATTGCTTTCCTACATGCCATAATGAATACAAATGCTAGCAGCTTAGTCCCTATTACTAGTGGGACATTACCCCAAAATCAATCATGTGGTCCTATGCCTAGTCTCCAAGCCTCAAGCTCCAAGAAAATGGTCCAAGGACTAGTTCAAAGTGTCAATCCCACAGTCCCCTTAGCTAGTGGTCTTGTTGGGAATAATTTACATCAGAATACTGGAGGAAGTGGAGCTCAAGCTTCACAAAATTTTCAAAGAAGCCTAGTTCATCTGGACAGATACCAATCATTATTTTTTGATGGGATTCCTAGTCAACCAAATGCCTTTCAATGAGGTATGGGACACGAAAATCCCTAAGTTCACTGGTAACAATGTAATTACATGTGAAGAAAATCTTAAATCTTTTACATATAAGGTAAATGATTATGAAATAGAGAATGAATATGTTGTTATGAAACTCTTTGTTTAGTCTTTAATTGAAGATGCTAGGGATTGGTACAGGGGTCTTCCTAGAAATTGCATTACTTCATGGGATGAATTTGCTAGAAGATTTAAAGAAAAATATGCTAAACATGTCAATTCTAGTTATATGCTAAATGAGTTAAATAATATTAAGAAGCATGTAAATGAGAGCATGTCAAAATTCAATGGTAGATTTCAAAAGGCTATGTACAAGTTATTTCAATTTTTGAGATTGGATGATGAAGTTTTTTTGACCACATACTTCAATGTTGTAGAAGGAAAAATGTCTTACCTTTTGAGAGACAAAAATCCATGTACTTTGAGAGATGCTTTCAAATTAGCCATAAATATTGAAAGTAATAGGAAAGCATCTAGTCAAATGTATAAAAGGGATGGACATAAATTGTGGAAAGAAACTAGGCCACATGCTTTGAAACGTACCAAAGAAGATGACAAGGTTGAAAAATTGGCCAATGTTGTCAAAGATCTTTCCACTAGATTTGACAAGGGTGGGAAAAATTTTCAAGATAATATACCACCATATCAAAGGTGAGAAAGATTTCCTAGATTACATGATCAACCATATAAAACAAATTGGAAAGATGGAAATCCTTTTTTTGACACCCATGAGCCACAAAAGGGCAGGGATAATCGTGATCCTTTGAAGAATACAACACATAATGTGAAAAATATCCCATGGTGTGTGGCCTGTGACATGCCTCACTCACCTTACTAATGTGTTGTAGCCCGAGCTATAGGAGATGAACCAAAAGACTCACCTATAGGAGACCATGAAGTATTTGAAAACCTTGTAGTACATATGCTCAACACTCAAAAGGTTGAAAAATTTCCTCTTTAGATGATGAAGAGATATTAGTTGATGTTGATCATAAAAGGAGAATTCTCTCGGTTTATGAGCAACAAGTATTTTCCCATTCTGATCCTAAGGAGTCTGATGAAGAAAATTGTCAAACAAATATGATCAGACCAAAAGTAGATGGTACTCATTGGAGAAAGCCCAGTAAAGAAGAAATTAGGACTCTGACTATGGCTTCTATTGCTCAAGCTAGATCTTCATATAACCTAAGAAATAGAAAGGTTGATGCTGACCAAGGAGTCTCAAGGTCACTCTTTGTTAAGGATGATTCTAAAAGTAAGGTTTCTCCTAAACCAATTACTTTCCCAAACAAGGGTAACAACAACAAGCATGAACTTGTTGGGTTTCAAAGTGCCAAGAAGAATGAGGAAACTACTATTGAAAAGAAAAACAAAAAGGTTGGTGGAAGAAAATACCTATCTGATCTTTCTAATGAGGCCCCAAATTTTGACATGAGACATTCTTTGTCTCAAATGAAGGTGTCAATCCCTTTATTAGAGATGTTAAAAATAAAGGAGCATAAGGAAGTGGCTTTGGCTCTGATAAATGAGCAAGAAGACATCCCTATTGTGTCATAAAAGGTAAAGCCAATGGTAGGACTTAAGATAACCAAAGGGGTTTCCAAATTTTGTGTTAGAAATATTGTGACCCAAGAGCCATCCTCCATTGATCCTTTTTATGTCACTTTGATTGTAAATAACTTATTGTTAAAAAATTGCATGATAGACTCTGGTGCTGTAGCTACAGTGATTCCTTACCATGTCATGAAGGAACTAGGGCTTCAAGTTGATACATCTAATGGAAGATGTTATGCCATGGATAATAGAATAGTTCCCATCATAGGGACTTTGGTTGGAATAGAGGTAAAGATTGCTATATTCCCTAAGGCCACTTACAAAATGGATGTTGTTTTAGTGGATACCAAGCCTCATTATGGTATGCTACTATCAAGACAATGGGCAGAAGCAGTGGTAGGATAAGCTTCTAAGTATGTATTCATTCTAAATCTAAGAATACATGATGATATGAGTCACTATGAGGAAGTTACACTTAGATGAAGTGGCATAGACAATAAGTGATAGAACATGACAGAGCATGGGGCCGATTGTTTGTATTTTGGTTAGCGCTTGTAATACTATTTTGTAAAGGCTATGTGCCTATTATATTTAGGTCATAGACATGTTAGTATGATTGTATGTAAACACATTTGTGTCAATTCATTTGGAAGCATTTTATATAATTATTTATTGGCCGACTTGATGAAGAGTTTTGTGTGCGCATATAAATAAGACATGCACCCTTGTAATTCAGTATGGTATGAAAAATAGAGATTCAAAAAGTAAATTAGAAGTATGCAAATAGAAGATAGAATGTGGTAGAGCTTTAGAAGAGGCTAAAGCCTCAGTGCACAAAAAGGAACTGATTAGACAAGGAGTGTCTGAACACTAGTTCACCCTATAGATATAGTGTATATCTAATATCCAGAAGGTTGTAGCCTTCACTACTTGAGCAGTGAGCTCTAGGATAATGTGTCCCCACCCCTAACAAGGTTAATTGTAAAATAATCCTAATAGGGTCTGACACTTAAACTAGGTCACTGTACTAAAAACATTGTAAAGAACAACTCCTAACAAGTTTGCAAGATCTTCTAACAAGGATAATAAAACACTAGTGCAGTTCTTAGTGGGTGTAAATTCCCACCGGGGTTTTTACCTATTTGGGTTTCCTCGTAATCATATTTGGTGTCATGTGTTTTGAATTTTAATCTTACTTGCATTAATGTTTGTTTTAGTAACTAAGCAATTAAGTTAAGTTTCAAGATAGCAAAAAAAGTAATTAAGTATAGAACACTAATTCACCCCCCCTCTTAGTGTTCCCATTCCTAAGAGAAACTTTTCAAAAAAATATGATTAGACCAAAAGTAGATGGTACTCACTAGAGAAAGCCCAGTAAAGAAGAAATCAGGACTCTGACTATGGCTTCTATTGCTCAAGCTAGATCTTCATATAACCTGAGAAATAGAAAGGTTGATGCTAATGAAGGAGTCTGGAGGTCACTCTTTGTTAAGGATGATTCTGAAAATAAGGTTTCTCCTAAACCAAGTAATTTCCAAAACAAGGGTAACAACAATAAGAAGGAACCTTTTGTGGTTCAAAGTGCCAAGAAGAATGAGGAAACTGCTATTGAAAAGGAAAACAAAAAGGTTGGTGGAAGAAAATTCCCATCTGTTCTTTCTAATGATGCCCAAAATTTTGACATAAGACATGCTTTGTCTCAAATGAAGGTGTCAATCCCTTTACTAGAGATATTAAAAATAAAGGAGCATAAGGCAATGGCTTTGGTTTTGATAAATGAGCAAGAAGACATCCCTATTGTGTCAGAAAAGGTAAATCCAGTGGTAGGACTTGAGATAGCCAAAGGGGTTTCCTACTTTTGTGTTGGAAATATTGTGACCCAAGAGCCATCCTCCATTTACCCTTTTTGTGTCACTTTGATTGTAAATAACTTATTGTTAAAAAACTACATGATAGACTCTGGTGCTATAGCTACAGTGATGCCTTACCATATCATAAAGGAACTAGGGCTTTAAGTTGATACATCTAATGGAAAATGTTATGCCATGGATAATAGAGAAATTCTTGTGGTAGGAACTTTGGTTGGAATAGAGGTAAATATTGTTGCTTTCCTTGAGGCCACTTACAAAATGGATGTTGTATTAGTGGATACCAAGCATCATTATGGTATGCTACTATCAAGATAGTGGGCAGAAGTAGTGGGAGGAAAGCTACAACTAGACCTATCATATGCTACCATACCTGTAAATGGTACTAAGGTAAAGTTGTACTGAGAGCCTCACTCCTCAGTCATGATTGAAATGGTAGCACCCGAGGATCTAAATTGTTGTGTTGATATTGATATGGACAACTTCATAGTTGAGGAAATTGTGCCATAACTTCAAAATACTAATCCAATTGTTGACGAGTTTCTCTTACAACAAGATGGACTATGGAAGCTATGCTTTGATGGAGGATGCTCTAAGGAAGGCTCAGAAGCAGGTGTTTTACTTACATCCCCATTAGGTACTACTTTTAAGTATTCATTTTTGTTAACTTTCCAATGCACAAATAATACTACTGAATATGAGGCTCTGATACTGGGATTAGATATTGCAATAAAGCATGGTATTAAATGTTTAAAAGATTATGGAGATTCCTAGTTAATCATTGCTCAGATTAGATCACAATATGTTGCAAAGGATGATAGACTTAAATTGTACAAATATGTTGTCTAGGATAGGATTGAATTTTTTGATGCTTTCAATATTTTATGGGTCAAAAGATAATAAATATCATGGTAGATTTCCTTGCAAATGTTGCATTGAAAAACAATGATGCTAGCCTGAATCATGTGTCAAAATTAGAAGTAAAGATTAGACCTATTGTGCCTGATAATGTTTGGAATTGGAAAGTCTTTGAGGATGACAATGACATCTTAAGGTTCATTCAGGGGTTGGATCAATATGATAGTCAAAAAATTGATTTTGATGCTTATCAAGAAGTTGTTGATGGAAAAAATTATGTCATGGGAAATGAAATTGTACAACTACCTTCCAACCATATCCCAAATGGTTTGGTTGAGCTTGAAGGCATGTTCAAAATAAATGACAATCATATGTCTCAAAAATCCAATGCTAAGGTAGATGATCTAGAAGAAATAAACCTATGGTTAGAAACATCCCCACAACTAGTATACATTGGAAAAAGACTTAGTAGGGAGGTGAGAATAAATCTAATAAGATTTCTAAAAAGATACAAACTTGTCTTTGCTTGGTCATATGATGATCTCAAAGCCTATTGGGAAGACCTTTTTCAACATGAAATCCCTCTGAAAGAAGATGCCAAGCCTTTTAGATAAAAGCAAAGGCCTAATAATCCCTTCTTAGCTACTAAAATGAAAATAGAGCTGACCAAATTAAGGGATGTAGGTATCATTCAGCACATAAGATATTCATCTTGGGTTTCAAATTTAGTACCAGTTGGAAAAAAGAATGGTGACATAAGGTTGTGCATTATAACGCCCCGCCAGGGAACCCAAAAGAAACTAACCTATAACATGATACTAAGTTTGGTGAACAATTTTTTTTTCTAAAGTTTACATACAAGATGTACATTAACATGAAAGCATTAACCATTAACTCACATAACACACATCATAAACACAGGTTACAAATCTAATGGGTCCCATGACGTAGTATTACTTACTAACATAACACATTTAATAATCAACAACAAAAGACTCCATAAATTAAATACAACAATTTACATTGTAATGAATACATCTCATGAACAATCATTAATCCTAATAAACATACATCCACTGCACATGTCGTAGGGTATGAATTAATCATTCTAGCAACTAAATTACAATATCCAAATTAGGTATCACATGCAATACTCTAATACAAGATTTACAATAAAGAATAAGTATATAAGAACATCAATGAAGAAGTAACATAAGGAATCCAACTAAAATGACACCATCATGCACTGGTACTAGGATGTCAATCTCAAATGGTAAAGAATCACTACAACCCATCCATGTAGAACCACAAAGGTCTACCCCACCATGCTGAGGAGATAACATCTGACCCCAATTGGATAACCAAGTCAAATCAGGAAATACTGCTAGGAAAAGAATCCTGATAGCTTACTAACTCAAGGTCAACAAAAGTAGTGAAAGGTCTGACTTACTAATCCAGAGGCAACCAACCATGTAGGATAGCTAGACTATGTGTAGGAAGGTGTCATCATGTACGTCTAACCCTTGACTCTCATCCTGGTAATCTCTCTAGATCCCTGCATTCAAGTGACCATACATGGAATCAATAACTTCTCGTACTGATGAAGCCATTAACTATGCCAGAACACAAACCTCAATAGGTGGCAAGCATCATCTCATCCTCATCTCAGTCTGTACTAGCACTCAAGCATGGGAGAGGAAACTATCTTATTAGGTTCATTCATTTCCCCTTAGTTTAATTAGGTTATCACTTGTTTATAATAAATTACAATAAGTGATCCATAGCAGCCACTTGTGGGCCCCGACGCTTATTGCAAGCCACCTCCTTACACATAGCTAGGTAAACTACCCTAGGCTCATAGATCTCTCCTGGATCAAATCTTAGATAAAACAACTAGTCACACATCCAGATTCATCACAGGAACCAGGATTGACTACATTCACATAGTACCACAAGAGCCTATAAGGTCAACTAGAAAAAGTATAATACACACTCATGCCAAACAAGAAACAACATGAACAATAAATGATTCCCAAGCCTTTGTCTTTCCTAGGTCATCTAGTTCCCATAACACTGACAACCCCAACATATAGGAAAGATAAAAACCATATTGTGAAAAACAACCAATTTTAGTATAAAATAATGCATGTACATATGAGTAGATAATACATACATTTTCAGCATTAGATAAAAGTTTAGTTCAGATATATAATTGTAAACACATCAATGGAAAAATTAAACATCATATATATCATTCACAGGCTTGATTACATGGTAATCTAATAATCAATCAGTTGATAAAATACAATCTAATTGCTAATTGGATTTAATTATTCTCTAATAAAATCCACTAAAACAATACTAGTAATAAATAAAATCTATTGCCCCAATTATTATTGCTTAGTAAAAACTATTAAAAAAAACATTATTAGAATTTAGATTCTAATAATAAAATTTATTAAAACTAATAAATTAAAGTATATTAACAAAATTTAACAAATTAATAATTTTCAATACTAAAAAAATTTATGTAATTAATAAGTTAATCAATTCTCATTATAACAAATTTATTAACAAATTATATATAATATAAAATAATTTATTAACATATTAAAAATAACATATTAAATTTAACATATTAAATTTTGTTAACAAAAAATCTTTTTTTTAAAAAATACTTAAACAAACATATGTGGGGGGGCCTGTGGCCACACACCACCCTACCACTCATGGCAGGCTAGCCTATCGATGACAGTCCTAGACTGTCATGCGGTAGCCTAGTCTGTTGTGCAACAGCCTAGTCTGTCATGCGGCAGACTACTGCCAAATAGGGAGGTGGAGTGAAGCGAGGGGGAGGAAAGGGGTGTGGTCCCCGCCTCCCTCTTGCCTTATTACATTTTTTTTCATTAATTTTTTTTAATAATAAACCCCCTGTTTGGAAAAAGACAATGCGGATGACCAGGGGGAAGGTGGGGGTACGGGGTTAGAAACCCGTGCCCTCCCTTAACTTTTATATATATATTTTTTAATAAGAAAACATTTCAAATTCCGTGAGACACTTGATAAAGTGTCATTTTTATTTTTTTTAACATGAGATGTATTTAATTTTAATTAAAAAGAAAAGCCAGGCAAGCAATAAAACATTTCTGAAAATGGAATACACAGACCTGTAGGAAAAAACTTTCCAAAAATGGAAATTTGTCTTATTACTCTCACACTTTCATGTGAATTTGTCTTTTCTTCTAATTGTAATATCTCCTATAGTTTGCAGAATTGAAGAACAAACAAACCCAAATTGCCAAAAGATCAAAAAACCTTGTTTTGCAAAAGCACCAAAATCATGCGAACAGGCCCGAAAACTAGCTTCAAAAATTGACATAAACACCTGACCCGGCCCCGCCACTAAAAATGCATGAACTTTGATCCACACTCATTCATACTGCAAAACGACATCTCTTGACTGCAACCGAATCAAAAGATATTAATGTGTGAACTTGCCTAGTTCAAATTGTTCTTGCAACAAACTTGTCAGAAAATGATTTTAATCATCGTAATTGATTTTTAAAGGCAGACAAATGGATTGGCAAGGGGCTCAAATTGGGACTGGAGTTAGTACTCCAACTTTGCAAGACAATGCAAAAAGAATTAGATCAAAAAAGTCAACTGGTCAAAAGTTATTCATTGGCAAAGTAGGGCATTTGGATTTATGGGAAAACACACTATAGAACTGAACATATTTCACAAAAATTGCAAATGGAATGAGCTTGGAAACTTGGTCAAACGGATTGGTCATGGTTCTGGATTTGGCATGGTGGGAGTAAAACATGATTGCAACATGACCCAATCATTATCTTTCTCATCGGATCACGCATGTGTCTTTTACACACTATCAAATATAGCCCTTAAAACTTTTGAACTTCTCAGTTTCATCAAAACAATGAAAACTGGAAATGGATTTGGCTTTGAAAAGTACTGAAACAGATTCACCAGAGGCTAAAAATGGACAGGCTAGAAGACAAACATGTTTACAACATAGATCAATCATTAATTCTTCTTGACCAATCACCGGGTATTAGATATAGCTTCACAAATAGGGCTCCTGACAAAACTATGAAAAGTACAAGATGCAGCTCCACAAAAACACCTCCGGAAGGGGAAACAAAAGACCTATTAAAACTTGTCGCTGTGACCTGAAATAAAAAACGTAGGTCAATGGAAGTACATTGAAGAAGACCCCACTTCTGTATTTTCATGACACTTGTCAGAATTCAAGATATTCAACCTCAAAGTAGCCCTTCGCAGTGAATTTTACACTCGCATTTTCTGGTTTTTTAAGACCACCTAAAAATGACATGATGAAAACCCATTTCAAAATGTGAAATGAAAACTCAATTTGAATCAATGGGACATAAACAAGGTGTCAAAACATTCTCCACTCATTACAGGACCCAGAAACACCCTTTTCACATCTGCATTTTGGACCAAAAGGAGCACTTAACTAGCAATTTACATGGTACTCCAAAATTGAATTTTGAGTCCCAACAGGATTAATGATTGTTCATGAGATGTATTCATTACAATGTAAATTTTTGTATTTAATTTATGGAGTCTTTTGTTGTTGATTATTAAATGTGTTATTTTAGTAAGTAATACTACGTAATGGGACCCATTAGATTTGTAACCTATGTTTATGATGTGCGTTATGTGAGTTAATGGTTAATGCTTTCATGTGAATGTATATCTTGTATGTAAACTTTAGAAAAAAAAATTGTTCACCAAACTTAGTATCATGTTCTAGGTTAGTTTCTTTTGGGTTCCCTGGTGGGGCATTGCATTTGGTATCAGAGCGAAGTTTCTACACTGGGAACTCTGGGTATGTACACTCATTAGGTTTTATGTGTGTAGATTAAACTTGAAAATAGAACTTAGACATATAACAATTCTATTTTTTTTAGACTGTTACTTTATGATCATCTTGTCTAGGTTTATGTTTTGATATATGTTCGTGAGTGTTTGCTGGTTTCTTCATGTTGCAGGAATCATGCCCGTAACTAGAGTAGCCAGAGGTAGAGGTAGAGGTAGGTCAGGCGGATGTGGTAGGGGAACGCAACCTACCCCCTCCACTAGTGTTGAGCAAGTCAATAACCATTAGCAATCAAGAGAGGAACAGGGAGATGAGCATCAAGGGGAGTCTAATGGACTCGATACTAGACAACTCCTTCGGGCAATCCTTGCTCGTCTTGGTCCTGATCAGGACAGAGCAGATCAGGAGGGTTCACATCATTCCCAGAGGAATGAAGGAGAGAAAGATAGGGAAAGATCTAGGAGTCCTCTTAAGAGGAAATTTACTATGGATCCTTCAGTGGTTGCAGCAAACCATATGCGGGACCTTATGAGGGGATGACCTATTCCCTTTGATGGGAAGGGTACAAGACTTGAGGCTGAGACATGGTTAATTGCCTTGGAGCGAAGTTTCACCATGCACCCATTTAGCAGCAACACCAAAGCTAGATATGATGTGACTTAGCTCACAAATTTTGCAACAGTATGGTGGAAAATTGAGGAAGAGAAGCTAGGCCTTCATATGGACATAGTTACTTGGGAATTGTTCTTGGAGAATTTTTGAGAACATTTCTTATTTGATCAATGGAGGAAACAGAGGGCCGATGAGTTCCATAATCTAAAGCAGCTGACATTGACAGTGAGTGAATATGAATGCAAATTCTTTGAGCTTAAGCAGTACTCCAGATTTGGATAGGACACAGCTTTATTGGTTCAACACTTTGTCAGGGGGTTGAATGCCTGCATTATAGGAGAGATCTTACTCTTTGAGCCTAAGAACCTCAGGGAAGCAGTTGTTAAGGCTACACTTAAGGAGGCTAACTTAGCCTCGGGTCATGGTTGGCATCTAGATGCATCAGCTGGTGGACCTTCAGGATCAATTTTCAGAGGGAATCAGTCTCATGGTGGTGGGAACTTCAAGAAGTCTTCAAACTTCTATAAAGGTAACCAGAACCAACAACAGGCTAAATCTCTTCCACCTCCTTCTTCTCAGGGTAGTGGTTCTCATTCCAGGAACTTCTAGAATGGCAAGCACTTTAAGCACAATCAGACCACTCAGCCAGCTCAGAGTGCTTAGCAGAGTGTTAGCAGAGGCAGCCTCCAGCAGTCTAGTGCGCCTTCCAGTGGGAAAGGCAATTTCAGGAGCACAAGTTGTTTCACTTGCGGGCAGTTTGGACACATTGCTATGAATTGTCCATAGCACCCACCTTAGTTTTCTTCACAGAGATCAGTAGCTTTTGAACCCATAGTGGGTGATGTAGGATGAGGTCATAGAGTGTTTGCAACATTGGATCAGTGGTAGGCAGATCATTGGGGCACAGTGGTGGAGACTATAGGTACTATTCGAGGCATACCCATCTCTATTTTATATGATTCTAGTGCTACTAATTTTTTCATATGTCCACTTTTAGTTGAGCGTTGTGGGCTAGTGGCTGCAAAGCAAGATAGTAGTTGGCAAGTGGAATTAGCCTTAGGAGCTAGGGTTGTAACAGGGTCTTTGGTTCCTAAATGTGAGCTGAATTTGGGCAAATTCACTACCTCAGTAGACCTACGTGTGATTCCTTTGGGATCATATGGGGTTGTTTTGGGTATGGATTGGCTAGGGGCTCATGGAGCTAGCATCGATTGTAGGAAGAAAACCATCATTTGCAAGGATGATGAGGACAAGGAGTATCAGATAATGGGTATCCCACATTCTATTTCTCTCTGAATGATTTCAACCATGCAACTTAAATGTTGTATGTGAAAGGGTTGCCAGATGTTTGTGGTGACTCTGAATGAGATTGATGAAGAGGAGAGCGAAGACAAGACCCTAGATCATCCTATGTTGTAGGAATTTCTTGATGTCTTTCCAAAAGAGATTCTAGGTATGCCACCTAAGCGTGACATTGATTTTCAGATCGAGCTTGTTCCAAGCGCTGAACCTATCTCTAGAGCTCCATACCGGATGACTACTCATGAGTTGAGTGAGCTTAAGCTTTATCTAGAAGATTTGTTGGCAAAGGGGAGCATTAGACCTAGTGTTTCTCCATAAGGAGCACCAATCCTCTTCATTAAGAAGAAGAATGGATCTTTATGCTTGTGTATTGACTACAGACAGTTGAACAAGGTAACGATCAAGAATAGATATCCATTGCCATGCATAGATGACCTATTTGATTAGATTAAGGGAGCTAAGGTGTTCTCTAAAATTGATCTAAAGTCAGGGTATCATCAGGTATGGATTCACGATGTAGATATTCATAAGACTGCATTCCGTACATGGTATGGGCATTATGAATTCATAGTAGTACCCTTTGGCTTAACGAATGCTCCATCGGTGTTCATGTGCTTAATGAATGGAGTATTTTGTGAGTATTTGGATCAGTTTGTGTTAGTCTTCTTGGATGACATATTGATTTATTCCAAATCCATAGAAGAACATGAGGAACATCTTAGACAGGTTTTGCAGTGTTTGAGAGAAAATCAACTCTATGCTAACACAAAGAAGTGTGATTTCTTTCAGACAGAGATTCAGTATCTTGGTCATATGATTTTAGGAGAAGGTATCTCAGTAGATCCTTCAAAGATTTAGGCTATTGTGGAGTGGCCAACACCCACTAATGTGTCTGAAGTTCATAGTTTCATGGGTTTGGCTGGTTACTATCACAGATTTGTCAAGGACTTCTCTAGAGTTGCACATCCTATTACCTCTTTGCAGAGGGAAGGGAAGAAGTTCATATGGATAGAGAAGTGTGAAGAAGCTTTTCAGAAGCTTAAGGGGTGTTTGACCAGTGCCCCTATTCTAGCAGTGCCAGATCCAGCTAGAGATTTTGTTGTATGCACTGATGCATCTTTAGAGGGTATTGGAGTAGTCCTCATGCAGGAAGGATGAGTCATTGCATATGAGTCTCGCAAACTCAAGGATCATGAGCTTAATTATCCTACACATGACCCTGAGTTGGCAGTGGTTGTCCATGCTTTAGTCAGATGGAGACACTTCCTATTAGGGCACCATTTTGAGCTTCATAGTGATCACTGTAGTCTTCAGTATATATTTACCCAACCTAATCTAAATGCTAGATAGAGGTGGATGGAATTCCTATGCAAGTATGATTTGAGATCAAATACATCTAGGGTAAGGAGAATGTGGTAGCAGATGCTTTGAGTCACAAGAAGAAGATTGTTTCAGCCATGACTCTTAGTGTGGATTTGAGAAGCAGGATTCTTCAGTCACTTCCCAGAGATACTTTGTATCAAGAGGTGAGTTCAGTGATTGAGTCAGCTAGACCATTGGAGGGTAGGTTCTTAGGTTTTTTCATGGAGTCTGATGGACTTATGTGACACAAGGGCTAGATATATGTAGCACCATTGGATGATTTACGTTCATTGGTTTTATCAGAGGCTCATCGTGCACCTTATTCGGCACATCCTGGTGTCAAGAAGATGCATGCGAACTTACGATAGCTTTATTATTAGCTTGGCATGAAACATGACATTGCAGATTTTGTGGCTAGATGTCTAGAGTGTCAAAGGGTCAAGGCAGATCATCAACATCCAGCAGGGCTTTTACAGTGTAATCTCATTCCATCTTGGAAGTGGGATATTATTTCTATGGATTTTATTGTTGGATCGCCTATGACTCCTCATAGACATGATGCTATCATGGTGACTGTTGATCAATTGACTAAGGTGGCACACTTTTCTCCCATGAGATCTTCTTATATTGTAGCTTCTGTGGCCAGGGTCTTCATGCAGGATATAGTGAGACTTCACGGGGTTCCACATAAGATTATCTCTGATTGAGATCCTATTTTTACATCTTCTTTTTGTACTTCACTACAGCATGATCTTGGTGCTTAGTTGAATTTTAGTTCAACATATCACCCTGAGACTGATGGTCAGATAGAATGGGTTAATCAGGTGCTGGAGGATATGTTGAGGATGTATGTCATGGACAGAAAGAATCACTGGGAGGATTATCTATATCTAGTGGAGTTTTCTTATAATAATGGATATCATAGTTCCATTGGCATGTCAACCTTCCATGCTTTGTATGGATGTCCTTGTCATACACCATTGAGCTAGGATAGACTGGAGGACCGTATTCTTATTGGTTCAAATATGCTTCGTGACATGGAGCAGTAGGTGATTCATATTTGAGAGCATGTGGCTACTGCATAGGATAGGCAGAAGAAGTATGCAGATGCTCATCAGATTGATAGGTAGTTTGTAGTTGGGGATAGAGTATTCTTGAGCATGCATCCTTGGAAGGGTCCAATCTGTTATGGAAAGGGTTCGAAGTTGGCACCTTGATTAATTGTTCCTTTTGAGATCTTAGAGAGGATAGGTCTAGTTGCATACCATCTTGCTTTGCCACCCAGCTTATCACACATTCATGATGTATTCCATGTTTCTATACTTAGACGACATATTCCTGATGTTACACATGTACTTGATTGGAATACTTTGCAGGTGGAGGATGGGCAGTTTGCATTGGAGCCCATACATATCCTATAGCATCAAGATTTGATCCTTAGGGGTCGAAGCGTCGACCAGGTAAGGGTCCAATGGGATCCAAATGATGAGACAAAAACTACTTGGGAGGATGCAGCTAGATTCTAGGAATCTTATCCCTACTTGTTTGCAGGCTTCCAGGAGTAAGCCTGATACAAGGGGGGGTGGATGTAGTACCTCCATATTTTTCTTTCATTTTTTCAGATGCCATACTCTTTTAGGCCACATTATTGTGTGCAGATTTTATTATGTTAGTGATTATAGATGATCAAGATTATGATTATGTGATGTCATGTCATGTTTGGATATTGATATACATTATGTTGAGATGTTTCATGTTTCAGTTGATTTATGATGTACTTACCCCATACTAGCATGTGTATGGTGTTCATATGTATGTATCTATTTTATGTCTTTATGGTAGAGGGCAGAGGCATAGTTACTCGCTTTGTCAAGATCCACACAATTGACCGTACCCTATCATTGCTTGTTATATGTTGTATGTACATGCTTTGTTTTGTCATGACAGGTTTGAAGCTACAGGACATCATCTTCCCTGAATTGGCAGGAGTGAGCATGCCAATAAATACTCATCTCAATGGTAAAGAGGGGAGGTGACAGATGGACCCAAAACCCAATCCTTAGCCCATTTATCCTAATTATTGGATAAGTATCTGTTGACTACCCTATCCGGATTTGTCAAGGTGACAGTTCATGATACCCTTCTTTGAGTTTGCATGTTTATGGGTTGATCTTGATTTATTGTTGTTTGCATATGTGGTTTTCTATTATTATGGAATTTAATATTAAAATTGGACAATGATATTAAATTTATTTCTTAATTTATTTATGATTATTAATTAATTAAAAATCAAATATTTGGATATTTGATATTAATTAATTAATTTTGTGAAAATATATTTGAATTGTCCATTAGTTATTAAATTAATATATTGCATGATTTAATGATGTTGAAATATTAAATTTATTTAATAATGGATTTCAATTTTAAACATGTGCTTTATTGTGTTTGAATTTATCTTGTTTGAAAAAGAAGTCAATTTGTCTTTTGGAGTTTAATATGAGTTGTGCATAAAAATATTTATTTTTAATTAATAAATAGGAATTTCTCTCAAAATAAGTGGGGAAGTTTGAATAGGATTCTTTGTGTGAGTCATCTAGGGTTTTTCTTGTTTAGTGGAGTTGAATCCCTAATAGGGGGATTTTGCATTCATTTGGAGTTAATTAGTTTTGTGAGAGCAATTTTGGAAAGAGCTTTTGGGGGTTTTATGCTTTCTTTGTGTTCTTGAGCTTTTGGAGATTGTGCATGGTTTCTGGGTGAAGATTGCTTGCTTTGGATTTGGGAATTTCTTGCACTATGATTCAGAGCTTGCAGGTTGAGCTTTTATGTTGACAGTTCTGGGATTGTATTCATCTCACAAGCATTCTATCTCAATATCTAGCATTGGATTGAGGTAGGGGATTGATTTAATCTTCTTGTAATTTCATTTATAAAATTTTCATTTTATAGATGTACTTGATTTGATTTGAGGATGCAAATCTATTTTTCAATTATACTTCATTATGGGTATTAGGAAACCCTTTTTATTATGTTTTTTATTTTATTTTGTGACTTGGCATAGTAGTGTTATGCTGCTGAAATTTTGGGAGAAAAATTCATCCTAGGGCACCTAGAAAATGAAAAAATAAAATCTCTATAGTTAGTTCTATAGTATGAATAAATTAAAGTAATGGGTTGTTCTCGAAAATTCAATTTGGAGGAAAATTCACTATTCTGTGTAAAAGAAATTCCTTCTCTGTCAAAAATGACAATCAAAAGAAAAATTTACCACAGTGAGAAATCTATTTGTTGACTTGACAATAGAATTTAATTAATGTCCTGGGGATGTCTAGAGCAGTTTCTGGTCCAAGTGTTTGAATTCAAAATTTTTTTAGCCAGGCCCACTCTGGACCCGACTAGCTTCATAAAGAGTGGGTAGGTCTATCAGTTTAAGAGTCACCTCATACCATGACACTGGAATATCTAATGAAATGGAATGATAGCCAAGAACTCAACACATATGGATCACCTAAAAGAATGTGGTTTCATAATATGGAACTATTGAAACAAAGTAGAATAAGCTAGCAAGTGAATGCTTGGCAAATTGATGCCTTACCTTAGCATGAAAGCACCATTAAACAATGTAATGGATGGATGCCTCTATCTCAAAAAGGACTGAAATAAATAATGAATGATGCATAAGTGAAATCGCCAGCACAAATTAAAAACAATACAAGCTTACGCAATTGTTAGAGGAGTGATTACTAGTTGATTTGAGCTTCCGGTTTAGTGGAGTAGCCAACATTTTATGGAAGGCCAGTATTGGTAAGCAATGTCAGCAGTGAATGAGGCCTCACATGTGAAAGAAGGGCATTCACGCATGGAACATAAGATGCTAGATTTAATGGAGACTCTATCTGGTTTGAATGGCTTGTGCGAATCATATAAAATGGGACTTGCGCTAGAAATTGGGGTTTCATGCTTTTGAAGGATGCCAGCATGTTGCCAATTTGAAATGCCTCACGCAATGTAAGGAGGCTCACATGTTGAGAAGATGCAGACAAGTGTGATGCCTGCCTTGCAAGGGAGTCCATGATATGAAAAGAGACATGTTCATTACTAATAAAAGGCACCCATGCCTTTGAGATAAGAAGGGGGAATTTTATTTTAATGGATTGCCAGCACCTGAAGACTTTATGAAAAAGGAGGCGAAGTGAGTTTCAATAACAAGTAATCTGCACAAATTCAAATGGGGGCTCCCTTTCAACATTTGGAGGCATGTCTCAAAATATGAACAGGAGGCTCACGTAAGAAAGCAAGTAAAACTCACACACTTATAAAGGGTCCTATGCAATTTGAAGGTGCCAGGCCATGGAAATGGAAGCCTGCGCAATTGAAATTGAAGACCTCACGCCATTTTGGGTATCTATCATTTGAGATTAGGGGCCCATATTAACAATGTGATGGGCGGTTGCCAACTAGAACAGGGACTAGCATTTATCTTGGAAAGGCACGTTTTGAGGCATGGGATCAGCGCAAAATGTAGGATAAGTCTGGCATTTGTGTGGAGTCCATGCAATATTGTGGGAGTTGCATCAAATATGGGAGCCTTGCATTTTGTTAGAGGCTCAAAGTAAGTGGAGCCACCTCACACAAGTGAATCAGAGAAGCTACTATTTGAAGAGCGCCAATGTTGATAATACAGCCAACACATGAGCGAATGAGCACCCACGCACCAATTTGGTGGTCTCACGCAAACACAAGGTTGAATGTCTGCAAGTGTAGAAAAGGAGACTCCATATAAGGGATGGTGCCAAATCTGGGCATTCACGTGAATGATGGGACGCCTGCACAGGAAGACTAGCAAGTGCCTCACATAAGCCAAAGATAAACAACGAGAACAATATGTGTTCAGTACTCATTGTTCTGAATACCAGCAGTATGAGGAGGCCTCGCATGAGGTTAAATACAAGCATCGGCAAAAGGTTGGAGGTGTGCCATTGTAAACAATGTAGGAGACATGTGTACCAACATGGAGGTCTATGTTAATGAGCAGAAGAAGACCTTGCATTGGCAAATAGAGAAATATGCATTGTTTAGTAAGTGCTAGGCATAAGTCAAAATGGAGGCACGTTTTAAAGATAAGGGAGCTACATGAAATGTTTAGTGGCTTGCGCAACACACTAGACTGTCTTCGCAAAGAATGAATGGAACTTAGTCCATGAGGCAAAGGTCATGCAATTCGAAGGAGGGCAGATTTGTATATGCCAATGTAAATAGAGAGCTTGTGCAAGTTATTGAGATTCACACAAGTTAAAGTGGAGATTTTAATAGTTTTTCTTTGTAATGCATTATCCCACATGCAGCGCTGGTTGGGTTTTTCTAATGTTCATATACAACAACACTTGCATGGTTTGTAAACAAAGAAGCCAAGGGACTCTTGGCGGGCCCGCTTGACTGTGGAGTACTGTGCATGGTGGGCCCTGTAGTTTTGAATAAAGTGCATACAAAGACTTTAAAACTTTAAAAGGTATTAGTCCCACATTGGTGCTATGGGAAAAACATAAGGTGTTTATATGCAGAAGCCCACACAATGAAGGTAACTTGAAATGGTGGAAGCTATGCTCGCGTGACTTCCCATGACATGCCTTGGTTTCTATGCCCACACCCAGGACATAATTTTGCAGACTTAGTCGCAGATTCGCGTAATGGTGGCGGTTAGTGAGAAAACATCTGGTGAATTGGAGAGTGCTTAGTCACGAGTTCTCCTAATGTCTAGCGGTCAGAGGCAAAAATTCAGAGAATGGGAGAATGTGTAGTCGCTAGTTCTCCAAGTCCATGGTAGTTAGTGGAAAACACTTAGAGAATTGGAGAGTAGCCAGTCGCGAGTTCTCCTAATACTGATGGTTAGTTTGAAATTATTTGGAGAATTGGAGAATGGGCTCAATCGCCCATTCTCTGAATGTTAACCCTAGTCAAGGTCCAATTCTGAGAACTTGAGAATAGACTATTTTGCCAGTTCTCCAGATTAAACTACAGTTAAGGATTGTATCTGGAGATTCCAAGAATGCCTATGGTCTCCCATTCTCCAAGTCAGGTGGGTTAGTCTATGGTCAAGTTCGAGCATCAAATGACATGAGGACACTTGACAAAATATGGTAGTTCCTGTGGCAAAGTGCAGACAAATGTGAAAATATTATAATATTGTAGATTTAAACAGAATTTAGAAAATGATATAGTTGAAACTATTGATAAAATCCAAAATTTAAATGATTAGACCTATGCACGGAAAATGGTCATAGGAATTCATTTTTTGTCAAAAATATAAAGTGTTATATGTTTCCGGAAATGTCTCGAAATGAGGAATCCAATGGTGGTGAGTATTTTTAGTTTCAGGCTGATAGATGAGAGCAGTTTGGGTTTGAAGTCCGGGAAACAAAATCAGTTGCAGATCAGAATCAAATATGTGGATCAGTTTTGAAGGTTGGTTGCAAATCAGATAAGAGGAATGTTGAAGATATTTTGTGAGGATGGACAGCTATCATTTGGTTTTTTGAATGGACTCTCAATTGCTATATTTGGGATTTTTCTCATTGTAAGAAGGATGTTGAAAATTTCACTGTACAGAGAGGTTTGCCTCCATTGTTGCAATTCTTGGAAGGTTTTTTCAGATTTTGAAATGTATTGATGCAGTGAAATTTTATTGGAATACAATAGAATTCCCTTGCATGATTTCGATAGTCTTCTTGTTTGAATTCTATGGCTTTTGTGTATTGAATCCGTAAGGCAGTTTTGATATACCATTTACAAGGTATCTGTGATTTTAATCTCTAGTTCCTTTCAAGGAAAGGGTAATGTCTTTAGGTTAATTTCTAAGAGCTTAGGAGTTTGGCAAGAATTTGATGATCAATGTGTTTAAGAGAGGATGAATTGTAAGGCATTTCATTTAGGATTTGTTTGTGTTTCACTTAGATGATTTTTGCAGGTGTATGTTTCTTTGTTTGACTCTATACCCTAGGAAAAGGCACTAGTCTATCCTTGATTTGTAGGGATCTCATCATCAAAAAAAATTAAATGACTATTTACTTCTGTATATGTTTGAAAGACTGAGAAGATAATGTTTGTATCAAGGATATAAACTAATGTTATGATCCTTTCAAGAAGTAGATCTGACATGGGTTAACCTGCTTGAGCTCAAAGCTCGAAGGGAAGAAGGGTGAATACCCTTGTCACATTTACCATTTTTCTGTAATGATTGTTTGCTTTTTTTAATATCATGGATTGGCTTTCTAAGCTCTGCATCAGTTGTAGCAAAAGACATTAGCAAATCATTGTGAGAACCCCTAATCCACTGCAGGGATTTCATAGTGAAGCGGTGAGTCTGAAGATAGGTACACCCACCTGGGTCTGTGGAGCCTGAAGTAGAAGGACTTGGTCCTTATCAATTAGCCTTTTCCTTGTAAGAATACAGAATTGGGAACCTGAGAGCCAAGCTTAATAGCTATATGGGTGATTCTACATGAAAAAGAGCTAACAAATCCTAATAAACATACATCCACTACACATGTCGCAGGGTATGCATTAATCATTCTAGCAACTAAATTACAATATCTAGATTAGTTATCACATGCGATACTCTAATATAAGATTTACAATAAAGAATAAGTATATAAGAACATCAATGAAGAAGTAACATAAGGAATCCAACTAAAATGACACCATCATGCACTAATACCAGGACGTCGAATCTTGAATGGTAAAGAATCACTACCACCCATCCATGTAGAACCACAAAGGTCTACCCCACCGTGCTGAGGAGATAACATCGGACCCCAATTGGATAACCAAGTCAAACCAAGAAATACCACTAGGAAAAGAATCCTGATAGCTTACTAACTCAAGGTCAACAAAAGTAGTGAAAGGTATGACTTACTAATCCAGAGGCAACCGACCATGTAAGATAACTAGACTATGTGTAGGAAGGTGTCATCATGTATTTATAACCCTTGAGTCTCATCCTAGTAATCTCTCTGGATCCCGGCACTCAAGTGACCATACAGGGAATCAATCACTTCTCGTACTGACGAAGCCATTAACTATGCCAAAACACACACCTCAATAGGTGGCAAGCATCATCTCATCCTCATCTCAGTCTGTACTAGCACTCAAGCATGGGAGAGGAAACTATCTTATTAGGTTCATTTATTTCCCCTTAATTTAATTAGGTTATCACTTGTTTATAATAACTTACAATAAGTGATCCACAACAGCCACTTGTGGACCCCGATGCTTATTGCAAGCCACCTCGTAACACATATCTAGGTAAACTACCCTAGGTTCAAAGATCTCTCCTAGATCAAATCTCAAATAAAATAGCTAGTCACACAACCAGATTCATCACAGGAACCAAGATTGACTAAATTCACATAGCACCACAAGAGCCTATAAGGTCAACTGGAAAAAGTATAATACACACTCACGCCAAACAAGAAACAACATGAACAATAAACGATTCCCAAGCCTCTATCTTTCCTAGGTCATCTAGTTCCCATAACACTGACAATCCCAACATATAGGAAAGATAAAAAGCATATTGTGAAAAACAGCCAATTTCAGTATAAAATAATGCATGTATAAACGAGTAGATAATACATACATTTTCAGCATTAGATAAAAGTTCAGTTCAGATATATAATTGTAAACACATCAATGGCAAAATTAAACATCATATATATCATTCACATGCTTGATTACATGGTAATATAATAATCAATCAGTTGATAAAATACAACCTAATTGCTAATTGGATTTAATTATTCTCTAATAAAATCCACTAAAATAATACTAGTAATAAATAAAATCTATTGCCCCAATTATTATTGCTTGATAAAAACTATTAAAAAAAACATTATTAGAATTTAGATTCTAATAATAAAATTTATTAAAACTAATAAAATAAAGTATCTTAACAAAATTTAACAAATTAATAATTTTCAATACTAAACAAATTTATCTAATTAATAAGTTAATCAATTCTCATTATAACAAATTTATTAACAAATTATATATAATATAAAATAATTTATTAACATATTAAATTTTGTTAACAAAAAATCTATAAAAAAAAAAAACCTTAAACAAACATATGTGGGGGGGCCCGTGGCCACCCACCACCCTGCTGCTCACGATTGGCTAGCCTTCCAATGACAGTCCTAGACTACCGTGTGGCAGCCTAGTTTGTCGTGCGACAGACTACTGCCAAATAGGGAGGTGGTGTGAAGGGAGGGGGAGGAAAGGGGTGTGGTCCCTACCTCCCTCTTGCCTTATTACATTTTTTTTCATTAATTTTGTTTTTATAATAAACTGCCTGTTCGGAAAAACACAACGTGAATGACGAGGGGGAAGGTGGGGGTACAGGGTTAGAAACCCGTGCCCTCACTTAACTTTTTTATATATATATTTTTAATAGAAAACATTTCAAATTCCATGAGACACTTGATAAAGTGTCATTTTATTTTTTAACATGAAATGTATTTAATTTTAATTAAAAAGAAAAACCAGGCAAGCAATAAAACATTTTTGAAAATGGAATACACAGACCTGTAGGAAAAACTTTCGAGAAATGGAAATTTGTCTTATTGCTCTCACACTTTCATGTGAATTTGTCTTTTCTTCTAATTGTAATATCTCATATAGTTTGTAGAACACATTTATAGTTACTAATTAAATTCTATTATCAAGTCAACAAATAGATTTCTTACTGTGGTAAATTTTTCTTTTGAATGTCATTTTTGACAGAGAAGGAATTGTTTTTACATAGAATAGTGAATTTTCCTCCAAATTGAATTTTTGAGAACAACCCATTACTTTAATTTATTCATACTATAGAACTAACTATAGAGATTTTAATTTTTCATTTTCTAGGTGCCCTAGGATGAATTTTTCCCCCAAAATTTCACTAGCATAACACTACTATGCCAAGTCACAAAATAAAATAAAAAACATAATACAAAGGGTTTCCTAATACCCATAATGAAGCATAATTGAAAAATAGATTTGCATCCTCAAATCAAATCACGTACATCTATAAAATGAAAATTTTATAAATAAAATTACAGGAAGATTAAATCAATCCCCTACCTCAATCCAATGCTAGATACTGAGATAGAATGCCTGTGAGATGAATACAATCCCAAAACTGTCAACATAAAAGCTCAACTTGCAAGCTTTGAGTCACAGTGCAAGAAATTCCCAAATCCAAAGCAAGCAATCTTCACCCAGAAACCATGCACAACCTCCAAAAGCTCAAGAACACAAAGAAAGCATAAAACCCCCAAAAGCTCTCTCCAAAATTGCTCTCACAAAACTAATTAACTCCAAATGAATGCAAAATCCCCCTATTAGGGATTCAACTCCACTAAACAAGAAAAACCCTAGATGACTCACACAAAGACTCCTATTCAAACTCCCCCACTTTGTTGAGAGAAATTCCTATTTATTAATTAAAAATAAATATTTTTATGCGCAACTCATATTAAACTCCAAAAGACAAATTGACTTCTTTTTCAAACAAGATAAATTCAAACACAATAAAGCACATGTTTAAAATTGAAATCCATTATTAAATAAATTTAATATTTCAACATCATTAAATCATGCAATATATTAATTTAATAACTAATGGACAATTCAAATATATTTTCACAAAATTAATTAATTAATATCAAATATCCAAATATTTGATTTTTAATTAATTAATAATCATAAAATAACTTAAGAAATAAATTTAATATCATTTTCCAATTTTAATATTAAATTCCATAATAATAGAAAACCACATATGCAAACAACAATAAATCAAGATTAACCCATAAACATGTAGACTCAAAGAAGGGTATCGCGAACTGTCACCTTGACAAATCTGGATAGGGTAGTCAACAGATACTTATCCAATAATTAGGATAAATGGGCTAAGGATTGGGTTTTGGGTCCATCTATCACCTCCCCTCTTTACCATTGAGATGAGTATTTATGGGCACGCTCACTCCTGCCAATTCAAGGAAGACGATGCCCTATACCTGCAAACCTGTCATCACAAAACAAAGCATGTACATACAATATATAACAAGCAATGATAGGGTATGGTCAGTCATGTGGATCTCGACAAAGCAAGTGACTATGCCTTTTCCCTCTACCATAAAGACACATAATATAGATACATACATATGAACACCATACACATGCTAGTATGGGGTAAGTACATCATAAATCAACTAAAACATGAAACATCTCAACATAATGTATATCAATATTTGAACATGACATCACATAATCATAATCTAGATCATCTATAATCACTGACATAATAAAATCTGCACACAACAATGTGGCCTAAAAGAGTATGGCATCTGAAAAACTGAAAGCAAAATATGGAGGTACTACATGCATAGACTTCAAGAACCTAAATGTTGCTTCACTGAAGGACAACTATGGATTAACAAATATGGAAGCTATGATCCATAAAGTGATTGGTTTTGATTTATTTTCCATGATGGATGGATTATCAGGATATAACTAGGTGCTGGTCAAGGAATCATAATAGTTTAAAACAACATTTACTACTCCTTGGGGACCATATGTATATGTCTGGATATCATTTGGTCTAAAAAATGCTAGAGAAACTTTTCAAAGAGAAATGGATGTAACATTTAGAAACCTTAATGATGTTCTCATGGTAGTATATCAAGATGAACCAAATGCATATTCTAAGAGGGCTGAGGATCATTGCAATCACCTAGAAAAGGTTTTGATTAAATCTTTGGAGTATGGCATATCTTTAAATTCAAAGAAATACCATTTTTCTATCACTAAGGGAAATCTATTAGGGAATATAGTGTCCAAAGAAGGAGTGAGGATTGATCCTAAAAGAGTTGAAGCCATTACGAAGGTCCCTACTCCTAAAAACCTCAAAGGTGTCTAGTCTTCCCTTGGACAAATTAATTTTGTTAGAAGATTCATTGCCAACTTTGTAGAATTGGTCAAGCCTATTGTCAAGCTACTAAAAATGGATGTGAAGTTTGAATGGATTCAATAAGCAAGAGAAGCCTTTGAAAAAATTAAACAAATAATCCAAGAGGTACTAGTCTTGGTATCCCCTGATTACTCTAAACCCTTTTCTCTATTCTGCTTTGCATCTTTTCACACCATTGCAGCAATTGTTTTTACAAAAGGATGAGGAAGGATTTGAACATCCCATTGCTTTCTTCAAAAAATCATTACAATCAGTTGAGCTGAACTATGAGATGATGGAAAAATAGGCCTATGCTTTGGTAAATGCAATCAAGGCATCTAGACCCTATCTAGTTTGTGTAAAAGTAAATGCATATGTTCCTCACATTGCATTCAAAGATATTCTGGTACAGAGTGAGGTGCAGGAATTTGATTTGGATCTTCACATCACTAAACTTGTTAGAGGTCTAGTACTTGCAAAGTTAATGACATCAAAAAATATGGACTTGGTTCAAGTAAATAATGTGGACATGAATGAAGGAAATGTCACTAGCATTGAGATGCAGCCCTGGTATACAAATATTATATATTTTTTTTAAATGCTATTTTCCCAAAAGGTATAAATTAAAATCATAGGAGAAGCCTTAAATTGTAGACCCAAAGGTACATATTGTTACAAGGTGACTTTTATTGGAAAGATAACGATGGGATCTTTCTCTTATGTTTGGATAAAGGGCAATCTAAGAGATTTCTAAGAGAAATGTATTCTAGACTATGTGGAGGACACCACTCTGCCAGGGAAACTGCTCATAAAATTTTAAGAGCTAGATATTATTGGTTTGTACTATTCAAAGATACTCATCCATTTTTCAGGAAGTGTGAACCATGCCAAAGGTTCTCAAATAAGTTAAAGTTTTTAGGAGCATTAATGTTAAACCCTGTGGTTGCAGAGGCTCCTTTTTCTATGTGGGGTATTGATTTCATTGGGGAGTTCACTAAAAAATATAGTGGAGGGTATAGTTAAATGTCTATGGCTACTAATTACTTCACTAAGTGGATTGAAGCAATCCCCCCCAAAAAAGGCTACAAGTATAGTAGTTACTAAATTTTTTATGGAAAATATAATTACAAAGTTTGGTGTTCCCATCAAATTAGTGATGGATAATGCCATATGTTTTAGTTCACAATAATTCAATGATTTCTATTCAGAGATGGGCATAATAGTGTCATATTCATCCCCATATCACCCACAGGCTAATGGACAAGCATAATCAAGCAATAAAAGCATTCTGCAAATTCTAAAGAAAACTTTGGAAAATAACAAGAGGACTTGGCATGCAAAGTTGAAATTAGCTTTGTGGGAAGATAGAATCACAACAAAGAGATCTATAGGACAGTCTCCTTTTGAGATGGTTTATTGTCTAAAATCTAGGTTTCCTGTCAATAATTTGTTGCATATTTACAAGTTTATGCAAGAGGAAGAATTATAAATATGTGATCCTTTGCAGAATAGGATGATCCAACTTGTTGAACTAGATGAAACAAGAAGAGAAGGTCAAAAGGAAAATATAAGACTACAAAAAAACATGAAGTATCTTTTTGACAAAAGAGCTTCTATCAGGAAGTTTCAGCTTGAGGATCTAGTTCTTCAGTGGAATGTAAGGAATGGAGACAAGGGAAAGCATAAAATTTTTGAATCATTATGGTTGGATCCTTATATTTTCCATCAAGCTCATGGAAAAGATTCATATTATCTAAGAAATATGGATAGTGAAGAGCATGAATTTACAGTGCATGGACAATTTCTAAATTTTTTCTTCAATTGAAATAAAATATGTTCCATGCACAATAGTTTAGTAATGTATAGGTGTGTTTGGTTTCGCATTGTGTGTTTATTTCTTGCAGTAGGTTATTGCTTTGTTTGGTCTGCCACCTAGAGATTCTAGTTTCTCGCTATGAATTTTCATTTAAGCATCCTAAAATAGAGCCACGGTTGGAATGATTTTTAGGGTTTTCTGAGAATTACTATTTCCAGTCTTGCCAGCTTCCAAATCTGGTATGTATGTCAAAATTTTCATAAGTTTTCAATAAATTGTGCTGTCTAAATCTAAAATTTGAGTTCACCAGATGAAAAATACCCATACGTTCTTACCTAGGTCTTTTTTCCATTAAGAGGGTTTCTATTTTGAAAAAACCCTAAGCATGCCCTAGATCTTTATATTTCCAAGTTACTTTTTGAGGCACTTAATGGGTCATATATGCATGTGGTCTTTGTTTATCTTATTGTTCACTAAATCTCACAATGAATTTGTTAAGTCTTCAAAAATTTGACGATTTAGAAATAAAGCCCTGTTTCTTTGTTATGTTTCTTTAGTTGCATAATCTTCAGTTTTCAATTGATAGTTAGTGTTTTGATCTAGGAATCCAATGACAATGCAGTCATAGATTCTCATAATTTATGGCAGTTTCCTCAAAACATTTGACAACCCAACACAGCGGTTATCTCCTATTCGGTAGATATAACGGTGAAGTCTTAAAGTGTTTAACAATTAAGTGAGAGCCATAGGTTCAGATGGAGATGAACAGTTAGTATTATATTGCAGTATTTAATTTGTAGTGCATAATGAATTCAACGATTAAGTAAGAAAAATGTTCGGTCAATATCCAAGACTTAGTGATAAGTTAAAAATGTTAAGTGATTCAACAATCAGCTATGAATTACTCTTCAGTCACTTAATCTCCAAATATTGAGATAGCAGCTAAGTTAAATATTTAGTGAATCAATGAACATAGTCTTCACTTAATCTCACAAAGATAAAGCTTGGAGTCTTTTTATCTAGCGATCCGACGAAAAGGGGAAAAGGTGATAAGATGATAGTTTATCTATTCAATGAATGAGTGACTAAAGGGCTATCATTGAATCTCATGACAAAATGGTTAAGTGATAAAATATTCAGTGATTTAGCAACAACCATTGATAACAGTAAAGATCAACGGTCAGCGTGTGATCTCATAAAAGAACTAAGATTAAGGATTTTGTTCATCAATTTAGAGATAATGGTATTTTCCAAGTCTCCAATTGTAACCGTGGTTAGTATGATCTTTCAAAGATCATGAGAACATAGAAGTCGCTGGATCTCAAGGTTAAAATTGAGTTAAGATTTTCATTTAGCAATTCAATGAAAAGAATTTAGTCTCCAAATCTCATAATCAAACTAAGGTGAAGAGAATATTAAGAGATTACAAGAATACACTTATTCACTGAATCTCTGAGAAAAGGCAAGGTTAAGTCAAAGATTTTGATATTTAAAGAAGGCTCTTAGTCACTGGATCATAGAATCAGTGAAGTTAGAGTTAAAGGATTTGGAAATGACTTAAGGACCATAGATGAAAATTAGATCTGAATGTGATTGCCAAATCTCCTCATAAAACCTTGGGTCAGGAAGATGTTACAAGATCATGCGAGTCTTTCAGTCACTTGATCACCAAATTAACTCAAAGTTAAGCAAAGCATTCCAAGAATAGGAGAAGTCTTTCAGTCACTTGATCTCTGAAAGATGTGAGTTAAGTTTGCATAGATGAAAAAGAAAAGGAGATGTTGATTACGTGGAAAGGTACTCTGCCAAGATGGATAAACTATACTAACTAGCCAATTAGATCAAAATTGAGGGTTTTGTCATTACTTGAGGGTTTTTGATGATGACACCATAAACATTTTTCTATTTCTTTGCAAATTTTAAATGTAAGTTGTCAACATCTTACATTATTACTAGCCATTTTCCAAAATTGGTGTTAAGTAGAGTTGAATGCTGAGATGACTGAAAGAAGATTGCAGTAATCTTGATAAATCCCATGCATTAAATGATGTATAAGGTTAAAATAGATTTAACCTTATTTGAAATATTTTAGGGGGGAAATATGAGATCTATTCTCAAATCCAAATTCCCCAAGAAAGAGATTTGATTTGATCAACCTAGAGGTTAATACACAACCGAATCAATTTATGGTTAATATGGAAGAAAGAATGAATCTAATGTTTCCCTAGGTAGAATGTGCTATAATTGAAATTGAAATAATTGAAGTGCAAATACTAACCTTGAATTAGGGAAGATTAGGAAAATGCTGAATTCTGGCTTCTATATGAACTTTCTGAAGATTTCGTCACCTATTCTAGACTGGAAATGTCAAGGCGGACAAAACCCACAAATCTTTTCTCCAAATTCACACAGGTCGACTTTGACCTATTAAAAGGTCAAAGACCACATTTTTATTCTGAAGTTTGATTCTGATTTTGTTCACAGATCCTAAAAAATTGCCAAAAAGGGTATTTGAATTCAGTCTCAGATCTGAGATTTTGCACCTATACCTACAAGAAAATGGGGGTTTTGGGTTGTATGGGGGGTTTTCCTTAGTCAAACCCTAGTTTAGGAATTAACCTTGAAATTGAATTGAAATATATTGTGCATAAACAACGTAATTGAAACAAATCACCTTGCTTATGTTTAAGTCCTTGTAGAGGATTCAAATCCTCAAATCCACAAGTAGGAATGCTTCAATGGATGGAAAAGATGTCTCTAATCAATGGTATTTGATCTTCAACACCAATCTTGATTTGATCTTTGCATATGAGAAGACTTGAATGAATTGAAAAGGATGGATCTTCAAGGGGGCTCCAAGGAGATTGAATCCTTTAATAGCTAACAATGGAACTCCTTGATGGATGATTGCTTGAACACTTGAATGCTTGAACACTTGAATACTTGAACACTTGAATGCTTGAAGACTTGCTTGCACTTGAGATGTGATGTGAAAACTTGATTGAGAGATATCAAAATGAGAGAGGAAGGCATCCTTTTATAGTGATCTAGGGCACACTCCTCTAGATGCGCCACCTTGGAGAATTAAATCCCAATTAAGTCCTCACCTTTAGAAAATATACCTTGATTAAATACAATTAAAGGATTTACCATTTCAGAGCCCAAAACAGCTGACTCAGAGGTGGAGATATAATTATCCCGAAAGCTAAATTACCCGCAAATGAAAATTTGAAATCCTAGCGGGAAGAGGTCAAGGTCGAGGTCAAAATTGACCTAGTTAGGGTTGAGGTTGACCCTGACCTGGTTAGGGTCAAGGTCAACTTTGACCTCAGACCCTAACTTTGCCAGGTTCTGTAGCAGAGGTTCCAGAGATCTCAGAAACTTGGAATTTGATATCTGAATAGGACTAGATGTCTGGAATAGATAGAAAATCCTTTGTTTGATGTGATGAAGGACTAGGAGGCCTCATTTCTAAATCCTACCTAGAAATTAGAGCCATGGAAGAGGGAAAATTAGGAAAGTCCTTAAGACCTTAACCCTAATTTCACCTAGAATGAAGAAATCAAGTGCAGGGATGAAGTGAAAAGTGGGGAGAAAGCCAAATAAATGCAAAGACCTAATCAAGGCACCTAACATGACCCCAAACCACTTACTCAGAGGGCTAAACACTCTTAACATGGAAGTGGTTCCATTTTAAGATGATACATTAAGCCCCCACTTTAGCAAGAGTATGGACTCAATGCAAACTCTTGGTAAAGGAGATAAAAATAACAAGATAATCTTATCATAATCTTAGGGACAAAGAGAAATCCTGAGCTCCCAGGGACTCAAGTCTTAATCAACTCTTAGATCATAGATAAGAGAGACATCTCTAAAGAGAGAAAGAAAAAGTGTGATTACCTCACCCAATGAGAACTTATGTCCCATTGTGAACCACATAGGAAAATGGTGCAACTGGAAAGATGGAATTGAACTGCCTAGTGAATGTGGCTACTCACTAGTCAACCCATCAAGGATTTATCCTTAGCAATATTCTATTATGTAATAATTTAAAAAAAAAGGAAAAAAAAAGGGGATCCAATCTTAAGGACACTTCTGACCTTAAGGGATAAAAGATATATGTGTGCTTGAAACTGGAGGGATCAAGAGATCCTAATATAAATCCATACTTTAAGGATTAGTTCTTAATCCAAAAAGAAAGGTTGAAAAGTAAATTTAAAGTGCATGTCTTCCTCAGGATTTAGCAACTTATGTGCGTTACCTTTAGAAGATTTAGCATGTTTTGAATTTTTCATAAGTGTGTGTGTGCAATAAGTGAGAAGAGCATATGCCCCCACGTTAAAGTAATTGCTGACACTTTAACAGGAGCAATGGCTTTAACAGAAATATAAACAACCCCACTGATTACATTTCCACGTTGAGATGCCCCTAGACGAAGACAAATCAAGGTAAATATCACAAAAACATACAAAGAACACGGAAGGGATCTACCTACCATGGGGTTAGTATGATCATAAGTTAATATATATATGATATTATTGCAAATGAATTGACATCATTCCCTAAAGAAAGTAGAACTATAATCACAAAAGAGGAATAGAGATACATATAGAGGAATAGAGATACATATAGAACAATGCATAGAAGAATAGAGATACATATAGAGGAATTTGAACAACATTTTTTAATTCCTTCATCACCTTGTACCAACTGAGTAACAAAGCTACCACGAAGGACAAGCCAATCAAGCATGCTACCTACTTTCCCCATCTTGTTGTATATCATTTAGGGTAGGTGGGTAACTTGCAAGAGGGACTATATCCAATGCAGTAGAAATGATAGCCAGTTCCAAACAAGGATCCTCTTGAGAATCACAATGTTTGATACTAGGTGTAAGAGTTAATTGAGATGAAAGCATATTTGGCAAATCAATGTCAATGTCAATAGTCTCATATTCATCATTAACATCATCAGTATCATCAAAAGTATCTTCTTTATCCAAATTAATCAAAATAGGATCTAAGATACGAATAGAATCATCATAATCATGCATGTGAACATCATTATTAGTAACAACATCTTCTAATACATTATGCATAGGTTTATCCGAAGAAAGCAGAGATCTTTTAGCTTTAGCATGAGCACGATGCTTTTTATGACATTCATTAGTAGATCAGTTATGTTTTGATTTATTTCAAATAGGTTGAGAACTAGGAGGAACAATCGTAGGATCCTTCACAGGTTCTTTGATAGATTTGGTAGGAGGAACTTGATTAACAGAACAAGAAGCCATAGTTAAAGGAGGTATCAAAGGTGTAGGTAAAAGACCATGATTAAGATCCATAGGAGGTATGCTTAATTGAAGAATCTTATGATGCTTATAAGCTTGATATGATTGAAAAAGATTATCAGGGCGAGGAGGACATGAATTAGGTAATGAAGGCCAAAAGAAATCTAGAGCAGCACAATCTCTAGGCCTAGAAGGCTGATATAGACTATGATTGATCATCTTCACTTCACCATCATGAATGAACTTAAGACACTTATTGATAGGGGAAGCAACAACATGCATGACAGTAAACCATGACAAACCTAGCTTAACTTGAAATTGATCAGAAGTAGGAACCACAACAAAGGTAGTGTTCACAATTTTTCCAAAAAGTTCAATCGTTAAAGTAGTAGAACCAAATGAGGGATAAAGAAAACCATTACAAGTTTTTATCCATACATCTGATGTATCATAGAAGTCACGGTGTAAATTTTTCATAAAAAGATTTTCTTCAATGATAATATTGACTAAGGAGGTAGAATCAACAAGACAACCATAAGCGGGTATCTGAGCAACCCTAGCAGCAATGTAAAGGGGACCATCAGGAGCCTTAACAATCTTAGAGTCATCAAAGGTAATAAAAAGTTCCCGAGGTCTTTTATTCTTGAATTGTTGTCAAGGTTTAGGTTGAGGTTTCACTTTAGGTTTAGGTTTAACTTGAGGTTGAGATTGAACTTGAAGTGAAGGTTGAGGTGGAGATATAGGCTTAGCAACATGCTCCACTTGATTAATGACATGATTAAGATCATCCATCTTTGAATCATATTCAATTTTCATAGAAGATGGCAGAGCAATAGTATTAGTATCATGTGAAGGTAAAGGGTTTGTATAGATTTGAAGGTTCTAATTAGGAGGAGAGATAGATTGATTCCCACTACTATCTAGATTATCAACAGTTAAAGCTTTAGCATCAATGAGATCTTGAACCTTATGTTTTAAAGATTAAAATTTCTCAGTATCATGACCATTCTAATAATGATATTGACAAAAAGCATTTTGATCAAAAGATTTAGATGCAATCATAGTATGTAAAAGAGGTCGAATAGGAGGTAAAGTAATCATATTAGCAGCTAACAACCTATTCATAATAGCATGTAAAGTTTCAGAAAGAGGAGTAAACATACGATTTAATTAAAAAGTAGTGGATGCAGAAGTGGCATTATGAGATGCAACAACAACCTAATCAGCAACTGCATTCACTTGTTTTTTTATCTTGACATAATTCTTGAATTTTTTAAACTTATTTGGATTAGGAGCAGCATTACTCTTATCAACTATAATAGGAGCCATTGGAGTGTTGCTCTTAAACTGGCTCACTTGTAATCGATAATGATGAAGCACTACACAAAGTTGTTGAAAAGAGGTAAATTTAGTAAGCAGAATCTTATCTCTAATATCCTTTTGCAAATTTGAAAAAACATACATTGAATATCAATATCACAAACAAGATAAGAAATCTGAGCATGCAAATGCTTAAATCTACCAATAAATTCAATTAAATTTTCTTTAGTACCTTGTTTACAATGCATTAAATCAGTCAAAGACATGTGTGGGCCAATATTGTTTTGAAATTGTTGAATAAAGGCATTAGCAAGTTGTGGAAAGGAATCAATTGAATAAGGAGGCAAGGAATAATACCATTGTAAGGCCTTGTCATGGAATGTTCGAGAAAATAGCTTGGCTAAAATCCTATGGTCATGAGCATAGTCACTACAAAGGATTTGGAATGTTTTAACATGATGGACATGATCTCCCTTTCCATTATAATTCTCAAGATGAGGCATATCGACTTGCTGAGGAATAGGAGTCAAAATAATATCCAAGGACAAAGGACTCCCCATGTCACATGTAGGAATACTAAACTTTTTTTGAGTTAAGGAAGAAAGTTGTTGTTGTAAGGATGATACAGTTTGAGCCAAACTAATGATTGTTGAATCATTAGAGGAAATAGGAGGAGTAGCAGTATTAGACAAACTAGGTAATGTGTAAGGAACTGCAGGGATAGAAGACACAACTGGAGGAACACTAGGTACTACAGTTGGAAGTGGAGTGGAATAAGTGAAAGGAACATTATGATATGAAGGTTGTGATGTAGGAAGGGACATAGGAGGAACACTCATAGGAACAAAGGGAACTATCATAGTCACCAAAGGAGGAGTATAGATAGGAATACTAGGTAAAGGATGAGAAGGAGGTTCAACACTAGTGATAGGAGTAGTGAAACATAAATCTTGAGCCTCTTGAGTTAAAGGTTTAACATTGGAATGCACAAGATGAGTAATACCACACAAGAGGTTAAAACCTTGATCACTATCATGGAGAACTTTCTTAAGAGCCTCTATAGCTTGAATAGAATCTTGATTATGGTTTTCTTGGAGAAGCCAATTACCCATTTTATCAAGTTCAGTGCAAAGTTTTTCAATTTGTTTGGGAGGAACCCTTAAAGCATCATCCTCATCATGAGATGAGTGAGAATATTTTTTCTCTATAATAGGATTAGAATCATGAAGAATCAAGTTATCATCCGGGATCCTAAGCAAAGGAGAAGATTCAGGCTCAGAGGCACCCATGAGTCTATGACTTCTTCTAACCAAAATGCTATAAGTAGGACTAGTGGTAGTAAAGCTCATAAACCAATATAATGCAAATGAACTGAACTAAGAACACATAAAATATGAATATTAAATCTAGTTAGCATGCAAGATCTACCACAAGGGAAAAATCTAATACTAACAAGACAATATAAAGAGGAATCTAACACAATAGGGTATCCAATTCCAAAAAAAAAGAAATAGAGTAAGGATATCAAGTTCACCAAAATGTATAAGGAAAGTGAACACACACACAAACAAACACAAGAAGACAAAGGGAAATCTAACACCAAAAAGAAAGAGAGTAAGCTAGTCGAGTTCACCAAAATGAATAATGAAGGTGAACACTCACACAAACACACACAAGAAGACAAAGGGAAATCTAACACCAAAAAGAAAGAGAGTAAGTACGTCGGGTTCACCAAAATGTATAAGGTTAAAATGGATTCAACCTTATTTGAAATGTTTTAGGGGGGAAATATGAGATCTATTCTCAAATCCAAATTCCCCAAGAAAGAGATTTGATTTGATCAACCTAGAGGTTAATACACAACCGAATCAATTTATGGTTAATATGGAAGAAAGAATAAATCTAATGTTTCCCTAGGTAGAATGTGCTATAATTGAAATTGAAATAATTGAAGTGCAAATACTAACCTTGAATTAGGGAAGATCTGGAAAATGCTGAATTCTGGCTTCTATATGAACTTTCTAAAGATTCTATCACCTATTTTAGACTGGAAATGTCGAGGCGAACAAAACCCAGAAATCTTTTCTCCAAATTCACACAAGTTGACTTTGACCTTTTAAAAGGTTAAAGACCACATTTTTATTCAGAAGTCCAATTCCGATTTTGTTCGCAGATCCTGAAAGATTTCTGAAAAGGGTATCTGTATTCACTCTCAAATCCAAGATTTCACACCTGTACCTACAAGAAAATGGGGATTTTTGGTTGTATGAGGGGTTTGCCTTAGTCAAACCCCAGTTTAGGAATTAACCTTGAAATTGAATTGAAATATATTGTGCATAAACAATGTAATTGAAACAAATCACCTTGCTTATGTTGAAGTCCTTGTAGAGGATTCAAATCCTCAAATCCACAAGTAGGAATGCTTCAATGGATGGAAAAGATGTCTCTAATCAATGGTATTTGATCTTCAACACCAATCTTGATTTGATCTTTGCATATGAGAAGACTTGAATGAATGGAAAAGGATGGATCTTCAAGGGGGCTCCAAGGAGATTGAATCCTTTAATAGCTAACAATGGAACTCCTTGATGGATGATTGCTTGAACACTTGAATGCTTGAACACTTGAATACTTGAACACTTGAATGCTTGAAGACTTGCTTTCACTTGAGATGTGATGTGAAAACTTGATTGAGAGATATCAAAATGAGAGAGGAAGGCCTCCTTTTATAGTGATCTAGGGCACACTCCTCTAGATGGGCCACCTTGGAGAATTAAATCCCAATTAGGTTCTCACCTTTAGAAAATATACCTTGATTAAATACAAGTAAAGGATTTACCTATTCAGAGCCTAAAACAGCCGACCCGAAGGGGGAGAAATAATTATCCCGAAAGCTAAATTACCAGCAAATGAAAATTTGAAATCCTAGCGAGAAGAGGTCAAGGTCAAGGTCGACCCTGACCTAGTCAGGGTCAAGGTCAACCCTGACCTAGTTAGGGTTGAGGTTGACTTTGACCTCAAACCCTAACTTTGTCAGGTTCTGCAGCAGAGGTTCCAAAGATGTCAGAAACTTGGAATTTGATATCTGAACAGGACTAGATGTTTGGAATAGATAGAAAATTGTCTACTTGATGTGTTGAAGGACTAGGAGGCCTCATTTCTGAATCCTACCTATAAAATAGAGCCATGGAAGAGGGAAAATGAGGAAAGTCCTTTAGACCTTAACCCTAATTTCACCTAGAATGAAGAAATCAAGTGCAGGGAAGAAGTGGAAAGAGGGGAGAAAGCCAAATACATGCAAAGACCTAATAAAGGCACCTAACATGACCCCAAAACACTTACTCAAAGGGCTAAATGCTCTTAACATGGAAGTGCTTCCATTTTAAGATGATACAAATGATAAGGGTTATATTAATCAGACATTTTCACATTTACACTCAATCATTTCTAAAAGAGCAATTGAGTGGTAGAGAGTGAATTGTAGAAAGAAAATTGTAGAACCGACTGATCAAAGTAGAATTGTAAAAATGAGTTAGCCAGAATTGAGTGTAGCCTCATCTAGTGAGGGAGCTAAAGAACATGGAGGTGAAGATAAAGGAAAGCCTAACTTCTCAGAAGAATTCATCAATTTACTTCCTGGTTCAAACCAAAATAAAACTGTTAGTGATGAAGTTTCCATTGACCTCATGGAAAATTTTAGAGATCCTAATACTCCATCATGTTTTGGTTTTATGTTGTTTATCTATTTTTACAATAACCAAAATAGAGCCATTCCAATTTTTAATGCATGGACTCAAGGTATGGCCAAGCTAATTGTCCTAGATGTCTTCATGGATGTAGACCTTTTGCATGAATTGGCCAAACTTAATGACCTAGTGTCTAAAACTATTAGAAAGAAGGATGGGTCGGCCCTAGTAACTCTAGATAGGGGATCCTTCATGAAGGTTTTCAATATTTTTTAAGCTTCTTCAATAGAAATAGACCTAAAGAAGGAAAGGGAAAAATATACAAGCCACTTAGGGTCTGTAAGAAACCAAATTGCCAGACATGTTCCCAAAACTGGAAAATACATCACCCCTCTTTCACCAACCATGCAAGCTCCTTATGGGTATAAAGCCCTCAATAGCTATATGAAATATTTGGCCTCTGGACTATGTAGAGTTTTGGGGATAGATGGGGATGTAGACAAAATGCTAGCTGATATAATGATGATGGTGTTGGACCTCCAAAATTCACATCTAAACAAAGATTATAATTACATCTAGAATTGAAAGAATGCATAAGGGCTTAGTAGTGATCGAAGAAGATAAGAGGCCAATAAGGTTCATGCATTATTCTCTTTTATTGCATTTGATTTTATATTACAATGTTGATAGTTTGGAGGTCCAGATGTTGAGACCAAGAATAATGTTTAATCGACAACACAACCTAGTGTAGTACTGGTTAAGGGTGTGGAATTATACATCTAGTGAGAATGATTTCTGTGCTTTTGAGAATTGGATTTTCTTACCAATTCTAAACATGTTAGGGAAAAATTTCAATAGGTTTCTAGTTAGGATACTGAAGCTTCTCAGACCTAAACAATTTATTGGTAACTGTAAAAAGGGACATAATTGGGGTGATTTCTATTTGGGTGAGAACTACACAATAATTATATTATATGGATGGCCACAACCCCCAACATACTCCCTAAATATGTGCCACTAAGAATTTCCCTATTAGAACTCATATGGAAATTAATTTTAACTAATAAGGAACACCTAGAATCTCACAAGAAAGGGACATTCACTCCTCAACAATTCAGAGTATCAAGATTCCTAATTGGTAAAAGAGCATTGCCAAAGCTTAACACATGGCTGAATCATTTCAAAATGGCCTCTGGTATATATAGGTATATAGATTCAGAAGAGTTTATAAAATACGCTAGGAAAAAACTCATCCCTAACATTGGTACTATAAAGGAGCATGAGGGGTGTGATGAGGAAGATGTGACAAGAAACATGATGGATGAAGATGACATAAAAAGAAAGGTCAACAAGTTTTATGATTTGTTGGATTTAGCAGCTTGGGTAAAAAAGGCTGGAATTACCTTCAATGGATTCTTTCCTGAACTCCCCTATTTGAAAAGAATTGAGAGAATGGTGGAGGAGTATGACACTCTCTACAACCAGTTGGAGGCTTTACTTGAAGAAAAAAAAGAGAATAAAAGGGACTGTTCTTCCTCTGAATATGAAGAATATATAGATGATGCCCAGGAGGTAAATAGCCCACCTCAAGGAGAAAATTTTCCTATTTTTGATGTTCCTAAGATAGAGGATGTATTTGAGCCTCCTCCAAAGAAACAAAGATTAGAGGTAGGTGAGTCCTCAAAATTTAAGAAGAATAAGAAAGAAATGGATAGAGTTGCAGAATTGGTACCTAGTGATAGGGCCTATTATCACTGCAGGAGGAAAAAAATTAGGGAGGGAAAGGAAGTAGCCACTCAAGAAGAAGTGGAATTACCCCTGATGCTTAGCCAGGATGAAAGGGAGATATACCAAGAAGAGTTTCTTAATGATGATGAATTCATCAAAAGAGATGAGTTTAAGAACTTCCTAATTTGGATGAAGCGATAAGAAATTTACAAGACCATACTTGAAGGTACAGATCCAAATGATGAGGCATTGAAATCCTTGGTTACCTATGACCCTAAATCAAAGACCATGTCTATAGAGGATGCTAGGAAATTGGTTAAGTCCAATGGAAAGCTATTAGTACCAAGATGGGACATAACATCTGCCTTCATCATTGATCAAATTAGGAAGCAACCTAAGGGAAATCTTTCACATGAGACCCAGATTGGTGATATTATCAAAGGATTAGGGTACAATCCCAAATCTTAGGCTTTGTTAATGTAGTCATTAGCACCAAGAACTCAAAAGAGTTCCCTAGTAAGAATAGAAGAAAATATGGAAAGGCCATCACTGATTCAAGGTGGGATAAGCAAGTCAAGTAGTTACAAAACTTGAGAATGTACACCTGGCCATTAAAAGAAGAAGTTGCTACATGGGACAAGAGTACAAAACCAAAGAAGAAGAAGACTGCAACAATTGAGGTAGAATAAATTGAAGAAGATTGAAGTCCAGTATTGCACCTGATCTATGAGCACAGGGAGATAAATTATCATAAAGTGGATGATGTAGGTTAGCTAGATGGAGGTCTCTTTGATATTGCTAATGCATGGAGAGGTGATTGAGATATTTAATATGTTTAATCACTACATTATTAAATGGTCACTCATACTATTGTCATTTGTGTTTTGTCACTGATGTCAACATATGTTTCTAAGAGAAGAATAGGATGGTTATCATAGTATACAAACACTGTATAGATGTTTTAGATTCTTTGAAGTTTGATGAGAGTTTAGGTGGATGTTGTGATCTTATATCTAAAATCACATCATTAGATGTTTCATATTGAGAGAGACACATATGTTTTAGTAAAGACTAGTCACTGGACTATGACAGTGAGAATTGACAGAGTTAGACTCTGGGTTTTTGGTATATCTTTCAGAAGATTTGGATTCAAGGTATGCAAGCTTGAAGGATGATAGACAAGGGACTGGAGGATTTTCATTGGTCAGCACAAGGTACAAAATAATTGGTGATGTCATTTGTGGCTTGTGTCCTAGCGATGGTTTATTATGAAGCCAACTCAGGAGATGAAGCATGTGTTTTGTCTAGCAAGCATAAATTAAGGATGTCGGTCCTTAATTGTTGTATTGTAATCAATGTATACTTGTTGTAGATATTGTGTATATCTTAGCAAGGGTTTAATTAATTATTTGTAATTAGGAAAGCCTCATGGGCCGACCTGATCATGGTAAATTGTAATAAGGTATATATAAAGAGTCTTTTCTTTGGAAAAGATATGGATGTAATAGATGTGATATGAAGAGGTTGTGAAAGCTATGAACTAGTGTCTACTATATGTAAAGAAGAGGTTTACTAGTGTACTTCATTGGAACTAATCAAGCAAAGATAGTTGTTGGAAAACAATTTAAAAGATTGTGTATTTCTTAATATACACTTGCTACAAACTAGTGAGTTCTAAAGGTGGATTTAACCTTCTTTGGGCAGTGAGCCCTCTCTTTATTCTTGAATCCTAACAAGGTCTATCCTCTCACAAGGACTATATACTGTAATGTTTCAATAAGCTCCTAATAGGGTTATATCTTCTAACAAGGATAACTATACTCTCAATACATCCTTTGTGGGTGCTAATTCCCACTAGGGTTTTTACCTTTAATAGGGTTTTCCCGAAACCAAAATATTGTGTTATTCTATTGGCATTCATTGTGTTCATTGGATCTAATATTGTAGAGCTTAAATTTTAAAGTTTAATATTTTGTTAAACAACTAATTCACCCCCCCTCTTAGTTGTATTAAGGACTATTATTCCTAACAATTGTATTAAAGCTTGTGGTCCTTAGAGAGAAAGCTTAATAGCCAGAGGTGATCTTGGAGATGGCATTCCATAGGAATGATGGTCCTAAATTTGATCTTGAGAACTTTGACAGTTGGAAGAACAAGATGTGAACACACTTATTGTGTTTAGGCATAGACCACTGGATGATTACAAAGAAGAAGATAGCTCTGAAGATTGAGAATAATTTTCCATCTACTATTGATGATGAGAAGTTATTCTCATATAACATGGTCGCAAGGGAAGCACTAATCAACACACTATCTGAAGGTGAGTTCACTGAAGTTAAAGACTTAGATTCAACACATAAAATTTGGAATTGATGTAGGAGCATCTCAGGTCCTTGGCAATCCTATGTCACCAAAAACATATTTGAGTTTGTTTGTGTTGCTCGGTTCCTTCTTTGACTAGGTTGGTTTGGTGTTTCTTAGTTTCCTTTTTTTTCTGGTGTTGGTCAATTATTTCCCTGGCACTCGGTGATGCTTGTCTGGTGCTCAATTGGATTTTCTTACCAATGGGTTTCTTTTGAGTTTCTATTGAGGCTGACTTGTGCATTTATATTTGGTCACAAAATAAATTTTGATATCCATTATTGGGAAGTGTGTGGACCTAGATCTGGTCATACCTTCTATTGATTGTAGATCTAAAGGCCGAATTGATTCGGTAGCCTCTTGCATATATGTTGTTTATTGGTTAGAGTTTAGGAGGGAGTTCAATAAAATAAGATAAAAGATAGATTTTGGAGAATGTTTTAGATCCTCACATGTTTGAGGACTTCTATGTTTCATTGTAATATCTGACCATAACCAGGAAGGTGTTACAACCAGACATGTATGAATCTATTTGGTGAAAATTAATGAAAGATCTAACATTCTCTCTCTCACTGTGTTTTTCATTGCTTCTGCATGTTTTTGAGTAGGGTGGATTTGGTTGGGTGTGCCATCTATTGGCCCCATAATATCCTTCCTTTGCGTCAGGTGGTATCAGAGTGAGGTGAGATCTAGATCTAGATTTGGGAAACTAGGTTTGTAGGTTCCTTCTTGCAAAGCCCTAGTTGAATAGTTGTGGGGTGGCAGATTGTGATCTGATCTAGAATTGTAGAGGGTTTCCAAGATGGTTCATGGGAGGTGAGATGTATATTTAGGATTGGAAGACATGTTGAGACAACTTGCTGCTAGATTAGAAGCTATTGAAACACCCCAGTGAAGAGGAAGACATCTTGAAGATGTTAGTGATGATGAAATTGAAGTGGAACAAGGCAATGAAGAGCCTACACCTATGATGGATGAGGGTGAAGAAATATTTTTGAAGGCTTTGACAAGTTTTAAGTCGACACCATATTTTAATCCTCCTAAATATGGTGTAAAATTGCATTCTGATGAATTGGTGGATTGGATCACCAAGATGGAGAAATATTTTGAGTATGAAAACATTCCTAAGGAAAAGAAGGTGAAAATTGCAAGCACAAAGTTGTAAAGTCATGCATCCTTATGGTGGGAACATCTGTAGCATGACAAAAAGAGGAAAGGTAAAGATAAAATCAAGGTATGGAATAAAATGGTGAATAAATTGAAAGGAAAGTTTTTACCTTGTGATTATTAGATTAACCTAGTTAGATGAATGCAAATTTTAAGGTAGAAAGATAGCTGGGTAAATGAGTATATTGAGGAATTCTATAGATTAGATATCAGATTTGGACATGATGAAGATGATGTGGAAAGAATTTCTAGATACCTAAATAGTTTTAGAGTTTCCATCCAAGAAGAGATCAGTTTGGTCAAATTGGAGAACATTGAAGAGGCTTATCAATTTACATTGAAAGCTGAGGAGAAATTGAACAAAAGACATGAGAAAAGACAAAGAGGTAGAGGTGGTAGATTCCATAGAGGAAGAGGTAGATCAATTGGTGAAAATGGTAGATCTAAACCTAAAAAGACAAATCTAGATAAAGGCAAGACCGAGTGGAAAGGTGAAAGTTCATCTAGAGGTAGAGTGTGGTTATAGCAGAGGTAATTTTTGAGGAAATTGTTATAATCATGGAGAAGAAGGACATAGATCTTTTGAATGTACTAATGCAAGTAAGAAGGTTGGTAGCAGTAGAAATGATTTGGTGCAAGAAGAGTCACCAAATGAGCCTAAGAAGGAAAATAACTTGATGGTAAGGAGATCACTATGGAATGAAGGTAAAAAGGAAGATCCAATAAGGAAAAGTTTGTTCAAGACCAGATGTAGAGTTTCTGACAAAGTTTGGAAGGTAATCATTGATTGTGGTAGCTCAGAGAATCTAGCATCTAAGGAAATGGTCACAAAGTTGTAGTTGAAAAGGTTGGAACATCTAAAGCCCTATTAGATTTCATGGATCAAAGATGAGCATACACTCTTGGTAAGTGAACAATGTTATGTGAATTGAAAAATTGGGAAGTACTATGATAAGGTGTTATGTGATATCATGCCTATGGATTGTTGTCATATTTTTTGGGTAGACCTTGGCAATATGATAGACATGCTATATATGATGGGAGATTGTGTAAATATACTATTTGACTGATGGAAGAAGACAAATCTTGTTACCTTTGATGGAAGAACCTGTTAGTAATTTTTGCACATTTGTGAAATTTTGTTTGATGGAAGGAAGAAAGTTTGTTAAAGATTTGAAGAAGAATGATGTATGTTTTGTTGTGATTCCTAACAAACTGAGTAAGAAAATAGAGGATACTGTTCCTGAGGAGATTGATAAGTTGCTCATTGAGTATAGAGAAATCATTTTTGATAATGTACTTGATGGTTTTCCATCAAAAAGAAGTATTTATCATTATATGGGCTTGATCCCTGGAGCTAGTTTACCGAATAAGGCACCTCATCAGTTGACACCTATCGAGAATCAAGAATTGAATCGAAAGATTCAAGAGTTGGTGGAGAAAGGTTTGATCAGAGAAAGTTTGAGTCCTTATGTAGTACCTGTAGTATTGGCACCATAGAAGAATGGAGAATGGTGAATGTGTACTGATTCTAGAGAAATCAACAAGATAACAGTAAAGTATAGGTTTCCTATACTAAGAATGGATGACATAATGGATAATTTGACCAAAGAAAAGTATTTTACAAAAATTGATTTGAAAAGTGGATATCATCATATCAGAATTAGAGAAGGTGATGAATGGAAGACTGCTTTCAAGACAAAAGAAGTTTTGTATGAGTGGTTGGTTATGCCTTTTGGTTTAACTAATGCACCGAGTACTTTTATGAGGTTGATTAGTGAAGTTTGAAGAAATTCTTGGGTAAGTTTTTGATTGTATATCTTGATGATATTTTGATATTTAGTAAGACCAAAGAAGAACATTTGTTGTATGTTAGACAATTTTTGCAGAGATTGAAAGAGGAAAAGTTGCTGATAAATTTGAAAAAGTGTTCATTCATGAAATAAGAGATTGTGTATTTGGGATTTTTTATTTCAGCTAATGGTTTGAAGATGGATCCTAAAAAGGTTGAAGCTATTATGAATTGGCCTCACCTGAGAGTGCTAGTGAGGTAAGATCATTTCATGGTTTGGAAAGTTTTTACCGAAAGTTCATAAGGAATTTCAGTTCAATTTGTAATGCTATGACTGAGACTATGAGAGGAGACAAAAGAGAATTCAAGTGGACACATGGAGTTGATAAAAGTTTTGAGACTCTGAAGTAGAAGGTTGTTGAATTGCCTATTTTGGCATTGCCTAATTTCAATAAGGTATTTCAAGTGGAATGTGATGCAAGTGGTAGTGCAATTGGAGTTGTGTTGAGTCAAGAAGGTAAACCCATTTCTTTCTTTAGTGAAAAGTTGAATGATGCTAGAAGGAAATATTCTATGTATGATCAAGAATTCTATGCTATTGTTCAAGCACTGAATAAATGGAGACATTATTTGATACTGAGTGAATTTATGTTGTATATTGATCATAAGGCTTTATAGTATTTGGGTAGTCATAATAAGTTGAATTAGAGACATGTGAAATTGGTTAAGTATTTGCAGAGTTATACGGTTCTAATAAAGCATAAGAGTGGAGTTAGTAATCGAGTTGCTGATGCATTGAGTAGAAGAAGATCTTTGATGACCGAGATGAAAATTGAAGTTCTTGGTTTTGATGAGATGAGAGATTTGTATGAATTTGATCCTGATTTTTCTGAGCCATGGAGAAAGTGCACAACACCTATGCAAGATCAACTGAGTACTAAATAGGATGAATATTTTATTCAAGAATGTATGTTGTTTAAAGTTATTTAGTTGTGTATACTGAGAGGACCTGTGAGAAATAATTTGATAAAGGAGAAACATAGTAGTGGTTTGGCTAGACATTTTGGTATTGATAAGACATTAAATTTTCTTAAGGAGAAATACTTTTGGCCATAGTTGTATAAAGATGTTCAAAAATTTGTGAAAAGTTGTGGAATTTGTCAAGTTGCAAAAGGAGTAAATCAGAATACTAGATTGTATACACCGATTGTTGTACCTGAGAAACCTTGGATTGACATTAGTATGGATTTTATTCTTGGCTTACCAAAGACAGTAAGAGGTAATGATTCTATATTTGTTGTTGTGGATAGATTTTCTAAAATGGCACATTTTATAACATGTAGAAAGACATTAGATGCAATACATGTAATAGATCTTTTGTTTAAGGAAATTTTTAGATTGCATGGATTATCGAGGAGTATTATCTTTGACTGAGATAGTAAATTTGTTGGATACTTTTGGAAGACTCTTTGGAGAAAGTTTGGCATCAAGTTGAAGTATAGTTCTACATTTCACCCACAAACCGATGGACAGACAGAAGTTGTGAATAGAAGTCTAGAAAATCTTTTGAGATATTTAGCTGGAGACATACCAAGCAATTGGGATTCTGTGTTGGCACAAGTAGATTTTGCATATAATAATTCACTAAATAGGAGTATTGGAAAAAAACCCTTTGAGATTGTAAATGGCATAAAACCGAGATGCATATCTGATTTGAGGGATATTGATGATGAAAGAAAGAGAAGTGCTAAAGGAGTAAAATTTTTTGAGTACATGAAGATATTGGATGAAGATGTGAAACTGAAGCTGGAAAATAGTAATAAAAAATACAAAGAAAGAGCTAATAGATCAAGAAGACATAAGACTTTTGATGTTGGTGATGAAGTGATGGTTCATTTGAAGAAAGTCTGATTTCCTATTGGAATATATGGAAAGATAAAGATGAAGAAGTTTGGACCTTGTGAAATTTTGAGGAAATTTGATAGTGGGAATGCATATGAGATTGAGTTACCTAATGACATGGACATATCATCAATTTTCAACATTGTTGATTTGTATGAGTATCATGAACTTGATGAAGACATGACAGTACTGATGGATTATCCTAAGAAGTAGAATGAAGAAGTTGAGCATATCTTGGAGCAGAGAGTTGGAAAAAGTACAAGAGCAAAATAGTATATGGAATATCTAGTAAAGTGGAAGAATAGACTGATTGAAGACAGTTCATGGATTTCACAGTCCAAGTTGGATGTAGCTCAGACCATACCTGTTGCATGATTTAGAGAATCATTTCAAATAACCCCAAGTGTTTGATGCAAGAGCATCTCGGGTCCTTGGCAATCCTATGTCACTAAAAAAATATTTGAGTTTGTTTGTGTTGCTTGGTTCCTGCTTTAACTGAGTTGGTTCGGTGTTTCTCAGTTTCCTTTATTCACTAGTGTTGGTGAGTTACCTATTTGGTGCTTGGTTATTTCCCTGGCACTTGGTGATGCTTATCTGGCACTCGGTTGGCTTTGCTTACTAACAGATTTCTTTTGAGTTTTTGTTGAGGCTGACTTGTGAATTTATATTTGGTTGTAGATTTAATGTTGATATCCATTATGGGGCAGCATGTGGACCTAGATCTGGTCATCCCTTCTGTTGATTTTGGATCTGAAGGCTGACTTGATTCGGTAGTCTCTTGTTTATATGTTGTTGTTTGGTTAGATTTTAGGAGGGAGTTCATTAAAAGAAGATAGAAGATAGATTTTGGAGATTGTCATAGACTCTCACATGTTTGAGGACTTCTGTGTATCATTGTAATATCTAGCCATAACTGGGAAGGCCTTATAGCCTGACATGTATGAATCTATTTAATGAAAATTAATGAAAGATTTGGCATTCTCTCTCTCACTGTGTTTGTTGTTGCTTCCATGTGTTGTTGAGTAGGGTGGATTTGGTTGGGTGTGCCATCTATTGGCCTCACCATATCCTCCTTTATGTTAGGAATAGATTAGAAGAATTATATGAAGGGGATAAATATACCAAGAAGGCAAAGTTGCAAAATTGGAAAACAAAGATGGAAAAGCTACAATTGAATGAGGATGAAAGCATTAGAGCCTATGTTCAAAGGGTCACAGAAGTAATAGTTGGAATTAGAAATTTTGAAGGTACTTATGATGAAGAGGAAGTCATTGCGAAGATCCTTAGATCATTAACTTCTGTATACAAGTTCAAGGCAATGTCCATTCAAGAGACTATATCCCTGACCTTGAATTTTAGCTGAGAGATGTTGATTGAAAAGCTAACTACTTTAGAAGCTGCAGAATTAGGAGAAGCTATACCTAAATTTGAAACTACATTCAAGGCATCTACACATAAGAAACTGTCTGCACTTCCGAGCACCAGCAAAGAAGACCTAAAAGAAGAGCTTGGTGAGTATGCCGAAGAATGGAAACAAATAATGGTAGAAGAAAGAAAGATGGATGAACTTGTAGCACTAATTGCTAGAAGGGAGAAAAGAGGTAAGGGTAAGTTTGAAGGAAAATTACCCTTCAAATGTTTTTCATGCAATAAGGTAGGTTATTTGCATCTAGATATCCTACAAGAGTTTCTAAATACAAACCTGATTATGCAAAGATTAAAAGAGACAAAGAATATTATTATGCTAGTCAAGGAATCTTTGATGATGATGACTTAGATAATGAAGAGATTGGATTTGGTGCTATTAAAGATGAACTAGTACATGAAGAAAAAGCTTTAGTATCTCATGTTGACAAGAAAACTAAATGGATAATTGACAGTGGTTTCTCTCATCATATGACTGGTGATAAGAACAAGTTTGTTAAATTAGTGAATTATGATGGAGGTGTTGTGAGGTTTGGGGACAATCTCCCTAAATCTATCATAGGAGTGGGATCAATTACTCTAGATGGAAAGACTAATATAGACAATGTACTACTTGTTGAAGGATTGAAACATAATTTTTTGAGTGTTGAACAGTTAATGGATAAATATTTTCAGTTAAGTTTTGTTAATGGTAAATTTTTTATTAGAAGCAAGGAAGGAAAAATGATTGCTCCCTGTTCAAAATCTAGAGGTAATGTATTTGAACTGAACACATCTAGAGCCTCTTGTTTTGTTGCAAAGGTAGATGACAGTCGGTTATGGAATAGGATATTTTTTCATGTTAATTTTGATAACATTGTGAAGGTAAGTATGGATAATGTAGTAAGAGATCTACCAAAGATTGGGAAACCATCTAACACTGTATACAGAGAATGTGTTATGGGAAAGAAGACTAGAAGAAGTCATAAAAGAAAAACATATACATCAAAAGGAAAGTTGGATCTAGTACATATAGACCTATGTGGACCTACAACAACAAAGTCATACTATGGGGAAAGTTATTTTATACTCTTTGTTGATGAATTTTCTAGAATGATGTGGGTTACTTATTTAAGAGAAAAATCATAAGCATTTGATAAATTCAAGTTCTTCAAAGAAAAAGTAGAAAATGAATCAGGTTTAAAGATCAAGTGTTTAAGGTTAGATAGAGGTGAAGAATTTACTTCATACTTATTCAATTCATATTGTGAAGAGCATGGGATAAAAAGACAAACATCTGCTCCTAGAACTCCACAATATAATGGGATAGTAGAACGGAGAAACAAGACTATACTTGATGCTTCTAGGACAATGTTGATTGAAGGAAATGTATCTCATGTACATTGGATAGAGGCTGTTGGAACAACAATATACACATTGAACATAATTAAAATCAAAGAAGGTACAAGTAAGACTCCCTATGAACTATGGATTTGATCATAGTCCTACTATAAAATATTTTAGAATATTTGGTAGTAAATGTTATATCAAGAGGGATGATGAGATAGGGAAGTTTGATGCTAGAAGTGATGAAGGAATCTTCCTTGGTAACTCTATTAAAAGAAAGGCTTACAAATGTTTCAATATAAAATTGAGGAAGATGATTGAAAGTAAAAATGTAAGAATAGATGAGAAGTTTCAAATACAAGAAAGAATGTATGACACTAATAAGATTTTAGAGATAAAAGAAACTGCTACTACTGTAGAAGAAGAAGAACTTGTTGAGGAAGAAAGTGGAAAAGAGACTTGTGATGCTAGCACAAGAAAGACTACCGAGACTCCTAAAACTCCAAGGTATGTAAAAAATAACCATCTTGAAAATCAAATTATTAGCAATACCAGTCAGGGAGTGCTAACTAGATCAAAAGTTAGAGAAGAAATTTGTCTGATTTCTCAAGTTAAGCCAAAAAATATAGATGAATCCTTTAAAGATGAGTCTTGGATAAATGCTATGAAAGAAGAATTGGATTAGATAAAGAAGAAGAATACTTGGGAACTGGTTCCTAAACCTAAAAGTAAAAATGTAATAGGAACCAAATGGGTTTTTAGAAACAAAATGGATGAGGAAGGAACTATTGTAAGGAACAAAGAAAGACTAGTGTGTAAAGGATACTCACAACAAGACAACATAGATTTTGAAGAAACATTTTCCCTTGTTGCTGGAATAGAGGCAGTAAGATTGTTCCTATCTTATGCTGTACATAAAAAGTTCAAAGTGTATCAGATGGATGTTAAATCTGCATTTTTGAATGGATATCTTGAAGAAGAAGTTTATATAGAACAACCAGATGGATTTCCTCTATGTGAAGATAAAGACATGGTGTGCAAATTAAAGAAAGCTCTGTATGGATTAAAGCAAGCCCCTAGGGCTTGGTATGCAAGGTTAGACAAGTAACTACTTGGGCTTGCATTCAGAAAAGGTAATGTAGACAATAATCTATATTTAAGAACTATTGAAGATGGAATCCTGATAGTAGAAGTATTTGTGGATGACATTATCCCTAGAGGTAATGATGATCTATGTAAGAAATTTTCTAAAGAGATGGAAAGTGAATTTGAGATGTCTATGATAGGTGAAATGAAATTCTTTCTTAGATTGCAAATAACTCAGAATGAGAATGGTATTTTCATTTTTCAAACCAAGTATCTCAAAGAATTGCTTAAGAAATTTGGAATGGAAGACTGTAAACTAGTAGGAACACCTATGGTGACCAGTAACAAGCTAATAATTGATGATGAATAAAAGTGTGTTTTTCAAACTTTGTATAGATTAATGGTTGGAGGACTACAATATCTGACTCACACTAGACTAGATATTGCTAATGTTGTTGGAATTGTGGCTAGATTTCAGGTGGAACCCAAACAAACACATCTAGTTGCTGTGAAAAGGATATTGAGATATCTAAGAGGAACCATAGATTATGGCTTATGGTATGACAAAAATGATAGCTTTGAACTTCATGCTTATATTGATGCTGATTGGGCAGGAAATATTGATGACAAAAAAAATACCAGTGGTGGTGCATTTTTCCTTGGGAAAAAGTTGGTTTCTTGGCTAAGTAAGAAACAAGATTGTATAGCACAATCTAGTGCTGAATCAGAGTATGTTGCTGCTACTACAAACTGCACTTTGACTATTTGGATGAAAGAAATGCTGACAAAAATTGGAATAAATTTTAATGAGCCCATGGTTATCCATTGTGATAACACTAGTATAGTAAATATGTCAAAGAATCTAGTGATGCACTCAAAAACTAAACTCATTTCTATCAAGTATCTCTTCTTGAGAGACAACGTGGCCCAAAAAGAAATCAAACTAGAATATATCAGTACAAAAAAGCAGATTGTAGATATCTTCACAAAGCCACTACCAAAAGATACCTTTGAATATCTCAGAGGTATGCTAGGGGTTTAGGCCCCTCCTAGTCAGAACTAAATGAAGTAGAGGTGCATCAATCCAAAGGTATTCAAAGCCTTATCACTATCTAGACTTGATGTAGGGATCTACACCCCAGGGAGAGTGATCATAGAGGAAAGTTTATCTGTGAAGGTAGCCAAAGCCTCATGGTACCCTTTGCCATTTTTGTCAAAGGGGAATTGTTGCTATGAGAAAATACCTACTGTATGGGGAAAGTGTTGGTTGTAGGACTTTGGATTGATATAACTGTGGGATAAGGTTTTCCCATATGTTGACATCAATGCCAAAGGGGGAGATTGTTGGATATTGCTAATTCATGGAGAGGTGATTAAGATATTCAATATGTTCAATCACTATGTTACTGAATGGGCACTCATACTATAGTCATTTGTGTTTTGTCACTGATGTCAACATATGTTTCTGAGAGAAGAACAGGCTGGTTAGCACAGTGTACAAACACTATACAAATGTTTTAGATGCTATGAAGTTTGATGAGAGTTTAGGTGGATGTTGTGATCTTATATTTGAGATTTCATCATTAGATGTTTTATATTGAGAGAGACACATATGTTTTAGTGAAGACTAGTCACTGGACTGTGATAGTGAGAACTGGCAGATTTAGTCTATGGTTTTTTGGTATATCTTTCAGAGGATTTGGATTCAAGGTATGTGAGCTTGCAGGATGATAGACAAGGGACTAGAGGATTTTCATTGGTCATCACAAGGTACAGAGTGATTGGTGATGTCATCTATGGCATGTGTTTTGGTGATGGTTTATTTTGAAGCTGACTCAAGAGATGAAGTGTGTGTTTTTTTTGGTGAGCATAAATTAAGGATGTCGATCCTCAATTATTGTATGATAATTATTGTATACTTGTTCTAGATACTGTGTGTATCTTAGCAAGGGTTTATGTAATTATTTTTAATTAGGAAAGCCTCATGGGCCGACCTGATCATGGTAAATTGTAATAAGGTATATATAAAGATTATTTTCTTTGAAAAAGATATGGATGGAATAGATGTGATATGAAGAGGTTGTGAAAGCTGTAAACTAGTGTCTATTGTATGTAGAGTAGAGGTTTTTTGGTGTACTTCATTGGAACTGATCAAGCAAAGATAGTTGCTGACAAAAAGTTCAAAAGATTGTATATTTCTTAATATACACCTGTTGCAAACTAGTGAGTTCTGAAGGTGGATTTAACCTTCTTTGGACAGTGAGCCTTTGGCAGTGAACCCTCTCTTTATTCTTGACTCCTAACAAGGTCTGTTGTCTAACAAGGACTATATACTGTAATGTTTCAATAAGCTCCTAATAGGCCTATATCTTCTAACAAGGATAACTATACTCTTAGTACATCATTTGTGGGTGCTAATTCCCACTGGGGTTTTTACCTTTAATAGGGTTTCCCCAAAACCAAAATATTGTAGAGCTTAAATTTTAAAGTTTAATATTCTGTTATACAACTGATTCACCCCCCCTCTAAGTTGTATTGTGGACTATTATTCCTAACAAGGTCATCATTCACACACCAACTTTGGCAGTTGCTCTTAATACCAACAGAAAAAGATGCAACTCGAAGGGAACTCACCATGAGAATAAACAATTTTTGGCACTATTTTCCTTCTTTTCTATTACAATTTAAATATATTTTGTATTCTAGTGAAAGTCACTGTCAAAACCATCCGAAGCTTGTTTCATCCTTTTCTCAAGGATTCCAAGATGGTTTTTCTATATGTAGTAAGTTCTAAGTGACACCAAAAGGTGGTGAATTACTCAATGTGATAGGATTTTCTAGATTTAGTGTTTTGATTCTAATAAATCTCAAATTTTTAAATGTACTAATGCAAGAAATTTATCAATGAAATATATTGAAGTTCCATGAATATATTTTGTTGTCTTCATTTATGAATTTGATTTCTTTGTGCATTTATTCTATAAGGCAATTTAGATACATCTTTCTACAAGGTAGATAGTGGGGTTGAATCTTGAGTTCCTTTCAAGGGAGGGGTAAATCTTGAGTGAGGTCTTAGAGATTTCAGTGTTTGTGCATGAATTTGATGATATAATGTATACATGAAAGGATAATTTGTAAGGCATTTTATCTAGGGTTTGGGATTATTTGAATTAAAAGGTTTTCTATAGATGTATGTTTATTGACTTTGATGCCCTAGGATTTGGCACTAGTCATTTCTTAGGTTGCAATGTTTTCACCATTAATCAAATATAAATTATGATTTACTTTAAAGTTTCATGAGAGTTATATGTTTAGATCTATATCAAGCATATAGATTACATTTGTGATATTTTAAGAATTCAATCTGATAGGTATACCTACCTGTAGCTGAAAGCTCAAAGTGAAGGACTTAGATCCTTAAATACCTTAGTGTTTATTATTGGTGCATCTATTGGGACTGCATGAGTTAAGAATAAGAGGTTTTCTAATTAGTTTTGATCATCTACAATTTTGAACACTAATAGATTGCTTTACAGGTTTCAGATAATTTTCTGTTTCATCTTAATGGGTGCAATACCCCTCAAGAGATGTGGGCTAAATTTGAGAACTTAGTTGGTACCATCAATGAGTTCAAAGAACTTTAGATTGAGGTAGAGCTTCTCTCCCTTGTACCAGATTCTTTTCCATCCATTGAGGACTTCTTGATGAAGTTCAAACAATAGAGATCTTTGTTACATAGATGTGGAAAGAATAAGACTGATAAAGAGTGCATTTATATCTAATTCTTTCTAAGCTTTGGGGAAACTTTTAGATTTTCTCTTCTACCTTCCACTCTACCATAGATGCTTGGGGAGCTAGATTGACCATACACACTTTTGCAGTGTTTTGTGATCATTTAACTATAGAGCAAGCCAAAATTACCTGGTTGGACTCTCTAATAGGATCAAAGAACCAAACATTGGTTGCCCATCCACCTAAGGGAAATTAGAAGAAGAAGCCCAAGCCCAAGATAGATTCATCTAGTAGTGAATCCAAGCTACCTCCAAAATTAGATCCCAAGAAATCTACTTACAAAGGAAAACCTTCTACGTCTGGCAACAACATATTATTTCTTCTCTGAAGCCTCCACCTTCTTCCATAGGGAAAGGACATGCTCTTTATGCTCAAGCTTTATCTTCCACTACCTCATGGATCATTGATTCAGGTGCTTCACACCATATGTAACACTCACCTAGATCGGTTACCTCACTTTCTCAGAGTGTTACTACATAGATTGAAGTTGGTGACTCAATGCTACTTTCAATTATAGGTTCTGAAATCGTTTCATTGGATGGTTGTTCTCTACAAGATGTTCTTTTGGTTCTGACCATTTCTATGAATGTCCTATCTATTTATCAGATTTGTTATTTTGTCTCTGGTAAGGTAGTTGAGTTTTGACCACATGATGTGGTTATTCAAGACCTCCATGTTCTTGATTTGGTTGTTGCTAGTTAGGAGTGTTGATTCAAAGACTCACTTATAGAGGTTTGATGGCTTCGAGAGATCTAATTCCTTTGGTGTTTCTCTTGTTTCTCATGTAGACATAGTGAGAAATATTTGGCATGAGCATTGTGTCCATGTCAACTAAAAATATCTACAAGAGATGAGTACATAGGAGCTAGTGATTCGCCTACCTTAGATCTCTTGTACTAACGGTGTTTGTCATGGTTGTATCCTTGGAAAAAATCACATAGATCCCTTTCTAATAGGTATACCCTCACATGCTATAGAACATTTGGAGTTGATCCACAATGATCTTATGTAATTTCCCATCCTTCTTTTTCTGGTGCCTGATATGTACTCACCTTCATAGATGATTTCTCCAGACACATATGGGTGTACTTCTTGAAGTACAAATCTAATGTCTTTGATCCATTTCAAATCTTTAAGAAATTTGTATGAAAGTAATATGGTCTTTCTGTCAAGTGTATATGCACTAAAAATGGGGGGGAATATGTGAATCAGTCTTTTAGAGATTTTTGTACTAAGCATGGTTTACAACATCAGTTCATAGTTCCTCATACCCCTTAGTAAAATGAGATGACAAAGAGAAAGAATAGAACATTACAGGAGATGGCCAATTATATGCTATAGTCTCAAGCTATGAGTGCTTATTTTTGGGATAAGCCTATCATTTGTGCCAACTATATTCAGAATTAGATGCCTCATAAGGCATTACAAAATTTAACTCCTGAGGAGGCTTGGACTCATGTCAAGCCCAATGTTTCTACATTCAAAGTTTTTGGTAGTGAGGCTTGGGAATTTATTCTAGATGCTCAAAGGAAAGACATGGAAAGGAAGATTCGATCACTTATATTTGTTGGCTACTGTGAGCATGTGAAGGCATACAAGTTATTTTATCCCAATTATAGAGGATTCTTGTTTTGGCAAGATGTTCAATTTGATGAGCACTATCCTTAGATGGATCCTCCATCATTAGCTTCTTCTTCACTACCTAGTACTTCATCTTCTCCTCTACATGATTCTATATCCTATGAGAAAGATTCAGATGATAATCCACCTTCCCAACCTCCACCTAATGTTTAGTGCATGCCCAAGGGGGCTTGTGATATTGTAGATGTAGTTGGACCTTTGGCATGTGATCCTTCAAATACTCATCGCACTCATGCTCAAACTTATGGTATTGGTTTATTGAGTCATGCTATTTTAGATGACCCTCAGAGGTTTTTAGAGGTGATAAGTCAACCTAAGTGGGATAGGGCTATAAATGTGGAGTACTCTTCTTTGATGAAGAATCACACTTAGGATCTTTGTCCTCTTCTGAAAGGAAGGAAGTTGGTTTAGTGCAAGTAGGTATACCGTACCAATTTTTTTGCAGATGGTTCTAATGATACCTTTATAAGGAATGTCTTGTTGTGAAGGTATTTTCATAGGTGGAGGGTATTGATTACTTTGAGACCTTTTCTCTTGTTGCCAAGATGAATTCTATTCACCTTGTACTCTCTCTTGCAGCTTCTTAGGAATGGACAGTATATTAGATGGATGTAAAGAGTGACTTTTTGCATGGGGACCTACATGAGGAGATCTATATGGAGTAGCCTCAAGGATTTATGGAAGACTCTTCTATGGTGTGGAAACTTCAAGGGTCTCTATATGGTCTCAAACAAGCCCCTAGGGCTTGGTATGAGAAGATAGATTCTTTTTTGCTTGCCTTCCACTTCACATGTTGTCATTTTTGGGTCTACAGGTTATCTTCGAATGAGATTTCCATACTCTAGTAAAAGTATGCTCTTGATATACTTTAGAGGTTCAACATGCTTTATTTCAATCCTGCTCCCACACCTTTTTAGTTAGGTGTTGTTTTATCTACCCATTGTTCTACTCCTACAGTGGATTTCACATTATATAGACAACTAGTAGGTAGTTTGTTGTACCTAACACACATTTGTCTTGATCTCTCCTTTACAGTTGGCCTTGCATCTAGATTCTCACATGATTCTCCTGAGAGTTATTGAAAAGAAAGAAAACATATCTTGAGGTACATCCAGGGTACTAATTTTTATGAAATTCACTATACATTAGGTGATCCTAACATTTTTGGTTACACAGACTTAGATTGGGCTAGTGATATTACTAATCAAAGGTCTACTTCTAGCATTTTGTTATGTTTTGGTTTTGGTCCTATCACATGGTCTTGCAGAAAGAAGATAGCTCATGCATTCTCATCTATAGAGGTAGAGTATGGAGCAACTGTGCTGACTATTTTGGAGGTTTCATGGATTTGGGAGTTGATGACAGAGTTTGGTTTTCCTCCTGATAGTCACACTATTCTTTGGTGTGATAATAAAAGTGCTATACATATTTCCCGCAACCCAATTAAGCATTAGTGGACCAAGCACATTGAGTTTCATATGCATTTCATCAAGCATTTGATTCAGGATGGCTCTCTGAGTTTGGACTACATTCCCACTGCTACAAAGGTTGCTGGCATCTTCACTAAAACTTTTACATCACTGCAATATGTTCAGCAACGTTCTATGCTTGCGATGAAGGAAGTTGTCCTTGGGGGGTCTCATTAATGAGGCCTTCCTTCCCTCTATTTCTATCTCTTCTTGGAGTAGGGTTTTTTTCCAATTTGGTTGTGTTGGTTACCTCATCAGGCCATGTTGTCAGGACCCTTTTTGGCTTTTACTACTATACATTCCTTTGCTTTCTTCTTGCATTGTTCATAACTGCATTGTTGCTCATCTTAACGAGGGTTTAGAGTAAAGTATTAATTTAATTATGTTAATTAAATTAACTTTACTCTCTTCTTAAGATTTTTCTTTATGCATATTCATTATTCATTTAATAATTAAATTAACTATTACATGCACATGCATTATTCATTTAATAATTAAATTAATTTTTACATGTACTTTTACCTTTTAGGGTTTTCTCTTTTAGGTTTTTGATCTCCTTTTATAAGGGTTGATCCATTGTATATTTTATATGGTTTTTCATTCTAGAAATATATTCTTCATATTTTCAGAGCCAAACCCTTGTCCTCTTCTTGTCTCTACCTCCTTGTGATAGGTTTTTGTATGCAGGTGCTCTTCAAGTTTTGTGGATTTGTATTGCTCAAACCCTTCAATTTATACATGCTTTAACACACCAACATGACTAGAATATATAGTTCCCTCTCAAACTATAATTTCTTTCACTAATATTTCTATGAATAGCTCTGGTCCTACTTAGAAAATTTAAAGGTATATGCATATTGATTTACTTAGGCATGTAGCATTATTATTCAATATTGTTGGCAATATAGTTTTATAATGTTGCAAATGTCAGTTGAGAAACTAAACAATAGTTACATTGTATTTGTATCAATATAATAATGTCAATTATCATAATAATGCCAAAAATTTCCCCTTAATACATGGACCCTAAAAACATCAAATTCACCTTGCCCTGGGCACCCCTTAAGCATTAAAAAATGAAACATGTTGATTACAAATTTTGAGAAAATATTCTCCTAAAGAAACAAATATTGAACCAAGAAAGGATCCATCAAGGTGTCTTTCAACCCTAAAAATTATGTATCTTTGAGCTATATTCTTGAGCTCTTAGTCTTGAATCACGGTCTTGCATTATTCGACAATGATATCTAAGAGATACAATAGATCTCTATCATTGTCTAATGATTGTGAATGGGTATTGTTGCCCAAAATTGCCTATTTTATACAATTTGGCTAGACTCTTTCCCAGGTCTCTATTTCTATCTTGCCAGGCACTCCTAAAATTTTCATGGCCATATGATATGTCCTCTAGCCTTTGCAAGTGTCTTAGTCCCTACTGCAGCTTGTTTTGGCCTATGAAGTTGATCCACAAAGTTCCATGGTTTGTGCTCTTGGCCCCATGTTCTTTGATGTATTCTCAACCCCCAGTTCAGATCGCACATGCTAAATCACAAGGCCCTCAGAGATTTTCAAGTTTTAATGTTGCATGAAACACTTAGGCCGCAAAATTTCAAAAAAGTGTTCAGTGTCGAAAACTCTCTGTGTTTTCGACCTTCGGTCTAAAAACTCTCTATGTTTTTGACCGTTGAGTGAAAACCCTCTATGTTTTTGACCCCTTCTTCACTTCACACTTCTTCCTCTGGCATCGGCTTTTCCCTAACTGCACAACTCCAACTAGGTGGGTCCCAGTTCCTCATAACCATTTCCAGTGCGAAAGATTCGACGGTGGTCGCATGTTCACATGGGATCTTCTAACCCCATGTGATCATGTGACAATCATCTAATTAGAATCATAGTGGGTCTGATGAGCTTTTAGTGGTGGGTCCTCTCTTCGTGATGTGTTCATTTTTCATTGGTCATCATGTGCTGATAGGGATTTGTAGGTGGGCTCGTTCATCAAAGGGTCCCAGCTCAAGAGATCTACGGTTGTCATATGATCTCATGGGATCTTCTGAGCCCATGAGATCATGTGCCCACTGTTATATTAGAATCTCAGTGGCTGGTGGTGACATGTCTATTTTTATCGGCCAAAGGGTGATGACAAGGATTTTCATGGGACCGGATTTCAGTGAGGTGGTGGTAGAAAAAGATCTGACAATGATCATATAATCTCGTGGGATCTTCTGACCTCATGCGATCATGCGACCACCATCTAATTAGAATCTCATTTTGCGGATGGGCCTGGGGTTGGTAAAGAAAATGCACGGTTGCACGGTTGATGGTTTCACGTGGTCGCTAAATGTAGCCTGGGGTTAAGGAAAAGTTCACGCGACTTGGTGACTAGGAAGAAATGAACCTGAGGTAAGCCAGGGTTAATCTTGCAATGTGGTCTTGCGGGCCCAGGTGTCTTGTGTGGCAGAGTGGTAGATTCAATGAGGCTTGTCACATGATCACATGAAGACTTTTAGGCTCATGCGATCATGCGACCAATGACATTTTCAAGGTGCTGCAACTTTTTGGCGGGCTTTCTTCTGTAGAGGACATTGTGAAGTGGCGAGGTAGCTTGAAATTGATTTCTAAGGACATTTTTCTGGTGGTGAAGGTGATGATGGATGATCTGATCATCGACACCATGGATTTTGTAGGGTACAGTGCAGTGTTCTTATGCCGATGAAACATTAAGGAACTGGTGCCATCCGTATTTTAAATTCCAATTTCCACGAAGATCAAACCTGGAGCCTTAATGGCTTAGTGGAGTTGCAGGTGAGTTGGTTGATCAAGGATGGTATGTCTACATGTGGTCCTAGTACAAAAAGATATGCAATCATGAGATTTTGGACTTGTTTGTCGACTTTTCTCAGAGCTTTTGAGGGTCAGTACCCTAGGGTTGATTATTAAATTGTAAATCTTGTAACCCTAGTTAGGTTTGATTCTTGCCTATGTGCAGAGGATGTATATATTCTTTTTTTGGAGCTTTTGAGTAGAGAATCCAGTAATTGTAAAAGGAAAGTTTCTTTCTTAGAGAGCAATTTGTGGCAATTTTCCTACCCTTTGGCTTTCTACAGTTGTAATTCCCATTGATTATTTAGATATTACAAAGCATCTTGTGACATTCTCCTATCCTTATGCTTTGTTATGTGGATTATCTCTTATTGAATTTAGTATATGCATGTTCAGTAACATTTTAGGTTTTTCTTGATTCCTCTTTCTTTCTGCAATTCATGTGTATGCTTATGAATGATTTGATTTGAATGCTTTTGTGGGCATACTTTCACCCCTGGAAATTTGTCTCATTCCTATACCCAATTGCAGAGATGAATGTTTATTTGCAGGTTATAGTCTGTGTCTGACTCTTTAGGAGTACTGTTGTCTTGAGAAATCCCCTTTTCCCTGCGTAGTATTCCTTTACTACAGACCCCTCTATAAAATATTTATGTAGGCCTATTCATTGATTTTTTATCTCCTAGACCTAGGATTGTCTATTGGTTTCATCCTTTATACTACAATTCATACCATCTTTTCAGTGCATCACCTACTAGGTAGTTTGCTTTCAGTTATTTCCATTTTATGCACTCCTTCTATCCCTTTCCCCTCAAAAGATTTACTTTCCTATTTAAGAGAGAACTAAGGTGATAATCCAAGAGGAACCAGCCTAGAACTTGGAGGTTTCATCTTGGTTAGAAAAGGTCCCACAACCTTGAGATGATTCCCAAGTTATACTAATTTATCAAGACCAAGAGAGCTTGAGAAAGAGGTGCAAACTCAGTGTATAACATTTCTGGCACACCTAGTGGGACAGTAAAAGAAGTTCATTTCTTGAAGTTATTTCATCTCTGATATGCAGATTGCATAATACAGACCTTTAGAGGTTTTTTTACCAAGTATATCTGGTGACTCCACTGGTTTCAAAGGTTCAGGCTAGGCTTGTTTAAGGCTTATGAGAAAGATTGAGACTAGAAGCTCAAAACCTACCATTTTTTCAGAGTTGCCCTCAAGAAGAAGTCAAAAAAGCAGGTCAACTCAAAAAACATCCCTTGCAAGGAGAGTTCAATCTACACCTCCTGATACATTAGAAAGGAGACCTTCTCCATTTCATTCCAGAAGAAGAGTCAGATCTCTAACCTGAGAGCTAGAAGAAGATTTAAATCCAGCAATAAATATAGCTCATATAGTTGTTAATCTTCAGATTCCAGCTCATACAATGGCTAAAATTTTTTCCTTTGCACCTTTCAATCAAGGGAGTCCATTAAATTTTGTAGTGCATCATGATGTGCCCTTGGTGGCATTGAAGAGTCTACCTGATTTCACAGGTGAAGGACAGACTACAGCCTTTGAGCACATAAGAGATGTGACTACCATCTGCAACATTCACAATATAACACAAGAAGATGTAGCCACAAAGTTATTAGTAGCATCTCTGAAAGGTAAGGCTCTAGAGTGGTTTAGAACTCTAACTATTGGTTCTATCACTTCATGGGATGAATTAGGGGATGCATTAAGAAAACATTTTGAGGATAAATCAGATAATTTGTCTCTGGTTGAGCAGTTAACAACCATTAAGAGAGACTGTCAAGAACAAATGATAGATTACAATAGTAGGTTCCTTAAGACATGAAATAGAATCCCAGTCTTTGTAAGGCCATCAGCTGACCATGCCTTCCTATACTACTTGCAAAGTTTGAATAAACAAATTTTTGTCATGATCCAGTCTATGGGTGGTACCACTTTACCCCAAGGCTTTGACACTACTATCAGGGCTGAAAATTGTTTGATCCAAGCAGGCATGATAGGTAGAAGACCACCCATGCCTCTCTTCCCTAGTCTTTAGCCCATTGAACCTGCACAAGTACGCCCATTTACCCCTATTCCCACAATATTAGCACCTCAAGCTAGCACCAATGGTCAAGAGTTAACAACAAATTTCTCTCAAGAGCTGCAAGAGATGAAGAGTAGTCAGAAAACTAGTATGCAAACAAGTATGCAGGAAATGACAAACTTGCTGCAGACTCTAACCAAAGAGGTCACAAATTTGAAGAAACAAAATCAAGGCATCAGGCCACCCTTTCAACAACAAGACCAAGGTCCTAATCAGTAATACCAAAATCAAGGATAGCCTTATCAACAAAATAGGCCACCATACCAAGGAGGCTATCGAGGGAAAAGGCAAAATTTTAATCAGAGACCATTTCAACCATATAACCCCGCACCTCTCAATTTTGCAAATCCAATGAGGGATATGGTTCCTAGCCAAAATAAGATGGCTATGGATTATGAATGGTGTTCCCCTTGCAATCAGCCTCACAATTAGGCTACATGTTCAAATGGATTAATGAATCAAGCTTTGATGGCCCAAAGTGCCTCATATACTCAATCAAAGCCTTCATCTAGTGGGACAATTCCTCAACAAGAAACACAAGAGAATGAGACTACTCTCTTCAATTGGGAGCAACCAGAGTTCAATGGAGTCAATGATGAAGCTACTTTTGTTGCCTACACAAGAGCAAAGAGGAGAGCCCAAGACATGGAGAGAGAAGATTCTGGTACTAAGGCCACTACATCTGCAGAGCCACTGTAGCAAGCTGCCCCTATCACATCCAAGGAGGTTCCTTTCATCACAAGAAAAGAAGGCCAAGTTCCAAAAGAGGTAGAGCCCATCATAGTAAAAACACAACAAAGAGTACACACTGTGACACCTTATAATATTGTAGACAACATGAAGAAGGTGAATGTCACCATGTCCATGTTGGACTCTTTGTCTATTTTGGAGTAGTCTGACATTTTGAAGAAGGCCATGAGTGAGGCAACAACTCCTCAGCCTACAAAAGAAATTACAAAGCCAGTGTTGGTCAACACTGATCAAGAAAAAGAGGCTCCAAGTAGCAACTCCAAAGCCAATACCATGCAAGGTAGGAATTCAAAGCTGCCTCCCTTTTATGTATCTTTAATTATTGGAGATTCTCTAGTACATAATTGCATGGTAGATAGTGGGGCTACTAGTACTGTAATGCCCAAGAAACTGGCTGACCAATTAGGACTAAAATATGAACCCTTCCAAAAGAATGTCACCCAAATTGATGGATCCTTAGTTAGTACTATAGGTGTGGCTAAAGATACCAGTCTGATCTTACATTCTAGTCCTAATTTTTCCATCCTCCTTGACATATATATCATAGATCTCCCTGCATTGTTTGCTATATGTTTATCAAGAGAATTCACAGCCAAGATAGGGGGTTATCTATCTTTTGATTGGTCTCACATGTTATTTCACACAAGATATGGTACCAAGGTTACCATTAAGTCAGAAAAATTGGCAGCACACCATGTAGAACCTTATGTGTCTAATGCAATCAATGTAAACTACCCCATATTTGATAATAGTGATTTCCAAACCTTTAGTGAAGCAAGCACTAAGAAAGGAGATATCCCTGATATTTTCTTAGATGAAAGAGAATCGGAGCATGTTGTTTGGAATGCTGGTTTGGGAAACTACTTGTTATAAGAAAATGATGCTATAGAGCCCAACCTCTTCAAGGATGTTGACTTAGAAGATCAGAACAGTCGGGTTTGGGAACTATACTTTGATGGAGCTAGAAGCAGACATGGTTCTGGTGGTGGTGCTATGCTGGTGTCCCCAAAAGGAGAAAGGTATTATACTACCTTTAGATTCAATTTTTCCTGCACTAGTAACACCGCAGAATATGAAAGTCTACTCAATGGACTAGAATGGGCTATAAAAAGAGGGCTCAAGGCCTTAAAAGTATATGGTGATAGTGAACTTGTTGTTAGCCAAGTGAGAGGGATGAGTGAAACCAAAAATGACATCACGAAAGCATACAAACATAGAGTTTGGGATGCAATTGAAGATTTCCATGCTTTCAATATTGTTGCTATCCCTAGAAAATTAAATCAAAATGCAGATAGGTTAGCTGCTATTGGATCTCAGTTTGACATCCCTAATAGCATTTCAAAAGAAGAAGATTAGCAACACATCAAGATTATTGTCAGACCTTCAATTCCTGATAATAATATTAATTGGAAAGTGTTTGACAATGATGAACAAATTTTGCAGTTCTTGTTTGAAGAAGATGTCTTTTCAAGGCACAATCAAAAGAGGTTATCACAGAACTATGGTGATAAAGTGATACAACTTAGATCTAATAAGATGCCTAAAGGTCTTGTCACTTTAGAGACTATCTTCAACAAGGATGATGAAGTCAAGAAAAATAAAGCTGGCCTAGTAGTCTAGCAGGAACATTGTGTTGAATTAGAGTTGGAGCTAGGTAAGAGCTTACAATTTGGAAAAGTAAACACTAATGTAGAAAAGCAAGCTTACACAAAATTATTCAAGGAATTGAGGTGTTTTTGCATGGAAATATGAAGATCTCAAAGGTTTTGATCCTACCCTTGCTCAGCACACTATTGAATTGGAGCCTAATGCTAAACCAGTAAAGCAAAAGCAAAGGTCTATTAATCCCAAGCTTGAGCCACTTATGCATAAGGAAGTGCTCAAACTAATTGAAAATGGCATCATCTACCCCATCAAACATACTAGTTGGGTTTCCAACCTTGTTCCTATCAGGAAGAAGAATGGGGAGCTAAGGTTATGTGTTGACTTCAGAGATTTGAACAGAGCCTCATTAAAAGACTGCCATCCACTACCCTCTATGGAACAAATTTTATAATTTGTCTCTAGATCCAAGAGATTCTCATTGTTGGATGGCTATTCAGGATGCAATCAAATCTTAGTAAAAGAAGAGGATCAATATAAGACTGCATTTACAACCAAATGGGGAACCATGGCATATCAGAAGATGCCCTTTGGTTTGTCAAATGCAGGTGCTACATTTCAAAAGGTGATGGATATGGCCTTTAAAAGCCTCATGTACAAGTTTGTGTTGGTCTACCTAGATGCCATAACTATCTACTCAAAGCATGCAACAGACCACATTAGACATCTAAGGTGGATTTTTGAAAGATGCAAGAATTTGGGATATCCCTTAATCCCAAGAAGTGTGTGTTTGCAGTTCATGAAGGAAAACTATTAGGATATGTAGTATCCAAAGAAGGAATTATAGTGGATCCTAAGAGAATTGCAGCCATCTTAGAGCTAACCTTACCACATCACAAGAAAGGTCTCCAATCTTTCATAGGGAAGATAAATTTTGTTAGGAGATTCTTGCCTAACATTGTAGATTTACTCAAGCCTTTGACAACCATGTTGAAGAAAGGTTCAGCATTCAATTGGACTAAGGAGGGAAAAGTTAACTTCCAAGCTATTAAAGAAGCCTTAATAGAAGCTCCTTCCCTATTAAACCCAAATTTCAATAAGGATTTTATCCTTTATGCTTATGGAGGTTCGGATTCTATATCTGCAATGTTGACCCAAGAGAATGTTGAAGGATTGGAACAACCTATTGCTTTCTTTAGCAAAGGTTTAGAAGAGTATGAACAAAGGTACTCCTTTGTAGAGAAACATGTACTTGCTATGGTAAAGGGCCTCAAAAAATTTAGACATTCTGTGACCCATAGCAAGGTGCATTTGATGGTTACTCATCCAAGTGTCAAAGAATTTTTTCTTTCCAAAGACCTTAATGAGAAAAGAGCTGGTTGGATCACTAAGGTGATGGAATATGACATAGATATTCAGACTACCAAGCTGGTTAGAGGAAGAGGTCTTTGTGAGCATCTAGTAGAGGATGAAATTTCAAAGAAATTGGAATACATGGATGCATCTCTGGTGGTGCATTCTACTAAAGAGAAAGATAAGGCAACAAGTTGGTTGTCCAACATGATTAATTACTTGAAGATAGGACAATGTCCTACAAGTTTGGATTCAAAAAAAAGGAGGTATTATAGATTGCAATCTATTCCTTTTGTGCTGATAGATAATGTTCTTTTTAGAAAGGATCACAATGGTGTCCTTTTAAGATGCATTAATTCAAAAATGGTAGGTGAGGTCCTATTTGAATTTCATGATGGTCCCTCTGGTGGCCACTTTTCTCCTAGGACTACTGCATATAAAATCATGAGGGCTAGATACTATTGGCCATCTATCTTTAAGGATAGTCATGATTATGTCAAGAAATGCATCAAGTGTGCTATGTTTTCTGGCAAAGAGAGGCTTGCTGCTCTACCCCTTCAACCAATCAAAGTAGATCAACCTTTCATGAAGTGGGGTATAGATTTCATAGGAATGATTAACCCTCTATCTAGTGTAGGACACAAGTGGATAATTACTACAATGGATTATTTCACTAGATGGATAGAAGTGATGGCTTTAAAAGAAGCAAATGAGGGTGCCATATTGAGTTTTTATGATGATTTCATTCATAGGTTTGGCACTCCTTATTCCATCATTTCAGATAGTGCATTAGCATTCACTAGCCTCAAAGTCTCAGAGTGGGCAGTCAAGAATGGCATCTATCTGAATACAAGTTCCAATTACTATCCTGAGGGGAATGGTTTGGCAGAGTCAACAAATGAGAACCTAATTAGAATAATCAAAAAGACCCTACAAGACAATCAAAGGGACTGGCATACTAAATTGAGATTTGCCTTGTGGTTAGATAGAATTACCCTGAAGAAGATCATTGGTAATTCCCCATACATGTTGGTGTATGGCAAAGAGGCTAAGCTATCTATTTCAACTAAACTACTAGCTTTGGACTTAGCCACTCAGTATGCCCTGTTTGAAGAAAGTGATCCTATGCAAATCAGATATGCCTAGTTGATGGAGCTAGAGGAGATCATAAACAAATCAATGCATGATATGGCATTTCATCAGAGTCAAACAAAGAAGAGTTTTGACAAAAGAGCTAGGATCAAGAATTTCAAAGTTGGTGATGTTGTCCTCAAATGGGACGAGTTCAAGTCAAAGCCTGGCAAGCACACAAAGTTTGATTCCTTTTGGAGTGGACCATTTGTTATAACAGAGTGTAGAGGATCTAACGCTTTTCAGCTTTCAACTCTTGAAGGAGATCCCCTACCAATCTCAGTGAATGGTTTCCACTTGAAGCCTTGCTTTGAGGTTAATCCCTCTTTGTAAGTCCTTGTAAATTCTTGAAAATATGTTCCTTGCTTTCTTTCCCTTCTTTCTAGGTTAGTTCCTATTTTGCAAGAAGTGCATGTGCATAGGTCCATCTTTTGGTTTAGTTTTGTCTCTCCACCAAATTTTTGTGCTTAGTAGTGACCCCATGCCTAATGGATTGCTTCAAAGGCCACTGGTCCAATGTCTAGTAGGCTGACATCAAGCAGAAATCGCCAAAAATGTTGCCCAAAATTACCTATTTTATACAATATGGCCAAACTCTTTCCCAGGTCTCTGTTTCTATCTTGCCAGGCACTCCTAAAATTTTCATGGCCGTATGATATGTCCTGTAGCCTCTACAAGTGTCTCAGTCCCTACTGCAGCTTGTTTTGGCTTGCGAAGTTGATCCACAAAGTTCCACAGTTTGCACTCTTGGCCCCATGTTCTTTGATGTATTATCAACTCCCAGTTTAGATCACGCGTGCTAAATCGCAAGGCCCTCAGAGATTTTCAAGTTTTAATGTTGCAGGAAATACTCAGGCCGCATAATTTCAAAGAAGTGTTCAATGTCGAAAAATCTCTATGTTTTCGACCTTCAGTCTGAAAACTCTACATGTTTTTGACCATCTAGTGAAAACCCTCTATGTTTTCAACCCCTTCTTCACTTCACACTTCTTCCTTTGGTGTCAGCTTTTCCCTAAGCATGCAACTCCAACCAGGTGGGTCCCAGTTCCTCATAATCGTTACCAGTGTGGAAGATCTGATGGTGGTTGCATGTTCACATGGGATCTTCTGACCCCATGCAATCATGCAACAACCATCCGATTAGAATCACAGTGGGTCCTCTCTTTGTGATGTGTTCATGTTTCATTGGTTGCCATGTGCTAATAGGGATTTGCAGGTGGGCTCATTTGTTGGAGGGTCTTAGCTCAAGAGATCTACGATTGTTGCATGATCTCATGGGATCTTCCGAGCCCATGAGATCACACGCCTGCCATTAGATTAGAATCTCAGTGGCTGGTGGTGACATGTCCATTTCTATCAGCCAAAGGGTGATGATGAGGATTTTTGTGGGTCCAGATTTTAGTGAGGTGGTAGTAGACAAATATTTGATGGTGGTCATATAATCTCATGGGATCTTTTGACCTCATGTGATCATGCGACCACCATCTGATTAGAATCTTAGTTTGCAGATGGGCTTGGGTTTGGTAAAGAAAATGCATGGTTGCGTGGTTGATGGTTTCGCGTGGTCACTGAATGTAGCACGGGGTTAAGGAAAAGTTCACGTGACTTGGTGACTAGAAAGAAATGAGCCCGAGGTAAGCCAAGGTTAATCTTGTAGTGCGATTTTGCGGGCCCAGGTGTCTTGCGTGGCAGAGTGACAAATTCAATGAGGCTTTTCACATGATCGCATGAAGGCTTTTGGGCTCATGCGATCATGCGACCAATCACATTTTCAAGGTGCTGCAACTTTTTGCCGGGCTTTCTTTTGTAGAGGACATTGTGAAGTGGTGGGGTAGCTAGGAATTGATTTTTGAGGACATTTTTCTGGTGGCAAAGGTGATGATGGATGATCTGATCGTCAGCACCATGGATTTTGCAGGGTATAGTGTGGTGTTCTTACACCAATGAAACATTAAGGAACTGGCACCATCCATATTTTAAATTCCAATTTCTGCAAAGATCAAACCTAGACCCTTAATGGCTTAGTGGAGTTGCAGGTGAGTTGGTTGATCAGGGATGGTATGTCTGCAGGTGGTCCTAGTACAGAAAGATATGCAATCATGAGATTTTGGACTTGTTTGTCAACTTTTCTCAGAGCTTTTTAGGGTCAGTACCCTAGGGTTGATTATTAAATTGTAAATCTTGTAACCCTAGTTAGGTTTGATTCTTTCCTACGTGCAGAGGATGTATATATTCTTTTTTTGGAGCTTTTGAGCAGAGAATCTAGCAATTGTAAAAGGAAAGTTTCTTTCTCAAAGAGCAATTTGTGGTAATTTTCCTGCCCTTTGGCTTTCTATAGTTGTAATTCTCATTGATTATTCAAATATTACAAAGCATCTTGTGACATTCTCCTATCCTTATGCTTTGTTATGTGGATTATCTCTTATTGAATTCAGTATATGCATGTTCAGTAACTTTTTAGGTTTTTCTTGATTCCTCTTTCTTTCTGCAATTCATGTGTATGCTTATGAATTATCTGATTCAAATGCTTTTGTGGGCATACTTTCACCCCTAGCAATATGTCTCATTCCTATACCCAATTGCAGAGATGAATGTTTGTCTGCAGGTTATAGTCTATGTCTGACTCTTTAGGAGTACTGCTATCTTGAGAAATCCCCTTTTCCTTACGTAGTATTCCTTTACTGCAGACCCCTCTATAAAATTTTTATGCAAGCCTATTCATTGAGTTGTAATCTCCTAGACCTAGGATTGTCTACTCGTTTCATCCTCTATGCTGCAATTCATACCATCTTTTCGGTGCATCACCTAGTAGGTAGTTTTCTTTCAGTTATTTCCATTTTATGAACTCCTTCTATCCCTTTCCCCTCAAAAGATTTACTTTCCTATTTAAGAGTGAACTAAGGTGATAATCCAAGAGGAACTAGCCTAGAACCTAGAGGTTTCATCTCAGTTAGCAAAGGTCCCACAACCTTGAGATGATTCCCAAGTTATACTGAGTTATCAAGACCAAGAGAGCTTGAGATAGAAGCGCAAACTCAGTGTATAACAGGTATAATTCATAATCTTATACTCTAAATCCCACTCGATAACAATCCATATTAATCTCAACACCAAATCTTGAACATATTTATGAAATGAATCTTCGCAACATATGTACTCTTCAAATTCATCGACATCAACAAAAAAATCAACATAATTTAAAGCATAAACCAAAAATTCTAAAACTAATTCTAATGTAGAACAACATCTAAAAGTGAGGAGAAGAATTGAGATTATGGAAATTCCTCCATCCTTTGATGCCACTAACCTAAAAAATTTCTATTATAGTTTATCAATGTGATAGCTCCGATGAATCTTTTGAGGGATTGTCATGCATTGTATAAAAAGTTTCAACTATTGTAATTTGAAAGAGACTTATAATGAACTTATTTCTATTGTCGTGATGTACATCATTAAATTCAATCTTGGTATAGCCACTCCATACTATAATTATCCAACATATTACCATTCCAACATTGAAATCATGTTCACTACTAAATATAGTCTTGCCATAAATTTCCAATTCCTAGAAAGATAAAATGAATAAAATATTTATTAATAATAAATATTATTAGTAGACACTATCTTGTGAGGAAAGAAGAATTTACCATATTTTTATTGGTATGGACCCAAAAAAGTATGATCTCCTATTAAAATATCTATACAAAGAGATTTAATTACATATACCATATTCCCTCTTATTTTTTTACAAGATTATTCACAAGATTATTTACCATATACCACTTGCTTGAGAAAGAACACAATATTTATTTATATAATTTACTCCAACAATTATCCAAACAATAAATTTATGGGATATTGACAAAGAAGGTTTAAACATATCATTTTTAATGTAGTACAATTTTTTTCTAATCTTTATTAAATATTATGGTTGGAAATCATCTTGTAGATAAGCATGTGAAAGATGGAGTTGTATGCTTCACACTTGCAACATGTTCAATAGACTACCTCAAAGAGAACGTCATCAAAAAAATGCACAAAACTAACTTGCTGAACAAGATTTAGGAAACCTTAAGAAAATAAAATTGGCAAGAGTAAGATCATATTCTATTACATTTGCTAAAATACTCACTATTTATGCTAATAAGGGAGCTTGAAAAGAGTGTCTAGATAACCATTGAAGCACATTAGAAAGGACATTATTTTGAGAGATTATAGTTGGATTGGTTTTCATAGACATGCATACAAAGAGTGTTATTTGAGCTTTCAACTCACTAACAACCCTTGGAATCATACTGACTACCAAAATGTCAACAACATAGAGTAGAAGAATGATGAACTAACCATAAGGGAGTATCTTGTAATAGACACATGGGTTTGACTCACAGTGTATGATTTTATGTCCAGTCATGAAGGAATAAAACTTAACATACCACTACCTCGGGGCTTGCTTAAGCCCATACAAGCTACACTTCAACCGACAATAAATTTGTTAATGTCCCTTTTGAATAAATAATTTACATTGATCCATGTATAATTACTCATTAATGTCACCGTGTAGGAATTTTATCTTAGCATCTAGCTGCTCCAACTCAAGATCCCAAGCAACAACTAATCCCAAAACTACCCGGATAGTAATCATTTTAACCACTTGTGAATTTTTTTATTGAAATCAATTCCTTATTTATGATCAAATCCTTTTACCACTAGTTTGGCCTTGTAACGTTTATTGCCTTCATCTTCTTCTTTCAGTTTCTATACCCACTTGTTCTTAAGAGGCCTTCAATTTAGTGGAAGAGTGACCAACTCCCAAGTTTTATTGGCCTGGAGTGAAATAATTTCTTCTTCCATTGCAACCATCCACCAATTCTTATCAATACTTCTACATGCTTAATTAGCCAGTTTGATTTGATCAAAGATCAAAATCTCATGCTCAACCTCCATAGAAAAAAGTAATTCATAGTTTGAAAATTTAGATGGTATTTTCCTCTATCTAGAGGATCTCCTCAATTGAGGGACTTGATTGTTTTCTTCATCAATGAGAGGAGTGGTGTTTTGAAAATTCTTTGTTGATTATTGTGTATGAGAATATTTTTGTAGGAGGCTTGGATCACAGGTTTTATCCCAACCAATATCAACACATGGGAGCAGATCCAAAATTTTGTTCTCAAAGTGTTGGCAGACTATTGGTGGCTATGTGAGGGGGTAAAATGATCCCCCAAAAATATGTTGACATTTGCATTGCATGTAGACTGGAAGACATAATCTCCACTATGGGCCCCATTTTCTTGATTTTCTACAGTCTTATGAAATGGTAAGTGGGCATGTTGATGTATTTTGGAAACAAAGATATTTACAGCTTCAATATCTTCACTTCCTATCGAAATGCCATGTCTGCGTTCACTTGGAGAGTGCATGGTAGGGTAATATTTGTTCTCATACATGGGAGACATAGCTTCTCCACTCATGGAATCCATGCATCCACCATTTTCTTGAGTGTATCGTTCCATGTGTGGAGAGAAATTCAAATTCTTGATAAATAAAGGGCTTTCACTAACCCGTTCATAATGTAATGGCTACAACATATCTTGTGAAGAGGAATCAAAAGACCTTTTAGTTTTAGTGGTATTATCACTGCTCATTCTCTATAATGATAGAGTATGGATTGGATGTAAAAAAGAGGTGGGTGAGTCAAAAAAATTCTAAGGAATAACAGTGGTTTGACCTTGTGTAGAGATGTGAGTTGAACCAGTATTATTTTTGGCAAAATCTCATAAAGGAGTGTATTCTTTTGAAGATTGATCTTGGTCCTTTAAACCTGAAAATGCCTTTTCATTGAAGACCGCAGCTCTTCTTCTAATAAATTTTTTATCAATAGGATTGAAAAGTTGAAAGCCATATTAGTCTTCTCCATAACCAATAAAAATATATTTATGAGATTTGAGATCCAACTTCATCCTCTTTTATTTCAGTATATGAATAAAGACATCATAGCGAAAGAATCATAGATGGGAGTATGAAACTCTCTTCCCCAACCATTCTTCTAGAATACCAAATTCCAGCTATAATGAAGGTATCTGGTTGATCAAATAGACCATTGTGTTGCATGCTTCTGCCTAGAATTCTTTCCCTAATCTAGCTTTAGAGAGCATACACTAGGCTCTCTCAAGTATTATCCAATTTACCCTCTCAACTGCTCCATTTTCTTGAAGCATAAAAGGGACAACTTTAATTCTGCAGATTCCATTGTCTACACAAAAAATGTCAAACTATGAGGAATAAAACACTCTTCCATTATTTGTTTTTAGACACTTTATTTTGTGCCCAATTTGATTTTCTACATGTCCTTTGAATAATGTGAATTTATAAAATACTTCACATTTCTTTCTAAGCATATAAATCTAGAATTTTCTAGTATAATCATCTAGAAAGGTAACAAAATAATTGGCCCCTCAAATACAAGTTACCTCAGTGGGTCCAAAGACATCTGAGTCAATCATTTGCAACAGTGTGCCCTTCTTCTCACTACTGGTCTTCAAGAGGCTGGCACACTTTTTCTTTCCATAAAAGAAATGTTCACAAAACTCTAAATCAATATATTTCAGACCTAATAGTTGTTCCCTTTTGAGCATAATGTCAAGGTTATTCTTACTAATATGACTGAGCCTTTGATGCCAAAGTGCCTAGTTTTTTTCCACAAGTGTCAAAGTAGCTCCAAATTCATCAATGTCTTTGAAAAAATATAAACTGCCCACTCTATCTCCTTTCACAACAACCAAGGAACCTTTTGTTATTTTCCAAGTATCCTCAAAGAAAAATGTATTAAAACCTCGTGAGTATAGTTGGCTGATAGAAATCAGATTTCTTCCAAATTGGGGAACATGGCATACCTCTTTCAAGAGCCACTTACCTCCTCCCTCTAAGGTTATGTTGATGGTACAAATATCTCCTTTTCCAACAATTTTACATGATTCATTTTTACCTAAATAAAATTTTCCAAACTCACCTTCTTGATAGTTTGTGAAAGAATCCATACATGAGGTACCATGGAAAGAGGCACCAAAGTCCAAGACCCAAGAATCCAACGTGGTCACTTTCCACTAGCATGAAAATACCAATATCCTTGTCATGGGCTATGTCTTCTTCATTGTCCCATACCCTCTCTTTTACCCTTTTGTGATTCTTACAATCTTTTTAAGGTGGCCAAGCTTGCCACAAAACCAACAATCACTTTGTCTACCTCAAGACTACAATCTTGTAAGGTATGTGCAGGATCATGGTATGCCAAACAATGGTGATGTGAAAAAGAAGTCTTGATTGATAGACTCTTTAAAAAACAATTATATCTTTCAAAAAATATAACATTTTTGAAATCTAAAATATACATCACATTCTATTCTTCACCTACTACAATAATAATAAACAATTCTTTCAATTTGATGAAGTTTAGACTAAGTTAAGGTGGTCAGACATGAGAGTTTTTATATTCAGGAAAATTTGTATCAGAAAAATCATAATTAATTATTTACTTAGAAAAAAATACAAAACAATATACATCACATCTATACATGAGTCTACTACTTTTATCTAGAATTTTATAAAAACATATTATTGGTTGATTTTATTTAATGTGGTCAGATATACACCTACTTGTTATCTTTCTAGTCCTGATTGATAGACTTATTGAAAAATAGCTACAACTTTCAAACTCTATAACATTTTTGAAATCCAAAACATGTTTCACATTCTATGATTTTCCTACTACAAGAAAAATAAAAAATAAAATCAATGTGATAAAGTTTAGACTAAGTTAATGTGGTCAGACATGAGATTTTTTGTATCCTAGAAAATTTGTAGAAGAAAAATCATAATTAATTATTTACTTGGAAAAAAATTACAAAAAATATATGGCACATCTAAAGATGAGTCTACTACTTATATCCAGAATCTTGTAAGAAAAATTAATCATTTGATTGTGTTTAAGGTGGTCAGACATACACCTACTTCTTATTTGTTTCCAGAAATTTTCATACTACTACATTGAAATTTGAAATTTTCAGCATATAGAATACTTGTTTTTCAAAAAAGGCCTAGTATCTTAGAAACTAAATTCAATTTTCTACAAATTTTCTAAATTTTCATTTCCACTTAAGGGCCTAGTTCGGCATACCATGATCTTGCACATACCCTAAAATAGCTGATTTGGATCTTCGACTATGGTTATTTTTACTTCTATGATGGCTTCTTCCCCTATTTTTGGTGTTGACCGTTGTTTGAGCATCACCGAATGAGGGCTCTTGCTTTTTTCTTCTCATGTCTTTGCTAAGAAGAGTTTCTGCAACATGATAAAAAACTAATTTATTCTTACCCGCAACTGAGATGCTAATCACTGTCACAACTCCATCCTAGCTACTTGGGAGAGAAGATAATAAAAGAATGACTTTTTTCTCATCATCTTGCATCATCCTCACCAAATTTTCTTGCCTAACGAGAGTGTTAAATTCATTGAGATGATTTGATATAATCGTACCTTCCTCCATCTTGAGTTTCTATAACTTTTTCATGATGAAAATGTTGGAAATATTCAAGAATTAACCAAGTTACTGAGAGGGGAGGGGTGAATCAATAACTCCAAATTTTCTTTCAATAACAGATGTATTAACATATAGTTCACTTTATCCTTTTGCATATAGAAAGCATGAAACATAAAAGCATTCACAACAATGACACATAGATTTGGTTACCCAGAAACCTTCCAAAAGAAAGTAAAACTGGGGTGGGGATGAAACCCACAAAGCTTTAATACTGCAGTATAAATTTGGCCGGTTAAGGCTTACATTGATCACTTCTGATGATCTACCCTGCTAGGAGCAATAAGGACTGCTAGGTCCACCTTGTTAGAGGTTTTACAAACATACAATGAAGTATGCACTCGGTTAAGAGATTTTACAAAGACTGTTAAGTCTACCCGGTTAAAGGATTTCAAGCTGATTCACCTATTAGGATGAAATAGTAGATCTCTTGCTTTGCAACTGGATTGCTGAATGAGATTCGCTGATGTACTGATCACCTTCTATGATGAATTTGTCTTTGCTGCTTCTTATACTGCTGTAGCCCTTTGTAATTCGCTTATCTCTGCCTTTCTCTTCTTTTTGTTTTTCACATTCATACTCATACTCCTTGGCATTTGTACAATCATTGTTTATATACAAGTCTAAACAATTAATTACAATTACAAAGTTGGCTTGACAAATAAACATAAGTGCTACTAAGTCGGCCCAAGTGTGGTTACACGGTTCCTGCAAACTAACTCAGTGACTTTCAGATACTCAGCATCCACTGCATTACTCGGCATCATCATGCACTCAGTAGAAGTGAAGGCTTGGTTCATACTAACCACTCGGTAAGTTTCAAACTCGGTAAATACCTATGACTCGGTAGACATAATGTTACTCGGTTTACACTGTCCTGCTCGATTTGCACTATTCTGCTCTGTTTGCACTGTTCTACTCAATTTTCACTGTTCTGCTCACTTTGCACTATTTTGCTCAGTTTGCAATTAGAATGCAAATAAGTGTTGTCACTAGTGGCAATCCTGCTTAATGCCAACAGAAAATTTTGTTCGATGTAAAAGCTATTGCATACAAGGTTTTGAGTTTATCCTAAACAATTTTTGTTGTAGTTTCATTTACAACATTATAAAGAACGTTGTCAGACAATGAGAGAAAAATAGTTGCCTTTTCCTTTTCTTCAAGTATTTCCCAATCTTCATCTTTCATCATTTGAGGTTCCCTTTCTTTCCCCTCAAACGCAAGTGAAAGATCCTGCTTTATCAGTAGGGATTGCATCTGCAATTTCCAAAAGCTAAAATTTTTTCTAGAAAATTTATGTACTCTTGCATCCTCCATTTTTTTGGAAATTCTTCACCAATTTCCAATCAGCTCTTCCTGAGCTCTGATACCAATTGTGAAAGATTGATAAAAGGAAAAACAAAGTTACAAAAATTGAGTGAGACAATTGTACAAAGAACAAACACAATATTTATCATGGCTCAGCAAACATGGCTACATCCACATTGAATAAAAGAATATTTTATTATGTCAAAACTGCATTACAATACAAAGTTACAACAAAAAATTAAATAAGCTCTCCAAATACATGGAATGCTAACAGTCACTATTGGAGGGAAAAAATAAGAAGTGTCCATTGGGCTTCATCTCAATAGAGAGAGGGGGGAATCATAGCACAAGAAACATGACCCAGGGAAGAATATTTCCCACAGGCAACCTGGAGGTTATAATAACCTTAGTGCTCGCAAAACTGAAGGAACATAGAGGCTAAAAGAGGCTTAAGCCTCTATGGAAGCCACAAGTGGAGGGGGAAGAGAAATACAATGGTGAAAGCCCTATGCCTTAGAACCTCCTTGACTATTGCCTCCACCTATACAATACTATCACTAGACTCCTCTTTGGATCATCATTCTGTATCGCAATTATAGCACAAATGCAAGTTAGAGACAATATTTTCAAACTACAAATGAGCAATAATGTGGGCACCCAACACGATGTCGAGAAGTAGTCGATAATCATCTTGTGTAGTGAAATCTTCATTGCCACCTTCATCCTTTGAGCCACCCTCGATGACACCAAAGCTAGAGGAACTTCCTTCGCAAGTGGTTGTGGTTTTTGTCACCCTTTCCTTCACTTTCACTCTCATTTCCATTTCCTAAGTGTGATGTTGAACTCCTTATGAATATACAAATATACTTTCTTTTTTAAAATGTGCTAATTTACATAGATAGAAGTTAATACATGAATTAGAATAGCATGGGATGCTACATTTCACCATTATTTATCCCATCCACATGTTTGGGTTTTTTATAATAAATAATATCAAAAAATGGCCAATAAGTATATTGAATGAGATAGTTGAGAATATTCAAGAAAATAATTTTTTGGTTTTGAAGTGATTAAGATGGTAGATGCTAATAAAAATCTAAGGATAATTGAAAGAACCATCTATTTTATTTCTAGAGCCTACATTACATATTTTCTTAGTGCACAATAGTTTTGAAAATGGTGAAAAAAGTGTTATTATACCTTTAAATAAGTTTAATAAGGAGCCTTTTTTCAAAAGTGTACATATCAAAGAAAAAGTGCTACACCTATATAAACTAGTACATTTTGCACCATTTTTTGATGCATGATTGGTCAAAGATTCTACCCAACGCAGTCGAATGGTCATCCAACTGGTTCATCGCTATTATATGCATTGAAATATCAACCCATTTTTGAAACCATTGAATGATCGACTCCAATATTGGTCAAAAATGGGGGCAATCTAGGCCGAAAATAACACTAGCAAGTGTTGGTGTATTGGTTGATCTTTTGACCAATATAAATTAATATTGGTAAAAAACTTTGGTCGCTCTGACCAGGATGCCAAGCTCATGAGGAACATATTTCTACCATATTTGGTTGAAATATTTAGTGACTCCAACCAAGATGCCAAACCTGTGATGCCACATTTTGACATAGAATGGTCAATTTTAGAGTAGACTTTCGACGAATTTGGGTCAAAATTTTCACTAAACGTGGTGTGTTTAAATTTTTTTTAAAGATAAATATCCAGACTAATCACCAATGACATCTTGATTGGTGATTAGTCTAGATATTTATCTTCAGGTGTCCACACTCATTCTGCTGCTTGTTGCCAGCAAGTCTCTACTCATTCTGTTTTCCAGACTACTTTGGGCTCTAGCAATCCATCTTCTCTACTCTACTTGAAACTGTGGGTTTTTTCATTTTTTTTGAACTATTTGAGAGATAGGCTCTGACTGGTGATACAAAGAATATGAAGCTCTCTGATGATGTACGTATATTGGGGCCTTATTTTTTGTACTTCTATATCTAATGTTAAACAGTTCTTGGATTTTGAAAGAATTTATTAATCTTTATGTTTCTTGATGGAGTATCTATTTATCTTTAGTTTTCTTGATACAGGTTGATCTTAAAAATATTACTAAGGATACCCATGGATATGTTGGAGCAGATCTTGTTGCTTTGTGTACTGAGGTTGCACTTCAGTGCATTAGGGAAAAGATGGATGTTATAGACTTAGAAGATGAGACAATAGATGCTACATAGATGCCCATTATACCCAAGGATTTAGTAGAGCTGATATTACAGAGATTTGTTAGCAAGCTTGCAAGTATGCTATTAGAGAAAACATTGAGAAGGTGAGTTTCAATTGTGCTGGCTTTTGCAAACTAGATTTGGTTATGGATTTTTTAATGGTTTTATTTGAACTGGTGTGTTAGAATTTTACATTTTTTTATTCAAATTCCCTCCACTTTTAAAATTATAAATATAAAAATCTATAAAATATACATATATAACATAAAAGGAAGTGTTGATGCATACTAACAAATAAAATAATGAAAGCTTCTGCTCTCTTGATTTGTAAAATTTTCTCTGCCTCTACTTTTTCTTGTGTTGCCACCCTCATTCTTGCAGCTGATATAAAACAACGAAATGAATGATGGTGAAATTGAGAGAAATTTTGGGTAAATAAACTAAACAGATATAGAACAAAAATATGAAGAAATTTGAGGATAATGAGTTGGGTTTTCCTAAATAAATGAATACCATAACCCATTTACAAAATGCAAAAGTATATGCTAGCAATCTCCAACAATATCATGGTAAAAATGACATTTCGTATTGGATGTAAAAGTCTTGCCTACATTTATTTCATTTATTGCTTTCTTGACATGCACATCAACCTCTATATCCACAATAAGTGTTTGAACTATCTCATATCCATAGTTTGACATAGCTTGTAAGCACAGAAATGAATGATTGAATCATATTGCATTCAAATTTCATCTTGTTTGATATTTAAGAGATATTTTATAGTAATCAATTGACACTACACATCAATAAATAAATGAAACTGATATGAATATATCAACCTTTTCAAGTTCTTCAACAGCTTTAGGAACCTCATTCTTTTGCTCAAAGATATCATCTAGATTCATCTTTGGAACACTGGAATGAATAACTATAAATCATACATGGAAACAAGGTAGTTTATAAGAGCAGAGATATTATATGATAATACAAATCACATTAATCTAAAAGACTACTACACCATTTTGAAGATCATATCAATAAAATTCATTTGAATCCTCACAAGGCAAACATAACATTTAGGCATCCAAAAATAATGGATGAAAATTCACAAACTAATTTTCCAAAATCAACATTTCATCATATAAGAGGAACTTCCAATATTAATATATTATCTAAAAAATAGATGCAAATTCACAAATTAATTTTCTAGATTCAACATTTCACCATATAAGAAGAATTACCACAAACCTTTTGTGAGGGTATCAAGCACACTGCTTGACTCCAAATTTTATCATCTTAAAATGGAAGCACTTCCATGTTAAGAGTGTTTAGCCCTCTGAGTAAGTGGTTTGGGGTCATGTTAGGCACCTTGATTAGGTATTTGCATGTATTTGGCTTTCTCCCTGCTTTCCACTTCTTCCATGCACTTGATTTCTTCATTCTAGGTGAAATTGGGGTTAATGTCTTAAGGACTTTCCTAATTTTCCTTCTTCCATGGCTCTATTCTCTAGGTGCGATTCAAAAATGAGACCTCCCAGTCCTTCATCACATCAAATAGAGGATTTTCTATCTATTCCAGACATCTAGTTCTATTCAGATATCAAATTCCAAGTTTCTGACATCTCTGGAACCTTTTCTGCAGAACCTAACAAAGTTAGGGTCTAAGGTCAAAGTCGACCTCAACCCTGACCAGGTCAGGGTCAACCTTGACCCTAACCAGGTTAGGGTCAACCTCAATCTTGACCTCTTCAAGTTAGGGTGAACCTCGACCTTGACCTCTTCCTGCCAATATTTCAAATTTTCATTTGTCGGTAATTTAGCTTTCAGGATAATTATTTCTCCACCTTTGGGTTAGCTGTTATGGGCTCCAAAATGGTAAATCCTTTAATTGTATTTAATCAAGGTATATTTTCTAAAGGTGAGGACCTAATTGGGATTTAATTCTCCAAGGTGGCCCATCTAGAGGAGTGTGCCCTAGATCACTATAAAAGGAGGCCTTCCTCTCTCATTTTGATATCTCTCAATCAAGTTTTCACATCACATCTCAAGTGCAAGAAAGTCTTCAAGCATTCAAGTGTTCAAGTATTCAAGTGTTCAAGCATCCAAGTCTTTAAGCAATCATCCATCAAGGAGTTCCATTGTTAGCTATTGAAGGATTCAATCTCCTTGGAGCCCCCTTGAAGATCCATCCTTTTCCATTCATTCAAGTCTTCTCATATGCAAAGATCAAATCAAGATTGGTGTTGAAGATCAAATACCATTGATTAGAGACATCTTTTCCATCCATTGAATCATTCCTACTTCTAGATTTGAGGATTCAAATCCTCTACAAGGACTTCAACATAAGCAAGGTGATTTGTTTCAATTATGTTGTTTATGCACAATATATTTCAATTCAATTTCAAGGTTAATTCCTAAACTGGGGTTTGACTAAGGAAAACCCCCCATACAACCAAAAACCCCCATTTTCTTGTAGGTACAGGTTCAAAATCTTGGATCTGAGAGCGAATTCAGATACCCTTTTTGGCAATCTTTCAGGATCTACGAACAGAATCAGAATCAGACTTTAGAATAAAAATGTGGTCTTTGACTTTTTAAAAGGTCAAAGTCGACCTATGTGAATTTGGAGAAAATATTTTTGGGTTTTGTCTGCCTCAACATTTCCAGTCCAGAATAGGCGATGAAATCTTCAGAAACTTCACACAGAAGCCAGAATTCAGCATTTTCAAAATTTTCCCTAATTCAAGGTTAGTATTTGCACTTCAATTATTTCAATTTCAAGTATAGCACATTCTACGTAGGGAAACATCAGATTTATTCTTTCTTCCATATTAACCATAAATTGATTCAGTTGTGTATTAACCTCTAGGTTGATCAAATTGGATCTCTTTCTTGGGGAATTTGGGTTTGAGAATAGATCTCATATTTCCCCCCTAAAAAATTTCAAATAAGGTTGAATCCATTTAAACCTTATTCATTTTGGTGAAGCCGGTGTACTTACTCTCTTTCTTTTTGGTGTTAGATTTCCCTTTGTCTTCTTGTGTGTGTTTGTGTGAGTGTTGCCCTTCATTATTCATTTTGGTGAACCCAACTAGCTTACTCTATTTCTTTTTTGTGTTAGATTTCCCTTTGTCTTGTGTGTGTTTGTGTGTGTGTTCACCTTCCTTATACATTTTGGTGAACCCGATATCCTTACTCTATTTCTTTTTTTTGGAATTGGATGCCCTATTGTGTTAGATTCCTCTTTATATTGTCTTGTTAGTATTAGATTTTTACTTTGTGGTAGATCTTACATGCTAACTAGATTTAATATTCATATTTTATGTGTTCTTAGTTTAGTTCATTTGCATTATATTGGTTTATGAGCTTTACTACCACTAGTCCTACTTATAACATTCCAGTTAGAAGAAGTCGTAGACTCATGGGTGTCTTTGAGCCTGAATCTTCTCCTTTCCTTAGGATCCCCAATGATAACTTGATTCTTCATGATTCTAATCCTACTATGGAGCAAAACTCTTCTCACTCATCTCATGATGAGGATGATGCTTTAAGGGTTCCTCCCGAACAAATTGAAAAACTTTCCACTGAACTTGATAAAATGGGTAATTGGCTTCTCCAAGAAAACCATAATCAAGATTCTATTCAAGGTATAGAGGCTCTTAAGAAAGTTCTTTGTGATAGTGATCAAGGTGTTAACCTCTTGCATGGTATGACTCATCTTGTGCATTCCAATGCTAAACCTTTAACTCAAGAGGCTCAAGATTTAGGTTTCATTGCTCCTATCACTAGTGTTGAACCTTCTTCTAATCCTTTACCTAGTATTCCTATCTATACTACTCCTTTGGTGACTATGATAGTTCCCTCTGTTCCTATGAATGTTCCTCCTATGTCCCTTCCTACATCACAACCCTCATATCATAATGTTCCTTTCACTTATTCCACTCCGCTTCCAACTGTAGTACCTAGTGTTCCTCTAGTTGTGTCTTCTATCCCCACAATTCCTTACACATTACCTAGTGTGTCTAATACTCCTAATCCTCCTATTTCCTCTAATGATTCAACAATCATTATTTTGGCTCAAACTGTATCATCCTTACAACAAAAACTTTCTTCCTTAACTCAAAACAAGTTTAGTATTCCTAAATGTGACATGGGAAGTCCTTTGTCCTTGGATATTATTTGGACTCCTATTCCTCAGCAAGTCGATATGCCTTGTCTTGAGAATTATAATGGAAAGGGAGATCCTATCCATCATGTTAAAACATTCCAAATCCTTTGTATTGACTATGCTCATGACCATAGGATTTTAGCCAAGCTATTTTCTTGAACATTCCATGACAAGGCCTTACAATGGTATTGTTCCTTGCCTCCTTATTCAATTGATTCCTTTCCACAACTTTCTAATGCCTTTATTCAACAATTTCAAAAAAATATTGGCCCGCAAGTGTCTTTGACTGATTTAATGCATTGTAAACAAGGTGCTAAAGAAAAGTTAATTGAATTTATTGGTAGATTTAAGGATTTGCATGCTCAGATTTCTTATCTTGTTCCTGATATTGATATTCAACATATGTTTATTTCAAATTTGCAAAAGCATATTAGAGATAAGGTTCTGCTTACTAAATTTACCTCTTTTCAACAACTTTGTGCAGTGCTTCATCATTATCAATTACAAGTGAGCTAGTTTGAGAGCAACACTGCAATGGCTCCTATTCTAGTTGATAAGAGTGATGATGCTCCTAATCCAAATAAGTTTGAAAAATTCAACAATTATGTCAAGATAAACAAACAAGCGAATGCAGTTGCTGATCAGGTTGTTGTTGCATCTCATAATGCCACTTCTGCATCCACTGCTTTTTGATTAAATCGTATTATTACTCCTCTTTCTGAAACTTTACATGCTATTATGAATAGGTTGTTAGCTGCTAATATGATTACTTTACCTCCTATTTGACCTCTTTTACCTACTATGATTGCATCTAAATCTTTTGATCAAAATGCTTTTTGTCAATATCATCGTCAGAATGGTCATGATACTGGGAAATGTTATTCTTTAAAACATAAGGTCCAAGATCTCATATTTCCCCCCTTAAAAATTTCAAATAAGGTTGAATCCATTTTAACCTTATAAATTTTAACCTTATACATAGATGCTAAAGCTTTAACTATTGATAATCTGGATAGTAGTCGGAATCAATCTGTCTCTCCTCCTAATCAAAACCTTAAAATCTATACAAACCCTTTACCTTCGCATGAGACTAATACTATTTCTCAGCCATCTTCTATGAAAATTGAATATGATTCAAAGATGGATGATCTTAATCATGTCGTTAATCAAGTGGAGCATGTTGCAAAGCCTATATCTCCACCTCAACCTTCACTTCAAGTTCAATCTCAACCTCAAGTTAAATCTAAACCTAAAGTGAAACCTCAACCTAAACCTCAACAACAACTCAAGAATAAAAGACCTTGGGAACTTTTTATTACCTTTGATGACTTTGAGATTCTTAAGGCTCCTGATGGTCCCCTTTACCTTGCTGCTAGAGTTGCTCAAATACCTACTCGTGGTTGTCTTGTTGATTCTACCTCCTTAGTCAATGTTATCACTGAAGAAAATCTTGTTATGAAAAATTTACACTGTGACTTCTATGATACATGAGATGTGTGGATTCAAACTTGTAATGGTTTTCTTTATCCCTCATTTGGTTCTATTACTTTGCAGGTTGAACTTTTTGGAAAAATTGTGAACACTACCTTCATTGTGGTTCCTACTTCTGATCAATTTCAAGTTAAGCTAGGTTTTTCGTGGTTGACTACCATGCATGTTGTTTCTTCCCCTATCCATAAGTGTCTTAAGTTCATTCATGATGGTGAAGTGAATATGATCAATCATAGTCTATATCAACCTTCTAGGCCTAGAGATTGTGTTTCTCTGGATTTCTTTTGGCCTTCATTACCTAATTCATGTCCTCACCCTAATAATCTTTTTCAATCATATCAAGCTTATAAGCATCATAAGATTCTTCAATTAAGCATACCTCCTATGGATCTCAATTGTGGTCTTTTACCTACACCTTCGATACCTCCTTTAACTATGGCTTCTTGTTCTATTAATCAAGTTCCTCCTACAAAATCTATCAAAGAACCTGTGAAGGATCCTGTGATTGCTCCTCCTAGTTCTCAACCTATTTCAAATAAATCAAAACGTAACCGATCTGCTAATGAATGTCGTAAAAAGCATCGTGCTCATGCTAAAGCTAAAAGATCTCTACTTTCTTTGGATAAACCTATGTATAATGTATTAGAAGATGTTGTTACTAATAATGGTGTTCACATGCATGATTATGATGATTCTATTCATATCTTAGATCCTATTTTGATTAACTTGGATAAAGAAGATACTCTTGATGATACTGATGATGATGAATATGAGACTATTGACATTGACATTGATTTTCCAAATATGCTTTCATCTCAATTAACTCTTACACCGAGTATCGAACATTGTGATTCTCAAGAGGATCCTTGTTTGGAACTGGCTATCATTTCTACTGCATTGGATATAGTCCCTCTTGCGAGTTACCCACCTACTCTAAATGATATACAATGAGATGGGGAAAGTAGGTGACATGCTTGATTCGCTTGTCCTTCGTGGTAGCTTTGTTGTGTGTTTTCTTGCTATACTATGCTTCTCCTGTAATGTGATTGCTAAATGTTGTTAGATTCTTTTATACAATCATTTTTACTCAGTTGGTACAAGGTGATGAAGGAATAAAAAATGTTGTTCAAATTCCTCTATCTGTATCTCTATTCTTCTATGCATTGTTCAATGTGTTTTTGTAACTGTGCTATTGTTCGTAAATGTTTCCTTGTGTAATCTACTTGGATTCAAGATATGGTAGCACTAATTCTTTTTGGTCTCCATTTCATGGTTCGAAAAGATTCTCCTTCGTATATCTTACATAATCTTTCCTCTTTTGTGATTGTAGTTCTACTTCCTTTGGGGAATGATGTCAATTCATTTGCAATAATATCATATATATATATATATTATCTTATGATCATACTGACCACATGGTAGGTAGATCCCTTCCATGTTCTCTGTATGTTTTTGTGATATTTCCCTTGATTTGTCTTTGTTTGGGGGCATCTCAATGTGGAAACATAATTAGTGGAGTTGTTTATGTTTCTGTTAAAGCCATTGCTCCTGTTAAAGTGTCAGTAATGACTTTAACGTGGGGGCATACACTCTGCTCACTTATTGCACACACACACTTATGAAAAATTCAAAACATGCTAAATCTTCTAAAGGTAACGCACATAAGTTGCTAAATCTTGAGGAAGAAATGCACTTTAAATTTACTTTTCAACCTTTCTTTTTGGATTAAGAACTAATCCTTAAAGTATGGATTTATATTAGGATCTCTTGATCCCTCCAGTTTCAAGCACACATATATTTTTGATCCCTTAAGGTTGGAAATGTCCTTAAGATTGGATCCACTTTTTTTTATTTTTCATTTTTATTCTTACGGAATAGAATATTCCTAAGGATAAATCCTTGATGGGTTGACTAGTGAGTAGTAACAATCACTAGGTAGTTCAATTCCATCTTTCTAGTTGCACCATTTTCCCATGTGGTTCAAAATGGGACATAAGTTCTCATTGGGTGAGGTAATCACACTTTTTCTTTCTCTCTTTAGAGATGTCTCTCTTATTTGTGATCTAAGAGTTGATGAAGACTTGAGTCCCTGGGGGCTTGGGATTTCTCTTTGTCCCTAAGATTATGATAAGATTATCTTGTTATTTTTATCTCCTTTACCAAGAGTTTGCATCAAGTCCATACTCTTGCTAAAGTGGGGGCTTAATGTATCATCTTAAAATGGAAGCACTTCCATGTTAAGAGGGTTTAGCCCTCTGAGTAAGTGGTTTGGGGTCATGTTAGGTGCCTTAATTAGGTCTTTGCATGTATTTGGCTTTCTCATTGCTTTCCACTTCTTCCTTGCACTTGATTTCTTCATTCTAGGTGAAATTGGGGTTAAGGTCTTAAGGACTTTCCTAATTTTCCCTCTTCCATGGCTCTATTTTCTAGGTAGGATTTAGAAATGAGACCTCCTATTCCTTCAACACATCAAACAAAGGATTTTCTATCTATTCCAGACATCTAGTCCTGTTCAGATATCAAATTCCAAGTTTCTGATATCTTCGGAACCTTTTCTATAGAAATTGACAAAGTTAGGGTCTGAGGTCAAAGTTGACCTCAACCCTGACCAAGTTAGGGTCGACCTCGACCTTGACCTCTTCCCGCCAGGATTTCAAATTTTCATTTTCCAGTAATTTAGCTTTCAGGATAATTATTTCTCCACCTTTGGGTTAGCTTTTATGGGCTCCAAAATGGTAAATCCTTTAATTGTATTTAATCAAGGTATATTTTCTAAAGGTGAGGACCTAATTGGGATTTAATTCTCCAAGGTGGCCCATCTAGAGGAGTGTGCCCTAGATCACTATAAAAGGAGGCCTTCCTCTCTCATTTTGATATCTCTCAATCAAGTTTTCACATCACATCTCAAGTGCAAGAAAGTCTTCAAGCATTCAAGTGTTCAAGTATTCAAGTGTTCAAGCATTCAAGTCTTCAAGTAATCATCCATCAAGGAGTTCCATTGTTAGCTATTGAAGGATTCAATCTCCTTGGAGTCCCCTTGAAGATCCATCCTTTTCCATTCATTCAAGTCTTCTCATATGCAAAGATCAAATCAAGATTGGTGTTGAAGATCAAATACCATTGATTAGAGACATCTTTTCCATCCATTGAAGCATTCCTACTTTTGGATTTGAGGATTCAAATCCTCTACAAGGACTTCAACATAAGCAAGGTGATTTTTTTCAATTACATTGTTTATGCACAATACATTTCGATTCAATTTCAAAGTTAATTCCTAAACTGGGGTTTGACTAAGGAAAACCCCCCATACAACCAAAAACCCCCATTTTCTTGCAGGTACACGTGTGAAATCTCAGATCTGAAAGTGAATTCGGATACCATTTTTGGCAATCTTTTAGGATTTGTGAACAGAATCAGAATCGAACTTTAGAATAAAAATGTGGTCTTTGACCTTTTAAAAGGTCAAAGTTGACTTGTGTGAATTTGGAGAAAATATTTTTGGGTTTTGTCTGCCTCGACATTTCCCGTCCAGAACAGGTGATGGAATCTTTAGAAAGTTCATACAGAAGCTATAATTCAACATTTTCCAGATCTTCCCTAATTCAAGGTTAGTATTTGCACTTCAATTATTTCAATTTCAAGTATAGCACATTATACCTAGGGAAACATCATATTTATTCTTTCTTCCATATTAACCATAAATTGATTCGGTTGTGTATTAACCTCTAGGTTGATCAAATCGGATCTCTTTCTTGGGGAATTTGGGTTTGAGAATAGATCTCATATTTCCCCCCTAAAACATTTCAAATAAGGTTGAATCCATTTTAACCTTATTCACAAATATTTCCTGAAAGCTTCCTTCTTGGATTCATTTTCCTTCCATATAAGGATGACAAGCATTATCATAGAGCTTAAAAGTTACAAAAAAACTTATCAGAAATGTAAACCCTTCCAAGAGCAATGCCCATGTTTCAAAAACAAACAAAGTCAACCATATAAGTTCCCACACCATTTCAAAAACAAAGTCAACCAAAAAAGTTCCACAACTTATATTACCCAATAAAACCTTCAAGGGAATAATAGGACTCAATGGACACAAATAGATTTACTAGAGAAACAATGACGAAATTTTTTTATATAATGTTTGTGGAATCCAACTAAACATTTGGCACACCAGTGCATTGGATGAGAAACAATGTGCACAAGATAAGTCAATTAATAACCACAGAGGATGGTTAAATGAAAATCCAAAAAATTACAAACATCATAAAGAGAACCATCATTAAAAAGATTGCAATAGATTTGACCAATGAAGAAATGGAATGTTGTTATTCAGAGTTGTAATTCTTCTTTTAAGAGATCATCATTGTGCAGGCATAGCTTCTTGGATTAGCCACCCTTCTCTAGGTGCTTGATACTTAACTACATCAAGTCATCATTTGCAAAGACCTAAACAAATAGGCATTTAAATCTTTAACAGGTACAACCTTGTTGTGCAAGAGTTTTCACCACATCATGCTTCTCTGTAGTATTATCTTATGTCATTGCTCTATTTCTTAATGTTAAGTTCTTTTCATTGAATTCATGCATAAAATCATCTACAATTGCAGCACTAAAACAACTAATTTTTGAGCACATAAGGACTATTTGCTTAAGTAAATCCTAAGGGGACAACAAGTAAATTTATTCACATGGGTGTATTAGGCTATTAGTTATAGAATATCTATGCTACTTATAGATCCAACTGATATCTAATTTAACACTACACCTACTCAAAAACAAAAACCAATGAAATAATCCACATTAGGCCAAGAGAGGTTGACACATTCAATACGAGAATACTTACACAAAATGAAGCTGAATCATGCTAGACAATGACAATGAGAAGTTGACTATTGGCCCTACTAGTTTTTTATTTGATAGTTTCCTGACAATGACACATTCAAAATGCACTTATGAGAAAAGACCTAGAATGAATGAAATTGATTAAATAATGAAGGTATGTTAGTTTGAGCTTCACTTGGTTTCAAGAATACTTTAATATTCTCTACTTAACAAGACCAACCATGTGAAGGTGGAGGCTCATCTAGCCTCACCCCCCTACCCCTAACATCAATCTAAATTCCCCATTAACATCTAATCACACACTTCATTCATCAATTTATGAACTATAACATTTAATCAATACAATCACATAACATCCATTAATATGATATAACATTCATTAATATGCAACACTAATCAAGAATTCATTAACACATAACAATATTCATTAACATGACATATAATTGAATATTAATACACAACATTCATAGATAATTACTTAAAATAAAAAATAGTCAAAATGGTGAAGAAAAAACTAAAAAGAGTCAATGCAGAAATTATTACTATTTTGCATGATGCTACTACTGGCCTCATCGCGATGTCCATGACCAAGTAATTGAGCAAGCAAGAAATCCTGTAAAAAGAACACATACATATTTTAGTTCACAACATAAAAGAGTATAAAATATAAACCTTTATTGAACTTTTGTTATAACTAAAGATTCATTACTGCTTACTTCAAAATGATGTGCTCACACTATCAATTCATCTGTCCTCTTTAGCATCTCCTCGGTTGGATTTGCGTCTTCCAAAATAGTAATAATTTTTGCATTACTCTTTTTAGTTTTTTCTTCACCGTATTTATTATATTAGGGATTTCTGGGATATCCTCATCTATATCTATAGCTATTCCCTCTTTTTTTGTAGGTGCTTTTCCCCTATCTAATATTTATCTATAGGTGTCCACACTCATTCTATTTCTTATTTCTAGTGGGTCATAGTCAGTGATTGGGAGAGCCCTGTTTTGGCACCAATCATGTAGTACAAGCACTAGAATTGAGTTTTTTGGCATGGGCTAGAAAATTTTTGTATATCAACATGCAATAGAGTTTGGGGATTTTTTAGTATTTAAATACATTTGTGGGATGTATTTCAGAGTTCAGATATATGGGAAGAATGACTGTGAAAAAGATATTTCTATTTTTCATTCTGAGAAGATCCAGAGTGATTTTGAGTCACAGAGGAAATTCCCTAATCCTTCAAAAAGTTCCATTTCAATGAGTTTTGATCACTTGAGGGACAAAAAATTATCTGTTGAGTTCAAAATAAAATCAAGAGATCAACAGATACTTTTTTGTCCCTCAAGTGATCATAACCATGCACCTAATGACATCTAAAGACAACAATTGGAATGACCTAATTTTATGTCTCTCAAGTGATCACTACCAGGAGTCCATAATGACAACCATGCCCCTAATGACATCTAAAGACATCAATTGGAATGTATTGGCACCTATAATGGCCTATAAAGTCATTCCATGCAATGCAAATGGCAAATATGTAATAAGTCTTAAAAGGCCTAATAGGCCTTAGGACCAAAATAAGAACCTAGGATGGAATTTGGTGTTACAAGTTTATAATAGTTTAGGTTTTATTTTAATAATGCTTAATAAGTTCATTTGGGTCACATTTCAAAGTCTTAAGGCTTCATTATCTTTAAAAGTTTCAAAAACTCCAAATTTGTAATGTTGCAAATTCAAAAATTTGAAATGCAATGGTTATTAAAAAAATGGAGAAAATTGAATTTTTTTATGTTTTAGTGCAAACTAATCCATCCAACTGATTTGGATTGGTTGGGGTAGTTTCCTGGAGTTCATCAAATATGCCAAAGTTTCACTGTACGATAGAAGAGGCCTAGTGTATGGACTATACTGATTTTTTGATAAATAAACTTCTTTCAAATGCAATTTCCTTGACTTCTTAGAGTGATTTTGGATTCATTTTGTCATTGTCTTACATTCCAATGAATTTGGAATAGTTAGATATTGATCCTAGACCACATCTATGCATTTGTGAGGTCTTTATTTTTATTTTTACTCAATTAATTCTGACTGGCAGAGTAATTTAAGCTATTCCTTTGACAGTTTTGTGAGTTTCCAATTGAATATGGTCATTCCATGACCTCTGACCACTGTAACACATGGAATGTGGTGTAGGGGAACCACCTCCACCTTTGAATTTCACATCATTTAAGTCATGTCAAGAAAGGATATATTCATTAAAGTGTTAGAAACATGGTATATTTGTTAAATGACATTAAAATGATTCAACAAAGAGAATATGGGATATTTGTAAGAAAAATTATGAATAGTAATATGAATGGTCATGCAAGACAAACCATTTTATAACGGTCCAATATGGTCTTAAATAGACTACACTATGTAATAGAGAGGAGGATAGTTAGAGAGAGTCGATAGACAATAGAACAGGCAAGAGAGTAATAATTGTGGAAAAGTATTAGGCTCTCTAGCCTTTAGCCAGAGAGCCATGAATGTTTTTTCTGCCTTGAGTATGAATGAAATGTATTTTAATTAAGCTTTATGTATTCCTTATTTGATGCAAAGCCCTCCATTATCACCATAAGTAAACTAATTCAACTCAAGGATTCAACAAGAAACTTGGAATCAACTCAAGGAATCAGTCCTACTGAAAGATCAAATGGAGTTCTCTAACTTTGTAGATCACTCCCACAACCGATCCACATAATTTCACTTACTTCTTTGTTTCAATCTCTCATAGTGCCAAATCTATCCTAGGCCACCTAGTGCCTCCAACACACCAAAACCCAAAACTGATTTCTTACCTTGATCCCAATGCTATGGATCATCTTAAAATGGTATATTTACCATAATCCAACTCCCTATTCACTCCAACCAAAAAATCCTCAACCCAACACTCACATTCAACCCTTAAAGCTATTAGCCTTTACCAATCCTTAATTTCCCCTTTTCTCCAGCATTTCCCAAACAACTAAGGAAACCAAAACCTGATTTAGATATCCTTTTGGGATCTTTAAATCCTCCCTAAGATTCAGTACCAACTCCTTTCGACCATACCCAAGATCCAATACCTTAGTGACACCAAACTAGGCCTAATTCTCTTCCATTTCCAAAGCAACTCATAACTCTACTGATCCTCTTGACTCCAAAGGTTGAAAAAGTCTTGACCAATGTTTCAAAACATCATATTCTGAATTTTATAAGGAACTATCCCTTTCCCACTCACCTAGCTAGTAAACCCTTTATTTTAGGGTCTCACAATGAGCGTTTGGTACAAATCACCCTACCCTGCAACACACAACCTCAAAAATTTCTCTAAAATCTCCATATCATTCTATATAGTTGTCTTCAACCCTTAAAAAACACATCTCTTCATCATGGAACTCCCAGCCAATACTGGTACTTTTCAAGTGTTCCTTCATTGGATTTTAACAGGCTTGTCTCTACTTATTCTCACTCCTAGCATCCTACCCTATATTAAAACTAGTATATAAGGAATGGTACATGTTTAGACATCTCCCACCATCCATAGTAACCATGGGGTGGGGGAGTCATTACATTTTATGATCTTCAAAACCTAGACTAATGACTATACACCTTTTTAATCAGTCACTATTATGCACGAGGAAATTTCCTTGGTGTTTCCAATGAAAAAGGTAATAAAATATAATATAATCAAGAAAATATAGATGCAAATCAATGTTCTTACATCCAACTAATAAAATATCTCATTCTATATATTAAAACCAATTTTTTGTCATTAGACTATACCCCGGGACAGTGAACTACAAATGTGGAGAGAAATAAACTTTTATTGCTCAAAACTATTACCAATTCATGCCATTACATGTCAATAATGATCTTCCCCCTCCACTCAAATCAATATCTTTGAAAATAGACTCCTAACTCTTCTAAATATGGACTAACTACTAACTACCTTTCAATTGTTTGATAATAGTCACTAAACTGACTATACTAACCAAATAAATTTAGAATGTGTTGTCAAGTTAACAACTAAAGTTGTCAACTCGAAAACTCTAAATCCAAGACCTATACCAAATACTTCTAAAAGGTTTTAATGACAACATTATAATTCATACTAACCCTTACTAACTCCAATTAATTCCAATTAAGCCCTTTTTTGGCTTATATTGCCAATATTGGCAATTTTACAACTTATTGCACTCTTAGTTCTTTTAACACCATTTAGAGGCTTCAATAGACTTATTAAATTATTTAAAACCATTATTGGTCATTTCCCAATCTCCTAACCTTGGATCAAACCATAATCCCTTCCTAGTGACCCCTAAGTACTTAGCATTGCCATTAGGCTTACATTTAGGATTTTGTTTACAATAAGACCAATTTATGATCAAAACAATATTATATATGACCATGAATGTTCTCATTACAAGTCTCAATGACCTTTGAAGGCCATTTGGCTTCAACTCCACCTAAGGATCCATCAGTGATCCTAGTGCTCTTCCTGACTCCTGTCTGTGACCTTGGTGCTCTTGCACCACTATTGGCAATTTTTTTATCTTTGTTACGAAGAACATAACAGTGTTAATGAATCAAATTATCTTTATTATTATTGTGCAAATAAATATAAATGATCTATTTTGTTTCATGATAGTCCCATAAGGAATGGTTTTTGGGTTATTAGTCTCTTTATGACAGTCCTGTAGGGGAGGATAGTAATCAGTTTTGTTGATAGAGAAATGTTTTGAAACTGTTTGGTAAGCCAAGAAAGTATTGATGTCTACAACAGTTTTAAAAAAATAGTTTTCAAGAACTCATTATTAATTGAGTTTATATATATTCTTGCTATCAATTTTTGATATCTTTTTTGAATAACATAATAGTGAATGATATTGGTTTTGGTTGAAAGATTTTCATAATGGAATGTATCAGGTTCCTTAGAGGATTGAATAGTGTAATAGATGGGAGTTTGAGGCATCAAAAATTGAGGGTCATGTTTTTGTTTATGAGTTCTAGTTTGCAAACAATCTCGATTTAGGATATTTCCATATTATTCCTAGGATGCTACTACAAGCATTTTCTTACATTGCTAGTTAAACACATAGCATATATCTAACTAGGGAATCAATCTTGAAGTAGCATAGCTACTTCCCCCAAATCTGAGCACTTGGGTTATTAAAATTCATTTGCTTGGCTTTCTTCTCACCCAATAGCATTGGAGACTAATGGAGAAATCACAAGTCAAGGTACACTCTCCATGACAAAGTCAACTCAGGAGTTTTTGGGCCGGTCTGACAAAGAGTTTAGTATCTCATGGGCACAACACAAAAGTATCAATAAAATGTTTGCAAAACTAACAAATGAACTTCAAAACCATGGATGCATCAAACGTTAAACTTGCAGAGATGTTCAATCTATCCACTCACTTCACAAATTGACAAGGCATGATATATAAACAAAAACATACTCAAGGCAAATGAAATCTAATCAATGTAGTTACATGACCATATTTGTGATGACAGTCAACTATTTATTCATTGTGCAACTAATTGTGTAAAATAGAGATAAAACTAACCAAGTGAACATCAAGAACCGTGAATGCATCAAATGGACTTGCAGGGGTGTTTAGTCTCTACATTCCCTTCACAGTAGACAACCTAGAAATACCCAATACATGATGCCTTGGCACATTGCTCATGGGCCCTAAGTACATAACTAATAAAACAATGCCAGACAAATGCAGAGTAAGAAAACCCTTACAGGCGGTCCTCCTTTTACACCAAATCATAGTGGCAACCCTCATAGGCAGGCGGTCCTCCTTTTACACCAAATCATAGTGGCAACCCTCATAGGCAGGCGGTCCTCCTAAAACTCTCACCAAATAATAGTTCAAACAATCGCATGCTCCATCTCCTTCATGCACTCCAAGTTAAAACCAAACAATGAAATGAGATACAAAATATTTTTTCTTTTTAAAGTTATGCCCATGTTGGTCAAAATTTTGACCTACATGGTATTGGTCAAAATTTTGACTAACACGGGCATGGATTGAAAAAAAAAGGAAGTTTTCCTTCTATAATCCAACCAATCTAAACCTTTTTAATTGATGGTCAAAAATTTTGGTAGAAAAATGAGGTCAAATATAGTAGTGTTAGCACAGTGTAATCTTCCATTAAGTACCAGTCAGCCAATTGAATTGTGCTGCCAAGTTGGATGCAATCCCTACATGAAGCAGACAATTTGGGCATTGGAGTGCTTGCTATTTTTTTGTGCAATGGTGCCAAAAAGAAGTCTACAAAATTACTATAATTCATTTTGTTATCATACATTCTTATTTGAGATGTGCAATTATATATTGGAGTACCTGTCCCCCTCTGAATTTCAAGCTTGTTGCCGTTGCTCATTAATATTGCCGCATGCTTGGCTAGCAGAAGATAGCACAAGTAGGTTGTGAACCTAAATGTCTTAGAGCTGCCTCTTTTAATCAATGCTAATTGTTCTTGCATCGATTGAACCATGTGTCCAACAAAATTATATCTTATTAGTTCATTGACACAATGGATATCCCAAATTAATTGAAGAATGTTGGCACCCACTTCCCTATTGTTTTCCAGTCCTAAGAAAAATGCTAGTGAGGATATAGTATCCTGAACCCATGGCACAAAATTTTTAAAATCATAAGGAGGCTTATGGTTCTCTCCCAATGAAGCCTTTGCCTCTCCAACTATTAGACCCTTTATAAATGAATCTTTTGCATTTGGTGGGACTACCTCATATTGCTCTGCCATCAATCCCAAGTCAATACGGACATTGCGGTTTTGTCGATCAAACCCTAGGTCTAGCAAACTGTGAAATTCTTTCTAGGTTATTGATAAAATTTCTTCCTAATTTTTTATATTCACAATTGTTGTTCTTTCTTCATCATAATTTTCTACACAAATCAAGACAATTTCTAGGCAAGGGAAAACTTTAGGTAATAGCAATATGTGACCCAAACCAACATCCTAGGAAGAAACTTTATTAGTTTTTGCACCTACCGCTCGGTTAAATTTTATAAAATCAGACCTCTTTGGCCCAGTTGCCTTACTACACAATGTATGTTTAATTTCTATAGCTCTCTTTTCACCATTGATAACAGGATCATAAACATCATGATACTCATCAGTGAAACCATGGATTTCTACTAGTTTTCTATAGTCTATTAAAGTTTTCCCATCTACTTTCCCTTGGCCTTGAGTTTTTGCTTTCCCCATTATTCTTCGGAAGAATGAAAAAACATAGATTCATAGATATTTACTAAGAAAATCACAGATAATAACTAACTAATTAAAAAAACCCCAATTTAAGAAAACCCCAACTGTACATGCAAGAATTAAAATTTCAAAATCAAGTTAAACTTACCTGAAATTAAACTTTGAAATCAGGATAGATATAAGTTAGAACGGCTAAGGCTCCCACAAATTACAGTCTCAAAATCTTTGGTGACGGTTCAATAGTTCTTTTTAGCTCTGTTGCTACAAGTCAATACTCGATAGGTTTTTAAAAACAAAATGTTAAAAACCTTTCGTTAAATGTAAATTGTAATGGTATATAATTATACTATAATGGTAAAGTAATCTTTTTAAAACATACTTGATACTACGTCATGTAACGTAATCTTTCTAAAACATACTACGCGTAACCGTTAATCTTTTTGATGAATTACACGTCAATGTGTCACGTTTCTAGAGTAAGTTTTTAGAAAAGCTTTTTGAAACCCATAGTACTTCTAAAATACTACTTCAACCGTTCATCTCTCGTAACCCAACGATTGTCACAATTTGAAAATATTAATAATTTAACACACACTAATGAATATTAATCAGTAACTATATTCCCTTAGAATAGCTTATCTTTTTTTAAATTTGAATCAGTCAATATTAATAATTTAACACAAATTTTTTATACTATATAAGACAAAAAAGAAAAGCAGTAGCACTTTGAAATTTTGAAAACATTTTCATATTATATATTTTATCATATGTGATACTGATTACAATTTATATCATTTCAAAAACCCTGGTATTACCACCAGAGGGAGACACAATATAGGGACTAGAAGTAGAGACTAGAGAGTAGAGACTATGTAGAATCACGAACTATCTGGCTAAGGCTCCTTTCCTTCTATGTGGAAGTCTGAAGAGAGGTTAATGTCCATGAATTCTTCTAGCCACAGATAGTCCCAGGGTTCCTCTAGTAGGTGCCACTTCTAGAGGAAATCCATCCCAATCTGTGCCCACTTTTGATGATGCATGAGTTGCTAAACATCAAGGTTCAGTAGAAATGGTTGCCTAGAAACAACTACTCCTGGTTGTAGAATCTTAGGCAAATCATTTGCCCAAGGAATTCCAACCCCAATTTCTGAAAATATGACAACATGCACATCGTTGCCAAGGTACTCTTCTTTGAAAATTTTCCTCAGAAGCATGATAATATCCACCTTTTCCCACCCTAGGTCCAACAGAGATTCCAAGAACCGATATAAAATGTCAGTGGTGACTCTATACCTATTTTTTGCTCTCCAGAAATTCATGACCAAGAACCATCCTTATAGCCTCCTTGGTGAAGGATCCGAACTCCATAGTAATAAACGTCAAGATTGGGTTTGTGACCAAGCCCAAAAAGGCCTTCTGGTCCTCCAAGGCAAGGCATCTCAAATGAATTGGAGTGTCCATTCACAGACTATTCTCACAAATATGCTTTCATAGAGACTGAGAGAACCTAGCACTCGCACAACGCAAACTATTCTCACAAATATGCTTTCACAATTGTAAATTAATGAATGTAGATCAATCTATTTATAAGTCCTAATTGAAAATCTTTCCCCTAAAGATCTAATTAAATCATAAGATAAATGGTAACTGTCCAAAAATCTCCAAATCTTTCATATTTAATGCAACACTGGGTGAAATTGGAAACAACACCTATGATAAGACATTTTCTATCTTGGAAATAATGAAGGACGAAAGGCTCACCCCACGTAGGTGGACATAACAATTCTTTTTTATAAAAAAACCTTAAAAGTTCTTCCCACTCCACAGAAATAATAAGAAAAGTACATTAGCTGCAAAATGGCGGCAGGAAATGAAGCTTTACCATTGATGTAAGATCATCGAACGGTCAAAAAATAATGTCCTTATATGAGATGATGTTTTCATTCAAGGCTTAATTTTAAGGCATTAATCTATTGAGGTACTGAATAGTTATTAGTTATATGATGTCACACATATCTGTTAGTGAAAATTGAAAGGTGCCATCAAAGAAACCATTAATTCACATTACTTTAATTGATGTCATGACTATTAATTAATATTTCTATCTAATATTACTGAATTTTCCAAAAGAATTCTACAACATATGACACATGTCATGATTCCACCAAGAGTTTTTCGTAAATATTATGAAGACCAACAATAGGCCCAAAATTCACCTTTGGTTGTTGATATGTTGTTTATCCAACGGACGTGTGTCATGTGAGTTTGTGACATCATACTGATGGGAGTGGGACTCGATGCAACTTCAACATCAAATCACAACCATTGGATTAAGTGAGATGAATGGTGGAAGGTGAATTTTAGAGTGCATGTGGTGCAATAAATCCTTTATTGAAAACTCTCTCTAAAATCATCACACATGTCTTTCTTCAAATTTCCAATTATTCAATTGCCATACCTACTATAAATTTTTGAAAACCATTCGCCATGACAAATAAATTAATTCAAATATTTGGAAAACAGTTTCGCCATATTTTTATAAAAATGGTATCCGTTATTAAAATATTCGCCAACCAAAATCCATATTTTGAAACATAATTCACCATCAATATTAATAATTTTATTAAACAAAAAATTATAGTCACCATTTTTTTTATAAAAAATTGTATACACTATTAAAAAATTTGCCACCAAATATCCATATTTTGACACATCATTCGCCATCACTATTAAAATTTTTCCCCCCAAAACACATGTGATTCGTCACAATTTTATACTTTTTGGGAGGGGGGCATTCCTTAAAGTTATCCCTGGTCTGAGTTTATTTACCAATGATCTCTAAAATATACAATAGATCTCTATCATTATTTAATGATTTTGAATGGGTATAATTTATGGTTGTATACTCTAAAGCTCACTCGATAACAATCCATATTGAGCTCAACACCAAATCTTGAAACTCTTTCCAAAATGAATCTTCACAGCATTATGCACTCTTCAAATTCATCAACATCAACAAAAAAGCAAATAAAAAAGCATAAACCAAAAATGCTAAAAATGGTTCTAATGTAGAACACCATCTCAAAGTGAGGAGAAGAATTGAGATTATGGAAATTCCTCCATCCTTTGATATTACCAGCCTAAAAAATGATTCTATTATAGTTTATCAATGTGATAGCTCCGACGAATCTTTTGAGGGATTGTCATGCGTTGTAAAAAACATTCTCAACTAGTGTAATTTAATGAATGAGACTTATAATGAACTTATTTCTATTGTAATGATGCACACATCATTAAATTCAATCTTGATATACCCACTCCCTACTATAATTATCCAATATATTACCATTCCAACTTTGAAATCATGTTCACTACTAAATATAGTCTTTCCATCAATTTCCATGCCTAGAAAGAGAAAATGAATAAAATATATGGGGTAAAAGTACAAAACTCTGTCACACTAGAGGACAAACTTGGTGGGTCTAGCTAGAAGGGGTCTGACCGAAACTATGTGGCGCCCTCTAGGTGCCATGTGGCGTCTATGTGGCAAGGGGGTCTGGCCAGACCCCCAAAAATCTATATAAGCAAAAAATCCTACCGTGTGGCTCATTTGGTTTGAGTGGCTTTAGGATATTGCAGAGAGCTTAGAAGTGGGTGTTTCGGCCGAAAGGGGTAGGCAATTTTTTTATTTTTTTAATTTCAATGTTTTTAAAGTTTTTTTAATTTAATATAAAATAATTATAATTTAATTAAAAATGTTTATTTAATAGTTTTTTTTTGTTTAATTAATATAAGATAATTTTAATTTGATAGTTGTTTTTGTTTATTTAGTTATTTTTTTTAATTTTAGAAATTAAATAATATGATTTTATGTAGATTTAGTTATTTAATTAATATAATATTTTTTTCAGTTAATAAAATGTGTTAGTTATTTAATTAATTTAATTTTGTTAGATATGTTTTAAAATGTTTTAATTTAATTTTGATAGATATGTTTTAAAATGTTTTAATTTAATTTTGTTAGATATGTTTTTAAACATGAAACTAGAAGATGAAACAACCTAAACACTAACAGTAGAAACTAAGATAAACCTTTCATGAGCATTTTTGGATTTGATTGTGTTAATTTTTGGCATCATTAGATGCCAAAAATTAACACAATCAAATCCAGAAATGCTCATGAATTGTTAATATGGATTGTGGAAATCTGATATCACTAAGATAAACCTTTTCTCTCTAACCAATTAAGACCTAACATGAAATTAACAAGACGTAATAGGACCTTTTAAGATCTAATAAAACCTAATAAGACCCTTAACATCTAATAGGACTCTTAACATGATTAATATTTCCTATTAAACTCTAACACTAGAAACTAACATAAACAAAAATTCTAGAAACCAATTAAGACCTAACAAGTGACTAATATTTGACCAATTAGGACCTATTATTTGAGCAATTAAGACCTAATACCTACTAATAAGACCTAATAGTCCACCCTTAAGAACTAATAGGACCTATAGTTGACCAATTAGGTCCAATATGACCTATTAAGACCTAATAGTCCTACTAATTAAGACCTAACATGTGACTAATACTTGACCAATTAGGACCTATTAATTGACCAATTAAGACTAATTAAGACTTAACATGTGACTAATATGGCCAATTAAGACAAACCTAACACAATTAATACAACCCCTTAAGACTTAATATGATTAATACGACATAAACAACATAAACAAAAATTCTCAAAACTAATTAAGACCTATTAAACTCTAACATTAGAAACTAACATAAACAAAAATTCTATCTAAACCAATTAAGACCTAATACCTAACCAAATAAGACCTAACAAGTGAGTAATATTTAACCAATTAAGACCTATTAATTGACCTATTAAGACTTAACATGTGACTAATATGACTAATAACACATAAACTGATTAATACGAGCTAATAAGACCTAATACCTACTTTAATAAGACCTAATAGTCCACCCTTAATAACTAATAGGACCTATACTTGACCAATATTTATGTCCAATATGATCTACTAAGACCTAATAGTCCTACCAATTAAGACCTAACATGTGACTAATACTTGACCAATTAGGACCTATTAATTGACCATTTAAGACTAATTAAGACTTAACATGTGACTAATATGACCAATTAAGACAAACCTAACATGACTAATACGACCCCTTAAGACTTAATAGGATTAATAGGACATAAACAAAAATTCTAGAAACCAATTAAGACCTATTAAACTCTAACACTAGAAACTAACATAAACAAAAATTCTATCTAAACCAATTAAGACCTAATACCTAACCAATTAAGACCTAACAAGTGACTAATATTTAACCAATTAAAACTTATTAATTGACCAATTAAGACTTAACATGTGACCAATATGACTAATAACACCTAAACTGATTAATACGACCTAATAAGACCTAATACCTACTTTAATAAGACCTAATAGTCCACCCTTAAGAACTAATAGGACCTATACTTGACCAATTATGTCCAATATGACCTACTAAGACCTAATAGACCTACCAATTAAGACCTAACATGTGACTAATACTTGACCAATTAGGACCTATTAATTGACCAATTAAGACTAATTAATACTTAACATGTGACTAATATGACCAATTAATATAGGTAACATGATTAATAGGACCCCTTAAGACTTAATAGGATTAATATGTTTAGTAAATTTGTATGTACATATATATATAGATTTCATCTTTAAACTAGATGATCTTAAATTTGTAACATGTATGTTTAAATTTGTAGTTCATGTATGCACGTTAAAATTTGTAACATGCATGTTTCTTAAATTTCTAACATCTATGCATGTAACATGTATGTTTCTTAAATTTTTATGTACATGTATATACATATTTAAATTTTAAACTAGATGATTAAATTTGAAACATGTATGTTTTTTAAATTTGTATGTACATGTGTGTGTATATATATATATATATATATATATATATATATATATATATTTCATTTTCAAACTAGATGATCTTAAATTTGTAACATGTATGTTTCTTTTAAATTTGTATGTACATGTGCAGATATCTATATCTATATTCTTATTTATCTATTACACATGGCATCAGGTAGAGGGTAACTAGATTTAGGAGAGGCTAGTGTTCATGGGGGGGATGGTAGTGGTAGTGGTAGTTCTCGGTCCTCTCTTAGATTAGTTGATACAACACAAGATAAAGAGAAGCTACTTTTGGATACAATTCAGAGATTGAGATGAGCATTACATGTTTTGGATCAGACCCTAGATTCATCCACCACCATTCCCAATAGGGATAGGGTGGGCATTATTAGAGATGATTTGGTACATATGATTGACAGAGTTCAATCATACAACCTGTATGATACTATGAGCATTGATAGATTCTATACTTCTTTGTCTTGCAGTGTTACTGGCACTGTGAAGTACAGTGAGATCAATACAACTGTTTTGATTCCTATGGTAAAGCGCATGTTTCCTCATTATTGAGACATGAAGAAGGTGAGAGGTTCCATGCCTACTAGATGTGAGGATGACATGGTGGGACCATTTATATATCCTCGATGGTTGGCTACTCACCACATGTGGCCCTAGAAGGATGAGCTACCACTATATTTCTGCAAACAATTATTTGCAAAATTTCATTTGCACCTTGATGTTGATTATACAGATTTTCCTAGTTATGTTGGGCAAGAGAAAGGGAGATTATCTGACAGGTTCAAAGTGTCTGATGCCCCTGTGCCTGCTAATAAGTGGGAAAGGGTGGGTCCAAAACTTTTGGTTGTACCAAAAGGTTTGGAAATGGCAGGAGCGAGTGTGCTAGATGACAGGATGAGGATGGACATTTTTTCTAGTATAGCGAGTATCACCACACAAGTTTAGGAGATGTCATCTGATCATGTGGGGAGATACATGTTACGGTCTTGTTCTAGCATTCCTCCACCTGCACAGGATGCATCTTTTAGTGGTGATCTATATGGTACAATCAACATACCATCTCCCCTAGAGGTTACAACTATATCATATATTGACGATTTGTGATGTACGAGTGCATTATTATCTAGTGATCTTCTTTGTGCATATTAGACCATACAGATGCTCAGTGGGATTTCACTTACGGAGGTTCCATCATTTACCAACACCTATATTAGTACTAGATTAGGTTCTTAGTAGATTGCACCACTGAAAGATCCTTAGTAGACTGCACCACCAATAGGTCCTCAGGAGACTGCACCACCGATAGGTCCTTAGATGACTACACCACCACCTACATGTCCTCTGTAGACTACACCACCTATAGTGCATCATCAGACCACATAGGCCACTTCATCATGTCCAGGTCATCAACTTTTTAGTACATTTCTTACAGACGACCGGATTGATCCTGCGGCTATATCATTAGAATCATCAAGTTTGAGCACTTTCAGCTGAGCATTAGAGGCTGCTATGGTATATATAATTAAATTAAATTTTTATTTATTTAAAAAACTTACACATATATTTGAAATTTGATTAATATATGTTATATATATGTGTACTCCAGGATGTTATCGAGGTGGATGTTGCACCATATGGAGATATATAGACTCCATGTGATCCTATCCATCATGATACACAGGTACATTGAGATGTTTGTTCAAAAATTAATTTTTCTATGATCATAAGTATTTAAAATTTATTATACATGTATGTATGAGTGACATATTTTATTTATTGTACACAAACATCAGGAGGAGGTGCATCGACATCAGGTCATAGATCAAGACATGGCCCTAGTTGAGCGACCATGTTATTTTAGATATTTCATGTGACATTTCATATATACATACTATAACATTTCATAGATATTTCATTTTAGACATTTTATACATGTAGATATTTTAGTCATTTCATATATGTACATGGTCTATGGTTGTGTTATTTCTTATTTTATACATTACATTACATATTTCAGACATGCTACATATTTTATACATGTTACATGTTATATGTTCGTGTGTTATTTCATCTTTTAGACTTATTTTTATATATGTGTTATGTATACATTATGTTATGCCATGTACTAATGTTATTTGAAATATTTCTAACAATTAAGTAATCTAACTAATGTCATGTAAGTAAAAAATAATTAAATAAGTAACTAAGTAATGTCTTAAGGTGAGGTAATTAATCAAATCATACATTAATTAAGTAACTAATTAACTAACATAATTAAGTAATCTAGCTAACATAATTAACTAACATAATCAAAGCATATATTTAATTAACTAACATACAATTAATTAACATACATTTAATTAATTAAGTAGGTAACTAACATAATTAACTAATATAATTAAGTAATCTAACTAACATAATTAGGTAACTAACATAATTAAGTAACTAACTAACTAATGTCTTAAGGGGAGGTCTTAAGGGGAGGTAATGCATGAAAGCATATAATTAATTTTAAGTAACTATCATAATTAACTAAAACTTAATTACCAAAAGCATTAATCAAAGCATACATTTAATTAACTAACTAATTAATCAAAGCATACAATTAATTAACTAACATACATACATAAAAACATACAATATATATATGAGTTCAAACATGAAAATTCAAACTATGGAGTTCAAATATATGAAAGTACAAGAACTACAAAAAGAAGTTTATTCTGAAGTTTATAGAGTTCTAAATCTCCTCATACATATAGTTTGGATCCTCTCTATCTTTTATTATCTCCAAAAGTTTTTCATGTTCTTCAATAGACAATCTCCACTTTTGATTGCCATTTTTTCTTTTTGGCAATGTCTCGAATTACAACTTTGTTGCTATAACCAAGTGACTGTAATGTAGAACTTTTTGGCCAGACAGGTATTCAATAAATTGAACACCATTTCTATCGACCTTTATTTGCTAATAATAAGTTCCTTTAATAACAACTAAACCAATTTGATATGTCTGTCCATCACCATCTATAGTTTGTTCTGTCAACTTGTATTTTGCTTTCATGCATCTTAGTAGATAATAATCTACACTTTCTACATTGTCAGGATCCGCAACTACAACAAAAATATCACCTATACAAATAGATATTATTAAAATTAAACATCACTTATATGATAAATTAAAATTAAATAAAAGAACATGTATGTGCATGCACCTATAACAACTAAATCAGAAACATGCTCATAATCAGCTGAATATATAGGATCATGAATTTTTATGTCAATGTCATCATCTTCATAAGGAGGCATTCTGATTAACTCCTTCATATCCCATTGTGAAACATATACATTTGCAATATTCTCACATTGACTCAATGGATTGTCCTCAATGCAGTGAGCACAAAAACATGATTTTTCTCTTACTTGAATCAAAAGAGGCTTGTGTTGTCCTATAGTGATCAATTGATGTAAACTTCTAATACCAAAAATTCTTTGACAATTGTAAGGATTAGATTAGTCTATATCTGTTACAAATATGAAATGAAAGTTGCACATTTTTAGATCAACAATTATAAAAAGATAGACATGAACACGGAATATAAATTTAACAACAAAATATAAATTACCTTTCACTTCCCAAAAATAACGTTTGTTGTATATGGTATCCCAAGGAGCAAAATTACTTTGACACCATTCAACAATTTTCTTTCAATTCTCTATCATGTTACCTGTACATTTCTGAATTATCAGTTTAAAGAAAATGGACCTAAGCTAAAATTATATTATTTGAAATATATATATATATACACACACACACACACACACATACATACATACATACATACATACATACATATATACATACACACACACACACACACACACACACACACACACACACACACACACATATATATATATATATATATATATATATATATATATATATATATATATATATATATATATGTATGTATGTATGTATGTATGTATACATACATACATACATATATATCTACATACATATATATATGTATGTATGTATGTATACATACATACATACATACAAAGATATATGTGTGTGTGTGTGTGTGTGTGTGTGTGTGTGTGTGTGTATGTATGTATGTATGTATGTATGTAACTATTGAACACCATTTGTACCTACAAGTTCATGTTGGCGAAGTGCACACTTCACACATGCTCCTACTCCATCGTGCTCTCTTTTTCCATGTCCACTTTCAAAGAAGTTCCACAAAAACTTAACATTGCATCTAGCATGTTGCATGGCTAGCCAATTAAAAGCTTTTGCAGATTTAAATTGTCCTACAAAATTAAGTTGTACATACATACATACATGTCATCCTTTAATAATTTAACAAATAATTAAATGGTAATGAAAATAAATTAAAGTATCTATACACAAACATGCACAACCATCAGACCAAATCCAATGTTGTGAAGCATTTATCCCACGATTCGCAATATCTTCAAAAAACATTGCAAAACAATGAGCCACATAGCTCCTATCATGAACCTTATCATCACTGATATAGAAATGAACCTCCTTGATGATAATGTGTTCATTTGGATTGCGACTTTCTACCTCATCCAAATCATATTGTGCATGTCTATAGGTCACTTGCACAAATATTACAACCTGATCAGAATGATAATATTGAGCTTGAAGCTCTTTTTGAGGGGAAAATGTACAGTTCTCGGAGAAATCTACAATTGAAAGAATACAACCAGGTAGAAAACAATCTTTGAAATCACGAAACTATTTAGCTTGTGCACCTTGACAATGCTGGATATGTGGATAAATTAGAGTATGAAATATGGTCATAAACTCAAGGTAGGGCAATTCACTCTCCTTCAATACAATTTTTTTGGATTCATCTCCGCTCTTTGTTTGATATGTCTCATATTCAAATCTTTTCCACAAAACCGGTGTTGAAACATTAATATTCTCTATTTACAATGGAAATTTATGCAAATCTCCACAATCACTATATGCATTCTTTATCCACTATACTTTGAGCTCATCTAAATCTTCTAATTTATCACATAAAATAGACTTCACAAATTGTGTCGTACTTCTAGGGATGACCATATTTGAATCAAGAACTGCCATAACTTTTTGATATGATTGCGAGTATAGATGAAACTCAACATGATTTCAACAACAAAAAGTTTCACAAACCTTATTTATGTGTACAAAGCAAGGGCACAACCTCTCAAGCATTCTTTGACATATTTTCACATTTGAAAATTCTTTCTTGAATGCTTCAAATAATTCACTTTGTGTTGTATCTATAAAATGTTTTGGATGTGCAGTTTTCATACCGGTCTCTTCATCTTTCATCTGTATTGTATCCCTTCTATTAGAAGAAACACGAGAGTGAGCAGTCCAATATTCAATGACCTATTTTTTTGCATGTTCAGAAATTCTTTCTTTTCGAGGAAGCCTGCAAATATTTACCCAATTTTTTTCAATGTTTTCATGTAACATATTTCTCTTCCTGATATATCTTTGAATAGTTCTTCTAGATATATTCAGTAAATTAGAAATTGCATGCACTTTTTTTTCTTTGTGTCAACCTCCTACTAGATAAAGTAGTCAGAATTGCTCTACGTGCAGCACTTAAATCAGCTCCTCAACTTGAGTTATTAATGTTGTTCAATCCATCTTGTAAATTTTAAACTATTGATTGATTTACATTTTCTCCTGAGTTTTTCTTGTTGTCAACACCCAACAACTCCAAAATAGGAGTCATTTCTTTTTTCCTGAATAACCTAACAAATAGTTGAGCTCTTGCAACCATACTTTAATTTTCAAAATATTCATCCCAAAGTTTTTTGTAATGATTTTTAATTGTACTTTCAGATAACATTTCTTCAGATGAAATTTGATAGGAAAATGAATCCTCATTCATCTCCATCAAATTGCCCATGCCAAAATATATATTTTCACCTCTAGAACTACCAATGTGTTCCTCTACTTGAATTGTATCTTCTAAAATATCAATAGGTTCTTCTTGAACTTCAACAGGTTGATCTTGATTATGTTTTGTTTGATATTTTTTTTCATCCTTTGTTCGATCATATTTTCTTAATCTATTCCTTTTATTACCGATTGCAAAAACTATTCAGATTGAAAAATATAAAAGAATCACTTAACTAGAAAAACTCACGCATTTCTTTAAAAGCTTACGCTCATAAGCAAACAAAATATATACATATTTATCATTCACAAAATCACAACAATCTAATCTTGCAAAATTTCTCAAGGACTATGAAAAAAAATATAATTACTCCAAAATCATCAACCTATCTTGGAAACACAATGAAGACAATATTTTCCAAAAAATAATTGTAAATTTTTTTTTCAAACCCTACCTTAAACTACCACTCGACAGAAACCATGCAAAGAAAAATCCAACAACCTTAAAATTTCCCAAAGCTTTCACAATCCTCCAATTCAATCTCAAAGCCAAAATCTATAAACCTGTCTATCAAATACTAGTCAAAATCCTGTCAATAAATAAAACTGAATAAGGGTTTCAATGCATGCAACACCATAAATAGGTAAACTGTACTGTGAAAAATAGAAAAGAATCAGTTAACTTGAAAACACTAAATCAAAACTTGACATGCAATACCCAAATCTAAAATAAAAATCATTAATAATTTTCAAAAAATTATTAAAAATCACTTAATTCAAGATAAAAACCACTTAACTCTTACAAATAAAATTAAAATAATTTATAAATTTCAAAAAACTATTAAAAATCTATAAAAAAATTGATTTTATTTAAAAAACCGGTCGTATTGTGAAAATTTAGATTTAATGAGTTAACTTGAAAACACTAAATCAAAACTTGACATGCAATACCCAAATATAAAATAAAAATCATTAATAAATTTCAAAAAACTATTAAAAATCACTTAATTCAAGATAAAAACCACTTAACTCTTACAAATAAAATTAAAATAATTTATAAATTTCAAAAAACTATTAAAAATCTATAAAAAAAATTGATTTTATTTAAAAAACTGGCCGCATTGTGAAAATTAGGATTTAAGGGGCTTGGCCATGCATGGGACCATGTTTGGTCACCTAATGGGTCTGGCTGGAGGGGGTCTGGCTGGACCCCTTCTGGCCGGACCCATGTGGAATCCTATTTGGTAGCCAAGTAAGGCAAAAAGGGTGGCTCTCAGAAGTTCTCACTTCTGGACCTGAATTCTGTGTCAAACTTTACCTTTCTTTAAAATCTAAAAATACCCTTTTGTAGAGCTCGGAGTCAAGATTATGGTCATGTAATTTCTATCATGTTTTGATTTCATATAATATATTATATGTTGAAAATACTTCAAGTAGGTATTTTAACATTTAAGAACACGCTCGTTCGAAAAATATTAAAAATAACAAATCATGTCAGAAAAATTAAAACTTTATATTTAACACTAGAGGAGAGAGTCCTCTTCAAGAATATATAGTTTCTTTTTTAATGGTGTATATTTGACAGGGAAAATTGGACATGAACTAAAAACTGTTGATTTCGGGTAACACCGACTTTGGATAGTTATAACAGACAAAATATATACCAAAATCCAATCTTTGATTTTTTATGCGCTAGTTATACATGTCATCTAAAACAAATTATGGAATCATAGGAAAAAAATATTATTTGCATATAGTTTGTTTACGCGAACTAGAGCCTATATTTTCAGCATATTTCAACAATAAAAAATGGACTTCAAAAATTTAAAAACTATGTCAATTTTTATTAAATTTTTTTTAAAAAAATTATAAGCGTAAACCTCATCAAATTTTACACATTTCATTAGTTTACATCATCTTCAAATTCTAAACACAAATGCCACTTTTATGTCATTAAAGTTGAAAAATTTGAATATTGTCATCCTTTTCCTTTATAAAAGTGTGACACAGGTTTGTACTTTTACCCTATGATAATAATGAATATTATTGATAGACACTATCTTTTGAGGAAATAAAAATTTACCATATTTTAATTGGTATGGATCCAAGAAAGTATGATCTCCTGTTAAGATATCTATACAAAGAGATTTTCTTACATATATCATATTCCCTCTTATTTTTTTATGCAGGATTATTTACTTGATCTGAAACTGATTGTTTATCATAGCCTATCACTACAAATTGTATTTCAATTTCCTTCACGTGATGTTCAGTTTGTCATGCATGCAACCACTTGCTTGAGAAAGAACACAATATTTATTTATATAGTTTACTCCACCAACTATCCAAACAATAAAAATTATGTGCTATTGACAAAGAAGGTTTAAACTTATCCTTTTTAATGTAGTATAAATTTTTTCAAATCTTTATTAAGCTGATAGGCTTTCTCCCAAGGAGATGCCCGCTAACATTTTAAGACTATTCGACAGTCTTACACCACAAATAAATGCCTGCCAGAAATGCCCACTGTCGTAGAACTCTTTCAGGAGGATTGACACAGAGATGCTTGCCTGTGCAAAGTGTTGAGACAACGTGGCAATATCTTGCAGGGGGATTTTGATTTTTGTGCCTTCCCTATAACCTTCGCTTTTCTTTGCCTACAAGCACTTGCATTTCTATTTCATTTTAGCAGAGAAGCTGCGAATGCAAAGGGCTCTTGCTTCTAAATTACAAGTAGATAATCGACATTTTAAATAATCCATTAAATTGTAGGTTAGTTTATTGATCATATACTTGAAACCTTTGTACGAATACATTTAAGTTGAATTCTACAAAATTTTACTGTGTTTTTCAAATATTAGAGATAACAGAAATGGCTTTGTTTCTGCACATTTTTTGGTGGTTTTTAATAGGATTTGGTACAATATGAGCAATAAGGGCAATGAGGGGATTTTGAAAACCATAAGTGCTATTTTGTTCTTAGAGATGTTGGACATGTGGAAATGATTTGAGATCTTCACCTTGCAAAAAATGACATTAGGATTGTCATTAACATGATTTTCGACGCGCCCAATTTTTAGAATAGAGAAAAATTTAATGTTAAACACATGACTGCTAGAAATCAAGCTAGGATTTCGATTGTAGAGAGAAATCCCAATGGAGGTATGACACACCTAGAGTGAAGTGGTAGATATTCTATTAGAGTATGAGATGGTGACTCTAATGGATTATCCAAAGCAGTATGAGGGTTGTCCCTTGCTTCCATTGGAGATGATTTGTCACTTTTTGTAGTTAGGAGAGAGATGACTAGCCTTAGAGGGCCATAACAATGTAATTTTGATGGATTGCGAGAGGGGAGGACAATTTGTTCTTGTTTTCATGTTGGTAGCTCTTCTCATATATACAAGATGTAGAATACAATGGAATAGAAGACTTTGGAAATAATTTATAAAGTAGCTCCAAAGGAGCTTTTACAATTGCTACATCATCTCAATCTGATACCTTCTCAAATATGGTATTTGTAGTACATTTCCAAGAGAAGCATTGGCTCTGAATAGCCACCACTTGAAAGGGCTTTGACCCTAGAATGTCTTATCCTTAGAATAATCCCAAATTTTGATGGGCAAGGAGGATGCAGGACAATTTTCTGAATATTTGGGCAGGATCCATTCAGCCTTGATGATCGAACAACCTAGATGCTCTTTACCATGTCAAAGGACCAGAACATTCAACATTATAGATAGGTTATTTTTACTATCCTATTGATGAATTAATTTCATTATAATCTTGAGTTAATAATACAAGTTAAGCTTAAACAAGACATTAATATCGATAATTCCATGAATGTTTCAGAAATTTTTTGTCCAAGTATAAGATGTAAGTGTTGGTCCAATATGAGCTTAAAAATTATGTGTTATGTCTATTATAGGTAGATTATGATGTGGCTAAAATTGAGATTCACTGTAACATCCAAGGTGATGTAGTTCTTGAGTGCATTAATCTAGATTTAGATACAGAGCAAGAAGAGATGATGTTTAGGATCATGTTCAAAACAACATTTATTTGATCCAATATTTTGATGTTAAACCCGGATGACATTGATACCCTATGGAATGCCAAAGATCATTTTCAAAAGGATTTTAGAGTTGAGGTCCGACGCTCACATCATCTTTCATATTTGATTGATATCCTTAGTTTTTCAATGCATTGGGGGGATGGGAAGGGCGACACTGCACTTTGTATGCTTCAAAAGATCAAAGAATCACAAGCTCAGGAAGAAATGTTGCACACATTCTTATCTAGTGATACAAGTATTCATTCTCTAGGATTCTCTAAAGTCAGGTTGCCTCAACTTTTAGCTCATGTAGATGAAAAAGATGTGAAATCATTTCAAGATGAAGGTTTACTACCTTCTCGAATGGATTCCCCATAGAAAATGATGTCAAACAAATTATATCCACCTACCAATGTCCCTACTTCATTTCCTCTAACCACACAACAATCCATATTTTATTGTGCACCTGCAACATTGCAAGTACTTATGAAATATGAAGCAAATGTAGAACATCACACAATGAATGAGAATGCAACACAAATGCATAATGAACTCCCATAATTTGATGGCACGTCTGCACAATATTCACCAATTCCTATTACATTGAGCCCATAACCTAATCATGCTCAAGTTATTCCTACACCTATGCAATGATTGTTAACTATTGATGATATTCACACAAGGAGTAGGGAAGTTCCACCACCTCCTCCTCCACATGGGGTTTTAGGAGATCCTCCACCTCCACCACCATGGGGAAAGATGGCTTCCCCTCCATGTCCTCCACTAGGGGGTAAAGGGGCTCTACCTACTCCATCAGGGGGTAGATGGGCTCCCCCACCTCCTCCTCCAAGTGGGAGAACACCAATTACAACTCTACCAAGTAATCAAGGGAGGGGTAGCACTACACCTCCTTTAGGAGGAAAATCTTTGGGAACTGTAACTTGAGCCAGATCAAATTCCACCTCATCGCAAAAAAGATCTTCACTGAAGCCACTACATTGGGTCAAAGTGACAAGGGCAATGTCAAGAAACTTATGGGTAGAGGCTCATAAAAGTGATGAGTTAAGAAGGTATTTTCTTTCTTTGTTTTGTGCTCATCATCTATGTAGCTCATTTATTAACTGGGAATTAAGAGGGATCCATTTTCCTAAAGAATTTATTTCTTATCTTCAAAATTTCATTGGAAAAAAAGTCTATCCAATTCAAGTTGTATTACACTAACGTAATTTAAGTTTTTTTCATTTGCATTTTTAGGGCACCTGACATTGACATCTCAGAGCTCCAGTGCCTTTTTTCTACTGCATTTCCATCTTCAGTTTCTTATGGTTCAGAGGTTAAGGCAGGGTGTCGAACATCAATTGGGTCAAAAGTAGAGAGTGCTATTGGTAGTTGATTTGACTTTTTGTTTTCTGTATTTGTGTAGTGTTTATAAGTTTAGTAATCATTATTCAATATGGAAGGTCATGTAGCTACAAAAGATTTTCAAGATGTAGAGTTTTTACCATTTGCAATTTATATTATTATTGTGGTTGGATACGGGTTGATTAAAGAAGGGCTAATAACTGTGAAACAATGCTCACAAAGGTTAAGATGCCATTGCCTGATATGATGGTAGGCTTTTGGGATACTACAATATATTTAAATTTCTTCTTGTAAAATTGATAATTTTATATTTATTTTTAGTAGAGTAAGTGGCTTTGGTCTATCAAACTAATATATTTAAACTTTCTACTGTAAAATGAATAATATTAAAAAATTTCTTTGCAGAGTAAGAGATTTGGTTTGTATAATTTTGGATCAATCAGGATCTTAGTTGGACATTCTCGTGAGGCATTGAAATAGCTTAATAGAGTAAAAATTTAACAGACAACAAAACTGATAAGATCACTTTTGCCAGCTAACTAAGCCTATGCCAAACCTGGGGGCTTTGGAATAGGGTCTAGATATGTTGGAAATGGATTCACTCTCAGAGGGGGTGAATCAAAGTGGGTGGTTGGAGAAATTGGTTAATAGTAGCTAATGTGGCATGTAAATACTACTGTCACGTTAGAGTTAACGTGTTGAATTTGGGCAATCAAAATCCAATTTAAATTTTCTAAATAATAATTATTTTTCCTATATCCACCTCCATAAGGAGAGACATAGGAAGGAAGAGATGGATCAAATCAATTCTAGCTATGAATCCTTCAATTTGTGTGAACACTGAAGTTGTAAATCCTCGCTCAATAGAAATTGTGTTGTGCATTAAAAATCTTTATATTCTAGCTCTGGACTATTCAATTTTCGTTAGTATTGAAGCTTTAAAGCCGACCTGAAAAAAATTGTCCTGTGCATTGTCGACCTTTAAATTCTAGCTCCAAATCTTTCAATTCCCTTCAAAATTGAAGCTTTAAAGCCAAGCAAAAAAAATTCTACTATGCATTATGATTCTTTAAATTTTTGATTAAATTGTATCCATTTAGTTCATTTACTTAAGATAAGTCAAGAAGGAACCCTAACATAATTTTTTTCATTTTATCTTTGTCAGGAATAAGGAATGAGGTGAAGCTTATTGGAAAAGACTGAAAAGCATTCAAAGGCATCGTTGTGTGTTGTTGTAGTAGCAGTAACATGAAATCTATAAGAGAAAGATTTAGAGATGGTACAATGTAAGAAGTGGTTGTTCCTAAACATTCATGAGAATAGCATGGTTAGAAAAAAGGGGATAAAATTTTTACTTTTCCCTTTGTTAAATGTGTTGGGAACCTCATGATACAATGCATTTCTCATGTAGCATCATGCCCTTCACAAAACCTTGAAGTCCCTTTGATAGTCACAACTACTGCACGTTGATATACTTTCATTTATATCTCAATTAGTTGCTCACCTTGCTACTCTTATAGCCTCAAAAAAACTCTAAATCATTCATTCCCATGAAAAGTAAGTAGACTTTAAAAATATTGATCCATTTTCCTTACATTTCTACCTTACTGAAGTGTGCACCAATGCATATGACAATACTATCTTTAGGTGTGCATGTTCTATTTTCAACTTGAAAGCATCCAGTAGTCAAAAACAAATTGTAAAATATCACTTGCATAATGAATCAGTGACTTCTTTTGGAGAAGTTTCTGAAACCTTGAGTGCTTGAAAGTTCCTAAAGCCATTTCAACAAATTGATTTGTGCATATTCAACAATTTTTTTTTGTGCATATGCAACTTCTGGAACCATGTTTTCTTTAAGGAATTATGTTAAACAATTAACGTGCCTCCCCTGTGCATCATACTCTCTTATCATTTCTAAATTTTATGACCTCCCCATTCTGCTGAATGGCAATGGCTGACCCCTAAGATAAGTTGCTAGAATGAAAAAAAATGAGCTTTATTCTCACTAATATGCCCAACAGTACATATAAGTTCAAAGAGCCCACCACCAGATGCATATTCCATACTAATTGCTTGTAAGTTTCCCTTTTTCACCGCTCATACAAATTTCTCCCACCTGCAAGAAATGAAATGCTATATAGAATATGCCACTGCAGATTGTCAATCTGGCAAAGTTAAGTAATAATTTTAGAGGCAATATCTCATTTGTAATCAAAATATTTCATGAGTTGCAAGAACTATATTTGCCTAGGAACAAATTAGAAGGAAGCATTCCAAGTAAGATAAGTTAAACACATCATCTCAGACCCTTAAATCATCATATAGACTCTAGAGAAATACTTGATTTTCTTTGTAGCTACCAATTTGTAATAGGCAGGGAGAATGTGCGTGATGGATTTGAATTCAGTCAATATAACATTCAATGGAATTTTCTCAAAAGATTAAGAAGTTTATTCAAAATACATGTTGTGCATATTCTACAACCATGTAGAATATTCACAGTACATCTTTGAAGAAATCTGTCAAATAGTTCACATGTCTTATCACATTTTCATGAAGTTTTTTTCCCTTTACTTGTTTGCATGCTTGTTAACACAGAGAGTAGGGATCCACTGACTATGCTCTCGATAGAGGAGTAGGGAATTTGTTGAAGGCATAGACTCCCAACAAAATGCATCGTAAATGTTGCATATTTTTTTTGTTGTTTTACAAAATTAGTTGAAGTGATATATTTTGAAAACTATTGGACTTCTTATTTAATTTGACCTTGCATTGAGTACTATCAGCGTAACCTTGCACCCTCAAAGTGCAAGTACTAGTTAAATATTATGGTTGGAAATCATCTTTTAGACAAGAATGTGAAAGGTGGAGTTGTAGGTTTCACACTTGCAACATGTTCAACAGACTACCTCAAAGAGAATGTCATTGCACACATGCACAAAACTAACTTGTTGGACATGATTTAGGAAATCTTAAGAAAATAAAATTTACAGGAGTACGATTAGATTCTATTACAATTGTAAAATGCTCACTGTCTATGCTAACAAGGGAGCTTTAAAAGAGAGCTCAAATAACCATTAAAAAACATCATAAAGGAGAATATTTTTAGAGATTATAGATGGATTGGTTGTCATTTACATGCATACAAAGAGTGTAATCATATAAGACACACCCAAATTATTTTAAGAATTCCACATAGAGCTTTTAACTCAAGAAATGAAATAAGATGATTGAAAAAGGTAAATGTAATAGGATTACATCATCATATTTTCATTGCTTATATGGACTGCAAATAGATCTTTGCAAAAATATTCATTTTTCATGTAACTTATGTAACCTCTTTTACACCTCAATGCTTACTCCACACTAGAATCTTGTCTACGAGTGGGTCACCTTTTCCAATATAACAGACCAATCCTTCAACACACAGGCACTCATGTTTCAAATGTCAATCATCTTGAATGTCACACTAAGACTACATCTTTCATAGGTCAAATGTTGTTGACAAAAGTTTATATATTTCAACTGACTGTTGAGTAAGTGAACAATATTTAAGTTGTAATCGTGTCAATGCAATTACACCAACAAGTATTTTACATTTAGGAGAATATCAGTCATTTTATATTTAATATTTATAGCTAGGTGGTCGAGTTCTAGCTACTCTAACATTTGATTCTTGGACTCACCTCCTCGCCTTATCTATAAAAGTGACCTATTATGTATTTGCATATATCTCATAATATAGCATTTCATTTGGTGAAATACTCTTTTTTCTTTATCTCTTATTGAAAGTTATGTGCAAGGTCAGATCCTCACTCAAGATCTATACTCTAACACTATAATTATCCTAACTATTTTTTTTTTCCATATTTAGTTTTAGTCAAGTTTTTTAAGAAGATTTTTAGGCTAGTTTCTATAATAATAAAATTATTACAATAAAATTATTTTTTATTTTTTATTTATTAGTAATTTAAATTTAATTTATCTAAGTTTTTGATTAAGGTAAAAATAGGTCTTGAAGGGGCCCCGAAACCCTATATAGAATGGCCATGAAAGATATTCAAGTAAGCCCATAAAAAAGAATGAATCAAGACCAAAGTGAGGGTTTTACAGTAGGCACCCAGAACCTGGATGAGACAAAGTATGAAACAAACTTCACACTAACCCAAACAATCTAAAAATCCAAATCAAGGATAAGACCACACCAGACAATCAGATCAAAAACTAGGATTTTCCTTTTCCTCCCTTCTTCTAGGAGTGTAGAGTCATAAAAAACTGTGCAGAGGAATTTTTATTATGTTTACCTATAATAGGAGTCCATCCCTCCTCTACCAAAGAATCTTTCTCCTTCTAGACAGAACCTGGAGAGGAGCCAACCACAATAGAACCAACATGAGAAGTCTGGACAGAACCAACATCGGCCATAGTACAACTAGTGCCAGACTTCTCAACACCAAAAGGAACTTCCAAAATAGAACTAGCTAGAAGGAAGCCAACAGACCCAAAAATCTCTATAGACATTCTAGCACCTGTACTACGAGCGGAAGTAATAGTACATCCTACAAAACCAGAAGCAACAAGAGGAACACTAGCAAAAAAGTATTACTTCCAGCAAGAGTAGGAACATAACCAGGTGGAGAAACCCCAACATCAATAGTAGTGCTGGCAGACAAACCAGTAGTTCCAATAGAAGAAACTCCAGCAAAAAAAGTAGGAGAAGGAACAAAAACATCCATAGGACTAGAGATAGGGCCAACAACCTACTCAACCACTTGTGTGAAGCTTCGATCCTTCTCCACCATATAGTGCTGAGAGGAGGCCCCCTTCCACCATGTAGTAGTCTTTTTATGTCTCTGAAGATCACATTGAGAGGCAACATGACCAGTCTTAAAGAATCTTCTACATCTGAAGGGGAGGCCTTCATAGTCCAATTGTTGAATCTAGCTTCTACCCTAGGGAGAAAAAAGTTAATCTCTGAAGGCAAGCCTTTTGAGGTATCAATATCCACCAGGATATGAGCATAAGTAGAATGGAATAAATCCAAAGATTTCTCATCCACCATTAACATTTCCCCAATAGCATCCCCCACCATCTCCAAAATAGAGTCAATACAAAAATGGAGGGGAAGATTAGGCAGCTTAACCCAGATAGGTTGCAAGTCAAAGGATTTGGAAGATGGAGAAAAATTAGAATGCCAAGGCTTCAACAATAGCATAAAATGATCCTCCTAGCTAAAGAAGTTGGCACACAAAATGGTATTTCTATCCTCAGCATTATCAAATTTAGCCACAAAAAATCCTTTAACCATAGATAAAATATGGATAGTACCAGGGATTAGAGGTTCCCAATAACTGGAAATCTAGGAATGAAGATCAAGAAAAGAGGGCCAAAAACCCTTGAATCTACAAATCAACCCATGCTCAGAAAAAAAAGAGGTAGCCACATCAATCTCAGTGAGAGTGTCCTCATCTAGCTCAATGAAAATATGAGCACTGACTAGAAAGGCACTATGAGGAATGCCATTTTCAATAGAGCAAGCAGGTACAACAATAGCCTTCTAAGTAGCAACAAGAAACCAAACATTAACTATCATCGAAGCCCTAGCCGAATCAACTAACATCGCTCTAGAAACCAGAGAAATACCAATGACTCATGAACCCCCAATAGGAGCAACAATGACCGACGAACCTCCAATGACTAGTGTCACCCCAGTAACCTGCAAAACCCCAGAACCTCCAGCAACCTTCGAGGCCTACAACTTCCCAAGAATGCCTCTAGTAGGAGACAAAACCCTAGCGGAGTATACCAACATTGCACCAATAGCTAGCAAAGCACCAGCAACCTGCGAACCCCTAGCAGAAGCACCAACGATCAAAAAATCTCTAGCAACCAGCGTCACCCCAGCAACCTACAAAACCCTAGAACCTCCATCAACCTTCAAGGCTTGCAACTTCCTAGGAACGCCTCCAACAGGAGACTGAACCCTACCTGAGTCTACCGGCATTGTACTAGCAACTAGCAAAGCACCAATGACCTATGAACCCCTAGCTGAAGCACCAACAACTGATGGACCTCTAGCGACCAGTGTCACCCCAACACCAAAAACCTGCGAACCCCCAACAGAAGCACCAAGGACCAACGAACCCCCAGCGACCAGTGTCACCCTAGCTCTAGCAGCCATACTCTCAGAATTTTTTTGTAGCTAGTAATTAAATATAACTAAGTTAACTTGAAGATATAAATATAATATAAATATTTATATTATTCCTTTCTTAAATAATTAAATAAAAATGAGGGATTGCAAAAATATTTTAGTTTTTTAATTACAAGTACATTTACTTTGTAAAGTATATAATTTAGTTGACTACCACTAGTAGTATGACTAGCTAATACATAATTCCCTAACTAAGATGTTCTAATCTTAAAAGGAACTTACCACTCAAATCTTAGGTTATAATTTAATTATCATATAATATGTAGCATACAAATTAGATGTTTAATCTCATAGATAAAGCATTAACATTTAAATTAACCTTTTTATCATCAAATGTTTCTCATTGAATTATCAATAGACACAATTTACCATTGATGGTTCTTTAGATACAAATCACTCAAGTAAAATCAACAACACTCTAGTTCTATTATAAATAACCAATCAACCCCAATGTCCTTTTGTGTTAGTTGTTGAAATTTTGGAGTAGCTAGGTGGTCACTATGATTTGTTTAACAAGGAGCCTATGCTAATAAAATGCCATTGAGATAGAAAATTCTTACACTTAGAGTTAAATGTATTCCAAGTAGTAGAGTTTTTTTAAAGGTTTGAATGTAATTCCAATGTACCAAAAATTTAAAAGAAAGATGAAATGAACTTAAGTTTTTTTAAAGGAAAAAAAAGATTTGTGGCTCCTATTTTAAAACTGAGAACCCTAGTCGAAGTTAAGACCCACCTTCACTAAAATAGATGTATCTTTCACAAAACATAAGAAAAAATCACCAACCAAAAGCATACAAAATTTAAAATACAAACCTATCTTTAGAATCAATTTTAGACTCGTATAAGTTTGTACCATGAAAATAAACTTGACTGGTGAGCTGTGATGCAAGATGCACATAAATAGTCCAATAAAATACATAAAATAGGGCATTCATTGAGACTTGGAAATTAAATATGAGAGAAATCCATTTTATATATCTCATTTTCCTTTATATAACACAAATCAATTGAAACCTTAAACTTATTTCAATGTATTAAACATATCAACTTTCAAAAATTGATCTAAATAGAAACTAGGAAAATACATCATTTACTTTGTAACATGATACATGATCATTTCTATATTCAAACCAAAAAATAGTAATAATTTTACACATTGATAAAATATTCAAAATATCCCAAATATTAATGATAAAGACATCAGAACAAGGGATTCAAGCCCTACCTCAAGTCCCACGGAGAATCAACCAAAAGGGAAGAAGATTGCAATCAAGAAGAAATAAATCCAAACTTGAAGAGAAGAAATAAACCACCTCAATCACTTCTAGAAATATCCAAGGAAAATAACCAACAATCACATCTAACTCCCTCACAAAAATAATAGACTTCTCAAAATCTCATCTTTGATATTGCACAAAAAAAATAATGAACCTCACTACCAAATTAACAATGAAAGATCCTCACAATTCTCAAAAATTCTCCCTCAAAATATCCCACCATTTCCCCCTTGAAAAGAAAGAGAATTAATACAAATATAATTCCCAAGAGGTGTGAGGGAAGGGAAACCAATTTCTAACCAAATCTCAACTAAATAGGAATTATAAACTAACTCTAATACTAACATAAATATAACAATAACCCCCTCCCCTCTATCAAACAATAATATTATAATAAGAACTATATAATATGCATTCCAAAATAATCAACCTAATATATTTGTAGACACCTAAATCTAATTAATAATTTCATAATCAAATTTAGTCCTTTCCTAAGGCATTATTATTTAAAATTTATTATTTAATTAATTAATGTCACTCCCCATAATTAATTAATTTAATTAATTAATTATAGTTCAATTAATTGAATATGAAACCCTTAGATAATTAATTAATTAATTCCCCTTCCTCTATTAATTTTAAAAAACACCCCCATTTGGTTTAATCAATCCACTTATTTTTTTCTTCCAATTTTGTGAATTAAATAAATCCTACTTAATCTATTTGAGAAAATGGCTCCCAACTTTAACTCCTAACCTAACCACCCTTCAACCACCTAACCCATGGTTCTAATACAACCCAACCCCTTCACACATACTAATCTCCTCTTAATTAGTTAATTAAAATTAATTAGCTAATTACCCCTCCAATCATTCTCTCTTCTCCTATCACATCCTCCTAAATATTCCACTTGCCCAAGTTAATCCAAGCATAATCCTCCCTTAAACATTTGAAAAATCCTAATCTAAAGATTAAGAAATCCAAATACCTCACAAATTCAACCTCATGTCTTTTCAACTTCAATCCCAACTCTCTCTCCACTTGTCAACCTTAAATGCTCTTACACCCTCAACCACATTCCCTACATATTTTTCCCCTCTTCCACCTCCCAAAATGGTCACAATCCTCAAGGCCTGACCTTTGAGGATTGAGATAAGATGTTCCTTTATGGAATATCCTTCCAACTGCTCATATCCTCTCAACCTCTCTCCTTGTAACATTTTTCACAAGTCTACAATATGAGTATGAGAAATCACAATCCATGTACTTTCCCTCAAATGCATCATAGCCCTTCCTAAACTTTCATTCTTGGCCATCTATTTCACTGTCTCCTTGCCTATAAATTGATAGTAGTGGTGGTTCTCACTTGGAGTCAAGTTGGCTATCACTTAAGGCCTCTTCAATGGACCTATTTAGGAATTTCTCCAACCTAATCATAAGGGAAAGTTACCAATATCTTTACCCCTCTAATGAAGATCCACCCTATCAATAAGACTCTTCAATGCTCATTGAATTCCACAAGGTGTTTTCTACCAACCTAATCCAAATTCTCACAAAGAGTTGCAGGGTTGAATTTCAACCATTTTAGGTCATTTTCAAACTATCTTGAAGGTTTGGAACCATCCTTCAATATTCTTCTCATCGAGTTCCTAAAATTTAGGAATTAGGACTAGTTGCCCCTTGTAGCCCTATGCAGATAAAAAACTGGGTTATCTCACAAATTTGGTTAAGGACCCCCAAATCTAATGTACAATCCAGATACTCTTTTTAAAAACATTAAATATTTTCAGGGTTAGGAGACTCCAAGTCATTTGTACAACACTTTTCCATTATTAGGGATTCACTCGTTAAAAATAGGGATAATTACTCTCTTCTCTATTTTTTTCTTCATTAGTTGATGAAATCCAATCTCTAGGTGCCACCACTACTTGGAGTTTCATGTCATTTAATAATTAAATTAATTATTACATGCACTTTTACCTCTTATGGTTTTCCCTTTTAGGTTTTCGATCTCCTTTTATAAGGATTGATCCATTGTATATTTTATACAAATTTTCATTTAGGAAATATATTCTTCATATTTTTAGAGCCAAACCCTTATCCTCTTTTTGTCTCTACCTCCTTGTGACATGTTTTTGTATGCAAGTGTTCTTTAGGTTTTATGGATTTGTATTGCTCAAATCCTTCATGGTATCAGAGCTTGATTTGCTACAACTTGTTCATGTTTGAAGGAAATAGGGATCAAAGGAATAGTTGGTTTAGATCTACTCTTTTTCAGGTATTATTTTTATTAAAATTAGGGGGTCACTATTTTTTGGTGCACTTTGCACTCAAACGGACCTCACCATTGAACTTGCAATGCCCAAAAATCCCTATTTTGATATAAAATACATCTAACTTGGATAAAATTGCAAGGAGAGGCAAATATTTTTTGCCCTAGGGTCGTATTGTTGTGCACACATCCCAAGGTTTAGAAAAAAATACACGCAAATCAAGGTTTATGGTATAGAAATTTTTTTAAAAAAATTACACTACCCATTGTCCACCACCATTCTGCAGCCACCGGCGAGCTATGCCTAGCAGTCACTGCCATGAGGATCACCACGATGGTCACCACTGAAATCCTGCGACGGTCATCGTCATAGATAACCACTGGCAATTAAGCCGCCATCAGCTACTAGCACTCCTCATTCAGTGATCGATCACGTGCTGTGGCTGAGGCCTTATCTTTTTTGGCCCCTCCAATTTTTAATTGAAGATTATTTTGCTTCAGGAGCCCCTTGCACTAAAATTGGCATAAGTGGAGCTATGGGCATTATTTTTTGGCAAATAAAATATGGCCGAAAATTTGGTTCCAAGACTAAAATTCTCATGAGGTGTACTCTAGATTTTTATTCCATCTTCCTTACTATTTATGTTGTTAGATGTAGATGACCATTTCTACATTCTGGGGGGCCTAATTTTCTCAAAGTAGCTCTATTTTTTGATCCGAAAGAAGCATTAGAAAGCTCTCCTTGAGAACTATCTAGATCTCTACCATTTTGCATCAAAAAATTTTCCAGGTATAGATGATTCATATCTGAAGCCTTTATAATTTTTTCTTGTATTTGTAAATCTTTCTAGCTTTTGGGGTTCGGTTATTTGCATTGTGGGGGGTGTTTTTCTTTCTTGTTTCTATCATTTACTTCAGTAAACCAGATATACATCAAAACAAACCCCTTGGAAAAAAATGGCTTAGACCTCTTCTTTTCTAGAACTTCTGACCCCACATAATTATCACAAATGGAAAACCTTAATGACATGACTTCTCCATTCAAAATAGTTGCGGTCAAGTTTTTAAATGCAATGCAACCAGTATTAACAAGGCCCTTTGAGGTCATGCAGAACATTAACAAGATGGATGAGGCTATGGGGTTGATTGTGTTGGAATGATTTTTAGGGTTTTATGAGAATTTCTATTTCTAGTCTTGCCAGCTTCCAAATCCAGTATGTCTATCAAAATTTTCATAAGTCTACAAGAAATTTTCCTTTCAAAATCTGAAATTCAAGTTTACCAGATGAAAAATACCCATACGTTATTTCCTAGGTCTTTTTTCCCTTAAGAGGCTTTCTATTTTGAAAAAACCCTAAGAGTGCCCTAGATCTTTATATTTCCAAGTTACTTTTTGAGGCACTTAATGGGTCATATATGCATGTGGTCTATGTTCATCTTAGTGTTTGATGAATCTCAAAACAAATTTGTTAAATCTTCAAACATTTGGTGATTCAATGACAAAGCCCTATTTCTTTGTTATGTTTCTTCAGTCGCATAATCTCTAGTTTTTTATTGACAATTAGTGTTCTGATTTGGTGATCTAGCGATAATGAAGTCGTAGATTCTCATAATTTATGGTAGTTTCCTCAAAACATTTGGCGACCCAACGCAATGGTTATCTCTTGTTCGCTAGATATAATGGTGAAGTCTTAAAGTGTTCAATGATTAAGTGAGAGCCACAGATGTAGTTGAAGATCAACGGTTAGTATTATATTGTAGTATTTACTCTTTAGTCGCTTAATCTCCAAATACTTGAGATAGTAGTTAAGATAAATATTTAGCGAATCAACAAACATAGTATTTTCTTAATCTCACAAAGATAAAGATTGGAGTCTTTTAATCTGGCAATCTGGTGAATAAGGGAAAAGGTGATAAGATGAAAGTTTATCTATTCAGTGAATGAATGACTAAATGGCTATCACTGAATCTTATGACCAAATGGTTAAGTGATAAAATATCCAGTGATTCAGTGACAGCCATTGATAAGAGTAAAGATCAATAGTCAATGCGTGATCTCATAAAAGAACTAAGGTTAAGTATTTTATTCGGTGATTTAGATATAATGGTATTTTCCAAGTATCTAATTGTAACCATGGTTAGTATGATCTTTTAGAGATCACAAGAACATAGCAGTCACTGGATCTCAAGGTTAAAATTGAGTTAAGATTTTCATTCAGCGATTCGGCGAAAAGCATTCAGTCTCCAAATATCATAATCAAACTAAGGTTGAGATAATATTAAGAGATTATGATTTTACACTTAGTCATTGAATATCTAAGAAAAGGAAAGGTTAAGTCAAAGATTTGGAGATTCAGAGAAGGCTCTCAGTCATTGGATCGCAGAATCAGTGAAGTTAGAGTTAAAGGATTTGGAAATGACACAAGGACCGTAGATGCAAATCAGATCTGATGGTGATTGCCAAATCTCCTGATAAAACCTTGAGTCAGGAACATGTTACAAGATCATGTGAGTCTTTCAGTCACTTGATCAGAGATAAGCAAAGCATTACGAGAATAGGAGAAGTCTTTTAGTCACTTGATCTCTGAAAGATGTGAGTTAAGTTTGCATAAATGAAAAAGAAAAAGAGTTGTTGATTACGTGGAAAGGTACTCTACCAGGATGGATAAAGTGTACTAACTAGCCAATCTGATCAAAATTGAGGGTTTTGTTAGTACTCGAGGGTTTTTGATGATGACACCATAATCATTTTTCTCTTTCTCTACAAATTTTAAATGTAAGCTATAAACATCTTACATTATTACTAGCCATTTTGCAAAATTGGTGTCAAGTAGAGTTGAATGTTGAGATGACTGAAAGAAGATTTCAGTAATCTTGATAACTCCCATGCATTAAATGATAAGGGTTATATTAACAAGACATTTTCACATTTACACTCAATCATTTCTAGAAGAGCAATTTAGTTATACAGAGTGAATTCCAAAAAGAAAATTGTAGAGTCAAGTGATTAGAGTAGAATTGTAGAAATGAGTGAGCCAGAATTGAGTGTAGCCTCATCTAGTGAGGGAGCTAAAGAACATGGAGGCGAAGATAAAGGAAAGCCTATCTTCTCAAAAGAATTCATCAATTTACTTCCTGGTTCAAACCATAATAAAAAGGTTAGTGATGAAGTTTTCATTGACCTCATGGAAAATTTTAGAGATCCTAATACTCCATCATGTTCTAGTTTTATGTTGTTTAGCTATTTTTACAATAACTAAAATAAAGCCATTACCATTTGTAATGCATTGACTCTAGGTATGGCCAAGCTAATTGTCCTAGATATCTTCCTGGATGTAGACCTTTTGCATGAATTGGCCAAACTTTATGACCCAATATCTAAAACTATTAGAAAGAAGGATGGGTCGGCCCATGTAACTCTAGATAGGGGATCCTTCATGAAGGCATTCAATATGTTTTCATCTTCTTCAATAGAAATAGACCTGAAGAAGGAAAGGGAAAAATATACAAGCCACTTAGGGTCTACAAGAAACCAAATTTCCAGACATGTTCCCAAAATTGGAAAATACATCACCTCTCTTCCACCAACCATGCAAGCCCCTTATGAGGATAAATCCACCAATAGCTATATGAAATATTTGGCCTATGGACTATGTAGAGTTTTCGGGATAGATGGGAATGTAAAAAAAATGCCAGCTAATATAATGATGATGGTGCTAGACATCCAAAATTCACATGTAAACAAGATTATGATTACATCTAGTATGTAATTGAAAAAATGCATGAGGGCTTAGTAGTGATCAAAGAAGATAAGAGGCCAATAAGGTCCATGCATTATTCTCTTTTATTGCATTTGATTTTATATTACAATGTTGACAGTTTGGAGGTCCAGATACTGAGACCAAGAATAATGTTTAATGGATAGCACAACTCAATGCAGTACTAGTTAAGGGTGTGGAATTATACATCCAATCAGAATTATTTCTGTGCTTTTGAGAATTGGATTGTCTTACCAATTCTAAACATGTTAGGGACAAATTTCACTAGGTTGCCAGTTAGGATGCTAGAGCTTCTTAGGCCTAAATAATTTATTGATAACTGGCAAAAGGGACATAATTGGGGTGATTTATATTTGGGTGAGAACTGCACAATAATTAGAGTATATGGATGCCCACAACCCCCACACATACTCCCTAAATATGTGCCACCAAGAATTTACCTATTAGAATTCATATGATAATTAATTTTAACTGAGAAGGAACACCTAGCATCTCACAAGAAAGGGACATTCACTCCTTGGTAATTCAAAGTATCAAGTTTCCTGATTGGTAAAAGAGCATTGCCAAAGCTTAACACATAGCTGAATCATTTCAAAATGGCCTTTGGTATATACAGGTATGTAGATTCAGAAGAGTTTATCAAATATGCCAGGAAAACACTCATCCCCAACATTATTACTATAAGGGAGCATGAGGGGTGTGATGAGGAAGATGTGAGAAGAAACATGATGGATGACGATGACATAAAAAGAAAGGTCAACAAGTTTTGTGATTGGTTGGAATTAGCAGCTCTGGTAAAAAATGCTGGAATTGCCTTTAGTAGATTCTATACTGACCTACCCTATTTGAAAAGGATTGAGAGAATGGTGGAGGAGTATGACACTCTCTCCAATTAGTTGGAGGCTCTGCTTGAAGGAAAAAAAGAGAAGAAAAGGTACTATTCTTCCTTTGAATATGAAGAATATGGGTATGTGCAGGATCACGGTATGCCAAACTAGGCCCTTAAGTGGCAATGAAAATTCAGACAATCAGGTTTAGGCAAGTTGACATAAAAAATTGAACAACTTATATATATTATATAAAATATATGTAAGAAGGGAATCTGTAGAAAATTGAATTTAGTTTCTAAGATACTAGGCCTTTTTTGAAAAAAAAAAATTCTATATGTTGAAAATTTCAAATTTCAATGTAGTAGTATGAAAATTTCAGGAAAAAATAAGAAGTAGGTATATGTTTGACCACCTTAAACACAATAAAATGATAAAAAAAATTTAAAATATTCTAGATATAAGTAGTAGACTCATGTCCAGATGTGAAACATATTTTTTTGTAATTTATTTCTAAGTAAATAATTAATTATGATTTTTCTTCTACAACTTTTCTAGAATACAAAAAATCTTGTGTCTGACCAGGTTAACTTAGTCTAAACTTTATCAAATAGAATACTTTTTTTATTTTTCTTGTAGTAGGAAAATTATAGAATGTGATACATGTTTTGGATTTCAAAAATGTTATACAATTTGAAAGTTATAACTATTTTTCAATAATTTTATCAATCAAGACTAGAAAGATAACAAGTAGGTCTATGTCTAACCACATTAAACAATATCAAATGATAATATTTTTTTACAAGATTATAGATAAAAGTATTAGACTCATGTCCAGATGTGATGTATATTATTTTGTATTTTTTTTCTAATTAAGTAACTAATTATGATTTTTTTGCTACAAATTTTCCTGAATATAAAAACTCTCATGTCTGACCACCTTAACTTAGTCTAAACTTCCTCAAATTGAAATAATTGTTTATGATTATTCTATTAGGTGAAGCATAGAATGTGATGTATATTTAAAATTTCAAAAATGTTATATTGTTTGAAAGTTATAGTTGTTTTTCAAAGAGTCTATCAATCAGGACTTCTTTTTCACATCGCCAGTTTTTGGCATACCATGATCCTACACATACCCATATACAGATGATTCCCAAGAGGAAAATATCCCACCTCAAGGAGAAAATCCTCCTATTGTTGATGTTCCTAAGATAGGGGATGTATTTGAGCCTCCTCCAAAGAAACAAAGATGAGAGGTAGGCGAGTCCTCAAAATTAAAGAATAAGAAAGAAATGGATAGAGTTGCAACTTTAGTAGTTGGTGATAGGGCCTATTATCACCACATGAGGAAAAACATTAGGTAGAGAAAGAAAGTGGACACTCAGGAAGAAGTTGAATTACTCCTGATGCTTGGACAGGATGAAAGGGAGATATACCAAGAAGAGTTTCTTAATGATGATGAATTCATAAAAAGTGATGAGTTTAAGAACTTCCTAATTTGGATGAAGCAACAAGAAATTTCCAAGACCATACCTGAAGGTACAGATCCAAATGATGAGGCATTGAAAGCCTTGGCTACTGTATTGTCTTAAAATGGAAGAACTTCCATGTTAAGAATGTTTAACTGTCTAAGTAAGTGGTTTGGGGTCATGTTAAGCACCTTGAATAGGTCTTTGTATGGCTCTTTCTTTTTCCCCCTATTCTACTTCTCTCTCCACCTATTTCCATCCTTTTTCTAGCACCTAGACCTGAGAACCTAAGATTTGAGACCTTAGGGTCAAGGTCAACCTTGACCTTGACCTAGCATAGAGTTGACCTTGACTCTGACCTAGGGTAGAGTCGACCTTGACCCTCACCCTGGGTATATTTTTCAAGTTTTGGAGGTTTTGGGATATCAGGTTTCAAAAAGTTTTATTTTCTCGCTTCCGGGTCGGCTATTTCATATTTCAGAATGGTAAAATCTTAAATTTCATTTAATCTAGGTCCATTTATAGGGGTTAAGGTTAATTGGGATTTAACTCTCCACTGTCGGCCTCTCTAGAAGTCTATGCCCTAGATCACTATAAAAGGAAGCCTTCCTCTCTCATTTTCTCCATCCATTATCAAGCATCACCACACAAGATCCACTTTTTCATATCTCCATCAAGTGTCAAGCAAGATCAAGCAAGAATTCCATCAAGCATTTTCAAGGAAGTATTCAAGCCATCATATTCATTCTAGTTATCCTTTGAAGATCAAGGATTCAAGCATTCAAGCCTTTGAAGGGATTTGGTTCAAGCATTCAAGACTTGTCATTCAAATCCTAGATCTATCCATCATGGTGGTGTGATCTTCCTTCAAGATCCTTTGTTCATCTTCAACATCCATTCATTCTTCTGTCAAGGTGGATTTTGAGCATACAATCATGGAGGTTTTGATTTACATTTGTTAATGTTTTGTTCAAGCTTGAACATATCAACATACTTGTTTACATTTGAAATACAATTGCATATCTATTGAATATCATAGCTTCATTATTAGATCTACTTCTACTACTTTCTAGAATTCTCCATTTCAATTCCATTATTAAGGTTGATTCCAAACCGGGGTTTGACCAAGGCAAACCCCTCATCCAAACAATAAAACCATTTTTCTTGTAGGTACAGGCACAGGACAATGAATCATAGTTTAGATCTAGATACCCTTTTTAGTGAACTTTTGAGATCCATGAATAGAATTTTCATCAGAGCTATTTCAAGTCAAGGTTGACCTTTAGTGAGGGGTAAGATTGTTCCCCGTTATTTGGGTCAAGGTAGACCTACCTTCAGAAAGACAAAATTTTTATGGCTTTTCTCTATCTTGACATTTCTAGTTCTAAGAAGGTTGCAGAATCTTCTGAAACTGAACATAGACATCAAAAAATAGTGATTTCCTCATCAACCTCTTTTCAAGATAAGTATTTCTATTTTATTAAATTTGTATGTCCATAACATTTTCCATCACACATACATACTACCTTTTACCATTATTCATTTTGGTCACCCTTTTTATCCACACACACCCATTACATTTTTAACCTATTCAATTTGGTGAACCCAGCTACAAGCTTACCCCTTTTCTTTTGTGGATTTAGATGCCCTATTGTGTTAGATTAGATTTATTTTATGCTCTTTCATTTTAACTTCAAAAAAATACAAAAAAATCTATATATTCAACAAAATCCAAAAACATTTCTCGCATTTCATTTACTATGATGATTATTAAGATGCTTTGGTGTGTGGTCATGTTCTTTATTACCTTTCTTTTAGCATCTCTTTACCATACTGTAGACACCGAAAAATCCTTCAGAAAATAAATTATTTTTGTTTTCTGAAAATTCTTGATGACATCATCATTTATTAATTAATTATTTATTTAATTAATTTATTTATTTTTATGGCATTAAAATCCCTCTCTCTTAATTAAAAATCTTTAATTAAAGAATCTAGCCTAAAAATGTCATTTGGACATTATCCCTAATTTATTAATTATTTAATTAATAAATTGACCAAAAACTTCAAAAATAAATTAATTTATTTTTAATTTATTTTTTATCCCAAAGTTGGCCAAAATTCTAAAGAGCACTAAACTCTTATAGAAAGTCCTAAACCTTCCTCTAAATGGGTCAAATCCCTAATCTAGTCCCTTCAAACCCTAAGCCTAGATATTTAATATTTATTAAATTTACCTTTAATAAATATCTAAATCTCACCAAAAGCCACTTGCCCATCCCTTTCTCCTAATCCTAATCCTAATCCCCTTTCTAATCTTGTCACATTCCATTAGCAAAAGGTTTACCAAAACTTATGCTAACCTCCTCTTAGTCATCCTCCTTAGTAATCAAGGATGGCCACCTCTTGGCCACCTCTTGCAAATGCATTTAAGGATGCATTTAAGCCTTCCTTATCTTTCTTACATGCATTCATTATGCATTTAAGACCTTCTTATCCCTTCCTTGCCACCTCTTGGCCTTGGGCACATTTACCAAATTGTGCACATGCCCTCAAACTTTCAACTCAATCCTCCCTTGACACTTGTCAGGACACTTGTCCTTGACTCAACCCTAACCTTAGCCCTAACTCTGACTCATCCTTTTAACCCAAGACCTTCCCTTTTCCTATAAATAGCCTCACTTCCTAAGGCAAATCATCTTTCAACTCTCAAACTCAATAGCAAAGTTATAATGCCATTTTCATTCTAGCATAAGCATAAACTCATCATTTTAGATCATTTTCAAGCTTAAATCACATCTAAATTAGCTTAATGGGATTAACATAGATTCATTTCTTGTTTAATCAATCTTAGTTCATCTTTTAGCTTTGCATATTTGTGTGTTCTTGAGGCCTTTGAGGCAAAATAGGTTCCTCATACCTATTTTGTGTCATTTTGAGTCTTCTTGATCCTCAAATCATCCTAATTTGCATGCTCCAAGTGCTTGAGTTTGCACACCCACATCCATCTATATCCAAGCATATCAAACGGTGCATGGGCGCATCTGTTTTAGGCTTAAACTGAGGTGGCTTTGATTTTAGTTTGTTTACCATTAAATTTGATTTGATTATATGCTATGACGTTTGTTTGTCTTTGGCCTTCAAAACAGGTTTAGGTGCACACTCAAATCCTAGTCTACATTCTGGCACGCCCGGTGGGACTCTAACCACAATCATTTTGATGAAATTATACTTTATATGCTTGTATTTTGCAGGAAACAAAAGAAATGTCGCCTTCATGAAAAGAAATGACGCCTACAGCAAAGAAATGTCGCCTTCAAACAAAGAAATGTCACCTTCCTGAAAAGAAATGTCGCCTACAAACAATCCAGTCATGCCTTCTTGCAATAAAATCATGCCTTTGAGGAAAGAAATGATGCCTATGAGCTCTATTTTCACACCTACATAACTGAGATTTTCCTGTGATTGATAACTTCTGTTCCATCCCAGAATTCTCTTCTGTCGCCTGCATGTAAAGAAATCACGCCTGTGATGAAAGAAATCATGCGTCTGCATATTTATCTGTCACCTTTTGAGGTACAGAATGTCACCTGTAAGAATCAAATGTCACCTCTACACTTTCCAGCATCGCCTATAAGTTGGACAGTGTCGCTTTTTGGTTTGTCTTGAGTTGCTTGGGACTGGTTTTTTCTTTTCTTTTACAGCAAAGGTCAAACTCAATCTTGAATGAAACTAAAGGAAAGAACTTAGGTCCTAAGTGTCATTGTCATTTTGAAAAGCTAACTCAATCTCAAATGCACTAAAGGAATGAACAACTCTATTCCCTCATCTGTTTCAGATTTCAAAGCAAGCAAACAAATTCAATCTTGAGTGATCTAAGGGATAAAACAAAGCTTTTTCAAAGTTCTTAAATCAACTCGCTAATCAAATCTTGAATGCACAAAAGGAAAGAACTTGCAAACGTTCAAATCATTTACATTTTGAGGAAAAGAACAAATCAAAATCTAATCATGAGTGTCTTCATTTCAAAGTTCAGACATCACTTAATCAAATTTAGGAAAATGAACAAAATCTGCTTGATGTGCATGTAGGAGTTTTTCAATTCTTGCATAATCTTTGTTAGAGTAAGCAACGTGGAACATTTGAACTTGGACAAGTTCTCTTGTTCTACTTTTAGCGAGGCCTGTACAAGGAGAAGTGCTTCCTCCTCGGAGAACGACCTCAAACCGGTATCCCCTCCGGCCGGTATACAAATAAGTGAAGGCCAAAAGAATCACTTACATCTCCTAATCGCCAGGCGTTCATGCCAAACACGTGTCTGGGGATGGTAAACATTCCTCTCCCCCAGCATTATTGGCAAGGCTCTTAAGTGAGTCATGGATGATCAGCATAACTGGGTATGGAGACTCCACGGAACTATTAAAAACCTGATAAACTAGAGGCTACCCTATCTACATCTGAAAGTATCAAAATCCTTGTGCAAGGACCGATTCCAAGGGGTTTACCGGGTCGCCTCAAGATTACTCACCATTTGTATTCCCTTCTAGGGGATACCAAGCTTTGGGCAAGCGATTTTGATACTCACCTTCCTTAGGTAGATCTGTTTGAAGTGCTTGATAGTCAAAGACTCCATAAAAACACTTGTTGAAACATACACTTTCAAAGCTTTGTCAGAGTCAGTTGCCTTTGTTTGTATCCCGTAGGGTTTCTTTGTCCCTTGCAGAGATTTCTTTGACTTTAACTTTTGCCATTGGAAACCTTTGCCTCAAAATCAGAAGCCTCTTTTCCAAGTGATGCCCAGCAAGAACAAACATCCTAAAGTGAAGTTGCCCAAATCCCAAGCCTATCAAGAGTGAAAAGTTGCCAAGAATAACACCAAGAGCTATCAAGCCGTTATCCAAGCAACCCAAGCAGAAGAGAAGTCCCAAACTAGACTTGAGAACTTTTCCCATAATGCCCGCATCAAACAGTTCGCCTTCCGTTTCCGAGTTAACCATCACTTTGTCAACCTTGAGCCAGAAGATTAGCCAAATCCTTGTTCATGTCTTGTTCCATCTTCAGATCTTGAAATCTTGTCTCAAACAACCTTGCATCTTAGTTTCATCCTAGTTTCACCCTTTGCATCAGCATCAAAACCTTAGTTGCATCTCAAGAACATCATAAAAGTTGCATTTGCATTCATCTTCCTACCAGCATTCTAGAATCAATCCTTGTCATTTGCATTATCCCTTTAGATAGAGCATTGTCCCTTCACCCTTCAATACCTTTTCCACCAGCATCCCCCCATCAGCTTTCCATATCTTTCCAGCAGATCCATCATCCTTTGTTCCAAATCCAGAGATCCACCAACACTTAGTGTTCTACCTTTTGAGTTGTTCCTATCCTATATCTAAGATCAGAGACCATCATCCTCTTTTTGGCACAACGTGTTGTCATAAAGAAATCAAACCTTGTCCTTGCATAGCCATCATCTCGAGCAAGAGATTGGAGTGTATTGATAAGAAACTTGTTGACCGAAGATCATCAGTCTATCTTAGGTTGACCCCATCATATCTCTGATCCTCCATTTGGGAAAAATAGCAGCTCATTTGTTGACACTCGGTAATATTTCACCAGCTTTCCACCAGCAACCTATCTTTCCTCCACCGTCTTGATCCATATCCGTTCCCTCCAGCTTCCATCATCGCCATCTTGATCCCTATCTTTGCATTTGCATCTTAGAAGTCATCATCTTTAGAAGTTTATCAACTTTGCATCCATCAACATCTTTTAGCCAAACATCTTGCATCCATTTAGCACTTGCATCTCCATGCCTGTTGAGACCAGATCTCAGAAAAGAAGAAGCATGAATCCTTATCCACCAACAACCTCATCCGATCCCAACCTTTTCACCAACTCCATGATGACCTACAATCCCCAGATCCAAGTCAGTAACCCATGTGAAGATCCAAACATCCCTTCATCCCCGTCGGCAATCCAAGCATTTGCAAATCTTCCAAAAAGCCCACCAGTGACCAATGCCCTTGTACTACAACATTAGCAAAGCACGTTTTCCCACTATCTGCCAGAAAGTACCTCCATCCCACCATCTCTCTATCCACGCATCCCCATCAAAACTATCCAAGTTTCAGCACAAGCATATTCTCCGTTTGTCCAATCATTCCCCGATCCTATCATGCAAACACCCCAAGAGCTTTCCACCATTCCCCTTTTCTTGCAAGGAAGCCTCAAAAGTCCCGCAACACAAGCTGTAGCACCATCCACTCCATCTCCTACCCCTTTTGCTTCATCATCTGCTATGGTTGCCCAAGCCCAAATCCAACACTTAACCCAAAGTCAGCTTCCACCTCTCACGCAAGCTTTTACACCAAAAGCTTCACCACCATCTGCAAGTCAAGCAACACCTTTCACCATCAAAGGAGCACCGTCACCTTTCACCCCCCAAGCACCTGTACCTTCTTCTTTGGGGTTAGCGCAATCGCTTCCCATTCCAACCTCATCTTTCTCTTGGGTGTTTCCTTCATTTTCCTCCTCACAAGCATCTGCTCAACCACAACCTCAACAAACTCCTTTCTCTCAACCATCATTCGTGTCCCAAGCTCCCATTGCTCCTACCATTCCATCATCCGCTGCAGTGCACCCTAACATAAGCTCTCAGTGGGGCCTTACACAAGAAGAAATGGAGGCATGGGGGATCCCATCTCAATCCCCTACATCTATGGTTGAAAGTCAACAAACCACCTTCACCCAAGCAGCACAGCAGAAACTATCCCAACCACCACCATCTTCAAGCTATTCATCCCAAATCCCAAATACCTTCCAGCAAGTTCCACCAACTCAACAGCCAACTTTTCCCAGCTATCTTACCCCATCACCCTTTGCTTCTAGCTTCCCCACATCTGTTCCACCTCTAAGTAACGCAGGCATGCACCCAGCTTATATCAGCCAAACCCAAAGCCAACCTCAGCAATTACCACCATCATACCTGCAAGCAGCATCATTCCAATAGCCTCCCCCACAGCAACCACATGTCCCCTTTCAGCAAACACCCATCATTCCTCAACAACAACAAGTCCCTTGCTATCATCCCCAGCAACAAATCCCTATCATCCCCCAGCAACAACAAGTTCCCACCCATCAGTTACAATAGCAAGTTCCAAATGTCCAATATCAGCAAGCAGTCCCACAACAACCGCCAGTTCAACAACAGCAAGCAGCCCAACAACATCAAGCGGTTCCATATCATTTACCACAATATCCCCCTATGCCACACCAGCAATATCCCCAGCAACCATTGCCCCAAAATCAGTTCCAACCCATTTATCCATAGCAAGCGCCATATCCAGTTCCACAGCTTCCATCACAAGCAGAAGTCCCAGTTCCCTCACCACTCAATGCTGAGTGGGAAGCAATGAAAAACACTCTAAAAGAGCTACAAAGTGGAACAGAGAATAAAATATACAAGTTCAAAGAGGTGTGCTCATATCCCTTCGATCGGTCCATAGCAACTATCCCTTTCCCCAAGCATTTTGAGATGCCCAAGTTTGACAAGTATCGGGGGAAAGGAGATCCAGTAAACCATATCAAAGAGTTCTACATGGCATACCAAGAAGTGGTTTACAGTGATAACTATCTCCTACGCCTGTTTCCCAAAAGCTTGGGAGGAACTGTTGTTGAGTGGTTTTACAAAATACCACATGGGACAATAAAAACCTTTGCTGAACTCTCTGAGAAGTTCATCACACACTATGCCCATAATGTGGAGAATGAGTTGTCCTTGCTAGACCTATGCAACTCAAAGCAGAAAGACGGAGAAAGCCTTGCAGAATACTTGCAAAGATGGAAGAATCTTACAACTAGGTTATCATATCAGCCGCCAGAGAAGCATCTAACAAAGATCTTCATTGATAACCTGCATCCAAAGCTATCCCATCACATGCGAATGAACTATCTCCAGACATACCAAGACATCAAGAGCAAGGGCATAGGCATCAAGAAAGCTCTCCTAGACGAAGGCACTATTCGTCACTTCAAGGATGATTCCAAAAACAAACCCAACAATGATAAATCCCGTTACTGGAATCGTAACAAGAATGTTGTTACAGATGGAGCCACTGACACTAAGAATGTACAATTCATTGTGGCTAGTCCTACACCAGCTCAAACATACCAACCGCCACAAGTGCCCATCTATCAGCAACCACTAGCTCCCGCATATCAAGCACCTATTTATCAGCAGCCTCCTCAAGCTCATTAACCACCTGTGCAACAGTATCAGCAGCAATACCAACAGCAATAGCCAGCACGTCAAGGCAATCCTGTTAACGCAGTTAACGTTGCCCCAAGGTAGAACAAACCCAATAATCAGAACAATCTAAAGAGGACTTTCACACCTTTGGGTGAGCCTCTGGATCAGATCTTTTATCGGCTAGCCAAAGCAAATATGATCACATATCCGCCCATCCCATAGAAGGATGACAACGCACCAAAGTCTGATTGGTATAAAGAAAATGAATACTGTGATTACCATCGTGTGAAGGGGCACACAACATTGAAGTGCATGTGGCTTAAGAACTACATCCAGGATCTCATTGATCGCAAGGAGATCTAGGTCAATGCACCAGCTCAAGCTTCACCCAACGCCAGTTTGCAAATATATCAAAATGTGTTCCCTCAACATGATACCGGGAAGAATCAAGCCAACGCCAATCAGCCCCAAAATCATGGCAAAGGCAAGCAAGAAGATCACACAGTGGCCTACATCAACTATGACAAGTATGTCAGATGCATAACTCAAGTTGAGCCCATCCAAGATGAGCCCACCATCAATACCATCCACGTCAGAGGGCTGGATCGACAATGTGCTACAACTACCCGCAGTGGTAGGATAATTGTTGCCGGTGCTCCTCCGAGGTCAGCTGCTCCTCCAAGGCCAACATCTACTGCATCCATAGCACAGTCTAACACCAGGCCAGCATCAAATGCACGCGCAACATAACATAATGCACCAAGTGCACAATACAATATCATAGAGCATCTTGGGAACATGCCAGCCCAAATATCTATTTTGGATTTGCTCCGCACATCACCCATCCATCAGGAGATCCTGGACAAAGCTCTAAAAGAAGGCCATGTCCCCACGGACATTAACACAACTCAGTTTGAAACTCTTGTGGGACACCTATCAGTAGCATGTGCCTTATCCTTCAAAGAATCTGATATACCAGATGTCGCTCCTGACCATACTCTCCCTCTCCGCATTGCTGTCATGGTCAGAGATTTCACCATCAAATGAGTTCTGGTGGATAATGGCTCAGCCCTCAACTTGTGCACATTAAAATTTATCAAGAAGATCGGGTTCACGGAGGCCGACATGCAACATGAGATGATCACTATCAAAGCATATGACAACTTGGAGTGTACCTCTAAAGGTACTATCACCTTGCCTATCCAGCTAGGCCCAGCAACGCAAGATACTATCTGCCACGTTGTTGATCTTGACCTACCATTTAATATTCTTCTCAGCCACCCATGGATCCATTTCATTAAGGCTGTACCATCTACTTACCATCAGTGCATCAAGTTTCCACATCAAGGCACTGAGGTTACCATCCACGCTGATCCAAACCCCTTCGCATACTATCATGCGATGGAAGCATCTTTCCCTCATTCTACTCATTGTCCTAGAAGTGATATTGGTACTTCTATTGCTAGCTCATCCCGATCCCATCGTGATCTAGAGACCATCCTCTCTTCCACCTTATCATCCGTCAAGATCAACAACCAGGGTTGTGGCGAATACAGCCTCAGTGATGCATTTGCTGTAGGGGCTCTTCCACGTGATCCACATATTCAAGGGCGCCCAAGTTGTCAAAAGAAGCCTATTGAGGAACATTATAAGCTCAAGCAAATCGGAAACATGACTTTTGAGTCTCATGGTACCATCAGCAGCAAAGAAATAGATCCAGATATTAACAAATGGTTATACAAAGATCCCCCATCCCGTGACATGCAACTTCTTGAGTACTTCAAAGAGAAATATCCAATCCCCTACAAAAATGTCACAGAACACTATAACTATCAAGGTGGTGGTCTAGGACCACAAGAGGATGGAAATTTGTTTCCTATCATACCATCCCAGAATCCAGAATAGCAAGGACTTGGCTTTAATACCTCTCGCCTGCTTGAACAAGAGCCCAATACCACAACTAAGGGCACTAACATGACCAATGTGAACTTTTCAAATAGCCAGGATGACCTTGTGGAAATCGAAGACATCCCCAAAGAGAAAGACATCCGATCCTACGATGATATCTTTGCCGACGACACCCTCCTGGGGACTTCTGTTCTCCAACAACTCTCCATTAACCTCATAGATCTTCCCGTCACAAACCCCGACCTCATAGATTGGGACCAACCAAGTATCGCACACATCGATGAGTTCCAAAGTGCACAAGCACTCCTAGAATTCATGGGGGCATCAGGTCTAGCAAACAATCAAGATCCAACATCAACCTCTGTCTATCAGCTTCACCCAGAAGGATATTTTGGGGAAGAGGCAAGCTTTAGTCACAAAAATGAAATAGCAAAAAAATATCACGAGTCTTTATGTGAAAACCCCCTTGGGGCACATTCTGATTCCAAAATAGTAAAAATAAAGGGCGTATCTTCTAGCGAAAACCTGGCAATTCAGGCGCTAGAAGATGAAGCCTTGCCTCTTCCCCCTATCCAAGATTATAGACCAGAGTAGTCGCCGATCATCATAGAGGAAACCAAGCCAATCAACTTGGGAATAGAAGAATGTCCAAGGATCACCTACATTGCAGTCAACCTAACAGAAGGAGAAGAAATGGCTCTCAGTGCCTTGCTCAAGGAATCAGTTATCAAATTTGCATGGTCATACGCCCATATGCCTGGGCTTGATCCAAACCTTGTTGTTCATCACCTATCAGTAGATCCAAACGTCAAGCCAGTGAAGCAGAAGCTAAGGAAAATGCATCCAAAGGTAGCATTGCTTGTCAAAGCAGAGCTTGAGAAGCTCCTCCAAGCTAAGATCATCAGAGAAATAGATTATTCAGAGTGGATCTCTAACATGGTGCCAGTCACAAAGCCTTCTGGTGACATCAAAATCTATACTAATTTCAGGGACTTGAACAAGGCATGCCCTAAGGATGACTTCCCATTGCCAAACATAGACATGCTTGTAGACCTCACAGCGGGTCATGAGATGTTATCATTAATGGATGGCTTTTCCGGCTACAACCAAATTCATATAGCAGAAGCAGATCAACATAAAATAGCATTCACAACCCCATGGGGTACCTTCTGCTACAACATGATGCCATTTGGGGTAAAGAATGCAGGAGCAACATATCAGCGAGCAATGACAGCGATCTTCCATGACATGATCCACAAGATCCTTGAGGACTATGTAGACGATATCCTTGCAAAATCCAAAACAAGAGATGAGCACCTCAACATCCTAGAGCGTGTATTTGATCGTCTGAATCATTATGGCTTAAAGCTTAATCCTAAGAAATGTGTCTTTGGTGTTACATCTGGCAAGCTTCTAGGCTTCATCATCTCTAGACGAGGCATAGAGATCGATCCTTAAAAGGTAAAAGCAATAACGGAGATGCCTCCACCAAGAAATCTCAAACAGCTCAGAAGCCTACAGGGCAAGCTTCAATCAGTTCGGTGGTTCATCTCGCAGCTAGCAGACAAGTGCCAACCCTTCTCACATCTCTTATGCAAAGACACCAACTTCAAGTGGGATCTCATATGTCAAAGAAGCTTTGATAAGCTCAAGGAGTATCTAGCTAATGCTCCAATCCTAGTACCACTAGTTCCAGGATGCCCACTCGTCCTTTACATCTCAACAATAGCTACAGCACTAGGGGCACTCCTAGCACAGCATGATGATGAAAATAGAGAACGAGCTATCTACTACATCAGTCGCACTTTTGTGGGCTATGAGCTTAACTATTCACCCATGGAGAAAGCATGCCTAGCAGTGGTCTTTGCCACTCAAAAACTTAGACATTACATGCTTAGCCACACAATCAAGCTCATATCAAAGGTGGACCCTCTTAAGTATCTATTATCAAGGACAACCCTCACAGGCCGTATGGAAAAATGGGTCATGTTACTCAGTGAATTTGACATTCAGTATGTAGATCACAAAGCAATCAAAGGGCAAGTCATTGCCGATCAACTAGAAGAAGCACCACTGGTGGATGCCTATCCACTAATCATGGAATTCCCTGATGAACACTTATGCATGATTGAAGAGCAGCCCATGTGGAAACTATACTTTGATGGTTCCAACACATCCCATAGCTCTGGGGCAGGAATCCTATTCGTCACACCTCAAGGTGACTATATTCCAAAATCATTCAAGTTGGGATTCCCCTGTACCAACAACATTGCAGAATATGAGGCACTCATCTTAGGTCTCAAAACAGCTATCCAATGGAACATCACAGAACTACAAGTCTTTGGAGATTCACAGCTCATTATCAAGCAAGTCCTAGATGAATATCAGACAAAGGATGACAAGTTGCTACCTTACAAAGAGCTGGTGAACAAACTAAAAGAGCATTTCCTACATCTACAATTCAATCAGATCCCAAGGCTTCAAAACAAAGCAGCAGATGCAATGGCAACCATCGGATCCTTATTGGAAATCCCACGTGACGCAACACAATATGAATTTCTAGTCGAGCAGCTACATACGCCAGCTTATGAGAACACCGATGCAAACATGGTGTGTGTCTTGGTTGGTCCCCAATCCCCATGGTACCACGACATCCATGCATATCTAAAAAATGGTATCATATCTCCCCATCTCACCAATAACCAACGCCAAAACCTTATTCGCAGAGCTTCCCGCTACACTCTTGTAGCCAACACCCTATATCGTCGTGGGTATCACAATGTCCTATCTAGATGTTTAGATTCAAACGAGGCCGTCCTGGCCTTACAAGAAGTTCATGCTGGAATTTGCGGTGCCCACACGAGTGGCATGGTTCTAGCAAAGCAGCTGCTTAGAGTTGGATATTATTGGCCAACAATGGAACATGATGCGTGTGAATTTGTCAAGAAATGTCTCCCATGTCAATAGCATGCCAATTTGATACATGCACCAGCATAGGATCTACAGCCTATTGCACCACCATGGCCTTTTTCATGTTGAGGCCTCGACCTCATTGGCTTGATCACCCCCCTCTCTTCGGATGGACACAAGTATATCATAACAGCCACAGAGTACTTTACCAAATGGGTTGAAGCGATTCCGCTCACGCTAACTACTGGCATCCAAATATCCAAGTTCATCCTCTACCATATCATTCACCGCTTCGGCATACCATCTACCATTTTCACAGACCATGGCACACCTTTTGAAAACCAACATGTGGATGATCTATGTGCCAGACTCCACATCCATCACCATTTCTCCAGTCCATATTTCCCTCAAGGAAATGGCCAAGCTGAGGCAACCAACAAAACTATCTTGAAAATCCTCAAGAAGGTTGTCAATGATTCTGGTCATGACTGGCACCTCCAAATCAATCCTGCCCTCTAGGCTTATCGCACTTCTTATCGCACTCCCATAGGCACCACCCCATACTCCCTTGTATATGGTGCTGAAGCCATTCTGCCGATCGAGGTTGAGCTCCCATCCTTGCGCATCTCCATGAAGAATTACATAACTGATGAAGACTATCGTGTGGCCCGGCTCACACAGCTAGATCTACTAGATGAAAAGAGACAACAAGCTTATGATCACCTGGTTGCATACCAAAATTGACTCAAAAGGAGTTATAACAATAAGGTCCATCCTAGACAATTCCAGGTCGGTGACATGGTCCTTAAAGAAAATCAGAAGGCCCTAGCAAATAGAGAAAAGAAAGGCAAGTTTGAGCCTACTTGGTTGGGCCCCTATGTTGTCACCGCATCCTTCGGCTCTGGAGCCTATCAGCTATCAACACCAGAAGGTGAGCCCTTGAATGATCCTATCAACATCATCCATCTGAAGAGGTTCTATGCCTGAACCTGATCCTGCATATATCAGAAAATCCAAAAATATTCAAAAAAACAAAAAAGCAAAAAAGTAAAAAGAAGAAAAGAGAAAGAGAAAATAATCATCCAATGGTGAAAACTTGGCAATTCAAGCACCTTGGACAAGTATGTTGGTGAAAACCTGGCAAACAGGCACCAACATAGTAAACTGAGCTATTTATCTATTTAGTTGTCCTTTCAGCTACCGTCCTCTTCCTCCATCCATAATCTCTTAACAGATCTCCCAGCAGTTCCATCTCCCCTATCCTCCAAGCATTCAGCTTCCATCTTCCTCCAACCCATCTGCAATCCATATCCTATTCCAAAGCTTTGTACCATATCTTGTACCATATCCTTATCCCTTTCCTGTACAGCGCATTCCTTTCTGTATTTATCCTCCTTGTCTCTGTCCTAGTGGGAGTCCCGCTGAGTGTGATCTTCCTATCCCCAATCCTGAGCTTCTATACATATCCCTTGTGCATATCATTCCTCCTTGTTGTACATAACCTTTGTCCGTCCTGCAGCAGCATTTGATCAAATATCTTGTCCCATCCCCAGCCTCAGAAAACTTTTAGTCCCACTCAGGCCTTGTGCTTCAGCAACATCAATTGTCGACTTATCCTTGCTCATCCTGATTATTCCTTGAACTTCAGCTTTTGCCAGTGAACAACTACACTTATTCTCTCACCAACCCATGGGTCCTTGAGGATATATCGTTCCTCCTATCTGACCTAATCTTCCATCCTAGTCCTTGAGGATATATCATTCCTCCTGTCCGACCAATCTTCCCACCATCAATCAAACCTAATCTCTCTCCTTGGCAAAGGATGTCTTTTTGGAGTTATCATTTTGATCTTGGATTTTTGTCCTTTGGGTCTTGTTAATCTTTTTGGCTTCTCTTTATCCCACCAGGGTCACCATGATTCTTTATATCGCGGTGTGCTGCGTGTGCGGATAATCTGGGGCAAGGTCTTTTGATCTTTCGCTTCTGCCTGTGAGTCAGTTATGTGTTTGTGGTTCCTTCAGCATCGGTTCCACCATGTCTCCTCTACGCTTCATGTGTGATGTTGGGGCAACCTTTTGTGTTTATTTAGCGTCAGTCCTCGTTAGTCCTCTGCGACATTGTTGACAGGCCTCGTGATCCCAGTATCCTTGGCAGGTCTCTAACATAGCTATATTAAATCTAGGTTGTGCACTCCCGTTTGCACTTGGAGCTATCTGGTCCCTTGCATTTATCATATAGATTAATCTTGCATCTTTTCATACAGCTACATCTTGCATCTTGCATTTCCATCTCATCTTGCATATCATCCATATTTGTTCTTAGAAGTGAGGTTATTTATCTCCCCTTTCTTCCTAGGCCCTTCCTTCCTCAGCCTGCCGGGCACACTCTGTCCCAGGGCATAATCCCTCTTTCTCCTTGTCCCACTGGGTGCATCTTCCTTGATTTTGTCCCACCGGGGCATGTATCCTCTTTCTCCTAGTCCACCCGGGCGTTCCCCTCTTCTTCTGATTCTAGCCTTGGCATCTTATTTTCTTGTCTTTGACGCCATGCCACTTGCGGCATCGCATCAAAGAGGGGCAAAATGTAGACACCAAAAAATCCTTCAGAAAATAAATTATTTTTATTTTCTGAAAATCCTTGATGACATCATCATTTATTAATTAATTATTTATTTAATTAATTAATTTATTTTTATGGCATTAAAATCCCTCTCTCTTAATTAAAAATCTTTAATTAAGGAATCTAGCCTAAAAATGTCATTTGGACATTATCCCTAATTTATTAATTATTTAATTAATAAATTGACCAAAAACTTCAAAAATAAATTAATTTATTTTTAATTTATTTTTTATCCCAAAGTTGGCCAAAATTCTAAAGAGCACTAAACTCTTATAGAAAGTCCTAAACCTTCCTCTAAATGGGTCAAATCCCTAATCTAGTCCCTTCAAACCCTAAGCCTAGATATTTAATATTTATTAAATTTACCTTTAATAAATATCTAAATCTCACCAAAAGCCACTTGCCCATCCCTTTCTCCTAATCCTAATCCTAATCCCCTTTCTAATCTTGTCACATTCCATTAGCAAAAGGTTTACCAAAACTTATGCTAACCTCCTCTTAGTCATCCTCCTTAGTCAACAAGGATGGCCACCTCTTGGCCACCTCTTGCAAATGCATTTAAGGATGCATTTAAGCCTTCCTTATCTTTCTTACATGCATTCATTATGCATTTAAGACCTTCTTATCCCTTCCTTGCCACCTCTTGGCCTTGGGCACATTTACCAAATTGTGCACATGCCCTCAAACTTTCAACTCAATCCTCCCTTAACACTTGTCAGGACACTTGTCCTTGACTCAACCCTAACCTTAGCCCTAACTCTAACTCATCCTTTTAACCCAAGACCTTCCCTTTTCCTATAAATAGCCTCACTTCCTAAGACAAATCATCTTTCAACTCTCAAACTCAATAGCAAAGTTATAATGCCATTTTCATTCTAGCATAAGCATAAACTCATCATTTTAGATCATTTTCAAGCTTAAATCACATCTAAATTAGCTTAATGGGATTAACATAGATTCATTTCTTGTTTAATCAATCTTAGTTCATCTTTTAGCTTTGCATATTTGTGTGTTCTTGAGGCCTTTGAGGCAAAATAGGTTCCTCATACCTATTTTGTGTCATTTTGAGTCTTCTTGATCCTCAAATCATCCTAATTTGCATGCTCCAAGTGCTTGAGTTTGCACACCCACATCCATCTATATCCAAGCATATCAAACGGTGCATGGGCACATCTGTTTTAGGCTTAAACTGAGGTGGCTTTGATTTTAGTTTGTTTACCATTAAATTTGATTTGATTATATGCTATGACGTTTGTTTGTCTTTGGCCTTCAAAACAGGTTTAGGTGCACACTCAAATCCTAGTCTACACATACTTATGATTTTTATGAAAGTATCATTCACTTCATTGTGTTGATGATCCTTCATTTTTCTCTTGCCTATGCTTTTGTGAAATTGACTGATACTAGTCTTCCTACTTTCAAAATTTTCAATAAAGATTCATGTGGTAGATTTATTATCCTTTTGGATTATGTGAAGAATTTGGTAGATGATACACCATCTCCTAATCTTCCTAATCCTAATCCTATCATTCCTAATTTGATTCCTAACCTTCCTATTCCTAATCTGATGCCTAATTCTCCATTTATTAATCCTAGTTCTTCCCATACTTATGATGGAATTCAAGCTATAGTTCAGGATACAAATGTGCAAGACTTCTTTGATTTACCTTCTCCTCTGATTCATGATGATATTAAAGGAAAGGGTAAATAAACTTATTCAAAACCTATTATTCCACCTTATACAACCTTTACTCATGAGCATGATAAATAATCACCTCCTGTAGAAGCTTTACATGATATGTACACTACAGGATAGAATATGATGACTAAACAAGGGTATAAAGGTTTAGGGCTTGGAGTTAATGAGCATGGTATCAAGTATCCAGTTCATATACCCCCTAAACAAGATATGCATGGTGTTCGTTTTTCACAATCTCAATCCAAGGTGGGTGATGTTGATCATCATCCTCCTCTTCATGTTCTTCTCCCTACAGCTAAATTAGATAACTTTGATACTCGTCAAGATGTAGCTAAGGTGTATGTTCAATTAATGAATTCCAGGAAATAAATCTTTAAACCTATGCCAAAAGATGCTTTATCCATGTACAAATGTCATTTTCATTATAGTAATACACATTTACTTGCTAATTGTAAGCATTTTAAGTTATATGTTAGGGAAAGAGCTGCTTTAGGAATTATATATCATTCTCATGTGGTTTTAAAATTCCTTCATAATTTGATATAGGGGATACCCCTCATTCTGATATAATATAGATTTCTTCTCCTCTCATCTTTGGACTGGGGGCCAAGAGGTGTATTTCCATCCAATCTTATAGGACCCATTAGGTTCTTGGTATATATTTTATCTTGGGCTTAATTGGTAATCTTTCTTCCCTTTTCTCTCTATGGTTTTTGTATTATGTTTATAATCATCCATAGATTTTATTCTATACTCAAGATATCTTTTCTAAGACATTTGTTTTGAAAAGGTATCCCTTGCTTTCATCCCTGGGGGGAAAGGTTCTTCCTTTCTTTCTCTTTGTCTAGGGAACTACTTTCTTTAGCTTAGTGATATTTGTTTATAATTGAATATTATTTCATCATACTGATAGATATTTTGACTATGGATAACCTTTTTATATGAGAGGTTGTTGTCTTGGGTCATCACCTCTTCTCTATGTTGCAAATTATGTTCTTTATAAATTCTTACCACTGCTTTGGTGTTAGAGTTATTTCCCTCATTCCAAAGATTCCTCTTCCTCTTCTTTGCAGGGGGCTTGATGATTGAATCTTTGTTCCCACTTGATTTATCTTTGAAACATGATATTTTATCTAAAAGCACTCCTCTATGGTGGGGGTCTTGTTTATGAGATCTCTTTCTTTGAGGATTCTTTTCCTTAAGTGACATATCCTATTCACAATGATCTATACTCTTGGATGTAGGGTTCAATACCCTTCGCTAAGAATATGGTGTACATTGTTGTAAACATGATATCTCTTTACATTGTGTAGTAGGTATCCTCTTCCTCTTCCTTATCATGTCTAGTAAACAACCACAATAAGGAGGGGGGCATATATAGGGTCTCCCTTGTACTATAGTTTTTCAAATTACATGCTAAATCTCGGAAGGTAATGCACATAAGTTGCTAAATCCTGAAGAGACACATTTTTTAATTTTAAATATGTTAAATCCTTTGAAGGTAACGTACATAAGTTTCTAAATCCTGAAGAGAAATGCATTTTTTAAATTTTTAATATGCTAAATCCTCTTAAGGTAACACACATAAGTTGCTAAATCCTAAAGAGACACATTTCTCAAATTTTCAATATGATAAATCTTCCAAAGGTAACACACATAAGTTGCTAAATCCTGGGGAGACACGTTTCATATTCATAGTGATACAAGATGGTGGATCTATGGGTATTCTAGAAGCCATCAGAAGATGCACTACAATTAAAAAGCAGAGTTTATGGCTGAACTATCAGGTTTGGCCACCTATTTGGCTCTCCCTCCCTTGGTGATTCACAAAAAGGTGGGCATCTTATTGGGTGAGGTAATCACTTTCTCTTTTCTTTCTTTTCTCTTTCATGCTAATAAGACTAGATCATGAAGCTATGTTATTTATAGTGTTTCTCTTATCTTTCTTATGTAATCATTTATGCTTTTATGATAGCTTTCCAAATATGATATTTGTGTGGGAAATATTTCTTAGCAAGGTTTCCCCTACTAGTTGATTTGGGTTTGTTTTAGTACTAACCCCTCTTTTGTGATTCTCTTTGTTTTCACACCCTTGTGTGTGTATGTTGAGTTAGAATCTTTAGCCTGGGGGCTTTTGTCCTTAAGTTAAGTGTTATTTTATCTCATTGTGAATCCACTTGGATCTCATCTTTCTTCTCCTTTACCAAGAGTTTGCATTAAATCCATACTCTTGCTAAAGTGGGGGCTTAATGTATCATGTTAAAATGGAAGCACTTCCATGTTAAGAATGTTTAGCCCTCCGAGTAAGTGGTTTGGGGTCATGTCAAGCTCCTTGAATAGGTCTTTACATGGATCTTTCTTTTCCCCTTGTTCTTCTTCTCTCTCCACCTATTTCCAACCTTTTTCTGCACCTAGACCTGAGAACCTAAGATCTGGGACCTCAGGGTCAAGGTCGACCTCCTAGGTCAAGGTCAACCTCGACCCTAACCTAGGCTAGAGTTGACCTCAACTTTGACCTAGGGAAGAGTTGACCTTAACCCTGACCTTGGGTCCATGTTTTAAGTTCTTGAGGTTTTGGGCTTCAGAATGTTTTATTTTCCCGCTTCTAGGTCAGCTTTTTCAAATTTCAGAATGGTAAATTCTCAAATTGCATTTAATCTAGGTCCATTTCTAGGTGATAAGGTTAATTGGAATTTAATTCTCCAAGTTTGGCATCTCGAGAAGTTTGTTCCCTAGATCACTATAAAATGAAGCCTTCCCCTCTCATTTTCTCCATCCATTATCAAGCATCACCATAAAAGATCCACTTTTTCATATCTCTATCAAGTGTCAAGTGAGAATTCCATCAATCATTTTCAAGGAAGCATTCAATCCATCATCTTCGATCTAGTCCTCCTTTGAAGATCAAGGATTCAAGAATTCAAGCCTTTGAATGGATTTGGTTCAAGCATTCAAGACTCATCATTCAAATCCTAGATCTATCCATCATGGTGGTGTGATCTTCCTTCAAGATCCTTTATTCATCTTCAAGACCCATTAATTCTTCTCTCAAGATGGATTCTGAGCATACAATCATGGAGGTTTTGATTTACATTTGTTAATGTTGTGTTCAATCTTTCATATCAACATACTTATTTACATTTGAAATACAATTTCATATATATTGAATATCATAGCTTCATTATTAGATCTACTTCTACTACTTGCTAGCATTCTCTAGTTCAATTCCATTATTAAGGTTGATTCCAAATTGGGGTTTGACAAAGGAAAACCCCTCATCCAAACAAAAAAACCATTTTTCTTGCAGGTATAGGTATAGGATGATGAATCACATTTCAGATGTAGATACCCTTTTTAGTGAACTTCTGAGATCTACGAATAGAATTTCTATCAGAGCTATTTTGGGTCAAGGTCAACCTTCAGTGAGGGGTAATATTGTGCCCCGCTATGTGGGTCAAGGTCAATGTACCTTCAAAAAGACAAAAATTTTTTGGGTTTTCTCTACCTCAACAATTCTAGTCTAGAGCAGGTTGCAACATCTTCCGAAACTAAACATAGACATCATAAAATAGTAATTTCCTCATCAAACTCTTTTCAAGATAAGTATTTATGTTTTATTAAATTTTCATTTCCATAACATTTTCCATCACACATACATACTACCTTTTACCATTATTCATTTTGGTAACCCTTTCTATGCACACACACCCATTACATTTTTAACCTATTCAGCTACCTATGACCCTGAATCAGAGACCGTGTCTATAGAGGATGGTAGGAAATTGGTTAAGTCTAGTTGAATGCTATTAGTACTAGGATGGGACCTAACATCTTCCTTTATCATTAATCAAATTAGGAAGCAACCTGAGGGAAATCTTTCACATGAGACCCAAATTGGTGATATTATCAGAGGATTAGGGTATGATCGCAAATCTCAAGCTTTGAAAATGTGGTCATTAACACCAAGAAATCAAAAGCCTTCCCTGGTAAGCATAGAATAAAATATGGAAGGGGAAGAGATCGTCAAGACTATTCAAAACACTAGTGATCTTGAAGTGTCAAAGGTAGTGACACATTTTGCCCATCTCAATGAGGCAAAAACTGCCCAATTGTCAGATAGGTATGGGAAGTTGTTCCAAGAAACTGTTGGCATATCAAGGGACATAGACCAAAAAATAATGCAGATAAAGACATTGAAAGATGATCTTATAAAAGAAAAAGGTAAGCTTGAAGAAATGTCCAAGGCAACTCGTCCTCCATCCCTACAGATTGAGGCTGTAGTTCAATCAAAATAAGAAGCCCTTGTTGATTTAACAAGAGAACTAGAAAAGAAAATTTTTGATATGGCCCTCAAGGCACTTTCTGATATCTTACAACATAGGTGTGAAGTAGTAAAAGGAAAAATGGATTCATTCCATAGTTCTTACACTATGCTACAAGAAACTAATAACAACATTAAGGATGCAATGGCTACTCTAGAGCCACTTTTCAACACTTGGTCTAGTAGAGCAACATTGTTTGAAAAGCTTGAAGCACTGCAACCTCACAGAGAAGATATCCTAGAATCAATCATTGAGGTGGGAAAAAAGATAGAATTGATTGGTGCCACCTGGGGGTTCTTAAAAGGTAAAGAAAATTAGGTGAGAAACAAGATGAATATGTTTGGCCCTAGTTTTAGCAAGTTCATCCCTCCAATCTGCACAAATGATGGTAACATCATAGGAATTGAGGAATGGAAGTCAAATATGAGTGAAATAATGATTAAACAGGATGCATTTTTTAATAGTGATGGGTCCTTAGACATTGATAGGTTCAACAACATCTTGGATGACATATTCAAAATAGAAAATGAATGTACCAATTTTTTTGTTGACACAAAGGCCATCATTGATTCATGGTGTGATAAGTAGGTCAAGTAGTTATAGAACCTGAAAATGTACATCTGGCCATCAAAAGAAGAAGTTGCTACATGGGACAAGAGTACAAAACTGAAGAAGAAGAAGCTTGTAGCAATTGAGGTAGAAGAAATAGAAGAAGATTGAAGTCTAGCATTGCACCTGATCTATGAGCATAGGGAGAGAAATTATCATAAAGAGGATGATGTAGTTAGCCAGATGGTGGTCATCATTCACACAAAAATTTTGGTAGTTACTCTGAATACAAATAGAAAAAGCTACAACTTGAAGGGAACTCACCATGAGAAGAAACAACTTCTGGCACCATTTTCCTTCTTTTCTGTTACAATTTAAATATATTTTGTATTCTAGTGCAAGTCACTATCAAAACCATCTAAAGCTTATTGCATAATTTTCTCAAGGATTCAAAGATGGTTTTTCTATATATAGTAAGTTCTAAGTGACACCAAAATGTGGTGAATTACTCAGTGTAATAGGAGTTTCTAGATTTAGTGTTTTGATTCTAAAAAATTTCAATTTTTTAAATGTACTGATACAAGAAATTTATCAATGAAAATATACTGAAGTTCCATGAATATATTTTGTTTTCTTCATATATGAATTTGATTTTTTTGTGTATTTAATCTATAGGGAATTTTAGATACATCTTTCTACAAGGTAGATAGTGGGGTTGAATCTTGAGTTCCTTTCAAGGGAGGGGTAAATCTTGAGTGAGGTCTTAGAGATTTTAGTGTTTGTGCATAAATTTGATGATATAATGTATACATGAAAGGATAATCTATAAGGCATTTTATCTGGGGTTTGGGATTATTTTAATTGAAAGGTTTTCTATAGATGTTTGTTTATTGACTCTGATGCCCTAGGATTTGGGATTGGTCATTGCTTAGGTTGCACTACTTTCACCATCAATCAAATATAAATGATGATTTACATTAAATTTTTGTGAGAGTTATATGTTTAGATATGTATCAAGCATACATATTACATTTGTGATATTTGAAGAATTCAATATGATAGGTATACCCACTTGTAGCTGAAAGCTCAAATTGAAGGACTTAGATCCTCAAATACCTTAGTGTTTTATTGTTTGATGCATCTATTGGGACTACAAGAGTTAAGAATCAGAGGTTTTCTGATTAGTTTTGATCATCTACAATTTTGAACACTAACAAAATTGGTGACTCTACTGGGGATTTTAAAATATTTATGCAATAAATCTTGTTATAGTTTTTCTGCTAACTATTTATTTCTACATTTGAAGACTAGTTTATAAATCTATCCCCACAAGTGTGTGGGTGCTGACTCTGAATTCTGTGTTTACTAGTTTTTGGTAAAGCATAAACAAATATATTGAGAGATCTTGTCAACGTTACTATGAGTAGGCAAAGGAATACTAGGTCATACTATAGGGATCACCCAGAAATCCATATGGGTGATGAATTTCTTACACCTAGTAGGAAGAAGTAGTCTAAAAGAGGAGCATCTAGCAATGAATCTTCCAGGCTAGCTCAAGAGCATACTTCAATCCCCATCCAAAGAGAAGTCCCATCTTTTTTCTGAAAATCCTGAATTTCTAAGAAGAATGAACCCTGAGTCAGTGAGTCCTCCTCAGGAAGATGAATTTATGGACATAGGATTTTTTCTTGCATGAGAAATTTTGGATTAGGCATGAGATACATCTACTGCTGAAACTACATCTCATGATACTGAGAAATTGTGGGAAGAATTTATTGCTTTAAGGAAAAAGGATTGGGAAAAGTTTTTAGGAATTACTAGAAGACAAAAGGAGTGGGAGAAATAAATTTATGAGTTACTCATGGAGAGGCAATAGCTCATTGGAAAGACAAAAAATAATGAGATCCAAGAAAAGAATCTAAATAAAAAATTTAAGGGTTTAGATAGTGATTTTTTTAGTGATGTGAGAGCTTTGAGATAACAGGTCCATAGCAATGAGCCTAAAGCTAAGAAAGATGAGTTCGAGGGTGAAGGCCCTGTCATCAAACAATTACATCCATCAGAGATCAAAAGAAATGGGGATCATAGAAATAGTGTAATGGATGCATCTGATAAGGGAAAATAAAAGACAGTTGGGATCAACATAAATGAATCCAAAAGAAATGATGCTAATACTAATGCAATATCTCAGGCTAGCTTAGATCTAGAGAAAGCTAGAAAATCCAAGGAAGACTTGGCCATCCAATTAGAGAAGCTAGAATTGGAGGTAGTTGTAGATGAGATGAAAATGAAAATTTCTTTCCTACATGCCAACATGAATACAAATGCTAGCAGCTCAGTCCTTATTACTAGTGGGACATTACATCAAAATCAATCATGTGGTCCTATGCCTAGTCTCCAAGCCTCAAGCTCCAAGCAAATGGTCCAAGGACTAGTTCAAAGTATCAATCCCATAGTCCCCTTAGCTGGTGGTCTTTCTGGGAATACTTTACATTAGAATAGTGGAGGAAGTGGAGCCCAAGCTTCACATAATTTTCAAAGAAGGTTGGTTCATCTGGACAGATACCGGCCATTATTTTTTGATGGGATTCTTGGTCAACCAAATTCCATCCAATGAGGTAAGGGAAAAAATCCCTAAGTTCACTGGTAACAATGTCATTACATGTGATGAGCATCTTAAATCTTTTACAGATAAGGTAAATGATTATGAAATAGAGAATGAATTTGTTGTTATGAAACTCTTTTTTCAGTCTTTAATTGAAGATGTTAGGGATTGGTATAGGGGTCTACTTGAAAATTGATTTACTTCATGGGATGAATTTGTTAGAAGCTTTAAAGAACAATATGCTGAACATGTCAATTCTAGTTATATGCTAAATGAGTTCAATAATATTAAGAAGCATGTAAATGAGAGCATGCCAAAATTCAATGGTACATTTCAAAAGGCTATGTACAAGTTATTTCAAGTTTTGAGATTGGATGATGAAGCTTGTTTGACCACATACTTCAATGATGTAGAAGGAAAAATGTCTTACCTTTTGAGAGAAAAAAATCCATGTACTTTGAGAGATGCTTTCAAATTAGCCATAAATATTGAAGTAATAGGAAAGCATCTGGTCAAATGTATAAAAGGGATGAATGTAAATTATGGAAAGAAACTAGAGCACATGTTGTGAAATGTACCAAAGAAGATGACAAGGTTGAAAAATTGGCCAATGCTATCAAAGATCTTTCCACTAGATTTGATAAGGGTGGGAAAAATTATCACGATAATACACCACCATATCAAAGGCGGGAAAGATTTCCTAGATTACATGATCAACCATATAAAACAAATTGGAAAGATGGGAAGCCTATTTTTGACACCCATGACCCATAAAAGGGTAGGGATACTCCTGATCCTTTGAAGAAGAATACAACACATAATGTGGAAAATATCCTATGGTGTGTGGCCTGTGACATGCCTCACTCACCTTACCAATGTATTGTAGGCCGAGTTATAGGAGATGAACCAAAAGACTCACCTACATGAGACCATGAAGGATCTAAAAATCCTATAGTAAATATGTTCATGACTCAAAAGGTGGAAGAAATTTCCTCTTCAGATGATGAAGAGATATTAGTTGATGTTGATCATAAAAGGAGAATTCTCTCGGTTTATGAGAAACAAGTATTTTCCCATTCTGATCCTGAGGAGTCTAATGAAGAAACTTTTCAAACAAATATGATCAGACCAGAAGTAGATGGTACTCATTGGAGAAAGCCTAGTAAAGAAGAAATCAAGACTCTGACTATGGCTTCTATTGCTCAAGCTAGATCTTCATATAACCCGAGAAATAGAAATGTTGATGCTAACCAAGGAGTCTCGAGGTCACTCTTTGTTAAGGATGATTCTAAAAGTAAGGTTTCTCCTAACCTAATTACTTTCCCAAACAAGGGTAACAAAAAGAAGCATGAACTTGTTCTGTTTCAAAGTGCCAAGAAGAATGAGGAAACTACTATTGAAAAGAAAAACAAAAAGGTTGGTGGAAGAAAATACCTATCTGATCTTTCTAATGAGGCCCCAACTTTTGACATGAGACATTCTTTGTCTCAAATGAACGTGTCAATCCCTTTATTAGAGATGTTAAAAATAAAGGAGCATAAGGAAGTGGCTTTGGCTCTGATAAATGAGCAAGAAGACATCCCTATTGTGTCATAAAAGGTAAAGCTAGTGGTAGGACTTGAGATAACCAAAGGGGTTTCCAAATTTTGTGTTAGAAATATTGTGACCCAAGAGCCATCCTCCATTGATCCTTTTTATGTCACTTTGATTGTAAATAACTTATTGTTAAAAAACTGCATGATAGAATCTAGTGTTGTAGCTATAGTGATTCCTTACCATGTCATGAAGGAACTAGGGCTTCAAGTTGATACATCTAATGGAAGATGTTATGCCATGGATAATAGAGTAGTTCCCATCATAGGGACTTTGGTTGGAATAGAGGTAAAGATTGCTACATTCCCTAAGGCCACTTACAAAATGGATGTTGTTTTAGTGGATACCAAGCCTCATTATGGTATGCTACTATCAAGACAGTGGGTAGAAGCAGTGGGAGGAAAGTTGCAACTAGACCTATCATATGCTACCATACCTATAAATGGTATTGAGGTAAAGTTGTATTGAGAGCCTCGCTCCTCAGTCATGATTGAAATGGTAGTACCTGAGAATCTAAATTTCTATGTTGATATTGACATGGACAACTTCATAGTTGAGGAAATTGTGCCACAGCTTCAAAATACTGATCCAACTTTTGATGAGCTTCTCTTACAACAAGATGGACTATGGCAGTTGTACTTTGATGGAGGATTCTCTAAGGAAGGCTCAGGAGCAGGTGTTTTACTTATATCCCCATCAGGTACTACTTTTAAGTACTCATTTCTATTAACTTTCCAATGCACAAATTCTACTACTAAATATGAGGCTCTGATACTGGGATTAGATATTTCAATAAAGCATGGTATTAAATGTTTAAAAGTTTATGGAGATTCCTAGTTAATCATTGCTTAGATTAGATCACAATATGCTTCAAAGAATGATAGACTTAACCTATACAAGTATGTTGTTTGGTATAGGATTGAATTTTTTGATGCTTTCAATATTTTGTGGGTGGAAAGATAAAAAAATATCATGGTAGATTTCCTTCCAAATGTTGCATTGAAGAACAATGATGCTACCCTGACTAGTGTGTCAAAATTAGAAGTAAACAATAGACCTGTTGTAACTGATAATGTTTACAATTGTAAAGTCTTTGAGGATGACAATGACATCTTAAGGTTCATTTAGGGGTTGGATCAATATGATAATCAAAAAATTGATTTTGATGCTTATCAAGAAGTTGTTGATGGAAAAAATTGTGTCATGGGAAATGAAATTGTACAACTACCTTCCAACCATATCCCCAATGGTTTTCTTGAGCTTGAAGGTATGTTCAAAATAAATGACAATCATATGTTTCAAGAATCCAATGCTAAGGTTGATGATCTAGAAGAAATAAACCTAGGGTTAGAAACATCCCCACAAATAGTATACATTGGAAAAAGACTCAGTAGGTAAGTGAGAATAAATCTAGTAAGATTTCTAAAAAGATACAAACATGTCTTTTCTTGGTCATATGATGATCTCAAAGCCTATAGGGCAGACCTTTTTCAGCATGAAATCCCTCTGAAAGAAGATGCCAAGCCTTTTAGACAAATGGAAAGGCCTATTAATCCCTTGTTAGCCACCAAAATGAAAATAGGGTTGACCAAATTAAGGGATGTAGGTATCATTGAGCTCATAAGACATTCATCTTGGATTTCAAATTTAGTTCCAGTCAGGGAAAAGAATGGTGACATAAGGTTCTGCATAGACTTCAGGAACCTAAATCTTGCTTCATTGAAGGACAACTATGGATTACCAAATATGGAAGCTATGCTCATAAAGTGACTGGTTGTGATTTATTGTCCATGATGGATGGATTCTCAGGATATAACTAGGTGCTAGTCAAGGAATCTGAACAGTTCAAAAAAATATTTACTACTCCTTAGGGAACATATGTATATGTCTGGATGCCATTTGGTCTAAAAAATGTTGCAGCAACTTTTCAGAGAGAAATGGATGTAGCGTTTAAAGATTGTATTAATGTTCTCATGGTAGTATACCAAGATGACCCAAATGCATATTATAAGAGGGATGAGGATCATTACAATTACCTAGAAAAGGTTTTGATTAAAGCTTTGGAGTATGACATATCTTTAAATCCAAAGAAATACCATTTTGCTATCACTAAGGGAAATCTATTATGGCATATAGTGTCCGAAGAAGGGGTGAGGATTGATCCTAAAAGAGTTGAATCCATTAAGAAGGTCCCTCCTCCTAAAAACCTCAAAGGTGTCCAGTCTTTCCTTGGAAAAATTAATTTTGTCAGAAGATTCATTGCCAACTTTTTAGAATTGGTCAAGCCTATTGTCAAGCTACTAAAAAGGGATGTGAAGTTTGAATGGATTCAAGAATCAAGATAAGCCTTTGAAAAAATTAAACAAACAATCCAAGAGGCACTAGTCTTGGTATCCGCTAATTACTCTAAACCCTTTTCTCTATTCTCCTTTGCATCTTTTCACACCATTGCAACAGTTTTGTTACAAAAGGATGAGGAAGGATTTGTACATCCCATTGCTTTCTTCAGCAAATCATTACAATCAACTAAGTTGAACTATGAGCTGATGGAAAAATAGGCCTAATATTTGGTAAAAGAAGTCAAGGCATTCATAACCTATATGATTTGTGCAAAATTAAATGAATATATCCCTCACACTGCATTCAAAGATATTTTGGTATAACATGAGGTCACAAGAAAAAGATGCAAGTGGATTAACAGAATATGAGAATTTGATTTGGAGCTTCACATCACTAAAATTGCTAGAGGTCTAGGACTTGCAAAGTTAATGACATAAGAAAATATGGGCCTGTCTCAAGTAAATAATGTGGACATGAATGAAGGAAATGTCACTAGCATTGAGATGCAGACCTGGTATACAAATATTGTATTTTTTTAAAAAATGCTATTTTCCCAAAAGGCCTAAATGACAATCAGAGGAGAAGCCTTAAATTGTAGACCCAAAGGTACATATTGTTACAAGGTGACTTGTATTGGAAAGATAATGATTTGATCTTTCTCTTATGTCTAGATAAAGGGCAATTTGAGAGAGTTCTAAGAGAAATGCATTCTGGATTGTGTTGAATACACCACTCTACCAGGGCAACTGCTTACAAAATTTTAAGAGCTAGATATTATTGGCCTATACTATTCAAAGATACTCATGCATTTTTCAGGAAGTGTGAACCATGCCAAAGGTTCTCAAATAAGTTAAAGTTTTCAAGAGCATTAATGTTAAACCCTGTGGTTGCAGAGGCTCCTTTTTCTATGTTGGGTATTGATTTCATTGGGGATTTCACTAAAAAATCTAGTGGATGATATAGTTAGATGCTTGTGGCTAGTGATTACTTCACTAAGTGGATTGAAGCAATACCCAAAAAAAATGCTACAAGTACAGTAGTTACTGAATTCTCAATGGAAAATATAATTACAAAGTTTGGTGTTCCTATCAAATTAGTGATGGATAATTCCATGTGTTTTAGATCACAATAATTCAATGATTTCTATTTAGATATGGGCATAATAGTGTCATATTCATCCCCATATCACCCATAGGCTAATGGACAAGCATAATCAAACAATAAAAGCATTCTGCAAATTCTGAAGAAGACTTTGGAAAAGAACAAGAGCACTTGGCATGCAAAGTTGAAATTTGCTTTGTGGGAAGATAGAATCACAAAAAAGATAGCTATAGGCAAGTCTCCTTTTGAGATGGTTTACTATGTAAAATCTAGGCTTCCTATCAATAATTTGTTGCCTATTTACAATTTTATGCAAGAGGAAGAATTATAAATATGTGATCCTTTGCAAAATAGGATGATCCAGCTTGTAGAACTAGATGAAACAAGAAGAGAAGGTCAAAAGGAAAATATAAGACTACAACAAAAGATGAAGTATTTTTTTGACAAAAGAGCTAATATCAAGAAGTTTCAGCCTAAGGATCTAGTTCTTTAGTGGAATGCAAGGAATCAAGACAAGGGCAACCATAAAAAGTTTGAATCATTATGGTTGGGTCCTTATATTATCCATTAATCTCATGGAAAAGATTCATATTATCTGAGAAATATGGATGATGAAGAGCAGGAATTGCCAATGCATGGAAAATTTCTAAAATTTCTCTTCAATTGAAATAAAATATGTTCCATGCACAATAGTTTAGTAGTGTATAGGTGTGTTTGGTTTCACATTGTGTATTTATTTCTTGCATTAGGTTATTGCTTTGTTTGGTCTACCACCTAGAGATTCTAGTTTCTTGCTATGAATTTTCATTCAAGAATCCTCGGATAGAGCCACTGTTGGAATGATTTTTAGGGTTTTCTAAGAATTACTATTTCTAGTCTTGCTAGCTTCCAAATCTGGTATGTATGTGAAAATTTTCATAACTCTGCAAGAAATTATCCTATCAAAATTTGAAATTTGAGTTCACCAAATGAAAAATACCCATACGTTCTTACCTAGGTCTTTTAGCCCTTATGAGGCTTTCTATTTTGGAAAAACCCTAAGCATGCCCTAGATCTTTATATTTCTGAGTTACTTTTTGAGACACTTAATGGGTCATATATGCACGTGGTATTTGTTCATCTTATTATTCATTGAATCTCACAACAAATATGTTAAGTCTTCAAACATTTGACGATTCAGCGAAAAAGCCCTATTTCTTTGTTATGTTTCTTCAGTTGCGTAATCTCCAGTTTTCAATAGACAGTTAGTGTTTTGATTTGGCAATCTGATGATAATGCAATCATAGATTCTCATAATTTCTAGTGGTTTCCTCAAAACATTTGGAACCCAACACAATGGTTATCTCTTGTTCACTAGATATAATGATGAAGTCTTAAAGTGTTCAATGATTAAGCAAGAGCCACAGATGCAGATGAAGATCAATGGTTAGTATTATATTGCGGTGTTTACTTTGTAGTGCATAATGAATTCAATGATTAAGTGAACAAGTATTCTCTCAATCTCTGAGACTCAGTGATAAATTAGAAAATGTTAAGCAATTTAGTGATCGGCTATGAATTACTCTTTAGTCACTTAATCTCCAAATATTGAGATAGCAATTAAGATAAATATTCAGCGAATTAGTGAACACAATGTTCACTTAATCTCACAAAGATAAAGGTTGGAGTCTTTTTATTTGGTGATCTGGTGAAAAAGGGAAAAGGTGATAAGATGATAGTTTATCTATTCAGAGAATGAGTGACTAAAGGGATATCATTGAATATCATGAAAAAATGGTTAAGTGATAAAATATCAAGTGATTTAGCAAAAACCATTGATAATAGTAAAGATCAACAACCAGTGTGTGATCTCATAAAAGAACTAAGGTTAAGGATTTTTCTCATTGATTCAGAGATAATGGTATTCACCAAGTCTCCAATTGTAACCGTGGTTAGTATGATCTTTTAGAGATCACGAGAACATAAAAGTCACTAGATCTCAAGGTTAAAATTGAGTTAAGATTTTCATTCAACGATTCGATGAAAAGCATTCAGTCTCCAAATCTCGTAATCAAACTAAGGTTAAGAGAATATTAAGAGATTACGAGAATACACTTATTCACTGAATCTATAAGAAAAGGAAAGGTTAAGTCAAAGAATTGGAGATTCAAGGAAGGCTCTCAATCATTGGATCACAGAATCAGTGAAGTTGGAGTTAAAGGATTTGGAAATGACAAAAGGATCGTAGATAAAAATCAGATCTAAAGGTGATCACCAAATATCTTGATAAAACCTTGGGTCATGAAGATGTTACAAGATCATGCATTTCTTTTAGTCGCTTGATCGCCAAATTAACTCAGAGTTAAGCAAAGCATTTTGAGAGTAGGAGAAGTCTTTCAATCACTTGATCTCTGAAAGATGTGAGTTAAGTTTTCATAAATGAAAAATAAAAGGAGCTATTGATTATGTGGAAAGGTACTTTGCCAGGATGGATAACATGTACTAACTAGCCAATCAGATTAAATTTGAGGGTTTTGTCAGTACTCGAGGGTTTTTGATGATGACACCATAATCATTTTTCTCTTTCTCTACAAGTTTTAAATGTAAGCTGTCAACATCTTACATTATTACTAGCTAGTTTGCAAAATTGGTGTTAAGTAGAGTTTAATGTTGAGATGACTGAAAGAAGATTGCAATAATCTTGATAACTCCCATGCATTAAATGATAAGGGTTATATTAATGAGACATTTTCGCATTTACACTCAATCATTTCTAGAAGAGCAATTGAGTTGCAAAGAGTGAATTGCAAAAAGAAAATTGTAGAGCTGAGTGATCAGAGTAGAATTATAGAAATGAGTGAGCTAGAATTCAGTGTAGCCTCATCCAGTGAGGGAGCTAAAGAACATGGAGGTGAAGATAAAGGAAAACCTAACTTCTTAGAAGAATTCATCAATTTACTTCCTAGTTCAAACTAGAATAAAAAGGTTAGTGATGAATTTTTCATTGACCTCATGGAAAATTGTAGAGATCCTAATACTCCATCATGTTATGGTTTTATTTTGTTTAGCTATTTTTACAATAACCAAAATAGAGCCATTCCCATTTTTAATCCATGGACTCTAGGTATGGCCATGCTAATTGTCACAGATGTCTTCCTGGATGTAGACCTTTTGCATGAATTGGCCATACTTGATGACCCAGTATCTAAAACTATTAGAAAGATGGATGGGTCAGCCCTTGTAACTCTAGATAGGGGATCCTTCATGAAGGTTTTCATTTTTATCTTCTTCCATAGAAATACACCTGAAGAAGGAAAGGGAAAAATATACAAGCCACTTAGGGTCTACAAGAAACCAAATTGCCAGACATGTTCCCAAAATTGGCAAATACATTGCCCCTCTTCCAACAACCATGCAAGCTCCTTATGAGAATAAAGCCCTCAATAGATATATGAAATATTTTGCCTATGGACTATATAGAGTTTTGGGGAGAGATGGGGATGCAGACAGAATGCCACTTGGTATAATGATGATGGTGCTAGACATCCAAAATTCACATGTAAACACAGATTATGATTACATCCAGTATGTAATTGAAAGAATGGATAAGGGCTTACTAGTGATAAAAGAAGATAAGAGGCCAGTAAGGTTCATGCATTATTCTCTTTTATTGCATTTAATTTTATATTACAATGTTGACAGTTTGGAGGTCGAGATGTTGAGACCAAGAATAATGTTTAATGGACAACACAACCCAATGCAGTACTAGTTAAGGGTGTGGAATTATACATCCAATTAGAATGATTTCTATGCTTTTGAGAATTGGATTGTCTTACCAATTCTAAACATGTTATTGACAAATTTCACTAGGTTGCTAGTTCGGATGCTGAATCTTCTCAGGCCTAAACAATTTATTGATAACTTGAAAAAGGGACATAATTGGGCTGATTTCTATTTGGGTGAGAACTACATAATAATTAGAGTATATGGATGCGCACAACCCCCAAACATACTCCCTAAATATGTGCCACCAAGAATTTCCCTATTCGAACTCATATGGAAATTAATTCTAATTGACAAGGAACACCTAGCATCTCACAAGAAAGGGACATTCACTCCTTGATAATTCAGAGTATCAAGTTTCCTAATTGGTAAAAGAGCATTGGAAAAGCTTAACACATGGCTGAATCATTTCAAAATGGCCTTTGGTATATATAGGTATATAGATTCAGAAGAGTTTATCAAATATGCTAGGAAAATACTCATCCCCAACATTAGTATAATAAAGGAGCATGAGGGGTATGATGAGGAAGATGTGACAAGAAACATGATGGAAGAAGATGATATAAAAAGAAAGGTCAACAAGTTTTGTGATTTGTTGGATTTAGCAGCTCAAGTAAAAAAGGCTGGAATTTCCTTCAGTGGATTCTTTCCTTACCTCCCCTATTTGAAAAGGATTGAGAGAATGGTGGAGGAGTATGACACTCTCTCCAACCAGTTGGAGGCTCTTCTTGAAGATAAAAAAAAGAGAAGAAAAGGGACTATTCTTCCTCTGAATATGAAGAATATATAGATGATTCCGCAGAGGAATATAGCCCACCTCAAGGAGAAAATCCTCCTATTGTTGATGGTCTTGAGACAGAGGATGTGTTTGAGACTCCTCCAAAGAAACAAAGATTAGAGGTAGGTGAGTCCTCAAAATTGATGAAGAATAAGAAATAAATGGACAGAGTTACAACTTTAGTACCTAGTGACAGGGCCTATTATCACCGCATGAGAAAAAACATTAGGGAGGGAAAGAAAGTAGCCACTCAGGAAGAAGTGGAATTACCCCTGATGCTTGGCCAGGATGAAAGGGAGATATAACAAGAAGCGTTGCTTAATGATGATGAATTCATCAAAATTGATGAGTTTAAGAACTTCCTAATTTGGATGAAGCAACGAGAAATTGCCAAGACCATACCTAAAGGTACAGATCCAAATGATGAGGCATTGAAGGCCTTAGCTACCTATGACCCTGAATCAGAGACCATGTTTGTAGAGGATTCTAGGAAATTGGTTAAGTCCAATGGAATGCTATTAGTACCAGGATGGGACCTAAAATATTTCTTCATCATTGATCAAATTAGGGAGAAACTTGAGGGAAATCTTTCACATGAGACCCAGATTGGTGATATTATTAGAGGATTAGGGTATGATCCCAAATCTTAGGCTTTGGCAATGTGGTCATTAGCACTAAGAACTCAAAAGACTTCCCTAATAAGCATAGAAGAAAATATGGAAGGGCCATCATTGATTCAAGGTGGGATAAGTAGGTCAAGTAGTTAGAGAACCTGAAAATGTACACCTGGGCATCAGAAGAAGAAGTTGTTGCATGGGACAAGAGTACAAAACTAAAGAAGAAGAAGACTGCAACAATTGAGGTAGGAGAAACACAAGAAGATTGAAGTCTAGCATTGCACTTGATCTATGAGCACAAGGAGAGAAATTATCATAAAGAAGATGATGTAGGTTAGCCAGATGGAGGTCATCATTCAGACAACTTTGGTAGTTTCTCTAAATACCAACAGACAAAGGTGCAACTTGAAAGGAACTCACCATGAGAAGAAACAACTTCTGGCACCATTTTCCTTCTTTTCTATTACAATTTAAATATATTTTGTATTCTAGTGCAAGTCACTGTCAAAACCATCTAGAGCTTGTTGCATCCTTTTCTCAAGGATTCAAAGATGGTTTTTCTATATGTGGTAAGTTCTAAGTGACACCAAAAGGTGGTGAATTACTCAGTGTAATAGGAGTTTTTGGATTTAGTGTTTTTATTCTAAGAAAACATAGTTTTTTAAATGTACTAATGCAAGAAATTTATTATTGAAAATATACTAAAGTTCCATGAGTATATTTTGTTGTCTTCATATATGATTTTGATTTCTTTGTGTATTTAATCTGTAAGGGAGTTTAGATACATCTATCTACAAGGTAGATAGTGGGGTTGAATCTTGAGTTCCTTTCAAGGGAGGGGTAAATCTTGAGTGAGGTCTTAGGGATTTCAATGTTTGTGCATAAATTTGATGATATAATGTATACACGAAAGGATAATCTATAAGGCATTTTATCTAGGGTTTGGGATTATTTGAATTGAAAGGTTTTCTATAGATGTATGTTTATTGACTATGATGCCCTAGGATTTGGCACTGGTCATTTCTTAGGTTGCAATGTTTTCACCATCAATCAAATATAAATGATGGTTTACTTTAAATTTTTGTGAGAGTTATATGTTTAGATATGTATCAAGCATATAGATTACATTTGTGATATTTGAATAATTCAATTTGATAGGTATACCCACTAGTAGCTAAAAGCTCAAAGTGAAGAAGGACTTAGATCCTTAAATACCTTAGTGTTTATTATTGTTTGATGCATCTATTGGGACTACAAGAGTTAAGAATCAAAGGTTTCCTGATTAGTTTTCATCATCTACAATTTTGAACACTAACAGATTGCTTTACAAGTTTTAGACAATTTTATGTTTCATCTTGATGGGTGCAATACCCCTCAAGAGATGTCGGCTAAATTTGAGAACTCATTTGCTAGGTCATCAATGAGTTCAAATAACTTAATTAGATTGAGGTAGAGCTTCTCTCCCTTGTACCTAATTCTTTTCCCTCCATTGAGGACTTCTTGATGAAGTTCAAACAACATAGATCTTTGTTACACAGATGTGGAAAGAATAAGACTAATAAAGATGCATATATATCTAATTTTGTCTAAGCTTCAGGGAAAATTTTAGATTTTTTCTTCTACCTTCCACTCTACCATGGTTGCTTTGGGACCTAGATTGACCATACCCACTTTTGCAGTGTTTTGTGATCATTTGACTAGAGAGCAAGCCAAACTTACACGGTTGGACTCTCTAACAGGATCAAAGAACCAAACATTGGTTGCCCATCCACCTAAGGGAAAGCCAAAGCAGAAGCCCAAGACAAAGATCAATTCATCTAGTAGTGAATCCAAGCTACTTCCAAAATCAAATCCTAAGAAATCCACTTAGAAAGGAAAAACTTCTACGTCTGGTGAGTATTCCTCCAAGACTATGAAGTACATAGGTGATCCTTGTAGTTTTTGTGGAAAGGAAGGGAATCTAGTTTCCAGGTGTTGGAAATGACTTGAGGCTCTAGAAGAAGCCATGCAACAACATATTATTGCTTCATGGATCATTGACTCAGTTGCTTCATGCCATATGTAACACTCACCTAGATCAGTTACCTCACTTTATCAGAGTGTTACTACATAGATTGAAGTTTGTGACTCAATGCTACTTTCAATTATAGGTTCAGGAATTGTTTCATTGGATGGCGGTTCTCTATAGGATGTTCTTTTGGTTCTAACCATTTCTACAAACCTCCTATTTGCTTATCAAATTTGTCATTTTGGCTTTGGTAATATAGTTGAGTTTTGACCACATGATGTGGTTATTCAAGACCTCCATGATCCTGATTTGGTTGTTGCTACTAGGAGTGTTGATTCAAAGACTCACTTATAGAGGTTTGATGGCTTTGAGAGCTCTAATTCCACTGGCATTTCTCTTGTTTCTCATGCAAACATAGTGAGAAAGCTTTGGTATGGGCATTTTGGCCATGTAAACTACAAATATCTACAATAGATGAGTACATAGGAGCTAGTGATTGGACTACTTCAGATCTCTTGTACTGATAGTGTTTGTCATGGTTGTATCCTTGGAAAACATCATAGAGATCCCTTTCCAATAGGTATACCCTCACATGATATAGCACCTTTGGATTTGATCCATAGTGATCTTATGTAATTTCCCATCCTTCTTTTTCTGGTGCCTGATATGTACTCACCTTCATAGATGATTTCTCTAGACACACATGTGTGTACTTCTTGAAGTACAAATCTGATGTCTTTGATCCATTTCAAATCTTTAAGAAATTTTTATAGAAGTAATCTAGTCTTTCTGTTAAGCGTATACACACTGAAAATGGGGGGGAATATGTGAATTAGTCTTTTAGAGATTTTTGTACTAAACATGGTTTACAACATCAGTTCATAGTTCCTCATACCCCTTAGTAAAATGGGACAACAGAGAGAAAGAATAGAACATTACATGAGATGGCCAGTTATATGCTACAGTCTCGAGCTATGAGTGCTTATTTTTGGGATAAGGCTATCAATTGTGCCAACTATAATTAGAATTAGATGCCTCACAAGGCATTGCAGCATTTGACTCCTAAGGTGGCTTGGACTCATGTCAAGCCCGATGTTTCTACATTCAATTTTTTTGGTAGTGAGGCTTGGGCATTTATTCTAGATGCTCAAAGGAAATCCATGGAAAGGAAGATTTGATCACTTATATTTGTTGGCTAATGTGAGGATTTGAAGGCATATAGGTTATTTGATCCCGATTTTAGAGAATTATTGCTTCAGAAATATGCTTAGTTTGATAAGCACTATCCTTAGATGGATCCTCCATCATTAGCTTCTTCTTCACGACCTAGTACTTCCTCTTCTCCTATACATGATTATATATCCTATGAGGAAGATTCAGATGATAATCCACCTTCCCCACCTCCAACCAATGTTTAGCACATGCCCAAGTGGGCTCATGATATTGTAGATGCAACTGGACCTTTGGCATGTGATCCTTCAAATACTCGTCACACTCATGCTCAAACTTATGGTACTATTTTATTGAGTAATGCTATTTAGATTATCCTCAAAGGTTTTTAGAGGTGACAAGTCAACCTAAGTGGGATATAGCTATAGATGTGGAGTACTCTTCTTTGTTGAAGAATCACACTTGGGATCTTTGTCCTCTTTTGAAAGGAAGGAAGTTGGTTTGGTGCAAGTGGGTGTATCATACCAATTTTTTTGTAGATGGTTCTAATGATACCTGCATAAGGCACGTCTTGTTGTGAAGGTATTTTCACATGTATAGGGTATTGATTACTTTGAGACCTTTTCTCCTATTGCCAAGATGAAGTCTATTCACCTTGTACTCTCTCTTGCAGCTTCTTAGGGATGGATAGTATATCAGATGGATGTAAAGAGTGCCTTTTTGCATGGGGAGCTACAAGAGGAGATCTATATGGAGAAGCCTCAAGGTTTTATGGAAGACTCTTTCAAGGTTTTATGGAAGACTCTTCTATGGTGTGAAAAATTCAAGGGTCTCTATATGGTCTCAAACAAGCCCCTAGGGCTTGGTATGATAAGATGGATTCTTTTTTGCTTTCCTCCCACTTCACACTCTGTCATTTCAATCCTATAGTGTACATTCAGTGTCATGGGACTAATATTTTGATACTTTTTGTATATGTTGATGATCTCATCATTATAGGTAGCTCATCCTCTATAATTTAGAGTGTTCAATGCACATTGAGAGAGCCATTTGAGATGACTAATCTTGGACTTTTGCACTATTTTTTGGGCCTACAGGTTATCTTTGGATGGGATTTCCATACTCTTGAAGAAGTATGCTCTTGATATGTTTTAGAGGCTCAATATGCTTGATTTCAAGCCTTCTCCCACACCTTTTCAGCCAAGTGTTGTTTTATCTACCAATTGTTCTACTCCTACAGTGGATTTCACATTATATAAACTACTAGTGGGTAGTTTGTTGTACCTAACACACATTCATCTTGATCTTTCCTTTGTAGTTGGCCTTGCCTCTATATTCTCACATGATTCTCATGAGATTCATTGAAAAGAAGGCAAACATATCTTGAGGTACATTTAGGATACTACTTTTTATGGAATTCACTATACATTAGGGGATCCTCACATTTTTGGTTACACAGACTCAGATTGGGCTGGTGATATTACTAATCGAAGGTCTACTTCTAGAATTTTTTTATGCCTTAGTTATGGTCCTATCACATGGTCTTGAAAAAAGAAGATGGATCATGCATTATCATCTATAGAAGCAGAGTATGGAGCAACTGTGCTCACTAGTCAGGAGGTTTTATGGCTTTGGTGGTTGATGAAAGAGTTTGGCTTTCCTCCTGATAGTCACACTATTCTTTGGTGTGATAATTAAAGTGCTATAGATATTTCCTAGAACCCAATTGAGCATCAATGGACCAAGCACATTGAGTTTCATATGCATTTCTTCAAGCGTTTGATTCAGGATGGATCTCTAAGTTTGGAATACATTCCCACTACTAAGATGGTTGCTGACATCTTCACTAAAACTTTTACATCACCGCGATATCTTCAGCTACGTTCTATGCTTGGGGTGAAGGAAGTTGTCCTTGGGAGGTGTCAATAATGAGGCCTTTCTTTCATCTATTTCTATCTCTTCTTGGAGTAGGATTTTTTTCCCATTTGGTTGTGTTGGTTACCTCATCAAGCCATGTTGCGGGGACCCATTTTTTTCTTTCAGTACTATAGATTCCTTTTCTTTCTTCTTGCATTGTTCATAGCTGCATTATCACTCATCTTAAGGGGGGGTTTAGAGTAAAGTATTAATTTAATTATGTTAATTAAATTAACTTTACTCTCTTCTTAAGATTTTTCTTTATGCATATTCATTAGTCATTTAATAATTAAATTAACTATTACATGCACATGCATTAGTCATTTAATAATTAAATTAATTATTACATGCAATTTTACCTTTTAGGGTTTTCTCTTTTAGGTTTTTGATCTCCTTTTATAAGGGTTGATCCATTGTATATTTGATATGGTTTTTCATTCAAGAAATATATTTTTCATATTTTTAGAGCCAAACCCTTATCCTCTTCTTGTCTCTACCTCCTTGTGATAGGTTTTGTATACAGGTGTTCTTTGGGTTTTGTGGATTTGTATTGCTCAAATCCTTCAAGTTATACATGCTTTAACACACCAACATGACTAGAATATATAGTTCCCTCTCAAACTATAATTTCTTTCACTAATATTTCTATTACTAGCTCTTGTCCTACTTAGAAAATTTAAAGGTATATGCATACTGATTTACTTAGGCATGTAGCATCATTATTCAATATTGTTGGCGATATAGTTTTATAATGTTGCAAATGTCAGTTGAGAAACTAAACAATAGTTGTACATTGTATTTGTATCAATATAATAATGTCAATAATAATAATTATGCCAAAAATTTCCCCTTAATACATGGATCCTAAAAACATCAAATTCACCTTGCCCTAGGGACTCCTTAAGCATTAAAAAATGAAACATGTTGATTACACATTTTCAAAAAATATTCTCCTAAAGAAACAAATATTGAACCAAGAAAGGATCCATCAAGGTGTCTCTCAACCCTAAAAATTGTGTATCTTTGAGCTATATTCTTGAGCTCTTAGTCTTGAATCACGGTATTGGATTATTCGGCAATGATATCTAATAGATACGATAGATCTCTATCATTGTCTAATGATTGTGAATGGATATAATTCATGATCTTATACTCTAAATCTCACTCAATAACAATCCATATTAATCTCAACACCAAATCTTGAACATGTTTCTGAAATGAATCTTCACAAGATATGCACACTCTTCAAATTCATCAACATCAACAAAAAAAGTAAAACAATTTAGAGCATAAACCCAAAATGCTAAAACTAATTCTAATGCAGAAAAACATCTAAAAGTGATGAGAAGAATTGAGATTATGGAAATTCCTCCATCCTTTGATGCCACCAGCCTAAAAATTTCTATTATAGTTTATTAATGTGATAGCTCTGATGAATTTTTTGAGGGATTGTCATGCATTGTAAATAAAGTTTCAACTACTATAATTTGAAAGAGACTTATAATGAACTTATTTCTATTGTTGTGATGTACATCATTAAATTCAATCTTGATATAACCACTCCCTACTATAATTATCCAATATATTGCCATTCCAACTTTGAAATGATGTTCACTACTACATATAGTCTTGCCATAAATTTCACATGCTTAGAAAGATAAAATGAATAAAATATTTGTTAATAATAAATATTATTTGTAGACAATATCTTGTGAGGAAAGAAGAATTTACCATATTTTTGTTGGCATGGACCCAAAAAAGTATGATCTCCTCTTAAAATATCTATACAAAGAGACTTAATTACATATACCATATTCCCTCTTATTTTTTTACAAGATTATTTACCTGATTTGAAATTGATTGTCTATCATAGCCTATCACTACAACTTATATTTCAATTTCCTTCACATGATGTTCATTTTTTCATGCATGCAACCACTTGCTTGAGAAAGAACACAATATTTATTTCTATAATTTACTCCAACAATTATCCAAATAATAAAATTTATGGGTTATTGACAGAGAAGGTTTAAACATATCATTTTTAATGGAGTACAAATTTTTTCTAATCTTTATTAAATATTATGGTTGGAAATCATCCTATAGACAAGCATGTGAAAGGTGGAGTTGTATGTTTCACACTTGTAACATGTTCAACAGAATACCTCAAAGAGAATGTCATCACACAAATGCACAAAAACAACTTGTTGAACAAGATTTAGGAAACCTTAAGCAAATAAAATTGGCAAAGTAAGATCATATTTTATCACATTTTCTAAAATACTCACTGTCTATGCTAATAAGGGAGCTTTAAAAGAGTGTTCAGATAACCATTGAAGCACATTAGAAAGGACATTATTTTGAGAGATTATAGTTGGATTGGTTGTCATAGACATGCATACAAAGAGTCTTATTTGAGCTTTCAACTCACTAACAACCCTTGGAATCGTACCGGCTACCAACATATCACCAACATAGAGTAGAAGAATGACGAATTAACCATAAGGGAGTATCTTTTAATAGACACATGGGTCTAAATCAAAATGTATGAGTTTATGTCCAATCACGAAGGAATAAAAATTAACATATCATTGCCTCAGGGCTTGCTTAAACCCATACAAGCTACGCTTCAGCCGACAATAAATTTGTTCATGTCCCTTTTGAATAAATAATTCAAGTTTATCCATGTATAATTCCTCATTAATCTCACCGTGTAGGAATGCTATCTTAAAATCTAGCTTCTCCAACTCAAGATCCCAAGGAACAACTAATCCCAAAACTACTCGGATAGTAATCATTTTAACCACTTGTGAAAAAATTTCATTGAAATCAATTCCTTATTTTTGATCAAATCCTTTTACTACTAATTTGGCCTTGTAACATTTATTGCCTTTGTCTTCTTCTTTCAGTTTCTATACCCACTTGTTCTTAAGAGGCCTTCGATTTAGCAGAAGAGTGACCAACTCCCAAGTTTTATTGGCCTAGAGTGAACTCATTTCTTCTTCCATTGTAACCATCCACTGATTCTTATCAATACTTCTACAAGCTTAATTAGCTAGTTCGATTTGATCATAGATGAAAATCTCAGGCTCAACCTCTATAGGAAAAAGTAATTCATAGTCTAAAAATTTAGATGGTATTTTCCTTTGTCTAGAGGATCTCCTCAATTGAGGGACTTGACTATTTTCTTCATTAGTGAGAGGAGCGGTGTTTTGAAAATTCTTTGTTGATTATTGTGTATGAGAATCTTGTTGTATGGGGCTTGGATCATAGGTTTTATCCCAACCAATATCAACACATGGGAGCATTTCCAAAATTTTGTTCCCAATGTGTTGGAAGACTATTGGTGGCCACGTGAGGGGGTAAAATGATCCCCCAAAATCTGTTGACATGTGCATCACATGTAGACTGGAAGACATAATCTCCACTGTGGGCCCTATTTTCTTGATTTTCTATAGTCTTATGAAAGGGTAAGTGGGCATGTTGATGTATTTTGGAGACAAAGATATTTTTAGCTTCAATATCTTCACTTCCTATCAAAACGCCATGTCTGCATTCACTTGGAGAGTGCATGGTAGGGAAATATTTTTTCTCATACATGGGAGAGTTAGCTACTCCACTAATAGCATCCATGCATCCATCATTTTCTTGAATTTGTTTCTCCATGTGTGGAGATCAATTCAAATTCTTGATAAATAAAGGGCTTTCACTAACCCGGTCATCATGTAATGGCTACAACATATCTTGTGAAGAGGAATAAGAAGACCTTTGAGTTGTAATGGAATTATCACTGCTCATGCTCTCTGATGATAGAGTATGGATTGGATGTAAAAAATAGGTGGGTGAGTCAAACAAATTCTAAGGAATAATAGTGGTTTGACCCTGTGTAGAGATGTGAGTTGAACCAGTATTACTTTTGGCAAAATCTCATAAAGGGGTGTATTCATTTGAAGATTGATCTTGGTCCTTTAAAATTGAAAATGCCTTTTCATTGAAGACCACATCTCTACTTCTAATAACCTTTTTATCAATAGGATCCCAAATTCAAAAGCCATATTAGTCTTCTCTATAACCAATAAAAATATATTTTTGAGATTTGAGATCCAACTTCATCCTCTTTTCTTTGGGTACATGAACAAAGACATCATAGCAAAAGACTCATATATGGGAGTACGAAACTCTCTTCCCCAACCATTCTTTTTCTGGAAAACCAAATTCCAAATGCGATGAAGGTGTTCGGTTGATCAAATAGACCATTGTGTCTACATTCTTCTGCCTAGAATTCTTTCCCTAATCCTACTTTAGAGAGCATGCACTAGGCTCTCTCAAGTATTGTCCAATTTAGCCTCTCAGTTGCTCCATTTTCTTGAGGCGTAAAAGGGACAACTTTAATTCTGCATATGCCATTTTCTGCACAAAAATTGTCAAACTGCAAGGAATAAAACAATCCTCCATTTTTTTTTAGACTCTTTATTTTGTGCCTAATTTGATTTTCTACATGTGCTTTGAATAATGTGACTTTAGAAAATACTTCACATTTCTTTGAAAGCATATAAATCTAGAATTTTCTAGTACAATCATCTAGAAAGGTAACAAAATAATTGGCTCCACCAATACAAGTTACCTTAGTGGTTCCAAAGGCATTTGAGTCAATCAGCTCCAAAGGTGTGCCCTTCTTCCCACTATTGGTCTTCAAGAAGCTGGCACACTTCTACTTTCCATAAAGGAAATATTCACAAAACTCTAAATCAATAGATTTCAAACCTGATAGTTGTTCCCTTTTGAGCATAATGTCAAGGTTATTCTTGCTAATATGACTGAGCCTTTGATGCCAAAGTGCTGAGTTTTTGTCCACAAGTGTCAAAACAGATCCAATTTCATCAATGTCTTTGAAAAGATATAAACTGCCCACTCTATCTCCTTTCACAACAACCAAGGAACCTTTTTTTATTTTCCAAGTATCCTCAAAGAAAAATGTATGAAAACCTTGTGAGTATAGTTGGCTAATAGAAATCAGATTTCTTCTTAATTGGGGAATATGGCATACCTCTTTCAAGAGCCACTTGCCTCCTCCCTCTAAGGTTATGTTAATTGTATAGATATCTCCTTTTTCAAAAAATTTACATGCTTTATTATCACCTAAATAAACTTTTCCAAACTCACCTTCTTGATAGTTTGTGAAAAAATCCATACATGAGGTACCATGGAAAGAGGCACTAGAGTCCAAGGCCCAATAATCTGACATGGTGTCACTTTCCATTAGCACTAGAATACCAATATCCTTGTCATGGGTTATGTTTTCTTCACTATCCCATACCCTCTATTGTACCATTTTGTAATTTTTTCAATATTTTTAAGGTGGCTAGCCTTACCACAAAACCAACAATCACCTTACATCTACCCCAGGACTACAATCTTGTAAGGTATGTTCAGGATCATGGTATGCCAAAAAGTGGCGATGTGAAAAAGAAGTCTTCATTCATAGACTCTTTAGAAAACAACTATAACTTTCAAACAATATAACATTTTTGAAATCTAAAATATATATCAGATTCTATGCTTCACCTAATACAATAATAATAAACAATTCTTTCAATTTGATGAAGTTTAGACTAAGTTAAGGTGGTCAGACATGAGAGTTTTTATATTCAGGAAAATTTGTAGCAGAAAAATCATAATTAATTATTTACTTAGAAAAAAAATACAAAACAATATACATCACATCTGGACATGAGTCTACTACTTTTATTTAGAATCTTATAAAAAAATATTATTGTTTGATTTTGTTTAATGTGGTTAGATATACACCTACTTGTTATCTTTCTAGTCCTAATTGAAGGACTTATTGAAAAATAGCTACAACTTTCAAACTCTATAACATTTTTGAAATCCAAAACATGTTTCACATTCTATGATTTTCCTACTACAAGAAAAAAAAAATCAATTACATAAAGTTTAGACTAAGTTAACGTGGTCAGACATGAGAGTTTTTGTATCTTGGAAAAGTTGTAGAAGAAAAATCATAATTAATTATTTACTTGGAAAAAAATTACAAAAAAATATGTGGCACATCCAAACATGAGTCTACTACTTATATCTAGAATCTTGTAAGAAAAATTTATCATTTGATTGTGTTTAAGGTGGTCAGACATACACCTACTTCTTATTTGTTTCCTAAAATTTTCATACTACTACATTGAAATTTGAAATTTTCAACATATAGAATACTTGTTTTTCCAAAAAGGCCTAGTATCTTAGAAACTAAATTCAATTTTCTACAGATTTTTTGAATTTTCATTGCCACTTAAGAGCTTAGTTCGACATACCATGATCCTGCACATACCCTGACATAGCTGATTTGGATCTTCGACTATGATTATTTTTACTTCTATGATGGCTTCTTCCCCTATTTTTGGTGTTGATCATTGTTTGACCATCACCGGATGAGGGCTCTTGGTTTTTTCTTCTCATGTCTTCGCTAAGAAGAGTTTCTGTAATATTATCAAAAACTAATTTATTCTTACCCACAACTGAGATGCTAATCGCTGTCACAACTCCATCCCAACTGCTTGGGAGAGAAGATAATAAGAGAATGACTTTTTTCTCATCATCTTGCATCATCCCCACTGAATTTTCTTGGCTAACGAGAGTGTTAAATTCATTGAGATGATTTCATATAATCGTACCTTCCTCCATCTTGAGTTTGTATAACTTTTTCGTGATGAAAATTTTGTTTGATGTTAAAGCCATTGCATACAAGGTTTTGAGTTTATCCTAAATAGTTTTGATTGTAGTTTCATTTACAACATTAAAAAGAATGTTGTCAGACAATGAGAGAAAAATAGCTGTGTTTTCCTTTTCTTCAAGTATTTCCCAATCTTCATCTTTCATCGTTTGAGGTTTCCTTTCTTTCCCCTCAAGCGCAAGTGAAAGATCCTGCTTTATCAGTAGGGATTGCATCTGCACTTTCCAAAAGCTAAAATTTTGTCTAGAAAATTTATGTACTCTTGCATCCTCCATTTTTTTGGAAATTCTTCACCAATTTCCAATTAGCTCTTCCTGAGCTCTGATACCAATTGTGAAAGATTGATAAAAGGAAAAACAAAGTTAAAAAAATTGAGTGAGACAATTGTACAAAGAACAAACACAATATTTATCATGGCTCAGCAAACATGGCTACATCCACATTGAATAAAAGAATATTTTATTATGTCAAAACTGCATTACAATACAAAGTTACAACAAAAAATTAAATAAGCTCTCCAAATACATGGAATGCTAACAATCACTATTGGAGGGAAAAAATAAGAAGTGTCCATTGGGCTTCATCTCAACAGAGAGAGGGGGGAATCGTAGCACAAGAAACATGACCCAGGGAAGAATATTTCCCATAGGCAACCTTGAGGTTATAATAACCTTAGTGCTTGCAAAATTGAAGGAACATAGAGGCTAAAAGAGGCTTAAGCCTCTATGGAAGCCACAAGTGGAGGGGGAAGAGAAATACAATGGTGAAAGCCCTATGCCTTAGAACCTCCTTGACTATTGCCTCCACCTATACAATACTATCTCTAGACTCCTCTTTGGATCATCATTCTGTATCGCAATTATAGCACAAATGCAAGTTAGAGACAATATTTTCAGACTACAAATGAGCAATAATGTGGGCACCCAACACGACATTGAGAAGTAGTCGATAATCATCTTGTGTAGGGAAATCTTCATTGCCATCTTCATCCTTTCAGCCACCCTCGATGGCACCAGAGCTAGAGGAACTTCCTTCGCAAGTGGTTGTGGTTTTTGTCGCCCTTTCCTTCACTTTCACTCTCGTGTCCATTTCCTAAGTGTGATGTTGAACTCCTTATGAATATACAAATATACTTTCTTTTTTAAAATGTGCTAATTTACATAGATAGAAGTTAATGCATGAATTAGAATAGTATGGGATGCTACGGTTCACCATTATTTATCCCATGAGCATGTATGGTTTTTTTATAATAAATAATATCAAAAAATGGCCAATAAGTATATTGAATGAGATAGTTGAGAATATTCAAGAAAAGAATTTTTTGGTTTTGAAGTGATTAACATGGTAGATGCTAATAAAAATCTAAGAATTATTGAAAGAACCATCTATTTTCTTTCTAGAGCCTACATTACATATTTTCTTAGTGCACAATAGTTTTGAAAATGATGAAGAAAGTGTTATTATACCTTTAAATAAGTTTAATAAGGAGCCTTTTGTCAAAAGTGTACATATCAAAGAAAAAGTCCTACACCTATATACTAAGTGATAGTATGTAAAGTAGAGAATACTAAGCCAAAATTTTAAAGGAGGTCATTAAAAGCTAGCTTAATTAGATAGCTTGAAAGATGGCTACTTGGTGATGAAAAATTGGAAGGAAAAATTATAGAAAGTTTCAACATTACATATAATTGTTATCATTAAAGAGAGAGCCTATACTTAGATATTATTTAATGATCCCCCATATACATCAAATTTTCCATCCTACATCTAATTATACACTTGAACTTTACTAAACTTTGGACTTTTAGGTGTCATCCATTTCTAGTAGCCCACATACAATCCAAGAATCTTAATGACTCGCATTATTTTTTCATGCACATTCTTTTTCCTTCTTATTACATAACTTTATATTTTATTTCTATTTGATCTATGTTTAAGTAACGACTACCTTAATCTAAATTTCAAACCATATACTCTTTTACATGATGTATTACCTAATATTGATCAACAACCAACTTATCTCTAATGACAAATTCTCTAAATATTTTTTTTAATATGAAATTTAAATGACATTTGACCATTCTTATGTTGAAAACTTGAAATTCTAAGTTGTAGATGAATACCCATTAGCTTAGAGTGCATGAACAAAATCTATCTCACAAATTCTTGGTTGCTTAAACTTTCAAATCCAATTCTTATTTTTATGGGTTTTAAAATTGAATTATTCAGTAAAAATCTTATGTACTTTTTTGAAACATGTAAAGTGCAATCACACTCGTCTATAATTTTGATAATGTCTCACAAGAAAATCTATTCCAAGAACTATTTCTTGTATTGCTGGCATAATATCTGCTACGCGTATCAAGAGTTGTATGGCAAAGAAATTGCTATGGCTTACTTTTCTTGTGCTTTACTTCTCATGGCCAGGTGCAAATGCTATGAAAATAACATCAATGATTAAGGAGAAAATTGGGCTAAATTATTTTTGAAAGAATGGCTCATTGTAGTTACTAAATTTTTGCTTGTTTAAACAGTGAATCGATGGTTTTTTTAATGCCCTTGAAAGAGTTTTAGCCAAACTCAAATTTTGAAAGCAGAATCTTTATCATAAATTTCTAGAGCTAGCAACTCTCTCATGTCAATCCACAATCTTAGGTTTTTGAGAGTTTCAAAATGACTTTGCTAGCATCAACTTGATATATAAAATTATGATTTGAAATCTAGATACTTGAAGACAAAGTTAGCGAGATGCTACACACATTGAATGATATTTTGATAGAAGGGTTTTCCACTTGAATATCCAAGAAAAATAAAACATTGAATTTAATGTATTATGCCAATAATATGCTAGACAATAGTAGCCATAGAGTAAAGTGGTGACCCAATCATAAGCAGAAGGGCCCAACTAGATTGAAGATGATTCCTCATAGTGAAAATGGACCACTGGACATTGATATCATTAACGAGTATTTTATGGAGACTCATGTCGATCTTTGCCAAGTTTTTGGAGTAGATTAGAAGTTACAGCTTCCCATACACATGATTCTGCCAATACTAGTGCTTTTCAAGTGTTCCTTCACTAGATTTTAACAGGCCTATCTCTACCTATTCTCACTCCTGGCATCCTTCCCTACATTAAAACTAGTATACAAGGAGTGGTACATGTTTAGACCTCTCCCACCATCCATAGTAACCACAGGGTGGGGGAGTCATTACATTTTATGATCTTCAAAACCTTGACTAATGACTATACACCTTTTTAATCAGTCACTATTCTGCACCAGTCAATTTCCTTGGTATTTCCAATGACAAAGGTAATAAAATATAATATAATCAAAAAAATACAGATGCAAATCAACGTTCTTACATCCAAGTAAGAAAATATCTCATTCTATATATTAAAACCAATTTGTTGTCATCAGATTGTACCCCGGGACAGTGAACTACAAATGTGCAGAGAAATAAACTTTTATTGCTCAAAAATATTACCAATTCATGCCATTACATGTCAATAATGATCTTCCCCCTCCACTCACATGGATCTCTTTGAAAATAGACTCCTAACTCTTCTAAAGACCGACTAACTACTAACTACCTTTTGACAGTTTTATAACAGTCACTAAACTGACTGTACTAACCAAATAAAGTTAGAATGTGTTGTCAAGTTGACAACTAAAGTTGTCAACTTGACAACTCTACATCCAAGGCCTATGAAAAATACTTTTAAAAGGTTTTAATGAAAACCTTATAATTCATACTAACCCCTACTAACTCCAATTAACTCCAATTAAGCCCCTTTTTGGCTTATATTGCCAATATTGGCAATTTTACAACTTATTGCACTCTTAGTGCTTTTAACACCATTTAGAGGCTTCAATAGCCTTATTAAATTATTTAAAACCATTATTGGTCATTTCCCAATCTCCTAACTTAGGATCAAACCATAATCCCTTCCTAGTGACCGTTAGGTACTTAGCATTGCCATTAGGCTTACATTTAGGATTTTGTTTACAATAAGACCAATTTATGATCAAAATAGTATTATATGACCATTAATATTCTCATTACAAGTTTCAATGACCTTTGAAGGCCATTTGGCTTCAACTCCACCTAAGGATCCATCAGTGATCCTAGTGCTCTTATTGACTCCTGCATGTGACCTTGGTGCTCCTACACCACTATTGGCAATTTTTTATCTCTGTTACGAAGAACATAATTATGTTAATGAATCAGCTTCTCTTTATTGTTATTGTGAAAAGAAATATAAACGATCTATTTTGTTTCATGACAGTCCTGTAAGGAATGGTTTTTGGGTTATTAGTCTCTTTATGACAGTCCCGTAGGGGAGGATAGTAATCGGTTTTGTTGATAGAGAAATGTTTTGAAACCATTTGGTAAGCCAAGAAAGCATTGATGTCTACAATGGTTTAAAAAAAATAGTTTTCAAGAACTCATTATTAATTGAGTTTATATATATTCTTGCTATCAGTTTTTGATATCTTTTGTGAATAACATAACAGTGAATGATATTGGTTTTGGTTGAAAGAGTTTCATAGTGGAATGTCTCGGGTTCCTTAAAGGATTGGATAGTGTAACAAATGGGTGTTTGAGGCATCCAAAATTGATTGTCGTGTTTTTGTTTATGAGTTCTAGTTTGCAAACAGTCTCGATTTAGGGTATATCCAGATTATTCCTAGGATGTTACTGCAAGCATTTTCTTACTTTGCTGGTTAAACACATAGCATATATCTAACTAGGGCATCAATCTTGAAGTAGCATAGCTACTTCCCCCAAATATGAGCACTTGGGTTATTAAAATTCATTTCCTTGGCTTTCTTCTCACCCAATGACATTGGAGACCAATGGAGAAATCGCAAGTCAAGGTACACTCTCCATGACAAAGCCGACTGAGGAGTTTTCGGGCTGGTTTGACAGAAAGTTTAGTATCTTGCGGGCACAGCATAAAAGTTTCAATAAAATATTTGCAAAACTAACAAATGAACTTCAAAACCGTGGATGCATCGAAGGTTAAACTTGCAGAGATGTTCAATCTATCCACTCACTTCGCAAATTGACAAGGCATGATATATAAACAAAAACATACTCAGGACAAATGAAATCTAATCAATGTAGTTACATGACCGTGTTTGTGATGACAATCAACTATTTGTTCATTGGGCAACTAACTGTGTACAAAAGAGATAAAACTAATCAAGTGAACATCAAGAACCATGAATGCATCAAATGGACTTGCAGGGGTGTTTAGTCTCTACATTCCCCTCATAACAGACAACCTAGCAAATACCCAATACATGATACCCTGGCACATTTCTCACGAGCCATAAGTATGTAACCAATAAAACAATGTCAGACAAATGCAAAGTAAGAAAACCCTTGTAGGCAGTCCTCCTTTTACACCAAATCACAGTGGCAACCCTTGCAGGTAGGCGGTCCTCCTTTTAGACCAAATCATAGTGGCAACCATCACAGGCAGGCGGTCCTCCTTTTACACCAAATCACAGTGGGAACCCTCACAGGCAGGCGGTCCTCTTAAAATTCTAACCAAATAACAGTTCAAACAATCACATGCTACAGCTCCTTCGTGCACTCCTAGTGAAAACCAAACATTGAAATGAGATACAAAATCTTTTTTCTTTTTAAAGTTATGCACGTGTTGGTCAAAATTTTGACGCACATGGTATTGGTCGAAATTTTGACTAACATGGGCATGGATTGGAAAAAAAAGGAAGTTTTCCTTCTATAATCCGACCAACCTAAACCTTTTTAATTGATGGTCAAAAATTTTGGAAGAAAAATGAGGTCAAATGTAGTAGTGATACTAAGTGATAGTATGTAAAGTAGAGAATACTAAGCCAAAATTTTAAAGGAGGACATTAAAAGCTAGCTTAATCAGATAGCTTGAAAGATGGCTAGTTGGTGATGAAAAACTGGAAGGAAAAATTATAGAAAGTTTCAACACTACAAATAATTGTTATCATTAAAGAGAGAGCCTATACTTAGATATTATTTAATAAGCCCCCATATACATCAAATTTTCCATCCTACATCTAATTATACACTTGAACTTTACTAAACTTTGGACTTTTAGGTGTCATCCATTTCTAGTAGCCCACATACAATCCAAGTCATTACATTAGGATTTCAAATTTTTGAGGCTAGGGTGTTTGATTGTCAAGAACGTGTTTTAATTGTATTATGGCTCATGACCCTTCTTATATTCTTGACCATTTGAATTATGACCTAATTTGAGTGCTATGAGTGTTTCTATGTTGATTTGTAACAATCTTAGTGACTCACATTATTTTTTCATGCACATACTTTTTCCTTCTTATTACATAACTTTATATTTTATTTCTATTTGATCTATGTTTAAGTAATAACTACCTTAATCTAAATTTCAAACCATATGCTCTCTTACATGATGTATTACCTATTATTGATCAACAACCAACTTATCTCTAATGACAAATTTTCTAAATATTTTTTTAATATGAAATTTAAATAGCATTTGACCATTCTTATGTTGAAAACTTGAAATTCTAAGTTGTAGATGAATACCAATTAGCTTAGAGTGCATGAACAAAATCTATCTCACAAATTCTTGGTTGATTAAACTTTAAAATCCAATTCTTATTTTTATGGGTTTTAAAATTGAACTCTTCAGTAAAAATCTTATGTACTTTTTTGAAACATGCATGGTGCAATCACACTCATCTATAATTTTGATAATGTCTCACAAGAAAATCTATTCCAAGAACTATTTCTTGTATTGCTGGCATAATATCTGCTATGTGTATCAAGAGTTGTATGGCAAAGAAATTGCTATGGCTTACTTTTCTTGTGATTTACTTCTCATGGCTAGGTGCAAATGCTGTGAAAATAACATCAATGATTAAGGAGAAAATTGGGCTAAATTATTTTTGAAAGAATTGCTCATTGTAGTTATTAAATTTTTGCTGGAATTGACATTTTTTTTAATGCTCTTGAAAGAGTTTTAGGCAAACTCAAATTTTTGAAAGTGAAATCTTTATCACAAATTTCTAGAGCTAGCAACTCTCTCATGTCAATCCACAATCTTAGGTTTTTGAGAATTTCAAAATGACTTTGCTAGCATCTACTTGATATATATAATTATGATTTGAAATCTAGATACTTCAAGACAAAGTTAGTGAGATGCTACACACATTGAATGAGATTTTGATAGAAGGGTTTTCAACTCGAATATCCAAGAAAAATAAAACATTGACTTTAATGTATTATGCCAATAATATGCTAGACTAGAGTAGCGATAGAGTAAAGTGGTGACCCAATCATAAGCTAGACTAGAGTAGCGATAGACTAGATTGAAGATGATTCCTCACGGTGAAAATGGACCATTGGACATTGATACCTTTAACGAGTATTTTATGGAGACTCACGTCGATTTATGCCAAGTTTTTGGAGCAGATTAGAAGTTACAGCTGCCCATACACATGATTCTGAAATTTGCTGTAGAGATTTAGCATCGGTATGTCAACAAGTCATTTATTTATTTTCTTTTGTATTATCGAAGATAGCCAGGAAGAAAAATTGTAGTCAAAGATTTGAATAAAAGGATTAACCACAGCGTATAAATTTGTAATCTTAGTAGTCTTAGGCAATCGCTATGATCAAGTACTCTACAAGTTAAATGATACTCACACGTAATATAGTGTCCATAGGTAAACTGCAGCCTTTAAATATTGGCATTCTACCTTCCATTTCTTGAACTTGAAGAGCTACAGCATGGATACAAATATAGTTAAGGCAAGGGGGAGTCACTTTGTGATGGTGCATGGAGCAACCTTTGGGGGCTGGTGTTGGTATAAAGTTGCAGATCTTCTTGTGAAAGCGGGTCACAAAGTGTCTTCCCTTGACATGGCAAGTGCAGGTATCGACCCTAGAGATGCTGACCACATTTCATCTTTACAAGAGTACAATCAGCCACTCACAGACTTGTTTACAGCTCTTCCTTCTACGGAAAAGGTATAAAACTAAATTTTGATTTGTTTGAGTGGTTTTTTTAATTTTTATTTAGATATTTTATTTTAAATTTTTTATTTGTTTGAGTGGTATTTTAATTTTTGTATAGATATTTTATTTTTAAATTATATTAATAGATAAATTTTATTGAAGAAACAAAACTGATTTAAGATGAGTCATCTAAGAAAATTTGATTAACAGTTTAATCTAAGTTTTAATTTGTTTATGTGATTCATTTTAAATTATATTAATAGATTCTTTTGGAGAATTGAATCTGATTTTAAATGACTCATTCTAATGAATTTGGCTGAAGAGTTCAATCTATCTTTTGATTTGATTAGATTAGTGATTTTAAATCATTCTAATAGATGAGTTCCATTGGATAAGTGAATCTTATTTTTGATGAACCATCGAAATGAATTTGGCTGAAGAGTTTAATCTAAGTTTTGATTTGTTTAAGTTGTTCATTCTAAATCATACTAATATGTAAGTTCTATTGGAGAAGCGAAACTGGTTTTAGATGAATCATTTAAACAAATTTGACCAAGAGTTTAATCTAAGTTTTGATTTGTTTAGGTTGCTCGTTTATAATCATACTAATAGGAACGTTCTATTGGAGAAGTGAATCTGATTTTGGATGACTAATCTAAACAAAATTGAATTTGATTTATTTAGGTTTTTCATTCAAAATCATACTAATACATGAGTTCTATTGGAGAAGCAAATCTGATTTTTTATGAACCATCTAAATGAATTCGGCTGAAGAGTTTAATCTAAGTTTTGATTTGTTTAGGATGCTTGTTTGAAACCATACTAATAGGTGAGTTCTATTGGGAAAACGAAATTGATTTTAGATGAACAATATAAATGAATTTTTCTTTGTTTTGTTTAGATTTTACATTTTTAAATCATATCAATACACAAGTTCTATTAGATATGTGAAACTGATTTTTGGCTTAAGAGTTTAATTTAAGTTTTGACTTGTTTAGGTTACTCTTTTTAAATCATACTTATAGGTGAGTTCTATTATTGAAACAAATCTGATTTCAGATGAACCGTTTAAACAAATTTACCTTCGATTTGTTTAAGTTGTTCATTTTAAATCATACTAAAAAGTGAGTTCTATTGAAAAAATAAATGTGATTTTAAATAAGCCATCTAAACAAATCAAAACTTAAGATATGATGTTTAAATCAGATCCTATGCATTGTATCCTTTTTGTATTCATTGTATTTTTTTTTGTTTGCAGTAGAATTCAGATCGCCAATAGCAGGGATGCAAACTAATTTGTAGCCGTATGTCTGTTCAGGTTATATTGGTTGGCCACAGTGTTGGTGGCTTCAATTTAAGCTTTACAATGGAGCATTTTCCACATAAAATTGCTGCAGCTGTCTTTGTTACTGCCGTCATGGCCCTCAGTGGAACGACCCTCACTGAGTCATTGAATGAGGTTTGATGAATTCTTTCTCTCTCTTCTAATTGGTGGCTTAACAGCCTTTAAATTACATTGTCATTTCTTTGAACAGATCGTATCCATAATTGGAGGCTTAGGAGACTCGACATTTTACTATGCAAATGGGAAAGATAAGCCAGCAACATCCTTCAAGCTTGGCACCCACTTTACGCGAGAGTTTGTATCGCAGAACAGTCCTTCTTGGGTAAATCCCTTTGAGAATAGAAACAGTTGTGTGGTGTTTTGGGTATTTATGGAATTTCAATTGATTAATATGGGTCTGAATGCAGGATCTATTGTTATTTGATTCGCTGGAGAAGAAGTTTCCTATATGGCAAGAACCTCTTCTTTATACAGCTAAAAACTATGGAAGTGTCAGGAGAATATACGTTGTGGCGAAGGAAGATAAGCTTCTTGTGGAGGCGTTTCAGAGAAAGATGATTGCAGAGAATCCTCCACAAATGGTCTATGAAATTGAAGGATCTGATCACACTGTATTCTTCTCGAAGCCTCTTCAACTGGCTGAGGTGCTCATAAAAATCGCCAATAACTGCAAGTGAAGCAATCAGATGGAGATGAACTTTTAGTGAAGTTTGTAATATCTAGAAATATTTGACTATGGGTAGAAGGACCATAGAGATTGATATGAATTCATCTAGTCTTATCATATATTTATATTATTTATTGTAAATAAATAATTGATATAGATAAAAAAATAGTTGATCAAAATGGATTCATATTTAAAAATATAAAAGTAGATCAATGTTTATAAATAAACATATATATTTATCAATAAGTGAAATATTTTCTTAATTTCAAATAAAACATCATTATTATTTATTATAAATATATTATTCATAATATAAAATGTTCATTTAAACTAGTATAATTGTCACAACAAAAAAATATTTATTCCTATGTGCAAAATTATAAGGTAGCAATCTATATGTTTTGGAGTATTTCACATTAATAATTTGTCCTATTATAAATATAAAAGGTGAGCACAATAAATACTCTATGTTTCTCATGAAATGTGAATGATTGTCAAAAGGTTTTATCGACAAATAACTTTATTCTGTTAAACTACTACAGATTGTTAGATTGAGTCTTGGTCAAATCTTTGAAAAGTCATTTCTAGGATACTTTGCACTAAGCATGTTATTTCAATGAGTTGTGCAATGAAACATACGACCAAATCTTAGTTATAGATAGTGATGAAGGGTGCTCCCCTTAATACCACAAACACAAAGCAGAAACAGAGAAACAACAACAATTTGCAAGAACAGAAAATGGGCTTCTTATTATCTCCACAAGTGTGGAATTACAAATTTTAGAATTACAATATGCAAAGCCACATGGACATTCCCCTTACAATATTCAATAGGACAAAACCTTGAATTATTACCCAGATCTACCCAGAACTGCCCCAAACTCCTCCGAACTACCTAAGGCAACACTACGGGCCTTCTTTATATAGGCAATTTCCACTGCCCGAGAAGGTTCTAGAAATTTAGCCCTTAGGGCCTACCAAACTTAGAATTATTTTATTTTACAATTTATTACATCAAAGTCGGCTCAAAATAACTTTTGAAACTCAAACAGAAATTTTGAAGGAAAATTATTTTTTTTCATTTCAGGTGATCCAACTTCCGAAGACCATAAGTCATTGCCAGTTGACCTAATTGACTATTATAACCCCATTCTGGAAAGGCCACGAAGCGCACTACAGGCCTAACTTGTGCAAGTGCTCATCACCCAAATTTTTGACCTCATTTAGGACCTCTAAAACCTTCAAAACTAAGTTCAAAGTTTCTATACCCTGCTGCCAATACCGAAAATCTTCAATATCTACAAAGCTAGACTTCATCTATCAATAAAACTTTACTAGAAGGCTGGTACGACTGAGATGAACCTCCACATGTGAAATCAAAACATTCCAAGATCATATGACCAACTTACTAAAAAAAATAGCAAGTTTCCCTAAATACCAGCTCTACACAAGATAGCCCTTATTGAATACAAAAATAAAAATATTTTTGGGTGATGCAAGATTGCTCTTACGCCCAAGATGCTCCTGCATTAGACACTCGAGGCAATTTGAGAAGTGACCCTGTCACGACTCAAATGTGCAGAGGAAAACCAAGGCGGTTAGCCTCCTTTGTTAGCCATGATGAATCTTCAACATGTTGTCCTTTCCACTTGACCAAATATTCTTCATATGTCTTGCTCCTTGTGCTTTTGCTAATGACTATCCAGTATGTCCTCAATCTCCTTTGGTAGCTGGACTAGTCGCTAGAATACTCCACTGTACTGCTGTGATCTCATCTTCAACACCTCCTTCATGATACTCTTTCAAATCTAAAATGTTAAACACTAGTGAAATATTCAGCTTAGTAGGCAATTCTACCTCATACGCATTTCTTGAATCATGCTTCTTCAGTATCTTACATGGCCCAAACTTCTTCATTTTTAGCTTGTTGTATGTACCAACTGGAAACCGCTCCTTACGCAAATGAACCATCACTTCATCTCCAACCTGAAAGTTTTTATGCCTCCTTTTCTCATATGCCTTAGCCTTATATTGTGCATTCATTTTGGGAGTGTGCTTCCTCACCTCCTCATGGATATTCTTCAAATGTTCTACAAAATCTTCAACTTCAACACTATTTATTTCTCTTTTATCTATCTTTCTCAACTTAGATGCATTTCTAGGACTACTTCCATATACAATCTATGGATGATGTGATGAACTAAACTTTAAATTTATCTTCAAATATTCACTTTCTACTAGTGTCATTCTGTGTGCTTCCTTATTTAAAAAATTAGCTCCTGGAATCAAGTCCATCTGATGACTGATCTTTCTTACTAGTGGTAATCCATCAGGTACATTATCAGATATAATATCCTGAAACTCATTCAATAATTTTGTAACTTGTACAGGTACATCTTCTACTTCCTCTTTCCCAGCCTTTGGAATTAAGGTAAAACACATATGCTCATGCCGCATACCATCTAAGAAATTTCTTCTATCGATAAAAGTTATTCTTGCATTACCACATACCTTTTCTTCTATCTCCTTCAATGGCTTTAGCTTATGTCACACTCCATCCTTTGTCAAGGAATAGGTATTCGCATGACCATTATGTACAACACATCTATCAAACTACCACGGCCTACCCAATAACGTATGACATGCATCCATAGATATGATATCACATAGTACCTCATCATGGTACCCACCAATCTTAAACTTCACTAGGCATTGTTCATTGACCATGACCTTGTGGTCATCTTGCACCTAGGCAACTCGATATGGATGTGGATGTTTCTGTCTCTTGAGCTTCAAATTTGTCACCATCTCTTCTGACACCAATTTATTAGTGATACCACTATCAATAATCACATCACAACATTTACCTTCACACTTGCACCTGGTGCGAAATAGGCTCCTCCTTTGCTCAGGTTCATTCTCACCACTCAATAGGACTCTTCTGTTAATCAACGTTTCTCCTTTTTCAACATCTTCAGAATGTGATGATCTGGCATCTTCATCTACATATGCAACTCTAGCCTAGCCTTCGTTTCTCCTATTTTTCCTTCCTTGGCACTGAGGACATTCAAATGCCCTATGACCTTCTTCTCCATAGTGAAAACATGTTCCACAGAAGCCTCCTCTTCCAGATCCTTGTCCTCTTTCTCTACCTCTCTGATCTCTATTACTCTAATTATGAAAATGATTGAAATTAGCTCTTCGCTGATTCTGACTATTACTGGCCTCATCGTTCTTTTTTAGATCTTCATTTTGATCTCCATATGACCATTCACCAAATCTTCTATCATGACCTCTTTCACTTTGTCTTCTTTCAAACTTCTTGTTCATCTTTTCCTCTACTTTTAGGGCAAACTGGTATGCCTCTTCAATACTATTTTTTCAAACCAGATTCAATTCTTCCTGAATGTTTGGCCTCAACTCATTAAGGTAATGGGAAACTTTCTCCTTATCAGCTTCCACATGACCTGTTTTGACTGTCGCTTAAATTTACCCACCATCCAATCCCATCTTGTGATTTTATCTTTTCCTCTTCTATTTCTCTCCAATTGGATCTCTTGCCACTAGATCTTCGCATGACCCTTCAGTCTAGCCTTCACAAACTTGACCCTATGAGGATCCTCAACATCTTGATACTCAAAATATTCTTCACATTCGTTAATCTAGTCAATCAACTCCTCTGGGTTAAGATTCCTTGAAAATGTAGGAACCTCAATCTTAGGTCTTTTTCCAATCTTGGAAATGGCCCGAAAAAGTCTTTCTTTCTCCTGGTTCAAAATTTCACCTTCTTCTTGATTAGAATTTTCTTCTCCCTCGACTTCATCCTCGCTTTTGTCTTTGACATTAAGATTCATTCCACTGCGAATCTCCTCTTGCAATGCTTGCACTTATCTCTGTAGCTCTCTAACCTCAGGTGTCACAGCACCAGCTCTTCCACCACATTCTCTTCATGGAGGCATTTTTGCAATGCGCACTAAAACCTTAACCACGGTCCTGGTGCAAACTGTCTCACAGTCAGTGATCTATTTACATAGAAACTCTAACCCACAGTCCTAGTGCAAACTGCCTCACATTCGGTGATCTGTTTACACACTTAGAAACTCCTGCTCTGATACCACTTGATGAAGGGTGCTCCCCTTAATACCACAAACACATAACAGAAACAAAAAAATAACAACAATTTGCAAGAACAAAAAATGGGCTTCTTATTACCTCCACAAGTGTGGAATTACAAATTTCAAAATTACAATATGCAAAGCCACATGGGCATTCCCCTTACAATATTCTATAGGACAAAGCCTCGAATTATTACCCAAATCTATCCAAAACTACCCTGAACTCCTTCGAATTGCCTAAGACAACACTATGGGCCTTCTTTATATAGGCAATTTCCACCACTCGAGAAGGTTCTAGAAATTTAGCCCTTAGGGCCAACCAAACTTAGAATTATTTTATTTTACAATTTATTACATCAAATTTGGCTCAGAATAAATTTTGAAACCCGAACATAAATTTTGAAGGAAAATTATTTTCTGCCATTTCAGGTGATCCAACTTTCGAAGACCATAAATCATCGCTAGTTGACCTGATTGACTATTATGACCCCATTCTGGAAAGGCCACAAAGCACTCTACAGGCCCAACTTGCACAAGTGCCCGTCACCCATATTTTTTACCTCATTTGGGGCTTCTAAAGCCTTCAAAACTGAGTTCAAAGTTTCTGTACCCTATTGCCAATACCGAAAATCTTCAATATCTACAAAGCTAGACTTGATCTGTCAATGAAACTTTATTGGCAGGCTGATACGACTGAGATGAGCCTCCACATGTGAAATCAAAATATTCTAAGATGATATGATCAACTTACTAAAAAAATAGCAAGTTTCCATAAATAGCAGCTCTACAGAAGATAATCGTTATTGAATACAAAAACATAAGTATTTTTGGGTGATGCAAGATTTCTCTTACACCCAGGATGCTCCTGCATCAGATAAGTAAGTGTCCATTTTATATTTAAGAATAAAAATGAAGGTCTTAAAATATTCCATGTAAAACTAATGACTACATGTTTATGAAGATAGAATGCATGACTACTAGTCCCTCTCCCCTACTTGTCACATACAACTTGGTTCTTTGCAAGTCCCTAGACTAAATTCTAATATCCATAAGTTCAAATAATTAAGAAAATGTAATAGTTCTTAATATTAAAAAGGTGAAATTTGTATATTTATATAATTTAGATTTTCCATTGTACACATATTTAAATAATATTGTGATATTGAATTTATTTACTTATTTATTACTTCTTCTATTTAAATTTTTCATTATTATCTATTCTAGGAAGAGTCCATGGATGTGGAGATAACTTTAGAGGAATAGCCTTGTCCTTTCTTTTAAATTTACATTCAAATTTGATTAACTCGGTCCCTTTATTCTTATACTTAGGACATCTTGGTTATACATGCTTTAACACACCAATATGGTTAGAATATATAGTTCTCTCTCAAAATATATTAATATTACAAAGGTGAAATTTGTATATTCATATAATTTAAATTTTCCATTTTACACATATTTAAATAATATTGTAATATTGAATTTATTTACTTATTTATTACTTCTTCTATTTAAATTTTTCATTATTTTATATTCTAGGAAGAGTCCATGGATGTGGAGATAACTTTAGAGGAATAGCCTTGTCCTTTCTTACTTTTAAATTTGCATTCAAATTTGATTAACTTGGTCCCTTTATTCTTATACTTAGGACATCTTGGTTATACATGCCTTAACACACCAATATGGCTAGAATATATAGTTCTCTCTCAAAATATAATTGCTTTCACCAGAATTTCTATTACTAGCTCTTGTCCTACTTAGAAATTGAAAGGTATATGCATATTGATTTACTTAGGCATGTAGCATCATTATTCAATATTGTTGGTGATATTGTTTTATACATTGCAAACAATAGTTGAGAAACTAAAAAATAATTATAGATAAATAATTCTAGTGTATCTATATCAATGTAATTATGCCAATAATCATAATTATGCCAAAAATTTCCTCTTAATACATGGATCCCATAAACATCAAACTCAACTTGTCCTAGGCACCCCGTTAAGGATTAAAAAAATAAAACATGTTGATTACATATTTTGAGAAAATATTCTCCTAAAGAAAAAAATCTTGAACCAAGAAAGGATCCATAAAGGTGTCTCTTGACCCTCAAATATGTGTAGCTTTGAGCTATATTCATGAGCTCTTAGTCCTAAATCATAGTCTTAAATTTTTTACCAATGATCTCTAAGAGATACAATAGATCTCTATCATTGTCTAATAATTTTGAATGGGTATAATCCATGATCTTATACTTTGAAGCTCACTCAATAATAATCCATATTAAGCTAAACACCAAATCTTGAACCTATTTCCAAAATGAATCTTCACAACATATGCACTCTTCAAATACATCAGCATCGACAAAAAAAGTAAAATAAAAACCATAAACCAAAAATGCTAAAAATGCTTCTAATCTAGAACACCATCTCAAAGTGGGGAGAAGAATTGAGATTATGGAAATTCCTCCATCCTCCGATGCCACCAACCTAAAAAATGATTCTATTATAGTTTATCAATGTGATAGCTTCGATGAATCTTTTGAGGGATTGTCATGAATTGTAAAAAAAGTCTCAACCACTATAATTTGAATGAGACTTATAATGAACTCATTTCTACTGTAATGATGCACATCATTAAATTCCATCTTGATATAGCCACCCCCTACTATAATTATCCAATATATTACCCATTCCAACTTTGAAATCATGTTCACTAGTAAATATAGTCGTGCCATCAATTTCCATGCCTAAAAAGATAAAATGAATAAAATATATGGTAATAATAAATATTATTGGTAGACACTATCTTTTTAGGAAAGAAAAAATTACCATATTTTTGTTGGTATGGACCCAAGAAAGTATGATCTCCTATTAAGATATCTATACAAAGAGATTTTATTACATATACCATATTCCCTCTTATTTTTTATGCAAGATTATTTACTTGATCCGAAACTGATTGTCTATCATAGCATATCACTACAACTTGTATTTCAATTTCCTTCACATGATGTTCATTTTGTCATACATGAGACCACTTGATTGATAAAGAACACATTATTTATTTATATAATTTACTTGAACAACTATACAAACAATAAAAAATACATGGGCTATTGACAAAGAAAGTTTAAACTTATTCTTTTTAATGTAGTACAATTTTATTCAAATCTTTATTAAATATTATGGTTGTAAACTGTCTTGTATAGACAAGAATGTGAAAGGTGGAGTTGTAGGTTTCACACTTACAATATGTTCAATTGACCACCTCAAACAGAATGTCACCGCACAAATGCACAAAACCAACGTGTTGAACAAGATTTAGGAAATCTTAAGCAATAAAATTGATAGGAATAAGATCAAATTATATTACACTTGTAACAATGCTCACTGTCTATACTAATAAGGGATTTTTAAAAGAGTGTTCAGATAACCATTGAAGAACATCAGAAAAGATTATTCTTAGAGATTATAGTTGGATTGGTTGTTATAGACATGCATACAAAGAGTGTAATCATATATGACACACCCAAATTATTTGAAGAATGCCTCACAGAGATGTTATCTCGAGAAATAAAAGGAGATGATTGAAAAACATACACATAATAGGACTACATCATTACATTTCCATTGCTTATATGGACTACAAAAAAATCTTTGCGACAATATTCATTTACAATCATATAACTTTTGTAACTTCTTTTAAACCTCAATGCTTACTCCACACTATAATATTGTGTATGAGTGGGTCACCTTTTTCAACATAGTAGACCAATCCTTCAACACACAAGAACTCATCTTTCGAATGCCAATAATCTTGAATGTCACACTAAGACTACCTCTTTCATAGGTCAAATGTTGTTGATAAAATTTTATACATTGCAAATGGTTGTTGAGTAAGTGAACAATATTTAAGTTATAATCATCTCAATGCAATTAAACCAAAAACCATTTTGCATTTAGGAGAATATCAATCATTTTATATTTGATATTTATAGGTAGGTAGTCAATTTCTAGCCACCCTCACATTTGATTGTTGCACTCATCTCCTCACCTTACCTATAAAAGCAGCCTATTATATATGTGCATATATCTCATAATATAGAATTTCATTTGGTGAAATATTCTTTTGTCTTTGTCTCTTACTAAAAGTTATGTGAAAGTTGGGATCCTCACTCAAGATCTATACTCTAACACTACAATTATCCTAACAATTTTTTTTTTCCATATTTAGTTTTAGTCACGTTTTTTATGAAGATTTATAGGTTAGTTTCTATAAAAAAAAAAATTATCACAATAAAATCATTTTTTTATTTTTTAATTCATTAGTAGTTTATATCAGTAAAATTCAAGGACATGCACCTGGGCAAAAACCTAGGAGTACCAAGTGTGAGGACATCTCTAGGATGGATACTCCACACACCCGATCACCCCCACCATAGACTTTGGGCTATCACGCTGTAGTTGTATTTGTCCCTACACCATGTGAATGCTCTGAGATGTGGGTATAGGGGACGGTGCTTGGGGACTACCCCATCATCCCTTGACCACACCTGGGATGCAATGGGGTGTGGCTAGCTGTGACAACCCAAAAAGTTTATTTTTTTATTTTTTATTTTTATAATTGAGACTAACGAACCCTAAAAAAATGTGGGTCCCATATAGGCCCCTAGAAGCCTTCATAAGGCATATATACTTCATTTAGCATTCATAATTGGCATTCATATTCATGCTACTCTACTCATTGTTTAATCATGATCATCTTTATGATATATCATATTTCATATTGCAATTTTGCTATGTTCAAGTATTTGGTATGTTATATTAAAAAATATTTTTTTAATTAGAATTTAAAGTTATATATGTATACTATGCCGGCCCCCTAAGCCCCGGTTGTCTCCCCCATGCCCCAAAATTGAAGCCCTTTATTTCCCCACACCTAAAACTCATCCTGACATCCCCCCGTCCTGACATACCCTTGTGATGGTGTTAAATTGATTTAAAGTTAATTTATCTAATTAACTTGAATTTAATTTAACTAAGTTAACTTGAAGATATAAATATAATATAGCTAGCTATATTATTCCTTTCTTAAATAATTAGAAAAATTACAATAAAAATGAGGGAGTGAGAAAATATTTAATTTTTTCTAGCTATGACTACATCTACTTTTTAATGTATACAATTTAATTGACTACCACTAGTAGTATGACTAGCTAATACATAATTCCCTAACCAAAATGTTGTAATCTTAAAAGGAACTTACCACTCAAATTTTAGGTTATAATTTAGTTATCATATAATATATGTAACATACAAATTAGATGTTTAATCTCATATATGGAGTACTAACATTTAAATTAACCTTTTTATCATCAAATGCTTCTCATTGAATTATCAATAGACATAATTTAGCATTGATGGTTATTTAGATACAAACCTCTCAAGTAAAATCAGCAACACTCTAGTTATATTATAAATAACCAATCAACCCCAATGTTCTTTTGTGTTAGTTGTTGAAATTTTGGAGTAGCCAGGTGGTCATTATGATTTGTTTAACAAGGAGCCTAAGCTAATAAAATGCCAAGATAGAAAATTCTTACACTTAGAGTTAAATATATTCAAGTGGTAGATTTTTTAAAGATTTGGATGTAATTATTCCAATCTGATTCAAATGTACCAAAAATTTAAAATAAATATGAAATGAAGTTAAGTTTTTAAAGGAAAAGAAAGTTGTGGATCTTATTTTAAAACTGAGAACCCTAGCTAAAGTTCAGACCCACCTTCACTAAAATGGATGTATCTTTCACAAAACATAACAAAAAACCACCAAACCAAAATTATATGAAAGTTAAAACATAGACCTATCTTTAGAATCAACTTTAGACCATTACAAGTTCATACCATACAAATAAACTTGACTAGTAAAATAAAACACAAGATACACATAAATAGTCCAATAAAATGCATAAAATCGGGCATTAATTGAGTTCTGGAAATGAAATATGAGATAAACTTATTTTATATCTCTCATTTTTATTTCTATAACACAAATCAATTGAAACCTTAAAATCATTTTCATGTATTCAAAATATCAACTTTCAAAAATTAGTGTAAATAGAAAATAGGAAAATTATACATCATTTAGTTTGCAACAAGATACATGATCATTTCCAAATTCAAACAAAAAACTAGTAATAATTTTACACATTGATAAAACATTCAAAACATCAAAAATATTAATGTTAAAGTAATTAGAAAAAGGGATTCAATCCCTACCTCAAGTCCTACGGAGAATCAACCAAAAGAGAAGAAGATGACAATCAAGAAGAAAGAAATCCAAACTTGAAGAGAAGAAATCAGCCACTTCCACCACTTCTAGAAATTGTTGACAAAATGGTCAACACCCCCCTCAAGATTTGTGACATGGCTTAACTACCTCCTGTATCTTCTATAGGTCTAGTGGTTGTATCTAGCATTAACAGGTCAATCTTTTGGTGCAACGACAACCACTAATTGTAACAAGTGGTATCAAAGCTTGGTCACAGGTTTGAGTCCCCTCGGGTAATGCTGAGGGAGAGATTGTTGGTAAAATGTCTAGTGCTCCCCTCAAGATTCATGACATGGCTTAATCATCTCATGTGTCTTCTATAAGTCTAGTGGTTGTATTGGGCATTAACAGGTTTATCTTTTGGTGCAACGACAGCCACTACTTGTAACAGAAATATCCAAGGAAAATAACCAACAATCATATAAAACTCCCTCACAAAAATAATAGAATTATCCTCAAAATCTCCTCTTCAATATTGCAAGAAAAAAATAATGAAACTCACAACCAAATTAACAATGAAAGATATTGAAAATTCTCAGAAATTCTCCTCAAAATCTCCCACCATTCCCCCTCGAAAAGAAAGAGAATTAATACAAATATAATTCCTAAGAGGTGTGAGGGAAGGGAAACCAATTTCTAACCAACTCTCAACTAAATAGGAATTATAAACTAACTCTAATACTAATATAACTATAACAATATCCTCCCTTTCCCCTCTCAAACAATAATATTATAATAAGAACTACATAATATCCATTCCAAAATAATCAACCTAATATATTTATGGACACCTAGATCTGATTAATAATTTCATAATCAAATTTAGTCCTTTCCTAAGGTATTATTAATTAAATATTTATTATTTAATTAATTTATATCACTCTCCCTAATTAATTAATTATAGTCTAATTTATTGAATATGCAACCCTTAGATATTTAATTAATTAATCCCCCTTCTTCTATTAATTTAAAGAAATACCCAATTTGGTTTAGTTAATCCACTTATCATTTTATTTCATTTTGGTGAATTAAATATATCCTATTTAATCTATTTGAGCACATGATTCCTAACTTGAACCGATAACCTATCAACCTAGCCCATGGTTTTAATACAATACAACCCCTTCACACATACTAATATCCTCTTAATTAGTTATTTACACTTAATTATCTAGTTACCCCTCCACACATTCTCTCTCCTCCCATCACATCCTCCTAAATCTTCCACTTTCCCACTAATCCAAGCCCAATCCTCCTTTAAACATTTTCACAATCCTAATCCAAAGATTAAGAAATCAAAATCCCTCACAAATTCAACCTCATGTCTTTTCAACTCCAATCCCAACTCCCTCTCCACTTGTCAACCTTAAGTGCTCTTACACCCTCAACCATATTCCTTACACACTTGTTTCCTCTCCCACTCCCAAAAATGGTCAAAATTATCAAGGCTTGGCCTTTGGGAATTTGAGACAAGATGTGCCTTTATGGCATATCTTCCCAATCCCCCATGTCCTCTCAACCTCTCTCCTTGTGAAACTTGTCACAAGGCTATGGGTTTTAGAAAGAACAATTCATGTGCTTCCCCTCAAATGCATCATATCCCTTCCTAAGCTCTCAATCTTAGCCATCCATTTCATCCTCTCCTTGCCTATAAATTCACCTTTCTTCTCCTTCACTTTTATCCACCATCTAAGTAAAATTATCATACCCTTTATAAGAAAAAAATCCATCACCATAACCTCATAATGTCAAATTTTTCACTCACATCTTGAAGCTTGAGAACTATCATTTGAGCACACATACAAAAGCTTGGACAAATCCAAACATCAAGGAAGTATTTGGGTCACTTCTATTGTTTACATCCCTTTGGTTTATATGCTTTCTTTTGTCTAATCTAGATGCTTGTTTGAGTAGTTCTATTGAATGTTTTATTAGTTTATTGCATTCCTAGTTTGCACACACTATTTTTACTTGCACATTTTGGCATGCCCGACAAGACCCACTTCTAGGGGTCATTCCCTTTTGTCTCTTTCTTGTAAGATAACCCTACTAATCTAATATTTTTAGTGTTTTCAGTGTTTTCTTGTGAGAATTTTTGTGTTTGCAGGTTGGAAATATAAAAAAGAAGAAATTGTGCTCTCGATGGTGGTCTCAAAACTCATACAACAACAAAAATAAGAACCAATCAGAATGCAGGATAAACCAACGAGAACACCAGAAAAGCTGACTAGAATATGAACCTGCTGACTAGCCATTTGTGGCCTATATGTACCCATTATTTTTTTCTTTCTCTATTTTATCCCTTTCTTCCACATTCTTGTAGGAACACTATCTAAGCCACTAGGAACGCACATTTATAAGCCATAAGAAAAAATACAATAAAAAACTATTCACAGATGGGTCAAAAAAATGGGAGGTTGGCATTCCCACAAGTTGAAAATATGGTAGGTTTTGGTTCTTGCTGGTAAAAAGCATAGCGAGTTTGCACTATACACTAGTGGGATCACTGCTAGGTTTAACACTATTTGTTCTATTTTTTTTTCAAGTTTTTGAGTTTTACTAACAAATTTGCGAGAATACTATTTGTTTCCACGAGATCAGTTTTCCATATATGTGTTTTCAATTTTGTGCAGGTCAGTGGGAACATAGGCGGAACAAGAGGGAATGTTCTTTAAATTTTTAATTTAAACAATGAGGTCACATTTTTATTTAGTGCTCTAAAATTAACCTTGTATGCAAGCACAACACTTCACATTTCTATTTTAGGTTTAAAATCTACACTTTGGTAAAATTGTACAATCTTCAAACCTTACATTTCATTTGGGTGTATACTTAAAAAAATAAGGTAAAAAGAACAAGGTGAATTGCACACTTCTTTTGGGGTTTTAAAATTGAACAACACAAATAAACATTTGGACTCGGTGCATAAAAAACCCTTTGTGAGTTTTCTTATGTTTAGGACTTAAACAATTTTGCCTAACTTGAAGTAAATGAACCCCATGTCTTGAGTTCTTAGTGTGTTTGCATTTTTTGTAGAGAGCTTCCTCAGATCATAGACTATCCACTCCCATTGGCTCTTGTAGTCATTGGTGTATGAGAAAAATGTTGTGACCACTCAAAATATTTTAACTTTTTAGAGAGGCATGTCTAGAGGGAGAGTTTCCACTTTAGAGGATGACCTCAAACCAGTAAACACCTCAGTGAATATATAAATAAGACACTAAAAAAAGGCTCATCTTATCCAACCAATCTCAAGTAAGAAATTTCAATGATAGTCTAGATCACGTGAATATCTCTAAGCAACCAACATGATCAATTAGGCTCTTTAGTGAGTCACGTATATACAAACTGATTGGTGGGATGCCACATATCTTACTAAATTGTCTTAAGTATAATACACCCTTTTAGCCTTGGTATAACTATTTATAGTGCAAGAGGATTGTGTCAAATCCTTTGAAGTTACTTACCATATGTCTATCCTTGATTTTGGGGTATAAGGCTTTCATATTTCATCATTGAAATTTACGCATGCCCTTGCAAGGGGATCCCCTATTTACCCATGCCTTGAAGGCCTATTGAAGTACATAATTTTTCATTCATCTCTGCATCGTCTTACCTTTTAGATTGAGAGGGACACAATACATGATGGTTAGATACATTAAGATTGGGATTTATTCTTGTGGGACTATAAATATTATATTGAAAACAAATTGACCTTAAGCTAAAGTGTGTGTAAATTGTATTCATTATAAATTGACCAGGTGAAAATATTTTGAACATACACAAATGAAGAGTCTTTTCAACAAGTCATTTTCCAAAGAGATAAAAAAAGTAAAAACTGTGTTAAGTTTCTATAAGGTTTCTTTTTCTCTTGCAAGATTTCCTCCAAATTTTCTAGTCCAAAAAAAAAGAAAATATCACCCAAGCCTCCAAATTTTGTCATCCGAGGTTCATAATAATGTCCTTACTATTATCTTGCATCATTTTTCTTCTAGTATCATTACTATTGTCGACCATTAAGTCCTCCTTTTCTCCCTATATCCTAGGCTATTAGAGTCATCTTGGTCATTCCTCATCCCCTTTCCATCTTTTTTGGAGTTAGTCCTTCCTCCTATCCCAAGCTTAATCGAAATCCTTGTTTGAGCTTATTGGTCATCCTAATATAAGCTTTAGTGTTTCATCCATCTTTATCCTTCTTCCCTATCAGACTTATTAGTAAATTGTCATGTCACAATGAACTATTATGATGAGTTTGGTCATCCCACCTTTTCTTCCACTTTATCCTATTGGACAATGATGATCAGAGTCTTGTTGATCATGAAGAGCACATTGAAAACCTTAGGAATCTATCTTCAAACAACATCCAAAACCCAATCATTCCTCCACACAACCCCGTCATTCCACCATGCATACCCACTAGTACTCTGTATCATACCTTTGACAAGGTAAATCCATTATTGCATTCATCCATGTCTCCTTCCTACGTCATATCCACATATCCCCCTCATACATCATTCACGCCTCCATCTTCTCCCATAGTCATATCCCAATCTCCACCTTTCCACAACAACACTAATAGCTACATCCCTAATCTAAATCCACCATCTCATTATCCCCCAATCCATTTTATAATCCCTTCTCCTATTCCTCCAATCAATCCTAGTTATCCAATGCATAAGGGTAAAAGTAGAGATTTATGTCACAGTAGAGGACAACTAGTATGTTTCAACTGGAAGTGGTTTTGGCTAAACAAATTTTGGCCAAACAAATTTCGGTCAAATATGGTTCAACTGAATACTGGTGGTGTGCACGTGGCACTATGTGGCACCAAGTGGCATCAATGTGTTGCTATACTTTCAGCTGAACACGTTTCAACCAAAACAAGGTTTGACCAAAACTCTCAAAAACTATATATACCCCAAAAAGCATTAAGCAACTCATTTACACTCTAGGGGCTTCTTGGATTTGCAAAGTGATTTGGAGACCTTTGCCCAGACCAGGTAGGTTTTTTCTTTCTAATTTTAAAAAAAAAATTCAATTTTTTAGACTGATATATGTACATATTGATTTATTTTATAATTTTTGGGATAATTTCTAGTTATACTAGATTGTTAAAATTAATTAACTTGCTTTGTAATGTATTTTTTTGGTTAAATGACATATAGTTAACTTAGTAAACCTAGTTAGTCAAATTAATCTTAATTAACGTAGTTAACTTAGTCAAACTTAGCTAACCTTACTTAACATAGTTACCATTAGTTAACCATACTTGAAATCTAGTTGACCTATTTAACTGTATTTAACCTAGTTAATGTTAGTTAGCTTAGTCAAATTTAGTTAACCTTAGCTAAGTTACTCAAATTTAGTTAACATGTGGTTAACCATACATCAAACCTAGTCAAAATTACTTTTAACCAGGTAGTTAACCATATTTTAAACCTAGTTAACCTAGTCAAACTTAGATAACCTAGTTAACCACATTTCAACAAACATAGAACTAACCTAGTCAAACATAGTTAACCTAAACAACCATACTTCAAACCTAATTAACCTAGTTAACCTAGTTAACCTAGAATAACTAACCATGTATTTATGTTTTATTCATGTGAGTTTTATAAATGTGGTTTGTGTATACACACATGTATAAGTATGCTTAAATTATAGATATCATTCATTTTTTGTCATGTTTAGATTAAATGTAAACATAAATTTGGTTAATGTAAAATGTAACAAACACTTGATCATTTGAAAACATTAGAAACTTATTGGAAAAATGTTACATAAAAACATAGTTCCTAGTTAACCATACTTCAAACCTAGTTAACCTAGTCAAACTTAGTTAACCCAGTTAAGTTCCATGTACTTCAAAACTAGTTAACCTAGTAAAATATAGTTAACCTAGTTAACCATACTTCAAATATCATTCATTTTTTTGTCATGTTCCTTATATATACATAAATTATTCATATATAGTTTCTACAAAGTAGATGATCATAATGTACATGTGCTTTAAATTAGATTATTTTTAAAATATTGTACATATGTATATGCATGTGCGAAGATATATATATATATATATATATATATATATATATATATATATATATAGACACACACACACACTTTTTCACATACATTTTATCTATCATAATTGGCATCCTGTAGTGGGGCAGCATTTGCATCTTCAAGAGAGGCTAGTGTTCAGAAGGGTGGTAGTGCATGCTCTACACATAGATCTACCTCTTCTCAAGAGGAAAGAGAGAAAGAATCTATTTTCTGATACTATTGCTAGATTGACTCCCTTGATCAAGGTTCTTGATCATACCATTGAGACATCCACCACCCTCCCTAATAGGGATATGTTGAATAGTATCAGAGAGGAGTTGGTTTTTATGATTCAGATAGTTGAATCATACAACCCCTATGATAGCATTAGCATTGATACTTTCTACACTTCTCTGTCTCACAACGTTACTAGAGCTATGAAGTACATACATATTGACTCTGAGGTCTCCACCACTATGGTGAAGACCATGTTTCCACATTAGAAAAACATGGCTTGGGTTAGAGGTTATATGGTTACTAGGTGCACAGATGACCTTGTTCCACTAGCTATATATCCTTGCTAGTTGGTTTCTCATCTTAGGTGGCCTCACAAGGATGATCTTCCACTATATTTTTGCAAATAATTATTTGCACAAATTTATTTGCATTTGAGGTGGAGTACATAGATTTTCTAGGTTATGTTGGCAAGGGGAGGAGGCATTTATCAGATAGATTCAAGCCATTTTATTCTCCTACACTTGCTAATAAGTGGAAAAAGGTGGGTCTTAACCTTTTGGTTATGCCAAAAGGTTTGGAAATGATAGGTGCAAGAGAGAGGATACCAGATGACACTAGGGGGGATGTGTATTCTAGTCTCATGAGTATCAAGACATAGGTTCATGAGATGTCATCTGACTGTTGCGGGAGATACATGTTATGTTCTCATACTACCATTCCTATACTTGTATAGGATGCATCCTCTAGTGATAATCCATACCAAATATCAAACATACCATCTCCCCTTGAGGTTACACATTCATTAGGGGTGGATTCTTTGTGTCATATGGGTGCATGTTTACCTAGTGATCTACTTTGGAAATATTAGGCTTTACAGATAGTCACTAGTATTCCTCTCAGTGGGATTTGATCACATATCACCCACATTATTTCATGACCATCTACTAGGTCAGGTTCTTAGGGTGTACAATGAGAGGAGGATATTCCTACACCACCGACAACTCCTCAGTAGACTATAGTTGATGATGATACACCTCCCCCTATCTAGGCCCCTTCATCACATCAAATTTTCACCACATTGATTACAGAAGAGAAGATTGATCCATCAGATGTTTCATTACATGATTCAGACTTGAGTAGGATTGGGAGAGCATTACATACTACTATAGTATATGTTTATTTAAATTTTGATTTTATTTAAAACTTACACATGTATCTAATCAAGTATGTTTGTTTCAAAAAATTAAATTAAATGATTAATATATACCATGTACTCCAGGGTCTTTTTTCTAGTATATTAGGTTATGTAGATTTACAGACACCTGGTCATCCCATGTAACATGACTCATAGGTAATTCTAGGTGTATTTATATAGTTTTTCTTAAATAAGTATTTAAAATTATTCAACATGTATGCATGACACATATATATTTCTTTTATTTCACATATAGATCTAGAGGACATGGACCACCATTAGGTCATGGACCTAGTTGACATTACATGTTACTTTAGACATTTGGTAGACATTTTATATTCTAGATATTTCATATACATTACATATATGTTCATGTTATTTAATGTATTTCATGTACACATATTATTTCACAAACATGTTCTATTCTACACCTTTTACACAATATGTTCATGTTATGAATTCTCAGGTGTTCATTAAGTAGACTTATTTTATGTATGTTCATTTCATATGTATATGTTTCATGCATGTCAGTTAAAATACTATGAATGTTTATGCCAATGTAATCATCTTCATAATGATACATTCTAATCAACTCCTTCATATCCCATCATGAAACATATCCATTTGCAATATTATCAGATTGACTCATTGGATTGTCCTCAACATAGTTAGCACAAAAGCATGATTTTCTCTTACTTGAATCAATGGAGGCCTATTTTGCCTTGTAGTCATCACTTGATGTAAACTTCTGATACCACCAATTCTTAGACAGTTATAAGGATTGTATTGATCGATATCTATTACAAATATGAAATGAAATTTTTACATTTTTAGATCAACAATTATGATAACAGTGAAAAGCACACAATTCAAAATTTTAAAAGAATTTGAAATCAAAATATTTTACCTTTCACTTCCTAAAAATAAAATTTGTTGTATTGGGTGTCTCAACTAGAAAAATGACTTTGGCACCATTCAATAATTTTTTTCACTTTATCTATCATGTTACCTATACATTTATGAACTATTAGTTTAAATAAAATGGATCTACGCTTCTTTTGACATTATATTACTTGAACATGATTTGTGTGCCTTCAAGTTCATGTTGGCGAAGTGCACACTTTACAAATGCTCCTGCTCCATTGTGCTCCCCTTTTTCATGTCCACTTTCAAAGAAGTTCCATAGAAACTTAACTTTTCATCTAGCATGTTGTGTGACTAGCCAATTAAAGGATTTTGTAGATCTAAATTGTTCTTCTTGATAAATTTATACACATGTATGCAAGATCATTAAATATAACATTTATCTAATTGACATTAAATAAATATATATATATATATTATACATGTGTTGGAATATGTAATTAAAAGTATGTAATAATGACTTAGATATATATATATATATATATATTTATCTATATTATACATGTGTTGGAATATGTAATTAAAAGTATGTAATAATGACTTAGATAAGAATGAAAATGAATTGAAATACATGTACTTATTTGCATAGCCATCTAACCAATTCCACTACTATGAAGCCTTTATCCCACAATTCACAAGATCTTCAAAAAACATTGCAAAACAATGAGCCACATAGCTCTTATCATGAAATCTATCATCATTGATATAGAAATGAACCTCCTTGATGATATTGCATTCATTTCGATCAATACTTTCTATCCCATCCAAATCAAATTATGTGTTTCTATAGGTCACTTGCACAAATATCACAACTTTTTTAGAATGATAATATTGACCTTGAAGCTCTCATTGAGGGGAAAATGTATAGTTCTTAGAGAAATCTACAATTGAAAGAATACAGCAAAGTGGAAAACAATTGTTTGAATCACAAAACTATTTAGCTTGTCGTCGCACACCATGACAATGTTGGATATGTTGATATATCATAGTATGAAATCAGGTCATAAGCTCAAGGTAGGGAAATTCACTCTCCTTCGATGCAATTTTTTTTTGATTCATCTCCTGTCTTAGTTTAGTATGTCTTATATTCAAATCTCTTCCACACAACTAGCATTGAAACATCAATATTCTCAATTTTTCAATGGAAATTTATCAAAATCTCCACAATCATTGCGTGTATTTTTTATACATTGTACTTTGAAATTATCTAAATCTTCTAATTTATCACATAAAATAGACTTCAAAAATTGTGTCGTACCTCTAGGGATAACCATATCTAGATTAAGTGTTTCTACATCTTTTTTATATGATTGCAAGTATAGATGAAATTCAACATGATTTTGAGAAAAAAAAATTGCATACCTTATTTATGCATACCCTTCTGGGGAAATATACCTAAGACACCAAATATTGATGAGTATATTTTTATTTTATTTTTTATTAAATATATCTTTTTTAATTAATTTTTAATTGACTATAAAACACATTTTAAAAACCTCTAGTGTATGACCACCATAATTTGATGAAAATTTCATATTTTTTCAAATTCTTTTTTATCTTCAAGAGAATTGTATGTAGATTGATGTCATATAATTTATTTTCCAAAAAACCTAAAAACAAAAAAGTTATTGAAGTTCTAGTGAGCCTCACTTTTTTACATTTACGTACCACTTTTAACTAATAAATAATGAAAAATAGTAAAAATAAGCACATCACTATGAACTTTACATTTTTAAATTAGGGGAGTGAGAGCTCTAATGGGTTTTTGTTTCGTAAAAAAATATGACCAGGAAGGCCCTCAAAAAATTATGGCAAGGAAGAAATCTGGCATTCCAATGCCTTAACCAAATTTTTGGTGGTCAAGGCATAGGATTGGTTCCACTAAGCCTAAACCAAACCTATTTTGAAATGAAATCCAAGGCAGATGTGTGCTTCCTACTCATGTCTTAAGAAATGAGTACCGATTATTTAAAATTAAAAAAATGAGCACACGTTTCTTAAAAAGAATTCAAAGTGTTAAAATGTGTTTTTAGTCATAAAAAAAATTAGAAATAGGCACCCGTTTTGAAAAAAATGGACACCCATTTTTTGAATTTTGGATTGAGTGCCCGAACCTAAAACAGGTGCCCGTTTCAAGTGACATCTTTCAATTCTATAAGACTTCTATCAAATTGGTACCCAACTTCTTTCACTTACCCTTATATCTATAAAATATTTTGGATGTTCATATTTCATACCTATCTCTTCATCCTTCATCTGTATAGTATCCCTTTTATTGGAAGAATCACAAGAGCAAGTGGTCCAATATTCAATGACTTGTCTTTTTACATCTTCAAAAATTGTATATTTTCAGTGGAGTCTACAAATATTTACCCAATTGTTTTCAATGTTTTCATCCAACATATTTCTCCTCCTAATATATCTTTGAACAGTTCTTCTAGATACTTGCATTAAATCAAAAATTGCACAAACTTGTTTTCTCCATGTCAACTTCCTTCTAGATATTGTGGTTATCAATGCTCTACATGCAAAACTTAAATTGGCTCCTCAAGTTATTTTCTTAATGTTGCTCAACACATGTTGCAAATTTTTAACTATTATTCAATTAACATTATCTATAGAGTTTTTCCTATTATCAACCTTAAATAGCTCTGAAATAGGAATCATCTCTCTTTTCCTGAATAACTTGGCAAATAATTATGCTCTTCAAAACATGCTTTTATTTTCAAAATATTCATCCCAAATTTTTTTGCAATGCAATTTAATTGTTCTTTTAGATACCATGTGTTCTGTTGAAAGTTGACTGGAAAGTGTATCCTCATTCATCTCTATCAAATTTCCCATGTCAAATGACATGTTTCCACATTAAGAACTAAAAATTTATTTCCCTACTTGAATTGCATCTTGGGTATGTGCAGGATCATGGTATACCAAACTATGGCCTTAAGTGGCAATGAAAAATTATAAAATTAGGGTTAGTCAACTTGACATAAAAGGTTGAACATCTTATGAACCTTATGTGAAAAATTTGTAAGAGTAGAATCTGTAGGAAATTGAATGTAGTTTCTAAACTACTAGCCCTTGTTTGAAATTTTTTTTGTCTAATTGTTCAAAATTTTAGATTTCAATGCAATACTACGAAAATTTTAGAGAAAAGATAAAGAGTACGTGTATGTCTAACAACCTTAATCACAATCAAATGATGATATATTTTCCCAAGATTCTAGATATAAGTGGTAGACTCATGTCTGGATGTGATGCATATTTTTTTTGGTCAAATAATTAATTAATTATGAATTTTCTACTACAACTTTTTCAAAATAAAAAAACTCTCGTGTTTGACCACCTTAACCAATTCAAAATTTCACCAAATTCAAAACTTTTTTTTTCTTATAGTAGCTGAAGCATAGAATGTGACACATGTTTCAGATTTAAAAAGGTTAAATAGTTTGAAAGTTATAGTTGTTTTACAATCAGTATGTCAATTATGACTTTAAAGATAACTTTGTTGAAAAATAAGTAATAATTACTTATTGAACTCAAAATTTGATAGCAATTATATTGATGGAAATCTGATAATGTCTTTAAGAAACCCTTTTCATTTCATCAATTTTAGGTTAAAAAATAGTCATCAGCTACATGGTCGAAGTCTTGATATCAGAAAATTTCTCCTGAAACATGCCTAAAGGGTTGACCACCCACGTTTTGTATTACCAAAGAAAATACAAGCCTAATTGGATATTCAATAAAATCAGATATCTGATATTTTTGGATATTTGATAATATCTGAAAAAGCACACCTATTTTGAAATTTCAATTGCCCTACTTTTCCCAAATTCAAGTTTCATCATAAATGTATTTTTTTATAGTAATATTAATTATGTTGTATTAAATTATATTCTTTTAATGTTTTTGATAGAAAAAGCAGCAAGAGGGTGTTGGCCCATGGAACAAAGAGACTAGAGGCACATTAAAAGCACATTAATGGCCCTAGTCAAAGCAGATACAAATAGTTTAACAATAGAATCATGAAGTCTAGTCTACCTCTATCAAAAACATAAATCACAGTACTAATCAAAAGGATTAACCCATAGTATCTAATCTAAAGAGTAGCAGTTAAAATAATAGTTATACGCCACATAGGGTTGTACCAAGAGCTAAATAGAATAACATTAAACCCAAACACAAGACAGGGGAGCTGAGGGCCAAGCCCAATCAAAAATAAACAACTCATGACCACCACCAGCTAATTCTTTCCACCTAAATGTTTAGACATCAGGGTCCTCACCCATTCCTCCTGCAGGAATAGGAACAAGTCCTTATTGTCCTCATCCGCCTCTAGACTACCTCCTGATAGCTTTTCCTACACATTACAGAGGGTCATAGTTGAAGCACGCATGACCTTCAGTGCAAATTTGTTAGTCATCATGCAGTGATGCTTCAGTTCCTATATATTCTTTTTGATGTCAGCAATCTCCTTGTCCATATTAGAAAACCTCATCTTGAGAGTTCCTTTAAATTTGTCTTTGTCATCCAAAACCCTAGTATTATACTTAGAGGTTGGGGGTTTATCTTGGAGAGGACTCAGAGGCATGGTAGGGTTATAGGGGATTTCCATGGTTTGTTGGAGGTTAGGCGGGGGAGTGTTACCAGTCCTAATAGGACTCATGTGATCATCCGAGGAACCCTTCATGGACTCAGTGGTGTGGGAGTCTTTTTCAGATAGGGACTACTCTCTAGAGGTCACTTCCATCATTTTGATTTTACACTACTCCTTTGCAATTCTATTAGATCTTCGGCGACCCAAGGCACTTAAGTCAACCTCTAGATTAACCTAGCTCTCCAGCATTCTCTTTTTTTTGGGCTTTTGTTCATTATTAGGAGTATTGTTAGACTCCTTCTGATCTTTATTCTCCATAGACTCAGAGACATGAGACTCCTCCTGACCCTCCTTCCTATTGAAGGTGTTTTTAACACATTTTTTGTGGGTTCTACCCTCTTTAGCACCTAGTTTAGACTCCTAGATAACCTGGTTGGACTGGGAGGTGGAATGAGTGGGGTCTTCAATTTTGGTCAGGGACTCCTCCTAGGTCAACTCTTAGATAATCAGGGGGGTTGGGGCAGCGGGAAGATAGCCTTTTGGAAGTGGTAAACACAGAGAAGGAGGCCCTAATTGAGGATATATTAATTCAATTGAGTATTTTTTTCAATTTTAAGTTATATATTATAAATTATTATTTTTAATATTAATATTAAATAATAATAGCATAGCATTTAATAATGGGAACTCAAAACTAGAATATTTACCTATCTTAACAACCTCCTTAAAAGATTTTGACTGTCAGACAAATCCTTTTTCACACTTCCGACGACAAATCAGCTTTAGGGTTTCATTACAGAGCATTACTATTATAATATAAATTTTAATAATAGCATGTATTATATTATAATTATTTATTTCTCTTTTGGGTATGTGCAAGATCATGAGGGGCCAAAAAGTGGTGATGTAAAAAAATCCACTTTTTAGTCATCCAAAACCGCATGAAAATGTATATTGACTTTTTAGTAGGCCTGGGTGTCAGTACACCTAGGAAAACTTGACACCAAAGCACAAGTGTAATTGGGTACCTAATTTTTTTGGGTACCCAAAAATATCAAGTACCTTAAACCTGTTGCATAAATCAAAACTTGCGAGCCATCTTCCTCATTTCTCTCCACGTTTTGGGTTTAGAAAATAGCTCCAAATATCCTATACATGATATTTTTGGGTACTTGATTGGTCCAACAACAAATTCAAGGGTATGTACACATTGAGAATAACACCATTTTAAAATAACACATCAGTTTATTTTTACACATTGCGAATATCATCAGTAGGAATTGAACTTAAATTGACATAGGTCATAGGAAATAAATGCCCTAGCTATCTGTTGTCTTCTGCATTTTGAGTTTCTTATTACAATCAAGAGAAGAATATTACTCTCCAAATGGTTTTGGACAGTAACATTTTTACTTCCTCTTCACAAATATTTCTTCCCTCATCTTGCTGCCTATTGATACTGATAAAGTGAATCTAGGCATTTCTGCCATGTAATGGGAGAAAAATGGTTTCCTAATTAATATGTGTCTAAATAATACATGCAAGAACCTTTTCTTTGATATTGCTCACTAACCCTTTACAATAGAAAATGTTTACAAAAACTAGCATGTACTTGCATGAGGACATTATATATTATAGGAATCCCACACAGAAGTAGCTGGCAAGCTACTCAAAAAGTAGTAACTGATCAAAGCATATTTTGCTAGTGAAATCTCTCTGAATCATGAGCTAAACATGGGGTTGGATCGAATGGAAAATGAATATGTGTTGCACCTCTTGAATGGATGTCTACTTTATGTCCTTTACACCATCAAGTGATGTGTCATTTGTTCATCAATTTGACAAGCACGGTAGTTTTTTCTTAATATAATTAGACTGCTGATGTGGTATTTTTAATATTGAATTTAAGACATTAGCTTTTTTTTTTGAGGGGGGGGGGGGTCGTGTTCAATTTTTATTTTATTTTTTTAAATTTCCCTACTTATTTTCCCTTCATGATTGCTTATAATAAGACAACTTTTGGAGAACCTAAACTATCCCTTGCTACATCATCAAAGTTCATCTTGTGCCATCCCATCATAGAGAGAGATAGGGAGTATGGGAGGGAGGGAGTAGGAGAGAGAGAGGAGGGGAAGAGGAGAGAGTAGGAGAGAGAGAAGGGGAAGGGGAGAGAGTAGGAGAGAGAGAGCAGGGGATGGGGAGAGAGTGTTGAAGGACCCCTTAGGACACACTTGAGAATTCCAATGTGTTGAAAGGGGTCATGGGACTACCTAGGGGTCCTAACACATGATAAGGCATACTAGGACCCCTAGGAAGTCCCCATGACCCCTTTTGATACATTTGAATGCTCAAGTGTGTCTGAAGGGATTGTAGGACCCCTTAGGACACATTTGAGCATTCTAATGTGTCGAAAGGGATCATAGGGACTTCCTAGGGGTCCTAACATGTGATAAGGTGTACTAGGACCCCTAGGAAGTCCCCATGGCCCCTTTTAACACATTTGAATGCTCAAATGTGTCTGAAGGGGTTGTAGGACCCCTTAGGACATAGTTAAGCATTCTAACGTGTCAATAGGGGTCATGGGGACTTCCTAGGGGTGCTAACATGTGATAAGGTGTACTAGGACCCCTAGGAAGTCCCTATGACCCCTTTTGACACATTTGAATGCTTAAGTGTGTCTAAAAGGGTCCTAGGCTTCCTTAGGACAAACTTGAGCATTCCAATGTGTCAAAAGGGGTCATGGGGACTTCCTATGGGTCTTAATGCATGATAAAGCATACTAGGACCCCTAGGAAGTCCCCATGACCCCTTTTGACACATTTGAACCCTCAAGTGTGTTCTAAGGGGTTGTAGGACCCCTTAGGACACACTTGAGCATTCCAATGTGTCAAAAGGGGTCATGGGAGCTTCCTAGGGGTCCTAACATGTGATAAGGCATACTAGGACCCCTAGGAAGTCCCCATAACCCCTTTTGACACATTTGAACCCTCAAGTGTGTCCTAAGGGGTCATAGGACCCCTTAGAACACACTTGATGGTTTCAATGTGTCGAAAGGGGTCATGGGGACTTCCTAGGGGTAGAGAGAGAGAGAGAGAGAGAGAGAGAGTCTACGAGGACCCCTAGGAAGTCCCCATGACCCCTTTTGACACATTTGAACCCTCAAGTGTGTCCTAAGGGGTCCTATGATCCCTTAGGACACACTTGAGGGTTCAAATGTGTCAAAAGGGGTCATGGGGACTTCCTAGGGGTCCTAACGCATGATAAGGCACACATAGATTATAAAAGCATGCAACATGAATTCACTTAAGTCATGATCGTAGCTAATAGGCATAAATTTAGGTCATGAATAATGTACTTGAATATACATGAATATACTTAAGGCATAAATTGTACACATGAGTACATACATACAATTATATTTACATACTAACAATGAATAAATGAACACACAATTAACAAATTGGATCAAATATCAAGTTTCATATATATCAAAATGAACAATAGTTTTGTACCTAGTTACATCTCAACATATCTAGATACAATGTGGCATACGCCATCTCAAAATGTGTCATATGACATCTCAAAATAAGAATTTCAACTAAAAATGTTTCTAGGACATCCTATTCTACTAGGTGATCATCAAAATGCAGCCTCTTTGACGTAGTCTTCAACTTTGATGGATCCTACATTCAAACACAAAAGTGAAACCCCTAGTTAGATTAAAATTCAGAATCATAGTCAACATTAATAAATAAAATTTAAACTAAAATTGAACTCTCATATACCTTGCCTCTTTGTCTCCTCCAGCGGAGAGGAGACCTAATATATATGTCCTTGGTAGTGCAAGAATAGTGCCACCAATGTCGACTCCCACCTATATATGTTTATGAACATGAGATTGATCTATGAGTTATACAATTTAGTGTTAAAAACTTGGTGTCAAATATATGTTTAAAAAATAACTAAATTAATATTAAAACTTACCTGTGTTGAACTTTCTTCAGGGATTGTTAGTTGAGTCATCAGCGATACAAACCCTTGATGTTCTGGCTCCCTCAAACTAGGAGTGACCTACAAAATTCAAACAGATACTTCATACTATCATAACTTGACCATATTATATATACTTGATAGTAAAATACACACAAATAACTTTAGAAATGTGCATACCATGGGGCTATCACTCCGAATGGATATGCATGTGACTCTATCATGACGATAAGGTCTCATGGCATCATCACATGCCACTCTCTGTCAAATAAACCATGTAAATAAAAAATGAGTATGCATAACTAACAAGTATACATGTATGCATAAACAAACTAAATTACTTAATTACCTTTCCTTTATCAATGCCTGACACCTGCACCCCCTCACATTGTCCCCCAGTGGAAACTGGTGACACCTACATCAGTATGTAAACGATGATCATAAAAATTAGAAAACAATGTACATATACTATTATCATAATTTAAAAGGAAACCAATGAGTAGATTAAAACATATGTAGCATAGAAGAGTCAAGACCAAATGATATGGCCAAAAGTGTGGACCCCTCCACCTATGCCATCTCCTCCTCTATCATCAACTGAACATAAATGTAACACATAAAAAGACATAAGAGGGAAATTATTATTAGGAAATTCTACTAAAAATATGAACAATAAAATTTAAATACAATGTAAAAAGTGAACGATTTACCCTTACCATAATAGTGGGAGCCCATGGCACTGTAGGCTCCTGATGCACATCTCCATGAGCTGCTTTAGTTCCTGTAGTGTGTTGTGTAGAATCACCCCCATCAAAGCTGAAATTATATGCATCACTATCAGTCAGGGGACCAAAGTATAGATTCTTGCATATAATGCAAGTGTGGGGCATGCAAACATGTGAGCTCATGGAGGATGTGGAAGCACCAGAAGCATCAAGATGAGGAGGCAATAATTTCATGTTCTGCATAACCAGCAGATCACTCAAGGTGTGAATCGCTCAAATAGTCTGTGAGCTAGCCTCAATAATAATGTCTGGATGTTGCACTATGGGAGGTGGTGAAATCTCAGGACAGGGGACATATGTGCAGGATTTCACTCATTGTGCCCATGGCTTGTCTTGCGGAGTGCCTAAACCTACACCCTGGTTTGGTCTCATACTCCAATAATTCACCTTGTGACCGAGCACAAATTCAGCATACAATTTTTTAATAAAATAAAATGGGACATCCAAATTGTTGTGAGGTGGTCTATCAAAAACCATCCACCAACGGTCCCAAAAGTTGTCATGCATTGCACTATTTGTGCACCATTTAATTGATAACTTGGTTTTTTTAGGGTCTACTTTTAGACTGGTTTTAGGATCCACAAAAAAATTAGCTATGTCATGTTTTGTTATATTTAGGTTCATGACTTAATCATAATCAAGCCCATCATCAAACTGGGCATGCACAGAATCACACCAAAGAAGTGTAGCACTATGTTGTTGTGTAATTTTCTCCATGTTTTCAATAATTGAGGTCAATGTCATAAACATATGGTGCAATGTGGGGATATTGGCATATGTGGTTTGAAATCCTCTAAGTTCATTTAGTTTATCTCCTATTAGATCTTCTAAACAACGAGGGTTTGTGATAGGCATGTCTTCTGAAGGTGGGGGATTGTTGGGAGGTGGTTCAAGATTTTTTGTGGGATTAGAGTTTTCCGATTCCATGCTCGATAACAATGAAAAAACAAATAGATAATTACAATGAATTTTAAAAAACAATACAAAAACTCATTGCTACGCTAATTTTTATATAAAAAAACTATATATTTCTATTTAAAAACAATTAAAACAATAAAAATTAGAAGCTTTCACTTACTTGGCAATTTAAGCAAAATCGGATAGGGGATTTGGGAGAAGATATCCGAAAACCCTAGTTGCGTTCACATTTTTACAATGAAAAAACATTGAACGTAGGTGGGTACAAAGATATATATCTACTAGCAAATATTAGATATCTGATATTATCAAATATCTGATAATATTAAATATTCGATTAAGCCTTCAACTTTGGCTTTTGGCTTGGCCAAGTGTACTAACACCCAGGCCTACTAAAAAGTCAACAAATCTATTTGTGTGCTTTTGGACGAGTGAAAATAGGTTTTTTTTCACATCTCCACTTTTTGGCATACCATGATCCTGCACATACCCTCTTCTTGAATATCAATGGGTTCTTCCTGAACTTCAACAGGTTCATCTTTATTATGTTTTGTATGGCCTTTCATTTTCTCATCTCTTATTCAATCATATTTTCATGTTTTCTTCCTTTAATTCCCCATTGAATTGAAATCTTCAATTCACTTGCATACAAAAAACCATATATCCAATAAAAAACTATAAACAATATTTATAAGTTCATAAATCAAGTACTAATTAAATAATTTTTTAAATAATAAATCAACTAAAATAATGTTTTAAGTTAAAAAACAAATTAAAACAATGCTTTAATTTAAAAATTAAAAAAAAATAATGTTTCAATTTGAAAAATTAAATAAAATGAAAAAAGACAAAAATAATGTATTAAAATATATTACAAGAAAAAACATACCTTCTTGATGATTGTACTTTCTAATTGCCTTTCGAATGCTAAAAAAATAATCAAGAACTTCTAATAAAATATTTTATTTAAAAAATCACTTATTATTTCGCAAGTATAAAATAATTTTTTTTTAATTTCTAATTCAAAAATAAGTGTTTTATATGAGGTTTAAGGGGCTTAGTCACTCACACGAGCTTGTTTGGTCAGCCTTAGTTTTAGTCGAACTTGTTTCAACCGAACCACTTTCTGTCAAAACTTCCTATGTCACATTCCATGTGGCAGCCAAACAAGCAAAAATTAGAAATTTATAGAACTTCTCACTTCTGCGGCTCATTTCTCTATTAAAACTCAACTTTCTTCAAAAACTAAAAATACCCTTTTGTAGAGCTCTATGTCAAGATTATCTTCATATTTAAGTAAATTATAGTAGTTTGATTAGAGATAATGTATTATAATTTGAAAATACTGCAAGTAGGTATTTTAACAGTTGGGAAGAAGCTACTTCAAAAAAAGTAAATTATAACAAAAAAACTTTAAAATTTATATTATCCAATAGTAATGTATTCTTGAGTCCTCTTCAAGAATATGTAATTTTTTTCTAAATGGTGTACATTTTATAGGGAAAATTTGGCGGGAGACAAAACATGTCAATTTCAGATAAGTTCAACTTTGAGTAGTCATAATGGAGAAAATATACATCAGAAACCAATCTTTCTTTTTTTTTGCACTATCTATGCATCTCATCTATAACATATTTTGGAATTAGAGGAAAAAAAGATTATTTGCATATACTTTTTTGGTGGGAACTACACCCTAGATTTTTAGTATTTTTCAGCAATTAAAAAATGGACTTTAAAAATTAAAAAACTGTATCAATTCTTGCTCAATTTTTTCAAAAAAAATTATAGACATAAACTTCATCCAGTTTTACACATTTCATCAGTTTACATCATCTTCAAATTCTAAAAATAAATGCCACTTTTATGTCGTTAAAGTTGAACAATTTGCGCGGTGTTGACCTTTTCATTTATAAAAGTGTGACATAGGTTTGGACTTTTATCCATAACCATAATTCCTCTACTATTGCTAATCCAATTTCATTCGTGCTCTATCCTACCCCTCTCCTCCACGTACTTCATCTTATCTCAATCTATCATTTTCCATTCCCACCTAAATTATCATAAATCCCCTTCTATAATCTACCTACATCCCTCAATCCACTTTGTATGGTGTGTCTCAATCCATCACTTCTCTCCCATCAGTTGGTCAATCTAGTTCATAAGTCTCCTCCATGCCTACTTATTTGAACTATCTAGTCATGCCATCTTCCACACCTATTCCTACACCATCATTAATCCAACAAAGTTTACAAGTCACTGCCACACCTTCATACATAGACTATCTTAGATTCTCACCATCTACACATGATAATCCTCCACCTCAACCTCCAACATGCAAATCTCCAAGAACTTTCACAAGGAAGCCAATATAAAATCCCTCTCCTAAAGTTGATGAGTCATGTCATCTCATTTCATCATTGATGTCACTAGTGATGAGGCCTTTCCACCTTCCAAACCCATCATCCTTCTTCCATCTACCCCACTTATTGATCCTCTTCCATCTCCTAACATCATTTAATCCCTCCCATCCATTGAATCCATCTAATTCTCATCCACATATTCTTTTCCCATCATTATCCAAACCCCTTCCAATGAACCTTATGAGTCCACATTCCTTTCTTGTATCACAATTACAGAACCTCACATCCTTCCATCCCATCCATCTAAATATTCCATCGATACATCCACCATCACACCATTCACACACATCCCCTAAATTCAATATCTTTTCCAAAAGCATGTTGGAATTTCCATAAACCTAAATCAAGATCCTACCATCTTATTTCCTCCATTACATGATCCATTTTTATTACCCACTCCATCTCATGATTCATTATTATCCACTCTTCCAAATCAAGATCCTACCATTCTACCTACTCCACCTCAAGATCCATTACCACCCCACCATCCAAATAAAGATCATAATATCCCATCTCTACCACTTTATGGTCCTTTATCACCACAATTCCAAACTATCCCACCACCTTAACTCTATCCCCTTGGTTCACTTGCATTCATTCATGGTGGTCCACTTGCAGAAAAAGAAATAAATTTCATATCCACCATTTACACTCCACCTCATAATGGACTCGCATCATTTTCCCCAAGTAAGAAGTCTCCTAGCTTGGACCAAATGCTCAAGAGATTAAGTTATCAAGGTAAAGGCTTAGGCCAACATGAAAAAGGTACCTTGGAGCCCATCTATGTAAAATAATATCCATGATCTTATGGTCTTGGCTACACATATGAACACACTTAATCCTATTTTTTTACAAGTAAGGCAAAATCTAAACATACTTCCAAACCCACCATCACATCTTTGTATTGTTCCTCCAAAACATTTAATGTCATCCCCCCTCCCCTTTCATTGCAACCCAAGACAACATACTATATTGCTCCTCCATCCTCTTAATCAATTTTGAGTCCCTATATCCCAAAATATACCATCACATATCCTCCACATACCAAATCCATTTTGGGCTCTTTCATCCAAAAATCTCATCTCCTATCTTATCCCACTCATTCCTTCATCCACCAATTCCATATCCCTATCTCCCACCATAAAAATCTCACCCTTTACATTCCCAATCAAGATTAACAAAGGAACATACCCATATACCCCATCCACCATCATGCTTATATCACTCCATCCATATTTCCTCCATCCCATACAACTTATCATACTTCTTTTAATACTACTCGCAATAATTTGGATGCCAATTAAAAATGCATAAAGTTAAATATCCACAACAACCCAAATATTTTCATGTCCACTCCAAATGACATACTAAATAAAATTAAAATCTAATAAAAAAATGCACTACATCCCAAAGGCTTCAAAGGCCCACCAAAGAAAAAGAAAAAAGATGAAATGCATTTAAGAGAAATATACACAATGGCATCCAAAATTGTTAATGCACTAGGTAAGCATTCCTCTTCTCCATCTCCTAAATCTATTTTAGGTCTAGGGCTATGTCCCAAAACTACCTATCATAAATCCTCCATCATATCCACATGTACCATCCACTCCTTCCACCCACCTCACAACATCTACCAATCTTGGTCCTGAAAACATCTCCCTATCACACTCACTTTCCATCATTCTATCCAAATACTTCCTACCACCATATCCCTTACCCTAGACACATACCCATTATCATAACCATCTCATCCATGCCTTTTCATAAGCTACTCATCCCAAATAAGGTTGTACCAATAGCTAGTGATTACTACAAATGCGCTTCTATTACATTGATTTTTAACTTGACGCTTGAGTCCTCCTATACATCTCCTCCTTATCAGTCCATCCATAAACTACATCCAAAAAGTTAAAAAAGCTAAAAAAAGGGGGGGGGGGGGGCAAAAAATTAAAGAGAAACATTTGTCCAATAGTGAAAACTTGGAAAACAAGTGCCTTTGATAGGTACCATGATGAAAACCTACCAAACAAGTATCATATGTAATCCCTCCATCTAAATTCTCTCCACACTTGGGGGTAAGTTCTTTTAGCATATCCTATTCATCCCTTCCTCCATCTCATACCTATCTTATCTTAGCTAGTACACCTCTCTCATGTCCTCCTTTGGGTCTTGATAAAAAAAATTAATAATGGCCACCATGTATACATACTTTTGACACCTTTTGTCATCCATTTACCCATTAGAGTTTTCATCCACCTAACCTTATCCACGTATCCTTCCATCCATATAATCCCTCCACCTATGTTTCTCAACCTTGTCCATGCATCATATTATTCTACCTCATTCACCCATTATTCTAGCTTCCTTCTACCTCCCTCATGTCTTCCTGTTGTTTTATCTTCCATCCCATCATACCCCTCCAAATGCCTCCTCATAAACATGACCTATCTTAATTAGGGGCATCTTATTCATTGGTAACTTTTTCCTTGGAGACCTTATCACATCCATCTTTCCATCTTCCCATCCTTGTTTTAGTTCCATCTTGTCATCCATAATCCTTTAACCCCCCAATCCTTACTTTCCTCCATTCCTTCATCTATATTTTCTCATCCATCAATCCTTGTCTATTAATTCTTCCATCTCCACCTCCTTGAGCATCTCCTCCAGATCTTCATCCATCTTACATCCCTTATCATTGGGTTCTATCTCTAGGATACCCCCATGTATCTAATACCATCTATTCCTATCCCCATGCTCTGCACAATCTACCATCACATTAAAATCCTATCCATCTCTTTGAGTTATCCAAAATTCCACACCAATAAGCTCATCCAATCAAATCCTTGGTCTTGTTCCTAGCCTTGTTGAAAACCTTGATCATAATCCAATCATCATCATTGGGATGCATCCTTCCCAATCCTTGTGTTGTTTTGGGACATATCATTCTCACATCACCCTATCCAAAATCATTCCATCTTGACTTTCCAGCTCGATAAGGGAAACATCATGCATATATTTGAATTATCATGTTCATCCCCAATCCGTTATACATCTTGTAACTTGTGTCTTATACTTAGCAGAAGTCATGTTTGCACATAGGCTCATTTGTACATATGTATCTTTAGGTCTCACCCTTTCTATGAATCAGTCCTTTTGTCATAATGGCCTTTGTCTCTATCTAGCTAGTGCTTCAACAATCATCTCCTAGTCCCTTTGAGGTTTGAGTGTCTTGCTTGTCTCTTTTCATGGGAATCTTAGTTTAGCAATCCATCATTGGTCTTTGCAGGATGTATCCTTCCTCACATCAGACCAATCAAATCAGTCATCATCCATCATCATCCCTTTGGAAAAAGATATGTGAGTTACTTGTTAGTTCTTTGGTGCTTTTGGATCTTTGGTTATCTTTTTTATCTCCTTCATTTTACCTCCTCGTGGTCACCATGATATTCTGTATTGAATGATGTGCTATGAATGGTGGAACTTGGGGCAAGGTATTGATCTTTTTCTTTCTACATCTATGTGTGTTTAGACGTGTCCCTTGCACTTTCATATGTGTTCCATGTGGTCACATAGTACACTTGGGGCATGTTTGTTTCTTGTGTATTTTTCTAGCATCATATATACCTTAGTCCTATGTGGATATGTGTGATGTTGTTTTAATCATTTTCTATTTATTGAGTCAGTCTTATGCAACATCTATGACAGGGCCTTGGTTCTACATAATGTTGGCAAATCATTGATATTGCTACATCAAAATAAATTCTCACTACATGACATCTCCCATTTTGTAGGTACCAACTCAAGCTTCTTATCTCTCCATCCACTCATCATTCATGCATCCTCTCATCCATTTTGAGAGCACACCTATGTTCTGTTCAACCCTCATGTCCTCTTGAGAGGGCATCCTTATCCTCATCCTCCATCATTTTTCCTCCTAGTCAATATTTTGAATGACTAGGGCATCATTCCTAATCAAAACATCTTTATCCTATCTCTATGTCTTAATATTCTTTGAAATGTTGCTACTTTGTAACACCATTTCAAATAGGGAGAAAATATAGACACCTAAATTTGATTAATAATTCTATAATCAAATTTAGTCATCTTCTAAGGTATTATTAATTAAATATTAAATATTTAATTAATTATTTATCACTCCCCCTAATTAATTAATTCAATTAATTAATTATATCCCAACTAATTGAATATTAAACCATTAGATAGTCAATTAATTAATCTCTCTTCATCTATTAATTAAAACAAATACCCCTACTTAGTTTAATTAATCCACTTATACTTTTCTTCTATTTTTTTGAATTAAATAAATGATGTTTAATCTATCCAAGAACATGGCTCCTAACTTTAACCCCTAACCAAACCACCCTTCAACAACCTAACCCATGGTTCTAACACAACCCAAGCCCTTCACATATACTAATCTCCTCTTAATGAGATAATTACACTTAATTAGCTAATTACCCCTACACTCATTCTCTCTCCTCCCATCACATCCTCCTAAATCTCCCACTTGTCCACTAATCCAAGCCTAATCCTCCCTTAATCATTTGTACAACCTAATCCAAAGATTAAGAAATCCAAATCCCTCACAAAGTCAACCTCGTGTATTTTTAACTTCAATCCCAACTCCTCTTGTCAACCTTGCTCTTACACCCTCAAAAAAATTCCTTACACACTTGTCCCCTCTCCTAGTTCCCAAAATGGTCACAATCCTTAAGGCTTGGCCTTTGGGGATTTGAGACAAGATATATCTTTATGGCATGTCTTCCCAACCCCCTATGTCCTCTCAAACTCTCCTTGTGACACTTGTCACAAGGCTATGAGTTTGAGAAAGCATAATCCATGATCTTCCCCTAAAATGCATCCTAACCCTTCCTAAGCTTTTAATCGTGGCAATCTATTTCATTCAGTCCTTGCATATAAATTCACCCATCTTCCCCTTCATTTTCATCCATCATCTAAATAAATTTATCATTCCAAGTTTTAAAGAACAAAATCCATCACCATAACCTGATAATGTCAAATTTCTCACTCACATATTAAAGCTTGAGCAACTATCATTTGAGCACACATAAAAAAGATTGGGGAAATCCACACATCAAAGAAGCATTTGGGTCACTTATATGGCTTGCAACCCTTTGGTTTAAATTCTTTCTTTTGTCTAATTTAGATGTTTGTTTGAGTAGTGTTGTTGAATTTTTTATTAGTTTATTGCATTCCTAGTTTACACACGCTATTTTCACTCACACAGTATTATATGTATATCCACATAAATAAGAGATATTAATATCATAATCTTGTAACCACATTTATTATTAATAATAAATATAATAATACTTATATATAAGAGCATAAATAAGTGTGTCTACACACATATATACACATATATGTATATATGTACAAATAACTTTAATAACTACTAAGAACAACTTATAAAGAATTAATTAAATCACCTACCAATAGGACATTTATTAAAATTTAAAATAACAAAAATAACCAATACAACAAATTAATGATCCCTAAATGACCAAGCATGACAAAGTCAAACTACAAACATCCTAAAAAAGACCAACTTAGATGTAGTTAATCCAAATCATGTAAAGAATCAATGAATACCATTAAACTAAAATAATGCATGTACACCAATCAAACCATGCTCGACCGGTAATAGATAGATCAAGACCTACCACCCTGACAAAATGATCGGTTATGCAATATCATCATCATCATTATTCAATCAAAATGATAACATGGGTCAAACTCAAGTTTGTGTTGGTACTATCTCCCTTCAACAACCATTGATAATTTTGAGGGCATGCTTATACCTGTACAACCAGTTGAAGTCGATGCTCAGTTCCTGTAAACCTACATCACAAGGATGAAACATGTGTACATATGCATATGTATATCTCATGGAATATAGTATAGACAATGAGGGGGATTGAAACATTGTGTGAGCCTTACAAGTGAGGATCACAACTTCATCCCTCATTATACAAACATGTCATGGAGAAAATATATCACAACATAAAAAAAAAATGCATTGTATCATAAGTATCATAATATTACATAGTTAGGGGTTAGGACATAATCATATATGTATGTATTAGAAAATATTAATATACGATATAACAATAATATTTGTATTATCAATATCATGGGTTAGTCTAAAAATAATTAATCATGAAACAATGATAATAAAATAACCTTCACCGTCATAAACATAACCATAGAGAGAGAAACATGAATACCAATCATATCAATGTCCCTAAGATAATAGCATCATCAAGTATTAGAATAGGAAGTTATCACAATCAAGCTACTAAAAGAGGTTAGATAATTACCTTTACACAAACACCTAGTGCAATAATTTTACTTACATTAGTAGTAAGGGAAAAATAGAAAGATCTTACAACATCCAAAAGGTTCAACCCAATAGCATATAAGTATGAAATCAAGATTGCAATACTTACTAGATCATGTTAGGGTTAGAGAGGTGTTACATCACATAGTGGAATATCTAGGTCAATTACATACTAGGTGGTATCAGAGTCAAATTTTGGTTGAGGTTTATAGGAGGCATTGCTCAAACAAATTTAACTTTTCTTTTATCATAGTCTCCATATATGAGTTTGTGATAGTATTTTATTTCACTTTAGCTATTACTATTTGTCACCTCTTAGCATGTTCAAATAATATCTTTTTTTTTTCAAATTCACCCTACCAACGTTGAGAGGAACTACACTGCAATATAGCCCCTATTATCAATACTTAAGAAAAATAAATTTTTCTTCCTCATTTAGACATTTACATAATTCTATGTACTTGTAAACAACTACTTTATTCAAATTTGATTTATGCAAAAAAATAAATAATTAAAATGCTTAAGAAAATCATGACTTACACTATCAATTGATTTGAGTCTAATTCTAGACTAATATATTCAATAGTCTAATTTTCTTTTATCTTTAAATAATGAGAAAATGCTCAAAATTACATCTAGCTGCATCAATTTTAGAGAAATAAAAACATCTATAGATAAAATATCACATAAAATGCTTCTTAATGATCTAGATTGTTGCATGAACATTCAAATCTTTTGTTATTCAAAATATAAATTTTTCTCTTGTCTATATGTTCTAGTTGCATATCTAAAATATAGATGATAAATTAATTTTTAATATATACTATCTATTACTTTATTCTAAACTCTCAAAAGTAAATACCAAATTTTATAACTAATAAAACATTAATTCTTAAATTGCTATAATTAGATAATAAGAATCAAAACACAATAATTTCTAAAACTTAATATTTCAAAGTACCAAAAAATAATACAGTGGATATATTATTTAACATAGATTTTCTTATGATGAAGCCTATTATAACTTTTTAATATTGAAAATTGTAACTTAGGGTATTGCACCATTTTTTTCTCTAGAAATGATTCTTCAATGGTTAAAAAAAGTTGGAGGATTAATTTTTGAAATGACGTTTCATTTGTGTGATCTAATGAAATGTAGAAATACTCAAGTTTGAAAGATAGTTGTGGGTTTAATGAGGATAGAGATAAAGTTTTAGAATTCACGAAAAGGATGGATTGCTCTAAAAGACATTAAAAAATAATAAACATGTACCAATTAATTATAGATGTTAATTTAGTTTTATATATTATTAATTATTATATTATATATTAGTATTTTTAACATTTTTTCTATTCAATAATTGTTAGTCTTGTTGAAAGATATATAATTATCTTTCATAATAAATATTTACATAATAATATTAGTAAATATTTTATAATTATATTAGTGAATGATGATTAAGCTTATTAAAAGATATTCATTTATATTCCTATAATAAACATAGTAGAGCAACTCATGTAATAATATTCAATTATATATATATATATATATATATATATATATATATATATATATATATATATATATATATATATATATATATATATATATATATATATATATATATATATATATATATATATATATATATATATATATATATATATATATATATATATATATATATATATATATATGAATAATCTTTAGTCTTGTTAAAAGATCTGTCTACATTTCTTAAAAATAAATCTATTTGTAATATCAATTAAAGATTTGTTGGTTTTGTTGAGAGATATCTAGTTGTTTCTATAGTAAATCAAGTAGACCAACACATACACTAAATGTCTTTTAAGAAAATTCTCAATTATTCAATCATATATATAGTAATCATCATGTGAGGTGTTCTAATAACTTTATCATGAAGGGCCTTGGAAATCTCTTAATAAATTCAACAACCATTCACCAATATTATAAAATGATTTGCTCTACTATTATTATAATATATTCTAAAATAGAAGCATATATCTTCTAACAAGATTTTGTTGAGAGATAAATAGTCTTTTATAATAATTTAGTTATATGAATATTACTAAATATCTTTATAATAAACCAAAACTTTTTAAATTTTTTAAAATATTAGTAAATGTCTATTGACTTTAAAAAGAAAGTGTTTATCTTTATAATATACTCATTACAACAACTCACATACTCAGTATCATATAGATGTAAAAGAATACTTAATAGTTTTGGTGAAAGATATCTACTTATCTCTACCCTAAAATATTTTACTATAATATCACCCACTAATTATCAATTTTATAAGAGATGTCCTTATCTTTTATGTTAATTTTTTATAATATTATCATGAAGAAAATGCGGCAACCTCCTTCAAATTTGACAGCCACTTTGCACGACATTTTGTATCACAGAATAGTCCTTCTTGGGTAAATCTCTTGAGAACAGAAACACTTACTGTCAATTGTTGAATATGAAACCCAACAGTATATAGGGTAGATTTGGAGTTTCAATTGATTAATATGGGTGTGGATGCAGGATCTAAAGTTGTGCGATTTGGTAAAGAAAAAGTTTCCTCTATGGCAAGAACCTCTTTTGTATACAACTAAAACTTATGGAAGCATTAGGAGAATATATGTTGTGGCGAAGGAAGATAAATTATTTGTTGAGGTGTTCTAGAAAAAAAATGATTGCAGAGAATCCTCTAGAAACGGTATACGAAATTAACAGGTCTGATCATATGGTAGTCTTCTCGATACCTCTTTCTCTGGCTGAGGTGCTCATACACATTGCTAATACATGTGTGTTTTAGTGAAGCAATCAAATGCACCTGGATTTTATTAAAGTTTGGGATGCCTAGGAATCTAGGAATGAACTTTGTCACATGTCAAGGTTTCTAATATTGTAACTATTGGATTTTCAGAATTAAATCCATTTGTCTTTAGCCTCCATAGTTGACTTTCAAATTTGATAAAGTTAAATCTAATATTTTTGAATGGACTTTGAAAGATAAGTTCAAATCAGATTTGGGGAAATCTGATTTCTTCTACAAACTTCTTCTTTCTTCCTTAGGCTTCTTTCTTCTTCTTCTTTTTGATAGCAAGTTTTGTATAAAGGAATGAATATCTTTATTCTTCCACAGTGAGAAATAAATGTAATTTCTCTTTTGTATGCAGAAGCAAAGAGTTTTAAGTTTTGGAATACTCTATTTTTATCAGAGAAGTGAATGATTATTTTGTTAAGCAGTGATTGCTTCAGATAATCTTGTAAGAGCTTTGCGAAGCTTGTAGTAGTTTGTATGCAGCTCTAGTAGTTGCAAGTTTATATTTATTATTGTAGAAGTGATTAGTTTGATTAGAAGCAAGAAGTTTCTTGCATATTTCTCTAGCTCTTTTGCCTGCCCTATTTTGGGAATTTTAAATTTATTCATTGCTGAAACAGAGCATCATTTTGTGCATTTCCAGAATTTAGTATTTCTCTAAATTCTTTACTTGGTATCAAAGTTGCTTGGCCTTCAATCCTTGTGAGTTTGGGCATTTGTTTTTTTTGGGTATTTGTTTATTTTGCATAGGAGACATGGCTAGAGATGTAGAAAAGAGCTGGCAATAGCCACCATCCTTCAATGGACAAAATTATGATGTTTGGGCAAAGAAGATGAGGACTATTATGACAACAAATGACTTATGGGAGCTTGTGGTCAATGGATTTATAGATGTAACTGACCTAGCTTAATTTTATGGCCTCACAAACAATCAAAAGACTCAATTGAAGGAGTGAAGAAGGAAAGATGCAAAAGCTTTGAGCTTGATAGAAACTACCTTGATAGAGGCAATCTTTCCCAGAATAGCAGCAACTAATTATTCCAAAGAAGCTTGGGATATTCTTCACACAAGTTTTAAAGGGATAGAGAAAGTTCAGTTAGTGAAGCTCTAAATGCTTCGAAGAGAGTTTGAGACTCTTCTCATGAAGGACAATGAGTCCATCTCAAAATTTAGCTCAAGACTCTCTAGTTTGATAAACTAGTTGAGAACCAATGGAGAAACCATGGAGGAGCAAAGAATAGTAGAATTTTTTTTGAAAAGTCTACCCTCAAAATTTGATAATCTAGTAATTGCCATTGAAGAGGCAAATGATCTTTCAGTAATGACTATTGATGAGTTAATGGGTTCTTTCCAAACCCATGAGTATCGCATTAATAGGTCTTCAAATTCTTCTCAAGAACAAGCCTTTAGAGTTCAAGCCAATGCAAGAGGTAGGGGAAGAGGAAGAAATAATTCTGGAAGAGGTTTAAGAGGCAGAGGTCATGGTAACTCCAGACAACAGAATGTTAGAGGAGAAAGCTCAGAACGAGCAACCACAAATGAGCGAGCTAGAAACTCTCAAAATAATTCTAGAGGAGGTAAGAAGAAATATACCTCAGACAAGAGTAATATTGAATGTTATTATTGTCATAAATTTGGGAATTATGCAAGTGAGTGCTGGAAAAAGTAAGGTAATTGGTCAAAGCCAAGAGAAAATGTTGTTGGTATGAAAGTGGGTGATGGAAATAATCCCATAGACTTCATCATGTGCAACGTTGGTGAAGAAGTCAGCCCCAAAGTCTAGTATTTAGACAACGGTTATAGTAACCACATGAGTGGTAATGAAAGTCTTTTTTCTTTCATTCATAAGAATATAAAGTCTAAAATTAGAATGGGGAACAATGGAGTTGTTCTAATTGTGGGCAAAGGATCTATTATAATCTGCACCAAGCAAGGTGAGAAATAAGAAATTCAGAATGTTTACTTTGCCCTAGGTACAAAGCACAATTTGATGAGTGTTGGACAGATCACTCAAAATGGTTATAAAGTGTTGATGGAGAATGACCAATGTGTCATTTATGAGAAGGATGGGAGTAAGAAAATTGTTGCAGTAGTTCAAATAACAAAGAATTGAATGTTTCCATTGAAGGTAGAGATGTGTTTCTCTTCACAATCAGTAGCTACACCTCCCAAGAAAGAATGTACAATAATACAACAATCAGCCTTCAAGAGCATGATTGAAGACCCCTCCAAGCTATGGAATTTAAGGTATGGACATCTTGGTTATGTTGGTTTAAATTTATTGTCCAAGAAAAGAATGGTAGATGATTTGCCATGTATTAAAGAGTTCAGTAGCAAGTGTACAGCTTGTATTTTGGGTAAGCAACACAGGCTGCCCTTTAATTTTGGAAACTCTAGAAGGGCAAGAGCACCATTAGAGCTGGTGCATACTAATTTAGTTGGCCCTATGCAAATCACTTCCATTGGGGGGAGTACTTATTTTATGACCTTTATAGATGATTTCAGTCATAGAACATGGGTTTATTTTATGAAAAATAAATCTGAAGCTTTTGATAAGTTTTTAGAATTTAAAGCCCAGGTTGAAAATGAAAGTGGACAAAATCTTAAAGTCCTATAGTCAAATAGAGGGGAGGAATATAACTCCAATATTTTTGTAAATTTTTACAGGCAGAATGGCATAAAGAAAGATCTTACAGCCAATTATACTCTGTAGCAAAATGGAGTGGCTGAAAGAAAAAATAGAACCATTGTTGAGATGGCAAGAAGCATGATGAAAGAAAAAGGGCTCCCAACTGAATATTGGGGAGAGGTTGTAGCAACAACAGTATACTTAATAAATAGAAGTCCTACAAAAGTAGTATGTGATAAGATTCCAATGGAAGCATGGACAAAGCATAGATGGACAGTTGAACACTTGAGAGTGTTTGGGTCTATAGCATATGCACACGTGCCAAAGGAGCAAAGGAAAAAGTTTGATGATAAAGGAGTGAAGTGCGTCTTTACTAGTTATAGTCCAGAATCCAAGGCATACAGATTGTATGATCCAGTTGGTAAGAAGATGATCACTTCAAGAGATGTAGAGTTCATTGAGAATGAGCCATGGGATGGCTCGGTGGACACATCTTCAAGCACTTCAAGTAAAGTGCCTATTATGGTTGAAGATGATGAGTTTGCTGATCAAAAAAATGAAATAATAGTAGGTATTGAAGGCTCTAGAATGTTGCAAATTGGCCCCACAAAGAGCAACAGTAGCAATACTAAGAGTTATGATCCCACTCTTGCCTCTCTAGTGCCAAGAAAGACCAAGAGTCTAAGGGAGATATACCAAGATGAAAGGTATGAAAATGAATTTAATGAAAATATCAATTTTGCATTATTTTCTCATAGTGATCCAATCTATTTTGAGGATGTTGAAAAAGAAGAAAAATGGTAGAAGGCCATGGATGAGGAAATGGATGCAATAAAAAGAAATGATACTTGGGAACTCACTAATTTACCTCCCAACAAGAAAATTATTGGAGTTAAATGAGTTTACAAGACCAAGAGCAATGCTGAAGGAAAAATAGATAGGCATAAGGCTCGATTGTTGGTTAAGGGTTACAAATAGCAGTTTGGTAAAGATTATGATGAGACCTATGCCCCTATTGCTAGAATGGAAACTATGCATGCTATGATAGCAATTACAGCCTAGCACAAATGGAAGGTTTATCAAATGGATGTGAAGTTCACCTTCTTGAATGGAGTATTGAAAGAAGAGGTTTATGTGGAGCAGCCACCTAGTAATGAAGTTTGGGGTCATGAAAGTAAAGTGTATAGGCTGAAAAAGGCTCTTTATGGGCTTAAGCAAGTTCCATGGGCATGGTATAGAAAAATTGAATCATATTTGATGAGCAATGGCTTTTGCAAAAGCGATGGTGAGCCCACTCTTTACATCAAGGTAGCTAATGGTAATATTTTAATTGTTGTCTTGTATGTTGATGATTTAATCTTTATTGGGGATAATGATTTCCTCAATACCAATTTTAAAAAGGCCATAAAAAGTGAGTTTGAAATGTCAAACTTAGGTCTCTTGAGATATTTTCTAGGCATAGAAGTAAAAAAAATGCATGATGGTATTTTTATCTCTCAAGAAATATATGCAAATTGGATCTTGGAGAGATTTAAAATGCAAGATAGCAAGTCTACCCCAACACCAACTTCAGTAGGTTTAAAGTTAAGAAAGCAAGATTGCAGCAGTAATGTGGGTCCAACTTTATTTAAAAGTTTAGTTGGAAGTTTGATATATTTAACAGCTATTAGGCCAGACACTATGCATGCAGTAAGTTTGATTTCTAAATTTATGGAAACTCCAAAGGACTCCCATTGGCAAGTGGGAAAGAGATCCTAAGGTATGTGAAAGGCACCAAGGGATATGGTATTTTGTATACTGGAACAAATTTTTTTGATCTTATTGGCTACACAGATAGTGATTGGGCAGGGAGTTTGGATGATAGGAAGAGCACTTCCAGTTATGTCTTTCACATGGGTTTAGGTGTAATATCATGGTCTTCTAAGAAGCAACCCATAGTTGCTCAATCTACAACAAAGGCTGAATATATAGCAACAAATGCAATAGCATGTCAAGCTATTTGGCTGAGGAGGATCTTGGTAGATTTGAAGGAAGAACAAGAGAATGGAACCACAATATTTTGTGACAATATTTCCTCAATAGCATTGTCAAAAAATCCATTGTTTCATAAGAGAAGCAAGCACATTGAAATCAGATATCATTTTATTAGAGAACTAGTTGAGAATGGTGAAATAAAAATGAAGTTTTGCAGGTCAGAGCAACAGCTAGCAGACATTTTCACCAAGCCATTGGGCATTACAAGTTTTGAGTGCCTAAGGAGAAATTTGGGCATAGTTAGTTTGGATCAAGCATGATCTTGCTTGTTGGCTCAAGACAATGGGGGAGTGTTGGATTTTCAAAATTAAATCCATTTGTCTTTAGCCTCCATATTTGACTTTCAAATTTGATAAAGTTAAATCTAATATTTTTGAATGGACTTTGAAAGATAAGTTCAAATTATATTTGGGGAAATCTGATTTCTTCTATAGACTTCTTCTCTCTTCCTTGGACTTCTTTCTTCTTCTTCTTCTTTTTGATAGCAAGTTTTGTATAAAGGAATGAATATCTTTATTCTTCCACAGTGAGAAATAAATGTAATTTCTCTTTTATATGCAATAGCAAAGAGTTTTAAGTTTTCAAATACTCTATTTTTATCAGAGAAGTGAATGATTATTATGTTAAGTAGTGATTGTTTCAGATAATCTTGTAAGAGCTTTGTGAAGGTCATAGTAGTTTGTATGTAGCTCTTGTAGTTGCAAGTTTATATTTCTTATTGTAGAAGTGATTAGTTTGAATAGAAGCAAGAAGTTTCTTGCATATTTCTCCAGCTCTTGTGTCTACCCTGTTTTGGGAATTTCTAATTTATTCATTGCTAAAATAGAACATCATTTTGTGCATTTCCAAAATTTAGTATTTCTCTAAATTCTTTACTTAACATTGTAATGGTGAAATTATTATACTATGTTTGACAACAACAAATATACAACAGTAGTGAGTTTCACAATTTATATAATATTCATTGGGTTCCTTAATTCCAGTAGTGGTACTTTTATAAAAAAAATTTAGGGTTATTTAGTAAGATTTGACATGAAAATATAGTCTTTTCAATTAGATTAAGAATAGTTGAAGGTTTATCTTTGATTTGAAAAATAAAAGGTGTGTGAAGAATAAAGGATTATCTCTCCAATTGGTGAATGCAGTAGAGTTAATCACAATCTCGATATAATCATTTGGATTTGTGTGATCTTATAGAGATTTATTTGAATGAATCTATGTATAGTTTAATTGCATCTAATGTCTCTCATTTATAGTACTATAGAAATTGAGCACAATGTGGACTACCAAATGACAAAAGCCAATAAGTAGTTGGTGTGAATTAAGATTTCTCTGCATTAAGAAATGAATAGACTATTTTTGATAGAAAGAGTAGCAAGAGGGTGTTGGCCTGTGGAACAGGGAAGACTAAGAGCACATTAACAGCACTAGCTTCACAGCAGAGTAATAGTGTCAAGTCTGCCTCTATCAAAAACAAACTTAAAGATCCTTAACAAAAAGAACGAACCAAAGATGTAGTTTAACCAAAGAGTCTTGAACATAGTAACAATATACTACCTCACAGGGCTAAACCAAAGACTTAAAAACTTAACGAAATACTAGAAAAATCCAAAATAAAATCTAGGACCCAAGGGCCCAGAACAAGAAAAAATCACCATGGCACCAGCAACAGTTATTTCCTCTCACCCAACCGCTTGGACAATAAGGTGGCGGCCCATTCTTCCTGCAGAAACAGGAAGATGTCTCTGTTATCCTCATCAAATTCTAGCTTACCTCCAACAATCTTCTCCTGCACATTACATAGAGTCATAGCTAACGCGTGCATCACTTTAAGGGAAAATTTATTGGATTCAGTGATGCGGGCCTTGATTTCCCTCATATCCTTCTTGAAACCAAGAATCTCCTTGTCTAGCTCAGTGAATTTCTTCTTGAGGAAACATTTGACCCTTTCATCCCCATCCACAGCTATGGTAGCGTGCTCAATGTTGGGGGAGAGCGGGGTTAGGATATTTTATTGAGGGATTTCATTTACCATGGGTGGGGGATTCAAAGGAGGAACGTTTCTAGACCTAGGCAAGCTCAAATGCTCAGAAAAGTAGCCCTTAATCGATCCATAGGAGCCAGAGGTATCCATATCCTCCAAAAGCGTCTTGTCCTCAAAGGTCATTTCCCTAAGATGCCTTTTACATTTTTTTTTGGAAATTCTATTGGAGAAACAGTACCCCCCATTTCAACCTCTATCCCCACTTGACTATTTGACTTTTTCAGCTTCTTAAGCCTCTTCCCAGCTTCAAGGGTACTATTATCCACCATCTTATTTTTAGCTTCCAAAGACTTAGAGACATGGGACTCCTATAAATCCTCTGACCTTTTGAAGGGGTTTTGCACACACCTCTTGCATTCTTTTCCATCATGTGGGATAAGGTCAGTCTCTTGGATGGACTAGGAAGGGGATTGAGAGGGGTTATTAGCTCCCAAAAGACCAATGTCTGGGGTGATATCTGTGATAATTAGGGGACATTGGGGTGGGGGGCCAATGGCCTTGTAGAATTTGTACAAATAGAGTAAAAGGGCTTGGTGTAGGATGGGAATCAGCTTCTCATGGTTTTTGTTCTCTTTTATGCCGAAGATGTTGCTTTCCAATGAGTGGAGGAGGTAGAACGGGATTGAAATAAGGTTTGTATTCCTAATATGATTAAGAAACAATAGGTGATAGTAGTAAAAGACAGTAAAATTTCCCTCTAAATTAAAATACTTCATGCTAATGTGACAAACCTTAGGCTAGAAGTCAGGGAGCATCTCATGTTTGAAACCTCTGGACTTTTTAACAGACTTTTCTCTATCCCTGAAGAATTGGTTGAGACTGGTCATGTCCGGTGTTCGGCTGGTTTTCCTATATTTCCTTCCCTCCTTCAAGAGCCTCATCACTTTTTCAATGACTTCTTAGTTGATTTGAAAGTGGATGCCCCCAACAGACACCTTTATGTTGTTCCATGAGGACACAAATTGCTTAGAAATTTGTTCATCGTGGCCACCCTTCATTCTTTCCACAAAACCCCAAATGCCACTATCTTTGTAGTAGTGAATAACCACAGGATCAGACGTGAACTCCTCTTTGATTTTGTTAGGTTCAATGCACAAAGTTTTGCCACCCATCTCGACCAGACTAGTTTCCATAGTAGATGCCTTGTGAAAATCACAGAGCTATGTTTTGCAAGCTAGGGCATAAAATAGGGCTTTTTGGAATAACTATTTAATGCAAATTTTTCTCATAAAAGGCATGGCCTGGGTGGTTTTTGGGGAAACAAGCCTTGTATAGTGAAATCCAATGGATCTCCAGGCATAATAATTAGAAGTTAAGCCATTTTTGCCATTGATGTCCTTGGTAGTCAAAATGACTTATTGATGTAGACAACCTTCATTCCACACGTAATCTCTCAAAGGACAATTGTGAACCTTTATTAGATTTTTCACATACATAGTCATAATGATTATTATCATCACATTAAGCCAACACAACAGCTTGGTGGGGGCTTCAATAGTTCTAACAGCAATGCGACCCATTTTAAACATTACTAACGTCGTGTTTTTCCCGCCCGATTAGCCATTGGGTCTCTTTTGATAGCACACTAATCTCCTCCCAAATGACCACCCTAGTTTGGTTGAGCCCAATACTAGCCACATAATCGATCATCAAGTTACCTTCCCAATAGGTATGGGAAATGATAGTGCTTTGGAAGTTGTTGAGAAGCTCTTGAATTTCCTCTATGATGGTGTTCACCCACCACCCCACATTCGACCTTTGGTTAACAGCCTCCACAATTACTTTGGAGTCCCCCTCGATCATTAGCAACCTTATATTCTTAGAGATGGAAAATTTCATCCCCCATAGAAGAGGCATGCCTTTGGTTTGGTTAACAGTACTATTTCTAAGCGGCCCAACATAAGCCAAAAGACAAGAATCATTGTGGTCCCATAGCACACTACCCCCAACTCAGGCAAGATTGTTTGCCGCCCTGTCAAAGTTTAATTTGATCCACCCAATGGGTAGAGCAACCCACCGAGTAGCATTATGGGCCATTAACTTGGAGTTGTCAAACCTAGTGAAGTCGGCTAGCAAGTTCCAATTGTCAGTAGTTTTGATCTTTGAGGCTGAAGGGGGTGTAGAGGGAAGTTTCCAATTGGCCAAGGTAGCATTCTCACATAGGATCTTGGTGCCCAGTTAGAGAGAGGCCTAAGGTGGGGAATCAGTCTCCCTGAAGATCCTATTGTTCCTTTCTTTCTAGATAGTCCAGAAAATGTGCAGGGGGAGTAAGCACAATAGGAGCTAGAGGAGGGGGTGATCGGAGGGCGATCTCCAACTAGTAAACTAGTGGACATCCTCCCCAAGGACCCAAGGGATCCCTAGTTTTCTAATAACTTCCTACCAAATACTAATAGAGTAGTCGCAATGTATGAATAGGTGGTTTATAGTTTACTCCTTTTTGTAGAGGACACCTCTGCTAGCTAGGGAGAACCCTCTTTTTATAAGGTTTTCATGGGTTAACACTTTTCCATGAATGAGCGTCCACCATAAGAAGTTGATTTTCGAAGTGAGGTGAGGGATCCACACATTCTTCCAATCTCCAGGGTTGTTCTCCTCCTTCAGAAGCAAGTTGTAAGTAGTCTTGACTGAGATAGTTCTCACTTGGGTGGGGGCCCAAATGATAGAGTCTTAGCCATTAAATCTAGGAATTCTAACATTTCCCAAAATGTCCATGAGTTCATTAGCCAAGTGTTCCAATTCAGGTCTATTTCTAACAAGGTACGCTACATTTTTACATTGACCTCCAGTCATGTAGTTGTAGGTTCTATCACCAAGTATAGGCCTGAGGTAGGTCATGAGGGGACCAAACTGCCCAGCAAGGGTAGTGGAATTCTGGATCCATGAGTCATGCCAGAATCAAATGGATTGCCCATTTCCAAGTTTCCAGAAGGCACCATTATAAAGCATGGTTTTGCATTTGTAGATATTCGCCCAAAGTTTGGAGCCATGGGGAAGGTCATTATCTTGGTACAACATCCCATAAGGGTCCCCTTGAAGGTACTTGGCTTCCATAATTTGACACTAATCTGATTTTCTTTCTATAAGCTTCCATGCCACTTTCGTGGTGAGGGCCTTGTTTAGCATGCCAATTCTCCTAAGTCCCAATCCTCCCAGTCTTTTAGGAAGACAAATAGTTTCCCAATTGACCAAGGACATCCTCTTTTTCTCTTCAGAGCTAGCCCACAAAAATGTCTTTGAATCTTTTCAAGCCTATCCACCATGTAGCTTTTGATCTTGAAGAGGGAAAAAAAGTAAACAGGTATCCCCTGGAGAGTAGAAGCCACCAGTTGGAGTTTACAAACATTTCTTAGGATCTTCCCTTTCTAGCCAGCAAGTTTTCTCTGGGTTCACTCCAGGATGGAATTCCATAAATCTTGAGAGATCTCTTTGATAGTAAGAGGGTGGCCTAGGTAGGTGGTGGGGAGTGTAGCCGACTGACAGCCTAGGATCTGAAGCACTCTGATTTGAGTCTCGATAGGGGTGTTAAAGAAGAAAAGTCTACTTTTTTGGGAGTTGATACACTTCCACGAGGCCATAGCATAAGTCTCCAATAGGTTCTTCCACTATCTAGCTTCAATCACTTAAGAGTACCCAAATAGGAAGTTATCATCCACAAATTGTTCTAGGATAACTTGTTGCAAAGTGGATGCAGATTTGACACCTTTTATTCTTCCCATGGAAGAGAGCACGGTCAGATTCCTACTAAGAACTTTAGCCACCATAATGAACAGATAGGGAGAGAGGGGGTCTCCAGGTCAATGCAAAAATTTGGGTACCAATTCTGTGGAAGTCTTGTAGAAATGAGAGATGTCACTTGAAATGGGCGCCCATTTTAGGTTTAGGCACTTGATCCTAAATTCAAAAAATGGGTGCCCATTTTTAAATTCAAAAAACAAGTGCCCATTTCTAAATTTTTTTAATTTTTTTTTAGAATTAAAAATGCATTTTAGCACTTTGATTTTTTTTTTTAAAAACAGGCACCCGTTTCTTAAGACATGAGCAAGAAGCACACATCTACCTCAAATTTCATTCCAAATTCAATTTAGTTTAGGCTTGGTAGAACCAAGCCTATGCCTTGACCTCCAAAAATTTGGTTAAGGCACTAGAATGCCAAATTTCTACCTTGTTGTAATTTTTTGACGGCTTTCCTTATCGTATCATTTTACGAAAAAAAAACTCATTAGAGTTCTCACTGTCTTGATTTCAAAAATGTAAATTTCATAGTGATGTGATTATTTTTACTATTTTTGCATTATTTATTAGTTAAAAGTGGTATCGAAATGTAAATAGTGAGGTCCACTAAAACGTTAATAACTTTTTTGTTTTTAGGTTTTTTGAAAAATAAATTATATGAGACCAATCTAGATATAATTCTCTTGAAGATAAAAAAAAAAGAATTTTGAAAAAATATAAAATTATCATCAAATTATGGTGTCCGTACACCAGAGGTTTTGAAAAAGTATTTTATAGTCAATTAAAAATTAATTTAAAAAAAACGTATTCAATAAAAAATAGGGAAAAATATGCTAACCAGTATTTGGTGTCTTAGGTATATTTTCCCATAAGGATTTATTAAAATTCATTTATTTAAGTCAAAATATGGTGTTGGTACACGACTATGGTATGGTCCTGAAACATGCATTTTGAAAACATGGTTTTTAAACATTCCTACTAAAAAGCAATTTATACCATGTGGGTATTTAAATAAATTACATATTTGAAAAGTAGACTCTAAGAACTACATTTTCTATTACTAAATTTTTTTGAGATTCAGTCTTTAAGTGCCTCAAATTTAGACATCAATTGACAGGAAATTTGAAAAAAAAGGGAAAACACTTCCACTTTTTGCCAAAAAGTGGGACTCAGCTTCTTGGAGCCACCCCTCTCTATTTAACTTCTTTTTTTAGGTTGAAAGAAGCCCCCTAGGGAGCCATTGACCAACACAGAGAAACTAAGAGTTTGTGTACATTCTTGAATAATGTGAATAACCTTATCATTAAAGCCCATTCTACTAAGAATTTTTTGAAGAAAGGACCAATTAACTTTATCATAAGCCTTAGATATATCAAGTTTGAATGCCATACCTCATGCTTTGCTCCTGTCCATGGAGTGAATAATTTCATGTGTGGATATGGCAGCATCCAGGATTTTTCTTCCTAACACAAAACCTTTCTGAGTAGAACTGATCAGTTTATCCAGAAGGGGCTTTAGTTTGTTAACTAGAATCTTAGTGCGGATCTTAGATAACATGTTGCACAGACTCATAGGTCTGAAGTCCAACATAGAGGTAGGGTTGTCATTCTTAGGAACCAACACAATATAGGTCTTGTTATGATGTTTCAATAGCCTCCCCGTTCTGAAGAAGTCTTTGGCAGCACAGGAAACTTCAAGGTCAACAATATCCCAATATTATTGAAAGAAGGCTAGGGGAAACCATCAGGTCCTAGTGCTTTGTAGGCACCCATAGCAAAGACAACCGCTTTGACTTCCTCATCAAAGACACGCCCTGTCAGATGATCGTTGTCAATGTGAGTAACAACACATTGGATGTGTTCGAGGAGCTGGTCTTGAACATTGACTGGGCACATATGTCCAGCATTAGAGTATAACTCCATGAAGTAATTGGCCGCAACACGACTAATTTTGTCCTTCTCAGTAAGTTCATTCCCACTATCATCCCTAATGGTGTTAATCATATTTCTTCTTTTGTGGTTGCTAGAAAATCTATGAAAGAAGGTCATGTTTTGGTCTCCTTCCATAAGCCACTGGAGCTTGGATCTCTATTTCCAATAGATTTCTTCTCTTTTCAAAGCTTCTTGCCACTTGTGTCTTGCCTTTTCCTCCTCCATTTGAAGCTGGGGGTTGATATTCCCAACAGCAAGCTGGGCTTGGAGGTATTCCAAAGTCCCCGTAAGCTCTTTTTTCTTCTTGAAAAAGTCACCAAAATTATGTTTGCTCCAACCTTTGAACTCTCTTTTGATGATTTCCAACTTTTGAGAAATCTTGAACATGGTAGTTCCCCTAATAGGGGTGGCCCACCATAATTTCACTTGGTCTCTGAAAGAGGGGTGGAAGCACCACATAACCTCAAATCTGAAGGGAACCAAACCAATCCTAGGAGAGTCTAACAAGTAGAGGAGGAGAGGGTTATGATTAGAGGTAGTTTTGGGGACGGAGGATAGAATGGAGGTCAAGCACAAGTCCTAGGAGGAGGTGGCCAGAATCTGGTCTAGTCACACCTAGATGAGATGGGAGCCTTTTGTATTGTTGGACCAAGTAAGGGGATTTCCTTTCAGGTCGATTTCCAGGAGACCGGAAGAAGAAATAAAGTTCACAAGGTCCCCCATACTATCAAATTAGTCCATTAGACCTCTGCATTTTTCCAAGGGATAGAGGGGGGTGTTAAAGTCGCCAAGCACCATATACTTAGCAGAAAGTTTCTTGATCCATGCAGCTGATAATTTCATCCCAGAGAGACATCTTGCCAGTCCGGGTGTTGGGAGCATAGATATTGAGCAAGTGCCAAACCAGTTGTTGCTTTCTAAAGGTAATAGTGAGAAAACTTAGAGAGAAGGCAAGCGGTTCTCCTTCAACAGATTGGGGTTCCATAGAGTGGCAATGCCACCTGAGGAACTAGAGGCCTCAGAGTAGAGAAACTTAGCACCTAGCTAGAGATTTCCAGAAAGGGAGGCAAAATTATTGAAGGACATCTTAACCTCTTGGATAAGTACAATATCCAGCTTGTGAGAAAAAATGTATTGTTTAACAAGGCTTTGATTTAGGGGGTTATTGAGACCTCTAACATTCCAAGAAAGAAAAATAATTTCTTATTTTTAAAACTTATTTCTAAGGTTTTCTACCTACCTATTGCAATATCCCTTTTCTCCCCTCTTGATCTCCTGGCACATTCTGACAACCTACCTCTGGGTGTTTCCAAACCCACATTAGCTTTCTTGGATTTAGGTTTTTCTTTTGGGTTTTCCATTCACCATCATCCTCCCCACTGCACTCTTCACCGAGGGAGCTAGGTGAGGAGGGGTAGTTCTACTCCAACTGACCAATACTGAGTACACTTAGCATCAAGGTAATCACTAGGGGATTCGAAGCTTCCTTTGTCATAGCCTCAGGGGGCTTTTTGTATCCTTAGGCTCGAAGAGCACCTCATTGTTCACCAGATGGGTAACAATATCCCCCTCTTCCACTTTTGGGTTTTCCAACACTTCAACCTCTGGGAGGGACTGGTCTTTTTCATCTCCTCACCCGCATTCATGGGTGGGTCCTCGAAGGTGCCCTTATCTTTATTTTTGAGATTTTCTCCATGCAGAGAGGATTTGCATGCTTCGCTAGTGTGGCCCCTAGATTCACATTTCTGGTAGAAGAGAGTGGCATTCTCATAAACTAGAGCTTGGGTCCATCTACCAAGCTTAGATTTCAATATTACAAAGTTGGGAAGGGTTTTGTTAAGAGTAACATTAACACAAAATCTCACAAACACCAACCTGGACTTAGAGCGGGTCACCTGATCTACCATAATAAAGGTGCCAAAGGAGTCACAAATCCATCTAAACACCTATTCATCATAGTATCAAGCGGTAGACCTGGGAGGCACACCCAAACTAGTGCCATCCTACTCAGCTCAGTCCCAAGGTTGAACCCAGGTTTTGACTTTGCCAAAGCAAGAAAGTTCTTTCCATAGACCCAAGAGCCCAACATAATAGTGACCAATTCCTCCAGAGTGTTGAAATTGAAGAGGAAGAGCCCACTAGGCATAGCTAAAACCAAGACAGACCCCTTGATCTTCTATTGATTAGCAACCCATTTTCTGACCATCTCAATGGCGGGTCAAAAATTGAAGAACCTACCCACCAGCACCAACTAAAAGTCAGCCATAGTCTTGTTCACCATAGAATTGGGAAGAGAGAGTTCAGATCCTTCCTCAGTTTGGATGAAGTCTACCAGGAGAGATTCTAGAGCATTCTGAGCCTTTCCAATAAGAGCACCTTTCCAATTATTTTTTGGCGGGGATTTAGGGGTAGCAATAGAAGAGGATGTTTGGTGGGTTCCATCTGTTGACCTATTCACCAACTGCACTGTGCCAGAGGAAATAGTCTCGGGACCAGCATGGGATCTAGCTTGGGGCCCTGCGAGGGAGGAAGATTCCTCCCTGGAGAGGCAGGTATGAAATTCAAAGGTTTGAATTAGAGGTTTGGATGGGAAGTTGTAGAGCTCTTAACTTGGAATGTTGTTTCTTATACAAAATTTATATTTTTAAATTTCTTTGACCCTTGGTTGTAAGCACTACAGACAAGAAGCCCCACTATTTCACCAAGGGTCAAAGTCAACAACTCCCAATCAAGAACCACAATAGAGGGCGACCTTGTGGGGACTTGAACCTTGGTTGTAGGCCCTACAAGTAGGAAGCCCCACCATTTCACCAAAGGCACAAGCCCGAAATGAATAGACTGTTGAACCATGGGTCTGAAATAATTCTCAATTTTTTATGTCCTCACCTTAAGCCTACAACTCACTTTGTCTATACTTTTTCTTTCTAATTCTCATTTGTTTTTAAATGTCATCTTCTCACTAGAAAAATGTAAGAAAATACCAATAGAACAGTTTATAATTTATACGAATTCTATATTTGTTACTATTGAATCCCCAAAATAACTTATTAATTGTATGTTATTCTTTAGGAGTCAAATTCATGGAATCAAAAAGAAATTAAACTTAATGTTGACATTTCAAATCGGCTTGTCATTGCATTGAAGAAAGACATCACCCATATAATTATGTTTATAATATGTTCCTTTGTTAATGTTTCTCGCTTTCTCTTATCATAAATGTTGTTTATTTGTCTATCACCTATAAACAACCAAAGTATCCATGCATCTACAAAAAAATCACATAAACCAAAACTATTCTTCTAGTCTTTGGCAAGAACTAAGGTAGATGTGTCTTTCACAATGATAGAGACAACAAGTATAGTTTTTCTCAATTCATAAATAACACCAAATATTATCTATTAAATTATAAATAGTCTAACAAAATACATCATCAGTTATTATACCTAAAATACATAATGAATGACAAATTAATATTTTTAATTATATTTTTAAATAGTAATGTTGAAAATTGTTATTTTCATTAAAATATATTTAGTTTTCTTTAAAATAATTTCTTTTATGATAATTATATTATTGAATAAATATTAATCTTACGATATTGCTATCATGATTCATTTGTGTGGTTTTCAACACAAATTTATTGACCAATGTTTCATGAGTGGTGGTCCACAAGAACCCATGTCTTATGAGAATGAATGGTTGACTTAGCACTCATTACATCTAGGTGATGCTCGTAGAGATGAAACATTAGACCTTTTCAAGAGGTCAACCATCTTCATACTACTCCAACTCAAACACACATAACTACAGGAGTTTCCACCAAACTTAAGCCTATTTAGCTTGCTAACCCATTTAAAAAACCTTTAACAAGTATTTTAGCTTATGAACCACTTATTATAGAGCCCCTTTACTCCATCAATTAATAATTCAAAGATATATTTCACATCAAGTTAAATTAAGATATTGCTATGAGGATTTGATTGTGAAGTTTTTGAGTCAAACTCATTGGCTCATGTTTTATGAGTAGTGGTTCATAAGAACCTATCTCTCATAAGAATGAATGGCCTACTTAGAAATCATTCTATCTATTTGATAGTCACAGAGGTACTCTAACACACATAACTATGGAGTTTCCTCCAGGTTAGGTCCATTTAGCATTCTACACCATTTGCAAAACCTTCAACAAGTGGTGTACCTTATGAACCACTCATTCAAATCCCATTTAGCTCATCAATTGATAAGTGGAGCTATTTTCGACTCCAAGCCAAATTATGATATTGTTAACAAAATTTAATTATGTATTTTTTGAGTCAAAATCCTTCACCCATATTTCATTAACCGACTCAATATAATTAGAACATATCACAATCTAATAATTAAGAATAAACATATAGTTGAATGAATTAGTCATGTTGAATATACCTATTTGATTATCATGAACTCATTTATAATTTATTAGTTAATTATTATTAATTTTTTTGAGAGATATATACTTATATTCATAGTAAACCAATCACAACACACACACACACACTTATTTATAATATTACTAGTGGATGGTTATGAGTTTTGTTGACGGATATATAATTCTATTTTATAATAAACCTTGTTATACTAATATTAATAAATGTCTTTATCATAAACATATACATCGTTATATACATTTGTACATGTGCATGCATACATATAATTGAACAAATGACTTTTTTAAGATATTTTTTTAAACAAACATCTTTTATAATAATATTATTGAATGACTCCAAGTCTTCAAGTCTTTTTTTAGTGATATCTACTTGTCTTTTACCATAATGTTATTAAATATCTTTATATTCATTTATTTATAATATAAATGATTTCTTGTTGCCTTTATTAAGAGATATCTACTATCATAGTAAATATATTAGAACACACTTGTTGATTACAATAAAGACAAGAAAATATTTTTTCAAGAAGATCATCAATTATTCAATTATATATAATTGTAATCACTATGTGAAATGTTCTAATAACATTACTATGAAAACATATAGATGTCTCTCAACAAAACCACCATTCACTAATATCATAAAAAAGTTTCCCTTAAAAGACATTTGACATTTATAACTATTTATTAAAAAAAATTATTAGAAAAGACAAACACATATTTCCTAGCAATATCTTTTTAAGAGATATCTAATCATTTAACAAAAAAATTTATACTAATATTTTATTAAATGTCTTTATTATAAGATTTAATACATTAATGAACGGCTATAGACATTTTCAAAAGATATATACTTGTCCTTAAAATAATAAACTCGTTTACACAGCCTTCAAATATTGTCCTTTTATCTTCCATTTCTTGAATTTCTGAGCTCCTCCTTCACAGAAAATAGAATAGTAAGAGTGACATATTTGCCAGTTTCAGATAGGATGATGGAGGAAAATGAAGTGAAAGTAAGAAGGTGCCACTTTGTGATGGTGCATGGAGCTGGCTATGGCGGATGGTGTTGGTATAAAGTTGGAGATCTTCTTATGAAAGTGGGTCACACTGTATCTTCCCTTGACATGGCAAGCGCAGGTATAGACCCTAAAGATGCCGACCATGTTTCATCTTTACAAGACTACAATCAGCCACTAAGAGACTTCTTTACAGCTCTTTCTTCAGAGGAGAAGGTATGTATTTTGGTGAAGAGTTTAAATTAAGTTTTGGTATGTTTAAGTGTTCATTTTAAATCATTCTAGGAAGAGAGTTCTATTGGAAAAATAAAATTTAGGTTTTGATATGTTTAGTTAGTTCATGCTATATCAGTTTTTAGATTTGATTGTGAAGAGTTTTTTTGTCATCAACATTTCAGATCATACTACATGATCTATTATCAGAATGCAAGAGAGAAGAAAGGAAGCAAAGATGATGGATCATGGATCATGGATCATGTATCATGTAGTATGATCTGAAACATTGATAACTAAAAAACCTCTACACAAACGATTTCAGAAACTGATATATCATTTACATAGATTGTAGAAATCTAATAGATTTGATAGTTAGTTCATTTCAAATCATCTTAACAAGTGGGTTCTAAAACAGACAGTTAAATATTTTTTAATAGAAATTTCAGATCACAAATTACAAGAATGTGATCAAAATCTAAAATTTTCATTAAAAAGTATACAGAATAATAAAAATGAAGAATACCATAGAGGCTCTAATTATTGTCTATGAATCTTAAATAAAATCATTAAAAATAATATATTATTCATCTACTTCATAGATTATGAAACGTTCATACCAGCTGGACCACTTATTATTTAAATGCCTCTAAAACCCATACTTCATACAATTATCACCCAAAACATGATTCATTTCAGAGTCTTGAATCATACACAAACGCGGTTATGAGCCTATAGTATTTTACTAATACAACAAAATAATGTGCGCTGTTTTTTATTCTGTTTTTCTTGAAGGCTCCGGAAATTTAAAATACAATTATAAAAGAAAACCAGTGCCGTGGCCATACACATTTCAAAGGAAGCGGAAAAGAGCAGATGATTGCAGACCACCTACCTCTTGGTCGCTGCTAATGAACCAGTGCTCGCTGTTGATGAACCAGTGCTCGTCGCTGCTGAAACTTCCAAAAAAATTACGCAATAGAATTGTTGCCGCCAAAATATATTATGCAAAATTACTCAAACCCTAGTGTTATAGCATTGAAGCTAGAGAGTCTCCAAGAAGTTGGATCATGTCTTGTTTCGTCATGACAACTAGAGATTCTAGGCAGGTAAACATAAACTAATCATGATAGTAATTGCATCAGGCTATATCATTAGAATGAACAGAACATATTTTCTTAATTAAAATTGTTTTATATTTACAATAGAAAAATAAATATTGGACATACATTAGGTAATTAATCAAAGAACTATTCAATGTATAGTTAAACTAACTCACTCAACTCACCTTCCTAAAGATTTTGAAATTCACGATGATGAACAATTTACAGTGACCTTAAACATGACTAACATTATTTGAGTTAAGTGAGAAATTGTGCTTGAAAGAGGACGTGAAGATGCAATTTAAACCTAAAACTAGGTCATAAGGCCGACATAGCACTATAAACATGATTTTATGTACAACATTTCATGATATAATCAAGAAATTTTGAAATCAAAACCAACTCAAATCTCTAATAATATATCATTAATACATTAATATATAATATAAATTAAATACACAATATATAATATAAATTAATATTATATATATTATATAATTAAATATATGATATATAATATAATTTCTAATATATTAAATTTCTATTATATATAATAGAATTTCAATATTATATTTACAACCAAAAAGAATATAATTCCATAATTGAATATTATTACATATTCTTCTTTTCTTTTATGCAACCTCAAAATGGTAAAATAAAACATATATCTTACCTAGAAGACAATTACTTTTTTTTTCCAAACTTCCCTTACATATTTTAAGTTTTAGCTAGACTTTCCCTCTTAAAGGTACCAATATAAGCATCAAAGAGATTCTTTTGTGCTATAGTAGTTTTTATTCTATGAATATAAACTTCAAATTCACCTTCACTATCTTTTATAAAAAAAAATCATTAACAAGTTCTCAAGTGCCTTAGTGATTACCATAACCTTTTAGAGAAACCCACACACCCAAATTATTTATAATTTATTTTGTGGGTAAACTATGTCCCCTTAATTAAAATAGTTTTATATTTACAATAGAAAAATAAATATTGGACATACATTAGGTAATTAATCAAAAATATATTTAATGTATAGTTAAACTAACCCACTCAACTCACACTTCTAAAGATTTTGAAATTCATGATGATGAACAGTTTACAGTGACCTTAAACATGACTAACATTATTTGAGTTAAGTGAGAAATTGTGTTTGAAAGAGGGCGTGAAGATGCAATTTAAACCTAGAACTAGGTCATAAGGCCAACATATCACTTTAATCAAGAATTTCAATGTTATATTTACAACCAAAAAAACTTTTACAACCAAAAATTATATAATTTCCTAATTGAATATTATTACATATTTTTCTTTTCTTTTCTTCTATGCAATGTCTAAATGGTAAAATAAAACATATATCTTACTTAAAAGACACTTAGTTTTTTTTCCAAACTTCCCTTACATATTTTAAGTTTTAGCTTAGGATTTATCCAAAATACCTTCTTTTATACTGTACATGTAGTCATAGGGAGTCAGAGCTTGGTGCAATATGGTACAAAAATTTAGGAGTACGGGGAGCGCATGGCTTAACTATGGTATGGGAATCTAGCCATATTGAATGATATGGTTGGATAGTCATTGCCTATTGGCATGTCCTCATACTCATGAATCCATTAACCACCTTGCCTTAGAATAGTAGGGTAAGATGTGACTCTAAAAAGCCAATCTACACCTAGTAGCTTTTGACTTGTTCATGTGGGAATTTGATAGTTAATTTTTCATTCTTCATGTTCAATTTCACTAGATAGACAAACATACCTGAATTTCATTTTGGCATTAAAAGGTCATCACATTAAATTAGATAATGTGGTTAGATTATACCTCAAATACGATCTTTGCATTGTTTAGAATACCTGGGATGCATTAGTGTCAATTATGTAAAGTGGCATAAAACACGAAGGTGAAAGAATCAAGTAAACATGTTTATTATATATTTTATCAGCACTTTGGTATGTATGTAAAACAAAGTAACCAAGTGCAATCTCCATTCATTGATTTATTCATGCTATCAAAAAACATTGTCCCACATGAGTTTGCGTGTATATTACAAATAGAAATAGTAGATAATATAGTGAGGAATAAAATGTACATAATTATCAAATGTAAGATAATTATCAAAGTACATACTTGTATACAATTTATAGTACATAACAAAACTAAAATTAAAATTCATATGCATCATGAAAAACAAGAATCTAAGAAGGAACCTTACACAAAAGATCTTATAGTAAGTCAAAATAGAAGATTTACGTGACTATCATTTAGATTCTAAATTAATAGTTTGGTACAATTGTTTAGGGTAGCAATCAATTGTGTATAATATCCTTATTTCTATGTTTAGTCAAATAATGAACATTATAATTATTGAAACTAAGCATATTTATTTAGGGTTTGTTTAGAGATTGGTGTGATTTTACTATTAGCTATTGTAATATTGGAAAAAAAGATCTTGAATATGACATTTAGAATTTGATTGATGACTAGAGATAGTAGGAGAAAGAAATTTGACTTTACACAATTTAAGAATGGACTCTTGACATGACATTATTGCATATAAGTTGCATTATTATTTTTAGAGGTCTTGTTAAGCATAAATAAAATATTGTATATCATTGATTATCCCTACATCATAATAATCACATTTGGTAGCTAATTATGGAAAGAGATTATTCATAGACATCTATATCCTAGGTTTAATTACTACCCATATTATTTTTATCCTATTTTTCATGCCATAATTTTATCACATATTCATAAACATTCATGATATCCTAGGTTATAACCATGATAGTATCATATGTCCTCATACATATACACTTACATTGTTCTTCTATCTACAAATAAAGTTGACTCCTTCATAAACATTTATCTTTTAGTTTTAGACCACTATCATAGTATCCATAGTCATATGCCATCTTTATAGACATCTTTGTGCTAGCCTACATAATAAATTAAACCAACATAACTTCTTGATGCACGTCCATTTTTTATATGAACCATCACTATGGATTATACCATCACATACCTATACCATAACTTTTAATCTTACCATATGCATAATGTATCCTAGGATTGCACTATCAAGCCACTTATTAGTAGATCACAAGATTAGAAAAATATAGAGCAAAATATATTAGATCCACTTGTAATATAATATTGAAGAATCCTTGCATTGATGGGATAATGACATTGTACTATATTGAGGATATAATTCAATTTATATAATTTCAAATTATTTTTTTTCATTGAGGATGTATATAATGATCCCTATGTAGTTGTTCTAACATATTTTAACAAGATAGAGGGTCACTAACCATTCTAATATTCTTTAGAATGGATACAAAGTTTAAATGGAAATCACTCATCCAATTACCTGTGCAAGATGTTCCTAATGAAGGAAATATTTTTTCAAGTGAACAACTTGAGTGGACACCAATTGGAGATAATGATGCTTTCATGGACTTATGTGCTGCTATCCCTCTAGAGAGACTTCATCACTTTGTCAAGGGAGAAGGTTTGCTAGATGGCAAGGAAACAACATTCATACGCAAATTGCATAAAGAGATGAACTTGACAAACCCTACTAACCATGCTACCAAGATGTATTCAAGGTTTGCCTAGATTGAATTTACAATAATTAAGAAAACATAACATTTTATATTTTATATTTATTATATGAATTAATATAAATATATTTGTACATGTATAAATAGATATCATTGTGCCTTTGGACCTGAGGATAAAAGAGGAACAAATGAAAAAAAGAAAAGGATACGAAGGTTTGTTCAGAAAAGGGGTTGTAAAACCCACTTTTGTGTTAGGGTAATGTAGGGAAGACCAAATATTGCTATTATTACTTATAATGATTTTAGCCATCAAGATGCTAGTGGTGAATTTTGTCATGGAAAGGATGACCCTTCTGGTGATCCAAGGAGTATGGTTTCACCAAGACTATCACATGAATGTAAATCATATATTGAATCATTATTATTGATGGGTGTGGGGATCGACACAATATGCGAGCAACATTATTTAGATCCTGGTCTAACAAAGTTGATGAATAAGAGAGACACATATTTGCTAAGAAAAGATGTAATGAATGCATGGAAAAGGGTACGTTCCCTTCGATCACAAAAAAATGAAGATGATGCAAAAAGTGTAAGTTTGTGGCGTGAAGAGGAGAAAGATAACTTCTTCTACTATAAACCACCAAATAGTAGAGAAAATGTTCCATTTATCATAGGCATTCAAACACCATGGATGCTAGAGATGATGGTGAAATATTCACATAACTCAATTATTGCAATGGATTCCACATTCTCAACAAATAAATATGCTGTAAGTAGACCAATGTCAACTATATTTATGGATCCTACTTTAGTTGATCTATATTTTATCTAAATTTTTAATTTATCATTGATTTCTTTATGTGCATTATGAGTTATATTCATTACTTGTATTTGATGAACAAGAGGCTGGCGTACCTATTGCATGGGCCATATCCTCAAGAAATAAAGTTGAGGATATACATGGATGGCTAGTAGAAGTTTACAAATGAGGAAAACAATGTAGAAAAGATTGGCATGTCAATGCGTTCCTGACAGATGATGCTAGTGCTGAGATTGAAGCAATCAGGTTTTATTACCCTCCAATTATATTTATAAAATTGAACTCAATATATAGGTTATAAAATTAAATATTTCATAATTCTAATCACAAATAATATTAGTTTACTAATTGATTTTCGTATAATTGTACTTACACGCATTTGTAATGTAACTTGTAGATTATCTTTCAATTATCGAGTACTTTTATGTATTTGGCATGTACGCAGGGCATGGTTGAAGAATGTCTATAGGTGAGTCAATTTTTACTTTAAATATATAAAAAATTATATTCTTTAACATCAGAGCTTGATATTATATTTTATATTCTAGATTTGTAAGCAATAAGGATGTTGCAACAAATATGTTCACTAGACTGGGTGAGATAATGTATGCAATGAGTGATGATGGAGACATCACTATTAGCCTGATAAAAAAATTTATGGAGGATTTCAAAGATCAAAAGCAATTTATTGAGTATTTTCAAAAGACTTGGTGTCATGAAGATAAACGTATTGGTAAGCTTATATATATTATTCATTATGGTATATTTATATTTATATTATTTAATTCTTGTATTGTATATGTGCTAAGACATCATCATACTTTTTTGTAATAGAAATGTGGGCAAATTTTTTTAGAGGTTTCTCTCATGCGAATCAGGAGACTAATGCTTCCATAGAGTCATACCACATGTACATCAAGAGTCACTATTTAACTGACCATTCTAGAAAATGCACAAGGAGAATGGATTGGCTTATTCATGTTCTTCTTCATAGGGTAGAGCCATACTATAAAAATAAGAGATACTTGCAGTTATCTGGGTTTCTAACCAACTTTAAAAAGGAGAGATATTACATAACTTCCTTAGAGAGATAAAAAAGAATAGCAGATACAAATTGCTATGCATATGACCTCCTTCCTGATTCATATAAAATAAGAAGTCAGACTGTTTCAACCAAATGGTATCTTGTGAGAAAATTAGGACCAAATTTGCATGTGTGTGACTGTCAGTGGGCACAAAGAGGAAACACATGCAAACATGTGTTGAAGATTTTAGATCTTCTAAACAGAAACAAAATAAACAAGCAAGGTCAAGTTGTTGGTAAGTATCATCTCAGACTTAAAATTATATAATTTATATTTTAATAATTATTATATTGCTAAGTACTAAGTATTTGTAATCTTACTAAATTACAGATGATGCTACTATATTGGTTGATGAAAATGAGAAAGTTGGAGGGAGTTATGGTCTTCAAAATAACAACATTGGTAATATTAGTATTTATTTACAAGTAAATATTAAATTATTTTATGGTTTCAAAAATTAATTGATTCTTATTCCAATTGTAGATGGTTGTATACCTTTACAAAATCAAGATGTGCTTGGAGTTGTCATTGCTAAAGCTCAAAGAAGTGGTAAATTTCAACAACATTTTTCTTTTGAAATACTTAGTATTTTTAATTACTTTTTTGACTTAATAACTGTTATTTTTATTACAGATGGTGTGAGATCATTTGATACTTCTGATGATAAATTTCAAAATTCTATTGATTATATAAATTCATTGCTCCAAAATTTGCCAACTAGAGAAGATGAAAAAAACCATTTCATTCAGTGTGTTGAGATATTTAGAAACAATATGCATGCACCTCTTGCTTCATCTTCCAAATTTGAACCAATTCCTGGCTCAGAGAACTTATCTATGAAATGAAAGTCACCATGGTTCATTCCAAGCAAAATGCGTAAATGTCGTTCTATTCATGGAAGAAAAAATGCTATGTCTCAAAACTTATATGAAGGAGTTGAGGAGCATGAAAGTTTTCAATTCCCCTCTATACGTTGTAGAAAGCAAAAGAGAAAAAAGGTCATTAATCGCTCAAGCATAGCAATACAAGAAGAACGAGATATTCTCCCACAACAAGGTGAGTACATTTATTTAAAAGTATTTTATTATTTTCAATGTATTCTCAATACTTATTATTTTTGTTTCATGTGTTGAACATATGTCAATATAGGTTTGGTTGATCAAGGAAATGCTCGATGGTGTGGATTGCCTTTCTCTATTGATCTGAACCAAACAATAATGAATGACACACAAGTAATGGATGGTAATTTTTTAACTATTAACTATTTTTATTAAGTTCATAAAAAGTTACTTAGCTCCATTTCTAACTACTTTTTTATGCTTTATCAAATAATCAAGATGTGGTTTGCCAAGATCAACCATCAATGCTCAATGTTATTCCTACCCAGACATTTCAACAAACTATTACAGGTAATTAGGAGTTTCATTATTTTTTAGGTTAATTACATAATGTGATTATGAACTTGAACATTTTATTAAATTTAATACATGTTAAATGTGCTTTTTGTTGTAGCTTTAGATTATCAAGAAGATAAACAACAACGTATGTTACCATTTTGCGTTGATCTTAACCAAACTTCAACAATAGTGGATGCAAGTTATGGTAAAAATAATAAAAATTAGAATTCAATTACCGTAGCAAAATTACAAACTAAATTTCATTTACAATAACGAAATTATAAAATCAAAATCAATCAATTTTAAGTTTTTACTTTATAAATTAATTTTATCTAAGTTGATGTATTAAATGTGAATGTTATTGCAGTGTTACATGATCAACAAAAGAATCAAGAATATGTGTTACCCTTTTCTATTGATCTGAACCAACCAGTAACAATGACAGACACAAACAAAAGTGGAGATGGTAAGGAAATTATGAAATAAAATTCAAGGTTCTTAGTCTTTTATTTGATAACTAGCTTTTTAACTAACTCAATTTATTTGCAGGTGTTGATGATATATATGGAGGATGACAGCTAATATTTTTTTGGATAATCATTATAGTTTATCAAACTTTATATAAATGTATTCATGGTACACTCTTTGAAAATTATAACATAGAGGAAGTAGATTGTGGATTTAAGTATCAACTATATATTATAATTTTGAGTTAGACCACTATTATATATGTGGGAAATTCCACCTCATCTTTTTGTGACCTTCGTTTCTTTTTAAGAGATAATCAAGGAGTTACTTTTAAGCTGTGTGAAATTTATATAAAGAGAACTAATTATTGATATATTACATGCATTTTTTGGTAAATATTTTATGAGTTTACATATCTTCCTAATTCACATGTAATATTTACACCATGAGTTAAATTATTAGTATACAATATATCATTTTTTAGGTAAATATTTGTAATTCACATGTAAATAATTACATAATTGTAATTATTTATTGATACATTTTTGGTAAATATTTTATGAATTTACATGTATTCCTAATTCACATGTAATATTTACATCATGATTCAGTTAAATTATGAGTTTACACATATTCTTAATTCACATGTAATATTTCATCATAATTGAATCATATTTCATCATGTTTAAATTATATTGATATTTTATTTATTTTAATTTTATATATATATATATATATATATATATATATATATATATATATATATATATATATATATATATATATATATATATATATATATATATATAGCTTGTTCTTGGATGCTTTTTTAATTAATATATTTATATTATATATAAAAATATATATTTACCTATATATTTTTATTAATATAATTATAAATTTATAAATAAATAATGACTAATAGTCTTAAATTTAGAATATAAATATTTTTATTAATAGTGTTTGAGTTAATTTGGTATCTAAATTAATTATTAACCTCTAAGTTAATGTCAGAGTTAATAACTTATTTAATATGGTATAAGTTACTATGTTTAGTTATTGAGTAAACATAATAAATACTTATTAACTATTAAAGTATAAGTAACTATATTTACTAATTTAATTTATATCATACTTATGTTTACATATTTATAAGTTACTATGTTTACTAATAGTAACTTATCTTGCAAGCCACTATGTTTACTTATTTAATACCATATTTAATAAGTTAATTATAACAAAATTTTATAACAACTGTGAAGCATAAATCATTTTAATTATAACAACTGTGAAGCATAAATCATTTCAGATCAGCGCCGAAGATAAATGGTTTCTGAGAAAAGAAAACTGGCACTCTGATTGCAAGCATTGAGGCGAACGAATTTAGGTTAGTAATGTTGTTGATCTCGCAATGGAAGACATTACGATATCGATGTGGAAATTTAGGGCTTTCAGTTCCGTTCTTTTTTTTCGTCTATGTTTGCAGGGATTTTAAGCGCCAGGGTAAGAGTAGCTTTGTTCAAGTTACCCTCTTGACAGAGTCCGTCTAGAATCATCCGATATGTAACAACATTTGTGAAGCACCCATTCCGTTGCATCTCTGCGAAGACCTTGGTAAGGCTCTTACTGCCCATAATAATAGATTTGGATCAACTTTGTTGTCTGAACTTGAAGCTTACGACGAGAAATTATTAAATTGCAAATCTTAAATATGTAGAAGCCTGACAAATCTGTTGGTAGGGCAGTAAAGCACCCAGCGTAGTATTTGGAAAAGTCCCAAAATGCCTTGTTCCCTTATGAATAGCTTCAAATGTAGGGCTTTTCCAATTACATATGCTACTGGTAAACTAATTTTTCCTGTTTTCCTGTATATATTAGTAATGTTTTGTGTCGTATTGATTGCAGAATTAGTTTCATTTGATTGCTTGTTTGGTATCTCAGGATTACCCGAGATAAGAACGAAAAAACTGAAATGAAGTGAGAGCTAAATTTTCTTCATTTTGTTGCTATCTAGTGTCTCTGAGTCTGGATTACACAAGATCTGAATAAGAAATTTGGGATGAATGGTATAGACTCACGTTTTTGTGCTGAATGACTGCAATCCCAAATCCTGAAAGACCTGAGAAAAAACAAAATATATACTCCCATGAACTAAAGATTTTGAATATGTATACTATTATGCTTTTGTTTCTGGATTCAGCTGTGTAGAACAATTTTTTATATCCGATGTAAAAGTTATTCATAAATAAAAAATGTTCCACCCAGCTGAATCCACAAACAAAAGCATAATTGATATTATGTATAGTGAAATCTATTCTCCTTAATGTATACTACCATAAACGATCAAATAAAAAGCTTTCACACGCATAGCAGCTAGGCTTAAAAACACTGTTATGGGTCGGCCTTTAAAGAAATTGGAACCAACATGAGATATGAGAACAGACAGGGAAAAAGGAATTATTACAAACAAAATTGGAGTATGGATAATAGGCAGCAGCAGGCAGAGATTATTTCAAGGAAATCAACTTATTCAAGAGGGTAAAATGAAAATTAAAACAGAGCAAACAAAAAAAAAGTAATTGAGTAGACTCTCGACACTCTATTTTCAATATAAATTGGCAAAAAATTCCTGACAAGAAGTATCACAGATATAACAGTGAAGACAGAAAAGAAAGAAACCCTTTTTCATGGAAATTATTGTGGAAAGTTTGCAGAATCACCAGATCTGGGCATGGAGACACTCATATCTCTAATCGTAGCTCTTACTGCTATTTTCAGAACTGTTTAGATCAATGTTGTTCATACTTGTATTCTGACACTCGAGTGTATATATCAGACTGAGATAGATTGAGGTTTCAATTCTCTGATCAGTTTAATTGGTTTCAAGAATCGCAAGTATCTTTTGTTTTCATCCTCCTCTCCACTAGACCAGCGAGCTTTATATAGATAGATAAAGAGAGACAGACAGACAAATAGAGACGGAGAGAAATACAAAGAAAGGAAAATGGATCAAAATATCTTACCCTAAAGATTAGCCTCTTCCCGATCCGACCAGCAGGATGATTGAGAGCATACTGCTCTCTTGTCATATTCTTAGCTTGCATCAAAGCAATGGCCACAGTGTCTCCAAAAAGCATCTGTATGGCTGTTGAAGTAACAGGAGCCAGATCAAATGGACATAGCTCTCTTTCCAATGGCAGATGCACATGCATATCACATGCATTACCCAGCTGAGAGTTTTTAAGGTTTGTAATTCCCACTAAGTATGCACCTTTAGCTCTGGCACATGGAACAAGCCTTAGAAGCTCCTCTGTAGGACCACTCTTGCTAAACAGAACAAGTACATCATTGGAACGCACAATTCCAATATCACCATGGAGTGCATCTGTGGGTGACAGGAGCACGGCTTTTGTACCTGTCGAAACAAATGTCTGAGTTATCTTCTGTGCCACAAACCCGCTTTTGCCCAACCCTGTGAAAAATATGACTCCATTGGCATCCATGAGAACTTGTGCAAAGGCCTGCACTTCGGAATACTGAACACGAGAGAAGAAATAGTTAAGGTATTTTCTCTGCTCCTCAAATAGCTGCTGCATTTGAGGTATGCCAAAAGCAATGTGGATTCCATTTCCATTGGCACCCTTGCTGTTTCCACTGGCATAAACATTGTCTTTCTTGGCAATACTGATGTTTTCATTGCCATTAATGTAGTTTGAGGTTGAGATGTCAAACAACTCGAGCAATGCCCCCATTGCTGCAGATCTGAGATTTAAGTGACTAAGTATGGGCGTTCTAGTATCAGGCTAAATTGCAGATATGTGATGTGAGAATTGCTATGAATTAATCAGAGGCAGCTGCTAGACATAATTTTAATCGCTAGCTGTGAAATGACCTCTCAATGGAAAGTCGAAAAATCAATGCACCAGGTTTCTGCAACCAACAATGAATGCATGCTTTTAGTGGAGCACAGTTTCAGATCTCTGATGTAAATGCTCCTGCACGATGAACCATAAAAGGAGTAGGTGCACTCAATTTCAAGAAATGGGTTGCTGTTCAAATTAAATTTAAATGAAAAAGAAGAAATTACAAAAGTTGATTAAATTTGAATTGAAAACAATTCAGGCAGCAGGGATCTCATTCAAATACTTAAAATTGATCTAATTCAGGCAGCAGGGATCTAATTCAAAGAGTTCAAAATGATTCGACTGATCCTAATCAGATTCATTGTAGACACCAGTTCTTATTGAAGTGGCATTTAATCAGTATAAATTGATGTACGGGATCCCTCTACTTTTCACAGGGAAAGCAGATGAAGTAGAGAACCAATCAAATCAGTACATAGAAAAATATTTAAACATTTTGACCTGTATGAAGTAGAACTGGTGGAATTTATTAAGGATTCAAGGAGAGAGAAGCTTAAGGAACGTCCACAGAGTATATTAAAAAATTTAGAGGGCTTTGATTTTGGTAACTTACTTTGTCCAGATGAAGAACTGCAGCAGCAACTCCAATGGGTGTATATGCGTGGGAAACATGTGCAATAGGAGCCAATAATGCCACTTTTTCCACCTTATCTCCAATATACCCTTCACTAAAAGCAGCTAAAGCAGCTTGAGTTCCCTTCCAATGCCATTCCCAAACTAATTAGCTACAGTTTAAGTGCCCACTAATCTGATATGCACCTTCATTAGAAGAAAAGTGAAAAAATCAGGACTAAGTTACCTGAGAGAAGCCTACGAAGTGCATGTTTCTCTTGGTTATGTTGTTTACCAGATACACCATGGTTGGAAGGTCTATTGCTGCCAGTTCATCCACACTCCAGTACCAATATGTCTGACGATCAATTGATTAATATGCACTTTCAATTTATGCAGGAGGTACTGTTTGGCCTTGTCTTCATGCCCAAGCTTGTTCGTGTCTTTTTCTTGGTTTTGTTAGTTGTGTTCAAAGGCGTTGGGGATAGGGAATCTGACTACAGTTGCAAGTCACAACATACATGTTTTATTTTTAGTGGTCAAAAGTCTTAATTTTCTTTTTTGCCAAAAATCATTAGTGCGCTAAGGCACAAACCGACACATCATCAACAATAACTACAGGTATTCTTCACAAGTAAAACAAAAAAATCAGTATCTAAGATGCTTTGAATCTTCATTACGAAGTTTGTAACTCTGCATAGGGGAATTCTGAAGTATTTTTTTGCAGGGCAAATCTGATAGAAATTCTAGCAACACTTTTTCTCAGATTTAAATTTCTTACTTTTTGCTCAATTCCGGGAAGCTTCAGAACTCTTTATTCACCTATGCAGAAAAAAGATTAGAGAGACTATAGTATGAAAACTCTGCTAAACTTTACATAACCAAAGTTTTTTTCTCTGCCTCTTGCTTGTATTGCTTATAGCAGGGAGACTAAATCTAGTACTGAATATGGATGCGTAATTGGATATAAAACCAAGCAAAGGAATACTGGATCTCCAGCAGCCCTTAACAATTCCAGCTTCTATCTAAATCTAACTATGTGGATCATATGTCATGCAGAATTACAGGAACAACTGTCAACACTTGGCGCATCGCATTAAAGAATCTCAACACCACTTCTGAAGTGCAAATGAAAACATCCCATGCATAAAGATAATAGTTTACTATAGTTTGCTATCAGACTCTTGATGCCATAGAAGCCCTGATACTGACAGTATATGTTTTATCCATGAATTAGAAGTATCAGAAAACTGTATACGATACCAAAACACTATTATAACAGACTTCAAATCCATTTTTGCATACTTTTACAATGTTTTTTTTGTTATGCACAAATTATAAAAATTAAGACTTCGTATCTTAACCTTCAAATATAGATGCTCCTTTGCATTTGCAAATAAATATGGTTCCCAAAAAATTACTTCCTTCTACTTGCCACAATAGGCAGGGACTCATGCTCGAACAGAGCTCTTGTATATAATTGTAATCACTATGTGAAATGTTCTAATAACATTACAATGAAAACATATAGATGTCTCTCAACAAAACCACCATTCACTAATATCATAAAAAAGTTTCCCTTAAAAGACATTTGACATTTATAACTATTTGTTAAAAAAATTTATTAGAAAAGACAAACACATATTTCCTAGCAATATCTTTTTAAGAGATCTAATCATTTAATAAAAAAATTTATACTAATATTTTATTAAATGTCTTTATTATAAGATTTAATACATTAATGAACGGCTATAGACATTTTCAAAAGATATATACTTGTCCTTAAAATAATAAACTCGTTTACACAGCCTTCAAATATTGTCCTTTTATCTTCCATTTCTTGAATTTCTGAGCTCCTCCTTCACAGAAAATAGAATAGTAAGAGTGACATATTTGCCAGTTTCAGATAGGATGATGGAGGAAAATGAAGTGAAAGTAAGAAGGTGCCACTTTGTGATGGTGCATGGAGCTGGCTATGGCGGATGGTGTTGGTATAAAGTTGGAGATCTTCTTATGAAAGTGGGTCACACTGTATCTTCCCTTGACATGGCAAGCGCAGGTATAGACCTTAAAAATGCCGACCATGTTTCATCTTTACAAGACTACAATCAGCCACTAACAGACTTCTTTACAGCTCTTTCTTCAGAGGAGAAGGTATGTATTTTGGTGAAGAGTTTAAATTAAGTTTTGGTATGTTTAAGTGTTCATTTTAAATCATTCTAGGAAGAGAGTTCTATTGGAAAAATAAAATTTAGGTTTTGATATGTTTAGTTAGTTCATGCTATATCAGTTTTTAGATTTGATTGTGAAGAGTTTTTTTGTCATCAACATTTCAGATCATACTACATGATCTATTATCAGAATGCAAGAGAGAAGTAAGGAAGCAAAGATGATGGGTGATGGATCATGGGATCATGTATCATGTAGTATGATCTGAAACATTGATAACAATAAAACCTCTATACAAACGATTTCAGAAACTGATATATCATTTACATAGATTGTAGAAATCTAATAGATTTGATAGTTAATTCATTTCAAATCATTTTAACAAGTGGGTTCTTTTGGAAAAACTAAATTTGATTCAAAATATAATTGAATGTATTATATCTGTAGTTTAGAGTAGAATTCAGATCATAAATACCAAAGATGTCAACAAGTTTGTAGCTATATGTTTGTTCAGGTTATATTGGTTGGCCACAGTGCTGGTGGTTTTAATTTGAGCTTTACAATGGAGCGTTTTCCAGATAAAATTGTTGCAGCTGTATTTGTTACTGCCTTTATGCCCCTCAGTGGATCAACTTTGTCTGATATGATTACTGAGGTTTGATGAATTCCCTCTGTCTATTATTTCCTGCGCCACCTACTGTTATAAACTTGCAGTTCCCTTTTCTAAAAGCATATAATTTTACAGGTCGCATCTATAGTTGGAGACTTCGGAGACTCCACATATTACTATGCAAATGGGAAAGATAATCCGCCAACATCCTTCAGATTTGGCACCCAGTTTACGAGACAATTTTTGTCACAGAACAGTCCTTCTTGGGTAAAATCATATAAGAACATAAACACTTGGGTCGTGTATTGAGTTGATTTGGAATCTCAATTGATTAATATGGGTTTGAATGCAGGATCTGACGTTGTGGGATTCGCTGGAGAGAAAGTTTCCTCTGTGGCAAGAACCTCTTTTGTATACATCTGAAAAATATGGAAGCGTTAGGAGAATATATGTTGTGGCGAAGGAAGATAAATTAATTGATGAGGCGTTGCAGAGGAAGATGATTGCAGAGAATCCTCCGCAAATGGTATACGAAATTGAAGGATCTGATCATATGGTAGTCTTCTCGAAGCCTCTTCACTTGGCTGAGGTGCTCATACAAATCGCTAATACATGTGTGCCAAAGTGAACCACTCATATACTCATACAAATAGGTTTTTAGTATGTTTGACAAGAATAAATTTAGAGCAGTAATTTTTGACATAATTTTAATATCTATGGGATTTGTTAATTATGTAATTGTATTTTTTATTTATTTAGTTATTTTTGAATGTAATTGTGTGTTGTAATAATTTTTAATATTTCGAAACTCTAAATAATAGATATCCGGCCTCTTATCCTGTTGGGCCGACCAGAAACTTTTGTACACTTGTTTGCTTTGTGAACAACGGATCACTATTATTAGTTGTTTACATTCATCAAATATTAGAAGTAGATTGTGCACAGACCTGAAAAGAATGTGGATTGGTTTTCTTTCGCCCAAAAAAGGGTAGTTAAAAAAAATCTGTAAAGACCCGTGGGAAGAGGCGTGCAAGCTGTGGAAAGAGGAGGCCACGTGAAAGTTTTCTTTGCATAAATGTTAAGTTGCTTATTTTCTTCTACTTATATGTTTCAAATGTGTGGTTAATTTTAATTTTTTTTTTAAATTTAAATTTGTGTTATTATTTTTGCTAAAAAAGAATAAAATATGATTGAATTTTGTTATGCCTTTAACAAATTTTATGTAACATAAAAATGGTTTTGTTTTTAAAAAAATTTAAATAAATAAATTATATTTTTATATAAAAGCTTGATGAAATTTAATTTAGTCATCATTTATATATTAAATTTGTATATATGTTTATTATTTTTTCTTGATAAAATCTATTCTATTTTTTATTCCTTAAAAAAAAAATCAAGAATATGATTGAGAATAAGGAATTCATTGTCAAATTAAATAGGAGAGAATACTCTAATTTTCTCTTCTAATTTTATATTTTTTAATTTAAAATAATATTATATTATAAAAAAATTAATTACTAATTTACTAAAATATTAATGATTACCTGATAATATTTAATAATTAGAGTAATTTACTTATAATAAAATAATATATAAGTGTGTTAATATATGTGTTTTAACTCATGATTAAATGACTATTGTATTTTATTATATATAAATAACTCAACATATTATAATGACTATTTAATGGTTTCACATTAATATATTGCTAGATAACCAAATATAATTAGTTTATCACTAAGTTTACTAAGTTGTTAATATACTCTTATTAGTACTTGCCGATAGGCTAAGTACTATTGTATTCATTTTTGAGTTTTTAATCTTAACTAGTGATTAAATGAACTGTTCTACACCAATCAAAATAAATTCTATTTTATATTTCATTATAAGTTTTTCATTTGTAAAGTATAGATGCAAATTGTTTAGCTTTATAATATCTAGAAATTAATTTTTAATCATCTCATTGACCGAAATCATTTGAAGTCTTATTTGAACCAATTAAAATTTACCACGATATTTATTGTACACTTTATATTTAATATAATAAAAATGTAATATTTTTAAGTTTATATTTAAGTTTTCCACTTAGAAATAAATTTTTTTTAATCTTTAATTAGAATTTTCATTAATCTTTTTCTTTTTTATATTAATTGTATATTAATATTTTCCTTTTTTATTATTAATTATAATTTATAATTTATATTATTAAAATAATTATAATTAAAAATAAAATAACCTAGTGCTACATCTATAATTATATAAACTAATAATATTATTATCATATAGTTCTATAATTAATAAATTATTATATGTTATTATTATAATATAAATTAAAATAATAATATTGTATTTATAATTATTATACATTCTAAAATATTAAACTATAAATGATAAATTATTATTTTTAAAGAAATGTGTTCTTAAAGAATATTTGATTATGAGAATGAAAATTTTAACAACATTAAATTTTATGCAACATAAAAATGTTTTTGTTTTTAAAAAAGTTTAAATAAATAAATTATATTTTTATATAAAAGCATGATGAAATTTAATTTAGTAATCATTTATATATTAAATTTGTATATATGTTTATTATTTTTTCTTGATAAAATCTATTTTATTTTTGTTTCCTTAAAAAAAAAAATCAAGAATATGATTGAGAATAAGGAATTCATTGTCAAATTAAATAGGAGAGAATACTCTAATTTTCTCTTCTAATTTTATATTTTTTAATTTAAAATAATATTATATTATAAAAAAATTAATTACTAATTTACTAAAATATTAATGATTACCTAATAATATTTAATAATTAGAATAATTTACTTATAATAAAATAATATATAAGTGTGTTAATATATGTGTTTTAACTCATGATTAAATGACTATTGTATTTTATTATATATAAATAACTCAACATATTATAATGACTATTTAATGGTTTCACATTAATATATTGCGAGATAACCAAATATAATTAGTTTATCACTAAGTTTACTAAGTTGTTAATATACTCTTATTAGTACTTGCCGATAGGCTAAGTACTATTGTATTCATTTTTGAATTTTTAATCTTAACTAGTGATTAAATGAACTGTTCTACACCAATCAAAATAAATTCTATTTTATATTTCATTATAAGTTTTTCATTTGTAAAGTATAGATGCAAATTGTTTAACTTTATAATATCTAGAAATTAATTTTTAATCATCTCATTGCACGAAATCATTTGAAGTCTTATTACAGGAATGAACCAATTAAAATTTACCACGATATTTATTGTACACTTTATATTTAATATAATAAAAATGTAATATTTTTAAGTTTATATTTAATTTTTCCACTTAGAAATATATTTTTTTTTTAATCTTTAATTAGAATTTTTATTAATCTTTTTCTTTTTTATATTAATTGTATATTAATATTTTCCTTTTTTATTATTAATTATAATTGATAATTTATATTATTAAAATAATTATAATTAAAAATAAAATAACCTAGTGCTACATCTATAATTATATAAACTAATAATATTATTATCATATAGTTCTATAATTAATAAATTATTATTATTATATTTTTTTTTATTTTTTTTAAAGCAAAAGTGGTGTAACCACCATATTTTATTAATCTGATTCAATAACTCCCCCGTGGAAGAACCAATAAGAAACCCCGGGATCATAGTTATATACATGCATATATCCAAGGATATATAAATACATAAGTATTACATATTTTGAGCAATACAGCAAAGACACCAAAGACATTGACTAGGATAAGTCCATCACGTTGCAAATGCTCCACGAATGAGAGTCCAGTATGTTGAAGGACGTGGATGCCAGCAGGGTAGTTTTTAATCTTCCTTGTCCACCGTACTTCTTTCTACTGCAGGCTTTCTCAATGCCTTGTCACATGATCGCAAGGCTTCTCTCTCCTCTCTTGCGATCATGCAACCACACTCCTTTCCGCCTCTCTGCATTAACTACCCCAGCTTCCGTCCATCTTTCGCACCTACCACCGGCTGTGCCTCGTGCCTTGTCGCATGATCGCATGGCTTCATTCCCACCCATGCGATCATGTGACCTCTCTACTTGCCCAGCTCTTTTTGAACTGCAACCACCGATTTAAATGCGACTATTTTTCTATATGCGAACCTGCGATAATTTTGTGTGGGGCCCTCTCCTTTCACCTTTTTGCATGATCGCATAACCCTTATTTAGTTTATACGATCATGCGACAACCTCAAATATTATGCACTACCTAAAGTTTTTGGCCAAGCTCTTTTTCCTTATGCGATAACTTTGCCAATGTTCCAAAGTGTGTGGGTCCCCTCTATTGCTCTTGTTGCATGATCGCATGAGCATTATTTTCTTCATGCGATCATGCGACCAGCCCATTTTTCATCTGCCAACTACTGTAATAAATGCAGTACATTTTATATTCCTTTTTCTCTGACGTTTCTCTCATTCGGATGTAATCCAGGGCATTTCAAGAACGTTCTACAGGAACAATATTTTGTAAATAAAAGGAATGTTTTGAAGTTAAGTCATATACAAAAATATAGATAATATTCTGGGCATAGGCAGCTCTGGGCACAGTCTGTAAATCAAAAAATTTGGCATTATTATATGCTCTATTTACTCTATTTTGTTATCCAGCATTGTAATGTGTGTATCTTCCTCCATCAAATTGCTCTCTTCCCCAACAACCAGTTGAATTGCATCCCTTATTGCTTGTGACTGGCATATAAACATTGATGAAATCGAGCCCTCATCGATGTGAGATGGCAGAGCCTCTTCCAAAAGTTCCAATTGCATCCTAACTCTGAAATTTTTGGGCATGACTTCATGGTGATAGCAGGCACACTGTCTGCATAACATCACCTGACTAACTCGCAAATCCATTGCCTACCAGCTTGTAACTCGACAATGAGTGATGGATATGATCAAAAGCCCACATATTTGTAGATGTAATAAATTGCCAAGTACAGCCAAAATAAAATTAGGATATCCCAAGTGTGAGTGAAATTATGCATAAGTTTCAACGTCATTTTTGGAACTTGGGATTCTACCAATAGTACACTGATTAAACTTTCACAACCACAAACACATGTGTGCCGATGAACTTGCAGATGGGGAAATAGATATGCATCTGTTAAAGAACAAACTTCACATCCGGACATTTGAGGCATCAACTGCACATGACACTATTTCTCGACTATAGATTTCCTTCAACTTGGCATTGTGATTAATAAATGAATCATCATTAATAGCCACCAGTTCATACCCATCACAACCTTTGTTTTCCAGATTATCTGCTAGTCTATTACCCTCTCTAAGCGTGTGAGAGATCTAAACTTCTTGAAATGAATCCAGTAATAGCCAAATCTGCTGAAGGATGTATGATAGTTTCCAGTTATGGGATATTCTGCTTATACATGTAAATATAATCACTATTGAATCTCCCTCTATTTGAATCTGTCGGAAGCCTCCATTTTTTGCTAATATTAGACCTTCTAATAATGCCTTGGCCTCAGCCATATTGTTTGTGCCATCAGGAAGCGGGCAGCATTTTACTGCTAGTAATATTCCTTGAAAATTCTGGATACAAATTCCCACCCCTAATTTAGCTGGATTCCCTCTTGAAGAGCCATCGAAGTTAATCTTGCTAAACCATTTGGATGGCGGCATCCACTTAATCCCTTCTCTGTCTAGCATTTTGTTTGGTTTTGGCTGATAACACCAACCAAAGGGAGCATGTATTTGTTTCCACTCTCACAATATAAGCGAGTCCCATGATGTCATAATTAGATTATGTTTAAGCTTATTATGGCTGGCATTAACTAGTTCTGATATCGATCTTTCTATTTGAGCTGTGACCACTTGGATTGTCAAAAATTATCTGCGAAAGATTCTTTTATTTCTCTCCCACCAAATTGCCCAGACCACTATTGCTGGAGTGCACTTCCAAATTGCTGAAAAAAGGGAGGATGAATATAGTTGTGGCAATGAGTCAAATAGGTCCCTTAGCTTGCATGGAAGAGGAGTTGGATATTGTAACTTTCTAAGGACAAAATGCCAGCATTCTTGAGCAAATTCACATTTTAAGAATAGGTGGTCTATGTCTTCTTAATGATTATCACAATGTAGACAATTAAAAGGCTGAGCTATATTAAGTCTCTGAAGCCACTCGCTTGTTAATGCCCTATTATTCAAAGCTATCCAAGAAAAGCATCCTGCTTTTGGTAATGTTAGATTATTCCAGCAGAAGGAATAAGCACAGGATGGTTGCTTGGTTGCGTCTCTCTGCTAAATAAGTTTATATCCATCCTTAATATTAAAATTCCCATCTGCCCCCGGTGCCCAAATCAAATTATCCTCCAAGTTTGATAAGTAGATCAGTCTTTGAGACAAGATTTTCTGAAATAGTTGAATCTGTTGTGGTGAGAGAGGTAGCTCTTGGGGGTCTTTCCAAATTACTTTCCTTGAGTGCAGGCATAAAGTAGATATATATCCAATTAAGTGAATACCCCAAACATTTTCTGCTACAAAGATAATATCCTCCATTCCAATGTCATTTTTACTAATCAAAGGTGGTAACCCACTCCATGAGTCACGCCAAAACTTGACTGATTGACCATTATTGACTTCCCATGTAATATACTTACATATTAAATCTCTGGAAGAGATCATGAAGTCCCAAATGGCTGACCCTTTAGGGGGGTCAGATATTGATATAATTCTAGCCGGGTTAGAATCATCTAAGTACTTGGCTTGCATAATTTGGCACCAAATATTATGTGGCTTAGAATACATTTGCCATACTAATTTGCCCCCAAATGCTATGTTCTATTTTTGTAGATCATGAATCCCTGCCCCACCCAGCTGCTTAACTTGTGCCGATTTCTCTATCGAGACTAAAGGGATTTTCTTTTCTCCGTTCATGTTCCCAGTCCATAGAAAATCTCTAATCATTTTCTAAATTTTTTGAATGACCGACATAGGAGCCTTGAGGACTGATAAGTAATAATTGGGGATTGCTGAGAGAATTGTTTTGATTAAAAGTATTCTATCTAAGAGAGACAGCCACCTTGCTTTCCATGCAACCACCCTGGCTTTAATCCTTTCGATGATTGGTGTCCAATAACTGATTTTATTTGCCCCCGTGAAAAATGGGATACCAAGGTAGACTGATGGAAGGGAATCCACTGAAAATCCAAGAAGGTTAACAATTTTATTAGATACAATTTGATTTGTATTAAATAGATATATCTTGGATTTGAGAGGATTAACTCTCTAATTTGATGCTATAGTATACACGTCCAAGGTTTCTTTGATTTGCCTAGCCTCCCTGATGTTTGATGTACCAAATAATAATGTATCATCAGCGAAAAGTGAGTGAGTCACTAAAATATTTTTTTGACCAATTTGCACACCTAGCCACTTGCCTGAGGCTTTCTTCCGAAGTATCAACCTACTAAATGTCTCTGCCATTAAAATGAATAAGACTAGTGATAAAGGATCCCCCTGCCTAACTCCTTGTGTAGATGAAAAATAACCCGCTGGAACACCATTTATCAAAACTGAAAAAGATGCACCCGAAACACAAGCTTTTACCCATTTACACCAACTTCTTGAAAATCCAAATTTTTGTAGGACATTAATGAGGAAATCCCAGCTAACTCTGTCATATGCTTTCATCATGTCTAGTTTAATAACGAAATGTGCTGATTTACTATTATGGATAGAATGAAGAACTTCATGAGCCACTAGAGCTCCTTCCATTGTCTCTCTACCTGGAACGAAGCCCCCTTGTGGATGCGAGACAATCTTAGGGATAAGGTACTGCATCCTTAAATAAATAGCCTTTGTGATGATTTTATAGATAGTATTGCATAAGGATATCGGTCGGAAGTCTGCAAATGTCTTTGGATTTTGCACTTTTGGAATAATGGCTATATTAGTGGTGTTGAAGTTTTTCAACATGGTCTTGCTGGTCCTTGATTCTTCTATAACAGCCAATAATTCCCATCCAATCTAGTCCCAGCATACTTGAAAGAATAGAGCAGTAAAGCCATCTGGGCCTGGGGCTTTGTCTGGAGGCAAGGAAAAGACCACTTTTTTTAATTCCTGAATGGTAAATGGAGCCATAAGTTTTAAATTTTCCACTGTTGAGATCATGTTGGGGATTGCCTCTAGCAATTCCTCCATTGGAGGTGGCAGTGGACAAGCAATGGTAGGAGGGGCTAACAAATTTTGAAAAAATCTGACCTCTTCATCTTGTATGCTTTGAGGTTCTGACAATAAGATGCCATTGTCAGCTTTGGTTATAGAGAGAATATGATTTCTCGTTGTTTTTAGTTTAGCTGACGCATGAAAGTATTTTGTATTTCTATCCCCCTCTTTTAGCCAAAGTTCTCTTGACTTCTGCCTCAAGTATTCCTCTTCTCTGCTGCATATTTCCTCCCACTCCTGTACTAGACTTTTCTGAGTAGCGAACCTGAGTCATTATTCATCCCTTTTTTTATAATAGTGTTATATATGTCCTATAATTTGGCCTTGACTATTTCTTTCTCTTTAAAAATATTCTTAAATATCATCTCATTCCATTTCTTGATCCACTGTTTGGTGAGCTTCATCTTGTGTGCAAACTGGAACATTTTAGTTCCATCTATCGTGGGCACTGAATTCCAACAATGCTTAAGTGAATTCAAAAAACTTGGGTGGTGTAACCACATTCTTTCAAACTTGAATGATGGTCTATGTTGGAAATCTTGTTGTGTTACTGTCATGTACAAATGCAGACAAATTGGGAAATGATCTGAACCTGGTTGTGGTAGAATTTCTGAGTGAAATGTAACATTGACTAATTTCCAGCATTGGGAGAGGAGAAATCTATGTAATCTGATCGCTATTTGAGAGAAGTCTGCCCTTTTGTTGGTCCATGTAAATGACCCATTTGATGGCACAACATCCATTAGGCCATTATCTTCAACAAAATTTGCAAAGTCCTGAATTGTCCTCATTGGTGGACAAATTCCACCCATTTTTTCTGACAGTTTTAAAATGGCATTAAAATCCCCCCCCAATATGATATGCGTGTCTGATTAAAGTTGTAAAAATTGAGTAATCTCTGACCACAATCTCAATTTGTCTTGGGTTGCTGTGGGCCCATAAACATTAAACAATAATATTTTAGTATCAAAACATTCCAATCTGATGGCGTGACAATTATCTTTCTTCTCAATAATTTGGACTTGAAAAAGATTAGTATCCCAGAGGATAGCCAGCCCACCTGATACACCTATTGCTAGACTATGAACAACATTCCATTTTGTCCATTTCCCAATAGTTTTGTTAAAAACCTCATCTGACATCTTTGTTTCTTGAAGTAGTATAATATCCACTTTTATAGAATCAATTTCTAGCTTGATTCTATTTCTTTTGTCAGAGGCATTGAGTCCTCTGACATTCCAAGATGTTATCTTCATTGCCGACAAGGAGAACCTTTTGTTCTCCTCGTCAATCTTTTGGAAGGTGTGAACTTCCCATCCAGTGCTGATTGAATTCCAGCTTCAATTTCTTCTTTGACTATAGTACTTTTGGGCTTTCTACCTCTTTTTTTTGGTGAAACCTTGGCTTGTGCTTGATGTAATGGTGATAGCTCAATTGATAGTGACATATTAGGGTCAAAGGCCATAGGACGTGCTCCTACAACACAAGTGGTATTGTTTGGGCCATCACATATTTCTTGATTAGTCCGATCAATAGCCAAATCTGGATCATCATGCAATTCCTGGTCATATCCTACTAGGTTTTCCTCTGATGTAGGAAATGTGTTATTCTGTATCCATTCTACAATGCGGGAGTGAACAGTCTCCTCTAAGTCAAATGGAGGCACCAACATACTAGCTGCATTGCTGTAGTGTTTATTATGGTTGACGGATATAGCTTCTCTCTACCCATTAACTCTCCCCTTAGATTGACTGGTAGAATCTGAAGAAGAAGAGCCTTTAGAATCCATACTGAGCTCAATTACCACTCGAGCCTTATTGTTGTCACTTTGCTGGTGCATGTTTAGAATTTGATGCTCTTCAAGCGGTTGCATATTCTCTTCTACTGGAATAGTGGTAAAACCATCACTCAGGCATTTATGTTGATCTTGTTTGTTGTACACACCTTCATACTGAAGGATCCCCTCTTCTTCTACTATTTCATATATTATTTTGGGAGCTAGGTCTGTCAATAACTCTTCTAAAATTTTCCTAGCTCACAGATTTACCAACACCTCTTTATCAAACACATCATTTGTAATTGGATTTGTAGCAGGAGAATCTGAAAACATTAAGTGTTGTACTATGTCATCCTGACTGAAACTTGAGTCTTCTTATTTACTCCAATCTAATAAGGCAGGCTGCTTGGAGGCACTCAAGAACACCATAATGATACTTATAGCCCAATAAAAGTAGATAGAAGCTTCATATGGGTAAATCTTGTTAGGCAGCACTTCAACAGAGTATGGTGAAGAAGATTTCAATTCCGCTTGCTGAGGGATATGTGATATGGAGCACTGGAAAGGATTTGTACAGAAGTTATCACATACCCTCAATTGGGTTAATGGCTGGGATTGGCAATGAATTGTGAAGTGCCCTAATTGATGCTGATATAACATGATAGTCTCCTCATTTTGAAGATGAATTTTCTGATACCACTTCCCCCATTTGGATTTTAGGGAAATACATTTTGGCAATTCAGAAGTCCCATCATGAAGGATACACACTCTAACTTCTCGGTGCAGCACCTCAAATGGTATTAGGTCATGCTTAGCAAAGATACCAAGCTGATTAGCAATGATTTCTACTATATCCAGATCTCTGAATTCTAAAGGCAAGTTTGGCAAGGCAATCCAAATGGGGAAGAAAAGTGGAGCTCTATCTTGTAGTTTTAGATTAGGGGTCCATACTGCAGTAAAGAGTCCAAGTCCTTTGCAGAACCAACTTTTGATCTTGTGTATCCCATCCCTCATAACAAAGTTTTTAAATTTAGCAAGAAAATAACCCAACTCAATATTTAACCAAAAAACATCAATTAACCCTAGCCAATTGTCAAAGGCCCAAATTTTAATATCATTAATACATAAGCCTATTCTCGAAAATGTACCTATTAATGCTATATTTCGGAGATGATGAATTTGATCTTGAAGCAGATGATTTGGAAAGGATATTGATGTATAATCACGAGTCTCAGACCCCTGATGAGTTGCCTTCTGAAGAGTGCTCTGCTTCATCTGCCAAACTTGAATAGGTTGCTTAGGATTGAAAGGGGCTCTATTTGTTGTGACCTAATGAGATTGCCCAGTATGTTGATTAGATATCTGCTTCGTAACCCTCAAATCTCCCTATTTTTTAGCGGGCCCCTGATTATACCGTATGGCTACAGGCGATCCCGGTGGCGTGCCTTCACAAATGTCCAGTATTTCTTGCTTGTGGAAGCGCCGATATCTACCCTGAGCTCTTTGTCTTGGCAAGAAGAGATTACCTCCCGCCTCATGAATAGAATGTGCATTGTTAAAAGGGGCTTTGAGATGTTGTACTGCCTTATTGAAACCCTCCTTCCTCTGCAACCTAGACTGGGGCTTTATTGGTACGTTAATGAATCTAGGATTCACAAAAAAAGGCTTGGCCAGTTGGACTGTTACTTTTCCACTAAATATTTTCATTATGTCATCAGGATCAAAATAGGTAGCAGTGTTGCCCTTCACCCAATTTTTCTGTGCAAACGGGACCGATTGAAAATGTGGAGGGCGAGAGGGCTGACGGGAAACCTTACCATAGTGTGACAAATCTTGTTGCAGTTGGTACTGATCAAACACCTGCTTCTGTGATGGAAGCTATTGCCTGGCCCCATATGGATATCGTTGTCTGCCTACCCCTCCATCGAATCTGCTGAACTTTATGCTGGATAGTCCCCTCTTCCCCGCATGATCGCAAGGCAAGTTTTTACCTCTTGTGATCATGCGACCTCGATCATGGGAGCGACTATTTTTCGGATATCATTGTCTGCCTTCCCCTCCATCAAATCCGATGGACTCTCTGTTGGATACTCCCCTCTTCCCCGCATGATTGCATGATATTATTTTACCGCTTGCAATCATGCGACCTTTTGAAATTTCATTTCTTTCATCATTTTTTTTTTTCTAATGTATAATTCATAAATTATTATATGTTATTATTATAATATAGATTATAATATAAATTAAAATAATAATATTATATTTATAATTATTATACATTCTAAAATATTGAACTATAAATGATAAATTATTATTTTTAAAGAAATATGTTCTTAAAGAATATTTGATTATGAGAATGAAAATTTTAACAACATGAAATTTCTTATTTTCTAATCATCTATGAATTTTAGTATTGAGGTATTAAGAAATTTGTCTATCATATTAGATCACTGAGACTATTGATTTGACGACAGATTTGTGTATCTAACTTGATGTGTAAATCTTATCCATTACTTCAAATTTCAATCTATATTAAATTAAAATAATTCCCTTTGCCCCAAAATGATGTATATTTTTTAAGTAGAAGAGAAGAAAAATTAAATAGACCCCTCAAAAATGACAACTCTTGACATAGTTTATATAAATTATATTTAAAATATAATACTTAATTATTTTATTTTATATTAAAAATTAAACTTAAAATTAATTAGTAAAGGCAAGTACTTGACCACTACGTGGCACTTGTTATTAATTCAATATTTAACAACTAAATAGTCAATTTTGAAGATACACATTAAATATTATCATTATCATTAAAATTATAATCTGCATTTTATTCCATAAATTGAAATCTATGACAATTTAACAATTCTGATATTTATTTTCTAATTAAAATTATTTAGAATAAAGTGAACAAGAAAACTTAGATAGTATAAATATAGATTAATTAGTACACATGATAATTATATGATAATTAGATATTGACTATAATGTTTCAGCCCTACTCTCCCATTACATTTATTACATTAAATAGTTTATTGAAATTTGTCAGATAGTTTTGGTTTATCATCTTCAAGAGTAAATGGTTATATTTTAATATTTTAAATCATAGTTAATTAATATGGGGTCCGATATATTATTATATTTTTTTGGTCCATCCCAGGGCCATATGAAACTATGTTAGTGGCTACAATGACATTCCAGTGCAATAATCAAACTTATTATGAATTTTTTTAAATAAATATTTAACTAATAATATATGATATTGATTAATTTACTAACATGACTTAAAAATATATTTTATAAAAAAGATAAAAAGAATAAATTAAAATCTATGGTACTTTTTTAGCCAACTACCCCTGCAATAGTATGGTGCCAAGCATGGATGTTAACGTTAGAGTGTTAACAGTTGGCTCACATTTTGGAAGAAGGCCTTAATAGATGTCTGTAGGGACATAACATGTTGCATGGACCAAGTGCAGACCATATGACATTTGTTAACAATCCGCATGACATTTTGTATGCTTGTAGATGTGAGCAACGCTGAGGAAATAGGGAGTTTGGTGCCTCTTGCAGAACTATCTCCCTCTCCCTTCTCGTACCACAGAAGATGAGAATGATGCATATTTACCCTGGTCCAGGCCTTCCCCATTCTTCAATTCCCTGCAATGAAGAACATTTTGCTAGATTTAGGTCTTCCTGTGCTTCAATTCCCTCCAAAGAAGAACATTGTATAAATTATCAGTTAAGAAAAGAAAAACAAGAGAGCATGGCTTGCATGTAGAATGTCATCAACCGACATGTTAACAGAAGTCCAGAGGATGCAGCAGTTGTAGAATTTTGCAGCTATGGCTGCATAGAACCAGCTAAGGAAAAGAGAAAACAAAATAATCTTTACAAAAAAAATAGAGCATGTTAAAACAAGAATGCCAATGATGATATACCCTGATTTACATTGCACACATAGTACGGATTTATACAAATTGAAACTGCTAATGAAGAGCCACCATTAACAATAGCAAATCATGGTAGAGAGAGAGAAATCAAGAAATAAATGACAGTTTACCAAATTAGACTTAATGCATGACTGGTAATCACCCTTCTTTCACGCAGCAATTGAAAGACAAAATGAAATAGTTACCATCCACAAATTACAGATCAGACTGCAAGCAAAAAACAAAAGAAACGGTGAGTTGAAATTAACTAACACCAACAGCAGTCGGTTGCTTGGGAGACATCATAGGTGCTTGTCTTTTACTATTACCAGATGTGCTGCTTCAACACTAGTATACTAGGCACAAGGAATCGAAGAAGACAAGTGCAGAAAAGCAGTTGACATCGCAGCAATGCTAAGCAGAGTGAGTGAAATGTGGAATCCAGATGAAAAATTTGCCAACGAAAGTGAAGACACTGAAGCAGCTCAAAGGGAATTTCATCAAGGCGAAACAAGTGGGGAAATATACGACATTGAAGCAGCTCAAAGGGGAATGTCATCAAGGCGAAATAACTGAGGGATAAACAATAAATATCGAAGTATGTACCGCCCCCGCCCCCATTTTTTTTCGCACATTTTGTACTTCGATTCCCTGCAAAGACGTAAATCTTGCCAGATTTAGGCCTTCCTGTCCATCAATGCCTCACAAAGAAGAAAATTTTGAAAGATTTAGGCCTTCCGGTACTTCAATTTCTAGAAAAGTAGAACATTTTGAAAGATTTCAGTCTTCCTGTCATTCAATTTCCCGCAAAGAAGAACATTTAATTTGATAGATCTAGGCCTTCCACTCCTTCAGTTTTCAGTCAAGAAGAACGTTTTTCCAGATTTAGGCCTTCCCATCCTTCAATTTCCCGTGAAGAACATTTTGCCAGATCTGCTGCGCCTCCAGACCTGTTGGAACGTTCGGAGACTCTGCCTTCTGCTTTAGGGATTAGCTCTGAGTGGAAGAAACGGGTGCGGTTCGCTGCTGATGTTGTTCATAACTGATTGCAGGGGAGGAATCGAAGAAGGCGGACAAAGTGATCACTTGCTTTCCTAGTAATCGTCCACCTCTACTGCTCGAGTGATCTGATTTATTTCTATTGCGCTACCCATACATCTAACATTTTTAATGGATTTTTTGGATTAGTCCACACAGTGTTCCTGCAAAATAAATTGGCTAAGCTACAGGCCTTACATGTTCAATAATAATTAAATGAATCAGAGACCCAAATCCTCAATTGATACTTTTGTAGTGATTTATAAAACAAATACCATCCATGCTGCTGAATTGAGAGGATTTTCATGCATCGGTGCAAGCTGGCAACTTCAGTTCAAAGGTATGTGAAATGGGTATAGCTTACTTCAGCTCAACTGTAGTTGTTTCTGTCATAAGCATTCCAAAATCTAGTGAGAATAACTGATTTGGCCTTCCTTGAATGGGTATAAGTTGGCTTAAACAATAATTAAGTCAATGAGTGATTCTGTTAGAATTTGGATCCTCCATAGCCTAGCCTCATTATCTTTTAGGCATAGATTACTTGATTTAAATGAGGTTATTATAAGTTTAGTTTTAATGAATCCTATTGTGCAATATTTTAGGGATTATTTTTTTTAACATTGTTTCTCACCTCCATAAATGTAAGATTTTTCAAAGAGGGAGATAAAATTCTTCATTTAAATGTGAATCTAGTGTCATTTTTCGCAGGGTGATTTCAAGAGAAGAAAAAGAGGGCCTTCGAAGCCCACTTCAAGCGGCTTGTGCGTCTACCTTGTGTTTTTTGTGGGGCCAAGTTTGACAACACCACCGCAGTCGATCACAGATTTCTCGCTCTAGGTATTACCACTTAAAAACCTATCAGAATCTCAATTGAATCCCAGCGACGGGTCTAGGTCCATACCATCTGACTTACGACAACCACACTATAGGATGTACACAATGGCGGCCAAAAAGGGTCACAGATGTCAGACACGACAGACACCACGATAGGGATAGCATCGATAGCCGTTGCCCAGACAATCACAGAATGGTTCGCAAAGTTCAAAAAGAAGACATGTCTCATAAACCGTGAACCTAAATCCAGTTGATCGCGAGTTTATTAATAGCTTTGCAGTCACATTCACACTATAAAACTTTTTCAATTTCATGTTTTTTGAAATGGTGCAAACGATTCAAATGCATTCAATCATCTTGCATGCATACGACATGCTAGACAATCGTCGATCCTTTAACCTAGACCAATGCATTTCACATAAGAAACGCCTTCAGCATAATAATGGATGTCTTGATAGGTAGATATTTTGTAATATTTTTAAAATAAATCTTCAATGACCAACTATAAAGAAAATGGTGTATTACACAAAATAGCAGTCGTTATATAATATAGACATTGAAATTTGAATTATAAGTGTTATAAAACATGTACAAATTAATAAAATTTCTTGAAATTGTATTATTTTAAAAGTAATAAATGTATTTTTTAGACATGTTTAAACTATTTGTACATATTTCTTTATGAAAAATATGACAAAAAATGAAATATTTTCATATTAATTCATGCCTTTGAAATGATTGATTTTTCATATTAGTGTACTAGGATGCAAACCTACTTAAATATACAAAAATATGGTATATTGCACACCAAGGACATGTAGAATTAGTAGATATAAATGCATTTAATGCATTAAATAATTTAGTAAGGAGTATTAAGAAAAATATAAAGAGAGACAATAAATGGTGCAATTAATCAAGAATTTTATTTAGGAGAAGTTTTTTTATTCATTTTAAGAAAGCATGACCAATGCTCAATAATGCATATTAATGTGCATAAAATAAAAATTTGTAGATAATGAGGATTTATTTTGAAAATGTAAAGATGACAAATAGTGATCACCTTAATTTTAATGGGTTAGTTTCTCTCAAAAGATTAAAAAAAGTTGAAGAGATACCTATAATTGAAAATACAAAAAGATGTGTGAAAGAAATATTGTTTGAAAATAGCATAGGGTCATCTTTCTATTTGGTAAACCTAGTAGAGTTAAGAAACATATTGACATGATCCATATAAATTTGTTTGGTCCAATGGAAACATCTCTTTGAATAACATTAATCATTTTTTTATCTTCAATGTTGGTTTCTAAAGAAAAATGGGCATGTAGTTTCACAACAAAAATATTAGTGCTTGACACAATTCTAACATTCTAGAGGTCGGTTGAAAAATTAAGTAGTAAATATATTAAAGTGATCAGGTTAGATAATGACGTTGAGTACAAATCAAATAATTTCTATATTTATCTAGAAATCATGGAATAAAGAGAGAGTTCACCACATCCTATACTCCATATAAAATTTGTGTTCTTGAAAGGAAGAATGTATAACCATTATTGAAATGGAATGGATTGTGATGACATAGAAAAATTGCATGAAATTTTAAAAGTAGAAGTAACATGCTTAATATGCATCTTCTAAATCAAAGTTCTATCGAAATAGTTAAAGGAATGATACTTTAACAAGAATAGTCCAAGATTAAGCTATGAATTGATCATTTGAGAGCATTCGATCATGTTCCTTATGCACACATTAGAAATTTTTTTTAAATGGTCCAAGTTACATTGTTAAAGACTCGAGTACATTTTTATTGGTTATGAATGTGAAAATAAAGCATATATAGGATATATATAATCTAAAAGAAGAATATTTTTGATAGCTAGAGATCTTCTCTCTAATGAAGTATAAGAATAGACCAAAAAAAATAAAAAAAGTGGGAATAGAGGTAGAGATTGATGAATTTGAAGAGGAGGGAAAAGAAGACAAAAGACACCAAACCTAGTGTAGGAATAACAAAATATGAAAAATATCAAAGGAGGATGTAAAAAATAATCATCCATCAACTCTTTTATTGGATTTAAATTTTTAGGAAATGATAACAAGATCATAAGGAAAAATGAATTATGCATTAATGACTCAAATCATGGAAAATAATTATCCACAAACCTTTGAACAAGATCAAGCAAAAGAAGATTTGATTGAAGCAATGCATAGTGAAATAGAAAAAAATGAAAGGATCGATAGATGGAATTTGGTATAGCTGCCTTCTGGTAATAAAACTATAGCTACAAGGTGGGCAAGAAAACTAAGTATAAATATAATACAATCATTGATAAAAAAGGCTATATTGGTACCAAATGGTACATTCGTCATGAAGTTATTTATTATATTGAAATTTTTAACAATAGAATGAAAAGATGCTATCAAATTCCTTTTAGCTTTGACAAGTTATCAGTTGGATGTAAAAAATACCTTTTTGGATGAATATATTGATGAGGAATTGTTTTTGGTTAACCTAGGCATTTTGAAAAGCCCTCTCAAGGAAATTATTATATAGATTGAATAAGGAAGTGTCAAGAGAATGCTAGTCAAGGATAGGATCATACTTAAATGAATATAATTTCTTAAGAAGTCATCTCAGTGTAAATCTTTATATTAAGAACTTAGCTAAGGACACTTTTATTTGAATTCTATGTATTGATGATATTATATACACTAGTGACAATTTGACTTTATTTATAAAGTTTAGAGTAGTTGTGATTAATAGATTTGACATAGATGCATTATTTTTATAGTATAGAAATTTGAGAAAAATGATTAAATACTCATTTCCTAGAAAAATATGCTTCAAATATAATACAAAATTTATAGAAGAAGAGTTGTGAACTAGTTTTAGCATCCATTGAAGTTCATCTTAATTTTTCTAGCTTATATGTGTTAGATATAATGGACCATACACTATATAGATAATTGATTTGAATTTTGATATACTTACCTACTACTTAATTGGATATCATATATACAATAAACTTGGTACCTAGGTCCATGTAAGAACTTAAGAAAATAAATTGGAGGGTAGCTAACACCTAACTCTTAGATATGTCAAAGGGACACTACATGTTATCTAGTCTTTTATTTAAGCATTCAAATGATAACAATTTGATTAGCTATATATATTTAAATTGGGTAGGTTTTGTATGACATTAAGTTTACTTCTACTTAAACTTTTTGTCTTCATCCTTAGAAATTTGACACATATCACCTTCCATGAATATAGGAAAAATACCACTTGTATATGTGTGCAAAAGTAAGACACATACATATCTCTTAAATCCATTATTGAAAATAAGATTGTACAAATTTATACATTACGTCTATATTAGATTATGGTATCATGGACTAGTCACTTAAGGGTAAAAATCCATTATCTCATAAAATAAGTTATGCATGGGATGTATACAACATGATGGTGAACAAAAAATTGGTCACTCACATAAAAAGAAAGAGAGCTAAACACATGTTTTTTAAAAAAATACAAAAATTACTAACATATTATGGCTAAAAAATCCAAGCCAAAATGTGTATGTGTTATTTAAATTAAGAACACATACATGTTATTTGAAACAAAACATACATGTGCTTTTATGAGAACAAAACATGTATGTATTTTGTTTAATAAGCATAATGGGTACTAGTTATGTTAAACAATCAAAGCACATGCATGTTTCTCTAAATAAAAGCTAGAGAAAAAACATGTTGCATCTCAATTTTTCAGTTATTGAGAAAACATACATGTTTTGAATGATAATTAGTTTGTCATCTTCATATTACTTTTTCAAAAAGATATATACATAAAATATAACATTCAGCTAGTTACAATATAAGTTCTATTTTCTCTCTATTTTTTTAAACAAACATCTTTTATAATAATATTATTGAATGACTCTAAGTCTTCAAGTCTTTTTTTAGTGATATCTACTTGTCTTTTACCATAATGTTATTAAATATCTTTATATTCATTTATTTATAATATAAATGATTTCTTGTTGCCTTTATTAAGAGATATCTACTACTATAGTAAATATATTAGAACACACTTGTTGAGTACAATAAAGACAAGAAAATATTTTCTCAAGAAGATCATCAATTATTCAATTATATATAATTGTAATCACTATGTGAAATGTTCTAATAACATTACTATGAAAACATATAGATGTCTCTCAACAAAACCACCATTCACTAATATCATAAAAAAGTTTCCCTTAAAAGACATTTGACATTTATAACTATTTGTTAAAAAAATTTATTAGAAAAGACAAACACATATTTCCTAGCAATATCTTTTTAAGAGATATCTAATCATTTAACAAAAAAATTTATACTAATATTTTATTAAATGTCTTTATTATAAGATTTAATACATTAATGAACGGCTATAGACATTTTCAAAAGATATATACTTGTCCTTAAAATAATAAACTCGTTTACACAGCCTTCAAATATTGTCCTTTTATCTTCCATTTCTTGAATTTCTGAGCTCCTCCTTCACAGAAAATAGAATAGTAAGAGTGACATATTTGCCAGTTTCAGATAGGATGATGGAGGAAAATGAAGTGAAAGTAAGAAGGTGCCACTTTGTGATGGTGCATGGAGCTGGCTATGGCGGATGGTGTTGGTATAAAGTTGGAGATCTTCTTATGAAAGTGGGTCACACTGTATCTTCCCTTGACATGGCAAGCGCAGGTATAGACCCTAAAGATGCCGACCATGTTTCATCTTTACAAGACTACAATCAGCCACTAACAGACTTCTTTACAGCTCTTTCTTCAGAGGAGAAGGTATGTATTTTGGTGAAGAGTTTAAATTAAGTTTTGGTATGTTTAAGTGTTCATTTTAAATCATTCTAGGAAGAGAGTTCTATTGGAAAAATAAAATTTAGGTTTTGATATGTTTAGTTAGTTCATGTTATATCAGTTTTTAGATTTGATTGTGAAGAGTTTTTTTGTCATCAACATTTCAGATCATACTACATGATCTATTATCAGAATGCAAGAGAGAAGAAAGGAAGCAAAGATGATGGATCATGGATCATGGATCATGTATCATGTAGTATGATCTGAAACATTGATAACTAAAAAACCTCTACACAAACGATTTCAGAAACTGATATATCATTTACATAGATTGTAGAAATCTAATAGATTTGATAGTTAGTTCATTTCAAATCATCTTAACAAGTGGGTTCTAAAACAGACAGTTAAATATTTTTTAATAGAAATTTCAGATCACAAATTACAAGAATGTGATCAAAATCTAAAATTTTCATTAAAAAGTATACAGAATAATAAAAATGAAGAATACCATAGAGGCTCTAATTATTGTCTATGAATCTTAAATAAAATCATTAAAAATAATATATTATTCATCTACTTCATAGATTATGAAACGTTCATACCAGCTGGACCACTTATTATTTAAATGCCTCTAAAACCCATACTTCATACAATTATCACCCAAAACATGATTCATTTCAGAGTCTTGAATCATACACAAACGCGGTTATGAGCCTATAGTATTTTACTAATACAACAAAATAATGTGCGCTGTTTTTTATTCTGTTTTTCTTGAAGGCTCCGGAAATTTAAAATACAATTATAAAAGAAAACCAGTGCCGTGGCCATACACATTTCAAAGGAAGCGGAAAAGAGCAGATGATTGCAGACCACCTACCTCTTGGTCGCTGCTAATGAACCAGTGCTCGCTGTTGATGAACCAGTGCTCGTCGCTGCTGAAACTTCCAAAAAAATTACGCAATAGAATTGTTGCCGCCAAAATATATTATGCAAAATTACTCAAACCCTAGTGTTATAGCATTGAAGCTAGAGAGTCTCCAAGAAGTTGGATCATGTCTTGTTTCGTCATGACAACTAGAGATTCTAGGCAGGTAAACATAAACTAATCATGATAGTAATTGCATCAGGCTATATCATTAGAATGAACAGAACATATTTTCTTAATTAAAATTGTTTTATATTTACAATAGAAAAATAAATATTGGACATACATTAGGTAATTAATCAAAGAACTATTCAATGTATAGTTAAACTAACTCACTCAACTCACCTTCCTAAAGATTTTGAAATTCACGATGATGAACAATTTACAGTGACCTTAAACATGACTAACATTATTTGAGTTAAGTGAGAAATTGTGCTTGAAAGAGGACGTGAAGATGCAATTTAAACCTAAAACTAGGTCATAAGGCCGACATAGCACTATAAACATGATTTTATGTACAACATTTCATGATATAATCAAGAAATTTTGAAATCAAAACCAACTCAAATCTCTAATAATATATCATTAATACATTAATATATAATATAAATTAAATACACAATATATAATATAAATTAATATTATATATATTATATAATTAAATATATGATATATAATATAATTTCTAATATATTAAATTTCTATTATATATAATAGAATTTCAATATTATATTTACAACCAAAAAGAATATAATTCCATAATTGAATATTATTACATATTCTTCTTTTCTTTTATGCAACCTCAAAATGGTAAAATAAAACATATATCTTACCTAGAAGACAATTACTTTTTTTTTCCAAACTTCCCTTACATATTTTAAGTTTTAGCTAGACTTTCCCTCTTAAAGGTACCAATATAAGCATCAAAGAGATTCTTTTGTGCTATAGTAGTTTTTATTCTATGAATATAAACTTCAAATTCACCTTCACTATCTTTTATAAAAAAAAATCATTAACAAGTTCTCAAGTGCCTTAGTGATTACCATAACCTTTTAGAGAAACCCACACACCCAAATTATTTATAATTTATTTTGTGGGTAAACTATGTCCCCTTAATTAAAATAGTTTTATATTTACAATAGAAAAATAAATATTGGACATACATTAGGTAATTAATCAAAAATATATTTAATGTATAGTTAAACTAACCCACTCAACTCACACTTCTAAAGATTTTGAAATTCATGATGATGAACAGTTTACAGTGACCTTAAACATGACTAACATTATTTGAGTTAAGTGAGAAATTGTGTTTGAAAGAGGGCGTGAAGATGCAATTTAAACCTAGAACTAGGTCATAAGGCCAACATATCACTTTAATCAAGAATTTCAATGTTATATTTACAACCAAAAAAACTTTTACAACCAAAAATTATATAATTTCCTAATTGAATATTATTACATATTTTTCTTTTCTTTTCTTCTATGCAATGTCTAAATGGTAAAATAAAACATATATCTTACTTAAAAGACACTTAGTTTTTTTTCCAAACTTCCCTTACATATTTTAAGTTTTAGCTTAGGATTTATCCAAAATACCTTCTTTTATACTGTACATGTAGTCATAGGGAGTCAGAGCTTGGTGCAATATGGTACAAAAATTTAGGAGTACGGGGAGCGCATGGCTTAACTATGGTATGGGAATCTAGCCATATTGAATGATATGGTTGGATAGTCATTGCCTATTGGCATGTCCTCATACTCATGAATCCATTAACCACCTTGCCTTAGAATAGTAGGGTAAGATGTGACTCTAAAAAGCCAATCTACACCTAGTAGCTTTTGACTTGTTCATGTGGGAATTTGATAGTTAATTTTTCATTCTTCATGTTCAATTTCACTAGATAGACAAACATACCTGAATTTCATTTTGGCATTAAAAGGTCATCACATTAAATTAGATAATGTGGTTAGATTATACCTCAAATACGATCTTTGCATTGTTTAGAATACCTGGGATGCATTAGTGTCAATTATGTAAAGTGGCATAAAACACGAAGGTGAAAGAATCAAGTAAACATGTTTATTATATATTTTATCAGCACTTTGGTATGTATGTAAAACAAAGTAACCAAGTGCAATCTCCATTCATTGATTTATTCATGCTATCAAAAAACATTGTCCCACATGAGTTTGCGTGTATATTACAAATAGAAATAGTAGATAATATAGTGAGGAATAAAATGTACATAATTATCAAATGTAAGATAATTATCAAAGTACATACTTGTATACAATTTATAGTACATAACAAAACTAAAATTAAAATTCATATGCATCATGAAAAACAAGAATCTAAGAAGGAACCTTACACAAAAGATCTTATAGTAAGTCAAAATAGAAGATTTACGTGACTATCATTTAGATTCTAAATTAATAGTTTGGTACAATTGTTTAGGGTAGCAATCAATTGTGTATAATATCCTTATTTCTATGTTTAGTCAAATAATGAACATTATAATTATTGAAACTAAGCATATTTATTTAGGGTTTGTTTAGAGATTGGTGTGATTTTACTATTAGCTATTGTAATATTGGAAAAAAAGATCTTGAATATGACATTTAGAATTTGATTGATGACTAGAGATAGTAGGAGAAAGAAATTTGACTTTACACAATTTAAGAATGGACTCTTGACATGACATTATTGCATATAAGTTGCATTATTATTTTTAGAGGTCTTGTTAAGCATAAATAAAATATTGTATATCATTGATTATCCCTACATCATAATAATCACATTTGGTAGCTAATTATGGAAAGAGATTATTCATAGACATCTATATCCTAGGTTTAATTACTACCCATATTATTTTTATCCTATTTTTCATGCCATAATTTTATCACATATTCATAAACATTCATGATATCCTAGGTTATAACCATGATAGTATCATATGTCCTCATACATATACACTTACATTGTTCTTCTATCTACAAATAAAGTTGACTCCTTCATAAACATTTATCTTTTAGTTTTAGACCACTATCATAGTATCCATAGTCATATGCCATCTTTATAGACATCTTTGTGCTAGCCTACATAATAAATTAAACCAACATAACTTCTTGATGCACGTCCATTTTTTATATGAACCATCACTATGGATTATACCATCACATACCTATACCATAACTTTTAATCTTACCATATGCATAATGTATCCTAGGATTGCACTATCAAGCCACTTATTAGTAGATCACAAGATTAGAAAAATATAGAGCAAAATATATTAGATCCACTTGTAATATAATATTGAAGAATCCTTGCATTGATGGGATAATGACATTGTACTATATTGAGGATATAATTCAATTTATATAATTTCAAATTATTTTTTTTCATTGAGGATGTATATAATGATCCCTATGTAGTTGTTCTAACATATTTTAACAAGATAGAGGGTCACTAACCATTCTAATATTCTTTAGAATGGATACAAAGTTTAAATGGAAATCACTCATCCAATTACCTGTGCAAGATGTTCCTAATGAAGGAAATATTTTTTCAAGTGAACAACTTGAGTGGACACCAATTGGAGATAATGATGCTTTCATGGACTTATGTGCTGCTATCCCTCTAGAGAGACTTCATCACTTTGTCAAGGGAGAAGGTTTGCTAGATGGCAAGGAAACAACATTCATACGCAAATTGCATAAAGAGATGAACTTGACAAACCCTACTAACCATGCTACCAAGATGTATTCAAGGTTTGCCTAGATTGAATTTACAATAATTAAGAAAACATAACATTTTATATTTTATATTTATTATATGAATTAATATAAATATATTTGTACATGTATAAATAGATATCATTGTGCCTTTGGACCTGAGGATAAAAGAGGAACAAATGAAAAAAAGAAAAGGATACGAAGGTTTGTTCAGAAAAGGGGTTGTAAAACCCACTTTTGTGTTAGGGTAATGTAGGGAAGACCAAATATTGCTATTATTACTTATAATGATTTTAGCCATCAAGATGCTAGTGGTGAATTTTGTCATGGAAAGGATGACCCTTCTGGTGATCCAAGGAGTATGGTTTCACCAAGACTATCACATGAATGTAAATCATATATTGAATCATTATTATTGATGGGTGTGGGGATCGACACAATATGCGAGCAACATTATTTAGATCCTGGTCTAACAAAGTTGATGAATAAGAGAGACACATATTTGCTAAGAAAAGATGTAATGAATGCATGGAAAAGGGTACGTTCCCTTCGATCACAAAAAAATGAAGATGATGCAAAAAGTGTAAGTTTGTGGCGTGAAGAGGAGAAAGATAACTTCTTCTACTATAAACCACCAAATAGTAGAGAAAATGTTCCATTTATCATAGGCATTCAAACACCATGGATGCTAGAGATGATGGTGAAATATTCACATAACTCAATTATTGCAATGGATTCCACATTCTCAACAAATAAATATGCTGTAAGTAGACCAATGTCAACTATATTTATGGATCCTACTTTAGTTGATCTATATTTTATCTAAATTTTTAATTTATCATTGATTTCTTTATGTGCATTATGAGTTATATTCATTACTTGTATTTGATGAACAAGAGGCTGGCGTACCTATTGCATGGGCCATATCCTCAAGAAATAAAGTTGAGGATATACATGGATGGCTAGTAGAAGTTTACAAATGAGGAAAACAATGTAGAAAAGATTGGCATGTCAATGCGTTCCTGACAGATGATGCTAGTGCTGAGATTGAAGCAATCAGGTTTTATTACCCTCCAATTATATTTATAAAATTGAACTCAATATATAGGTTATAAAATTAAATATTTCATAATTCTAATCACAAATAATATTAGTTTACTAATTGATTTTCGTATAATTGTACTTACACGCATTTGTAATGTAACTTGTAGATTATCTTTCAATTATCGAGTACTTTTATGTATTTGGCATGTACGCAGGGCATGGTTGAAGAATGTCTATAGGTGAGTCAATTTTTACTTTAAATATATAAAAAATTATATTCTTTAACATCAGAGCTTGATATTATATTTTATATTCTAGATTTGTAAGCAATAAGGATGTTGCAACAAATATGTTCACTAGACTGGGTGAGATAATGTATGCAATGAGTGATGATGGAGACATCACTATTAGCCTGATAAAAAAATTTATGGAGGATTTCAAAGATCAAAAGCAATTTATTGAGTATTTTCAAAAGACTTGGTGTCATGAAGATAAACGTATTGGTAAGCTCATATATATTATTCATTATGGTATATTTATATTTATATTATTTAATTCTTGTATTGTATATGTGCTAAGACATCATCATACTTTTTTGTAATAGAAATGTGGGCAAATTTTTTTAGAGGTTTCTCTCATGCGAATCAGGAGACTAATGCTTCCATAGAGTCATACCACATGTACATCAAGAGTCACTATTTAACTGACCATTCTAGAAAATGCACAAGGAGAATGGATTGGCTTATTCATGTTCTTCTTCATAGGGTAGAGCCATACTATAAAAATAAGAGATACTTGCAGTTATCTGGGTTTCTAACCAACTTTAAAAAGGAGAGATATTACATAACTTCCTTAGAGAGATAAAAAAGAATAGCAGATACAAATTGCTATGCATATGACCTCCTTCCTGATTCATATAAAATAAGAAGTCAGACTGTTTCAACCAAATGGTATCTTGTGAGAAAATTAGGACCAAATTTGCATGTGTGTGACTGTCAGTGGGCACAAAGAGGAAACACATGCAAACATGTGTTGAAGATTTTAGATCTTCTAAACAGAAACAAAATAAACAAGCAAGGTCAAGTTGTTGGTAAGTATCATCTCAGACTTAAAATTATATAATTTATATTTTAATAATTATTATATTGCTAAGTACTAAGTATTTGTAATCTTACTAAATTACAGATGATGCTACTATATTGGTTGATGAAAATGAGAAAGTTGGAGGGAGTTATGGTCTTCAAAATAACAACATTGGTAATATTAGTATTTATTTACAAGTAAATATTAAATTATTTTATGGTTTCAAAAATTAATTGATTCTTATTCCAATTGTAGATGGTTGTATACCTTTACAAAATCAAGATGTGCTTGGAGTTGTCATTGCTAAAGCTCAAAGAAGTGGTAAATTTCAACAACATTTTTCTTTTGAAATACTTAGTATTTTTAATTACTTTTTTGACTTAATAACTGTTATTTTTATTACAGATGGTGTGAGATCATTTGATACTTCTGATGATAAATTTCAAAATTCTATTGATTATATAAATTCATTGCTCCAAAATTTGCCAACTAGAGAAGATGAAAAAAACCATTTCATTCAGTGTGTTGAGATATTTAGAAACAATATGCATGCACCTCTTGCTTCATCTTCCAAATTTGAACCAATTCCTGGCTCAGAGAACTTATCTATGAAATGAAAGTCACCATGGTTCATTCCAAGCAAAATGCGTAAATGTCGTTCTATTCATGGAAGAAAAAATGCTATGTCTCAAAACTTATATGAAGGAGTTGAGGAGCATGAAAGTTTTCAATTCCCCTCTATACGTTGTAGAAAGCAAAAGAGAAAAAAGGTCATTAATCGCTCAAGCATAGCAATACAAGAAGAACGAGATATTCTCCCACAACAAGGTGAGTACATTTATTTAAAAGTATTTTATTATTTTCAATGTATTCTCAATACTTATTATTTTTGTTTCATGTGTTGAACATATGTCAATATAGGTTTGGTTGATCAAGGAAATGCTCGACGGTGTGGATTGCCTTTCTCTATTGATCTGAACCAAACAATAATGAATGACACACAAGTAATGGATGGTAATTTTTTAACTATTAACTATTTTTATTAAGTTCATAAAAAGTTACTTAGCTCCATTTCTAACTACTTTTTTATGCTTTATCAAATAATCAAGATGTGGTTTGCCAAGATCAACCATCAATGCTCAATGTTATTCCTACCCAGACATTTCAACAAACTATTACAGGTAATTAGGAGTTTCATTATTTTTTAGGTTAATTACATAATGTGATTATGAACTTGAACATTTTATTAAATTTAATACATGTTAAATGTGCTTTTTGTTGTAGCTTTAGATTATCAAGAAGATAAACAACAACGTATGTTACCATTTTGCGTTGATCTTAACCAAACTTCAACAATAGTGGATGCAAGTTATGGTAAAAATAATAAAAATTAGAATTCAATTACCGTAGCAAAATTACAAACTAAATTTCATTTACAATAACGAAATTATAAAATCAAAATCAATCAATTTTAAGTTTTTACTTTATAAATTAATTTTATCTAAGTTGATGTATTAAATGTGAATGTTATTGCAGTGTTACATGATCAACAAAAGAATCAAGAATATGTGTTACCCTTTTCTATTGATCTGAACCAACCAGTAACAATGACAGACACAAACAAAAGTGGAGATGGTAAGGAAATTATGAAATAAAATTCAAGGTTCTTAGTCTTTTATTTGATAACTAGCTTTTTAACTAACTCAATTTATTTGCAGGTGTTGATGATATATATGGAGGATGACAGCTAATATTTTTTTGGATAATCATTATAGTTTATCAAACTTTATATAAATGTATTCATGGTACACTCTTTGAAAATTATAACATAGAGGAAGTAGATTGTGGATTTAAGTATCAACTATATATTATAATTTTGAGTTAGACCACTATTATATATGTGGGAAATTCCACCTCATCTTTTTGTGACCTTCGTTTCTTTTTAAGAGATAATCAAGGAGTTACTTTTAAGCTGTGTGAAATTTATATAAAGAGAACTAATTATTGATATATTACATGCATTTTTTGGTAAATATTTTATGAGTTTACATATCTTCCTAATTCACATGTAATATTTACACCATGAGTTAAATTATTAGTATACAATATATCATTTTTTAGGTAAATATTTGTAATTCACATGTAAATAATTACATAATTGTAATTATTTATTGATACATTTTTGGTAAATATTTTATGAATTTACATGTATTCCTAATTCACATGTAATATTTACATCATGATTCAGTTAAATTATGAGTTTACACATATTCTTAATTCACATGTAATATTTCATCATAATTGAATCATATTTCATCATGTTTAAATTATATTGATATTTTATTTATTTTAATTTTATATATATATATATATATATATATATATATATATATATATATATATATATATATATATATATATATATATAGCTTGTTCTTGGATGCTTTTTTAATTAATATATTTATATTATATATAAAAATATATATTTACCTATATATTTTTATTAATATAATTATAAATTTATAAATAAATAATGACTAATAGTCTTAAATTTAGAATATAAATATTTTTATTAATAGTGTTTGAGTTAATTTGGTATCTAAATTAATTATTAACCTCTAAGTTAATGTCAGAGTTAATAACTTATTTAATATGGTATAAGTTACTATGTTTAGTTATTGAGTAAACATAATAAATACTTATTAACTATTAAAGTATAAGTAACTATATTTACTAATTTAATTTATATCATACTTATGTTTACATATTTATAAGTTACTATGTTTACTAATAGTAACTTATCTTGCAAGCCACTATGTTTACTTATTTAATACCATATTTAATAAGTTAATTATAACAAAATTTTATAACAACTGTGAAGCATAAATCATTTTAATTATAACAACTGTGAAGCATAAATCATTTCAGATCAGCGCCGAAGATAAATGGTTTCTGAGAAAAGAAAACTGGCACTCTGATTGCAAGCATTGAGGCGAACGAATTTAGGTTAGTAATGTTGTTGATCTCGCAATGGAAGACATTACGATATCGATGTGGAAATTTAGGGCTTTCAGTTCCGTTCTTTTTTTTCGTCTATGTTTGCAGGGATTTTAAGCGCCAGGGTAAGAGTAGCTTTGTTCAAGTTACCCTCTTGACAGAGTCCGTCTAGAATCATCCGATATGTAACAACATTTGTGAAGCACCCATTCCGTTGCATCTCTGCGAAGACCTTGGTAAGGCTCTTACTGCCCATAATAATAGATTTGGATCAACTTTGTTGTCTGAACTTGAAGCTTACGACGAGAAATTATTAAATTGCAAATCTTAAATATGTAGAAGCCTGACAAATCTGTTGGTAGGGCAGTAAAGCACCCAGCGTAGTATTTGGAAAAGTCCCAAAATGCCTTGTTCCCTTATGAATAGCTTCAAATGTAGGGCTTTTCCAATTACATATGCTACTGGTAAACTAATTTTTCCTGTTTTCCTGTATATATTAGTAATGTTTTGTGTCGTATTGATTGCAGAATTAGTTTCATTTGATTGCTTGTTTGGTATCTCAGGATTACCCGAGATAAGAACGAAAAAACTGAAATGAAGTGAGAGCTAAATTTTCTTCATTTTGTTGCTATCTAGTGTCTCTGAGTCTGGATTACACAAGATCTGAATAAGAAATTTGGGATGAATGGTATAGACTCACGTTTTTGTGCTGAATGACTGCAATCCCAAATCCTGAAAGACCTGAGAAAAAACAAAATATATACTCCCATGAACTAAAGATTTTGAATATGTATACTATTATGCTTTTGTTTCTGGATTCAGCTGTGTAGAACAATTTTTTATATCCGATGTAAAAGTTATTCATAAATAAAAAATGTTCCACCCAGCTGAATCCACAAACAAAAGCATAATTGATATTATGTATAGTGAAATCTATTCTCCTTAATGTATACTACCATAAACGATCAAATAAAAAGCTTTCACACGCATAGCAGCTAGGCTTAAAAACACTGTTATGGGTCGGCCTTTAAAGAAATTGGAACCAACATGAGATATGAGAACAGACAGGGAAAAAGGAATTATTACAAACAAAATTGGAGTATGGATAATAGGCAGCAGCAGGCAGAGATTATTTCAAGGAAATCAACTTATTCAAGAGGGTAAAATGAAAATTAAAACAGAGCAAACAAAAAAAAAGTAATTGAGTAGACTCTCGACACTCTATTTTCAATATAAATTGGCAAAAAATTCCTGACAAGAAGTATCACAGATATAACAGTGAAGACAGAAAAGAAAGAAACCCTTTTTCATGGAAATTATTGTGGAAAGTTTGCAGAATCACCAGATCTGGGCATGGAGACACTCATATCTCTAATCGTAGCTCTTACTGCTATTTTCAGAACTGTTTAGATCAATGTTGTTCATACTTGTATTCTGACACTCGAGTGTATATATCAGACTGAGATAGATTGAGGTTTCAATTCTCTGATCAGTTTAATTGGTTTCAAGAATCGCAAGTATCTTTTGTTTTCATCCTCCTCTCCACTAGACCAGCGAGCTTTATATAGATAGATAAAGAGAGACAGACAGACAAATAGAGACGGAGAGAAATACAAAGAAAGGAAAATGGATCAAAATATCTTACCCTAAAGATTAGCCTCTTCCCGATCCGACCAGCAGGATGATTGAGAGCATACTGCTCTCTTGTCATATTCTTAGCTTGCATCAAAGCAATGGCCACAGTGTCTCCAAAAAGCATCTGTATGGCTGTTGAAGTAACAGGAGCCAGATCAAATGGACATAGCTCTCTTTCCAATGGCAGATGCACATGCATATCACATGCATTACCCAGCTGAGAGTTTTTAAGGTTTGTAATTCCCACTAAGTATGCACCTTTAGCTCTGGCACATGGAACAAGCCTTAGAAGCTCCTCTGTAGGACCACTCTTGCTAAACAGAACAAGTACATCATTGGAACGCACAATTCCAATATCACCATGGAGTGCATCTGTGGGTGACAGGAGCACGGCTTTTGTACCTGTCGAAACAAATGTCTGAGTTATCTTCTGTGCCACAAACCCGCTTTTGCCCAACCCTGTGAAAAATATGACTCCATTGGCATCCATGAGAACTTGTGCAAAGGCCTGCACTTCGGAATACTGAACACGAGAGAAGAAATAGTTAAGGTATTTTCTCTGCTCCTCAAATAGCTGCTGCATTTGAGGTATGCCAAAAGCAATGTGGATTCCATTTCCATTGGCACCCTTGCTGTTTCCACTGGCATAAACATTGTCTTTCTTGGCAATACTGATGTTTTCATTGCCATTAATGTAGTTTGAGGTTGAGATGTCAAACAACTCGAGCAATGCCCCCATTGCTGCAGATCTGAGATTTAAGTGACTAAGTATGGGCGTTCTAGTATCAGGCTAAATTGCAGATATGTGATGTGAGAATTGCTATGAATTAATCAGAGGCAGCTGCTAGACATAATTTTAATCGCTAGCTGTGAAATGACCTCTCAATGGAAAGTCGAAAAATCAATGCACCAGGTTTCTGCAACCAACAATGAATGCATGCTTTTAGTGGAGCACAGTTTCAGATCTCTGATGTAAATGCTCCTGCACGATGAACCATAAAAGGAGTAGGTGCACTCAATTTCAAGAAATGGGTTGCTGTTCAAATTAAATTTAAATGAAAAAGAAGAAATTACAAAAGTTGATTAAATTTGAATTGAAAACAATTCAGGCAGCAGGGATCTCATTCAAATACTTAAAATTGATCTAATTCAGGCAGCAGGGATCTAATTCAAAGAGTTCAAAATGATTCGACTGATCCTAATCAGATTCATTGTAGACACCAGTTCTTATTGAAGTGGCATTTAATCAGTATAAATTGATGTACGGGATCCCTCTACTTTTCACAGGGAAAGCAGATGAAGTAGAGAACCAATCAAATCAGTACATAGAAAAATATTTAAACATTTTGACCTGTATGAAGTAGAACTGGTGGAATTTATTAAGGATTCAAGGAGAGAGAAGCTTAAGGAACGTCCACAGAGTATATTAAAAAATTTAGAGGGCTTTGATTTTGGTAACTTACTTTGTCCAGATGAAGAACTGCAGCAGCAACTCCAATGGGTGTATATGCGTGGGAAACATGTGCAATAGGAGCCAATAATGCCACTTTTTCCACCTTATCTCCAATATACCCTTCACTAAAAGCAGCTAAAGCAGCTTGAGTTCCCTTCCAATGCCATTCCCAAACTAATTAGCTACAGTTTAAGTGCCCACTAATCTGATATGCACCTTCATTAGAAGAAAAGTGAAAAAATCAGGACTAAGTTACCTGAGAGAAGCCTACGAAGTGCATGTTTCTCTTGGTTATGTTGTTTACCAGATACACCATGGTTGGAAGGTCTATTGCTGCCAGTTCATCCACACTCCAGTACCAATATGTCTGACGATCAATTGATTAATATGCACTTTCAATTTATGCAGGAGGTACTGTTTGGCCTTGTCTTCATGCCCAAGCTTGTTCGTGTCTTTTTCTTGGTTTTGTTAGTTGTGTTCAAAGGCGTTGGGGATAGGGAATCTGACTACAGTTGCAAGTCACAACATACATGTTTTATTTTTAGTGGTCAAAAGTCTTAATTTTCTTTTTTGCCAAAAATCATTAGTGCGCTAAGGCACAAACCGACACATCATCAACAATAACTACAGGTATTCTTCACAAGTAAAACAAAAAAATCAGTATCTAAGATGCTTTGAATCTTCATTACGAAGTTTGTAACTCTGCATAGGGGAATTCTGAAGTATTTTTTTGCAGGGCAAATCTGATAGAAATTCTAGCAACACTTTTTCTCAGATTTAAATTTCTTACTTTTTGCTCAATTCCGGGAAGCTTCAGAACTCTTTATTCACCTATGCAGAAAAAAGATTAGAGAGACTATAGTATGAAAACTCTGCTAAACTTTACATAACCAAAGTTTTTTTCTCTGCCTCTTGCTTGTATTGCTTATAGCAGGGAGACTAAATCTAGTACTGAATATGGATGCGTAATTGGATATAAAACCAAGCAAAGGAATACTGGATCTCCAGCAGCCCTTAACAATTCCAGCTTCTATCTAAATCTAACTATGTGGATCATATGTCATGCAGAATTACAGGAACAACTGTCAACACTTGGCGCATCGCATTAAAGAATCTCAACACCACTTCTGAAGTGCAAATGAAAACATCCCATGCATAAAGATAATAGTTTACTATAGTTTGCTATCAGACTCTTGATGCCATAGAAGCCCTGATACTGACAGTATATGTTTTATCCATGAATTAGAAGTATCAGAAAACTGTATACGATACCAAAACACTATTATAACAGACTTCAAATCCATTTTTGCATACTTTTACAATGTTTTTTTTGTTATGCACAAATTATAAAAATTAAGACTTCGTATCTTAACCTTCAAATATAGATGCTCCTTTGCATTTGCAAATAAATATGGTTCCCAAAAAATTACTTCCTTCTACTTGCCACAATAGGCAGGGACTCATGCTCGAACAGAGCTCTTGTATATAATTGTAATCACTATGTGAAATGTTCTAATAACATTACAATGAAAACATATAGATGTCTCTCAACAAAACCACCATTCACTAATATCATAAAAAAGTTTCCCTTAAAAGACATTTGACATTTATAACTATTTGTTAAAAAAATTTATTAGAAAAGACAAACACATATTTCCTAGCAATATCTTTTTAAGAGATCTAATCATTTAATAAAAAAATTTATACTAATATTTTATTAAATGTCTTTATTATAAGATTTAATACATTAATGAACGGCTATAGACATTTTCAAAAGATATATACTTGTCCTTAAAATAATAAACTCGTTTACACAGCCTTCAAATATTGTCCTTTTATCTTCCATTTCTTGAATTTCTGAGCTCCTCCTTCACAGAAAATAGAATAGTAAGAGTGACATATTTGCCAGTTTCAGATAGGATGATGGAGGAAAATGAAGTGAAAGTAAGAAGGTGCCACTTTGTGATGGTGCATGGAGCTGGCTATGGCGGATGGTGTTGGTATAAAGTTGGAGATCTTCTTATGAAAGTGGGTCACACTGTATCTTCCCTTGACATGGCAAGCGCAGGTATAGACCTTAAAAATGCCGACCATGTTTCATCTTTACAAGACTACAATCAGCCACTAACAGACTTCTTTACAGCTCTTTCTTCAGAGGAGAAGGTATGTATTTTGGTGAAGAGTTTAAATTAAGTTTTGGTATGTTTAAGTGTTCATTTTAAATCATTCTAGGAAGAGAGTTCTATTGGAAAAATAAAATTTAGGTTTTGATATGTTTAGTTAGTTCATGCTATATCAGTTTTTAGATTTGATTGTGAAGAGTTTTTTTGTCATCAACATTTCAGATCATACTACATGATCTATTATCAGAATGCAAGAGAGAAGTAAGGAAGCAAAGATGATGGGTGATGGATCATGGGATCATGTATCATGTAGTATGATCTGAAACATTGATAACAATAAAACCTCTATACAAACGATTTCAGAAACTGATATATCATTTACATAGATTGTAGAAATCTAATAGATTTGATAGTTAATTCATTTCAAATCATTTTAACAAGTGGGTTCTTTTGGAAAAACTAAATTTGATTCAAAATATAATTGAATGTATTATATCTGTAGTTTAGAGTAGAATTCAGATCATAAATACCAAAGATGTCAACAAGTTTGTAGCTATATGTTTGTTCAGGTTATATTGGTTGGCCACAGTGCTGGTGGTTTTAATTTGAGCTTTACAATGGAGCGTTTTCCAGATAAAATTGTTGCAGCTGTATTTGTTACTGCCTTTATGCCCCTCAGTGGATCAACTTTGTCTGATATGATTACTGAGGTTTGATGAATTCCCTCTGTCTATTATTTCCTGCGCCACCTACTGTTATAAACTTGCAGTTCCCTTTTCTAAAAGCATATAATTTTACAGGTCGCATCTATAGTTGGAGACTTCGGAGACTCCACATATTACTATGCAAATGGGAAAGATAATCCGCCAACATCCTTCAGATTTGGCACCCAGTTTACGAGACAATTTTTGTCACAGAACAGTCCTTCTTGGGTAAAATCATATAAGAACATAAACACTTGGGTCGTGTATTGAGTTGATTTGGAATCTCAATTGATTAATATGGGTTTGAATGCAGGATCTGACGTTGTGGGATTCGCTGGAGAGAAAGTTTCCTCTGTGGCAAGAACCTCTTTTGTATACATCTGAAAAATATGGAAGCGTTAGGAGAATATATGTTGTGGCGAAGGAAGATAAATTAATTGATGAGGCGTTGCAGAGGAAGATGATTGCAGAGAATCCTCCGCAAATGGTATACGAAATTGAAGGATCTGATCATATGGTAGTCTTCTCGAAGCCTCTTCACTTGGCTGAGGTGCTCATACAAATCGCTAATACATGTGTGCCAAAGTGAACCACTCATATACTCATACAAATAGGTTTTTAGTATGTTTGACAAGAATAAATTTAGAGCAGTAATTTTTGACATAATTTTAATATCTATGGGATTTGTTAATTATGTAATTGTATTTTTTATTTATTTAGTTATTTTTGAATGTAATTGTGTGTTGTAATAATTTTTAATATTTCGAAACTCTAAATAATAGATATCCGGCCTCTTATCCTGTTGGGCCGACCAGAAACTTTTGTACACTTGTTTGCTTTGTGAACAACGGATCACTATTATTAGTTGTTTACATTCATCAAATATTAGAAGTAGATTAAAGACCTATAACGAATGAGGAAAACAACATGAAAAAGGATTTCAGACTCATTCACAAGTAAACAGTATCTGTACGAGAAGAAATATTCAGCAGCAGAGTGAGATTGTGCACAGACCTGAAAAGAATGTGGAGTGGTTTTCTTTCGCCCAAAAAAGGGTAGTTAAAAAAAATCTGTAAACACCCGTGGGAAGAGGCGTGCAAGCTGTGGAAAGAGGAGGGCACGTGAAAGTTTTCTTTGCATAAATGTTAAGTTGCTTATTTTCTTCTACTTATATGTTTCAAATGTGTGGTTAATTTTAATTTTTTTGGTTAGATTTAAATTTGTGTTATTATTTTTCCTAAGAAAGAATAAAATGTGATTGAATTTTGTTATGCCTTTATCAAATTTTATGTAACATAAAAATGTTTTTGTTTTTAAAAAAGTTTAAATAAATAAATTATATTCTTATATAAAAGCATGATGAAATTTAATTTAGTAATCATTTATATATTAAATTTGTATATATGTTTATTATTTTTTCTTGATAAAATCTATTCTATTTTTTATTCCTTAAAAAAAAAATAAGAATATGATTGAGAATAAGGAATTCATTGTCAAATTAAATAGGAGAGAATACTCTAATTTTCTCTTCTAATTTTATATTTTTTAATTTAAAATAATATTATATTATAAAAAAATTAATTACTAATTTACTAAAATATTAATGATTACCTGATAATATTTAATAATTAGAATAATTTACTTATAATAAAATAATATATAAGTGTGTTAATATATGTGTTTTAACTCATGATTAAATGACTATTGTATTTTATTATATATAAATAACTCAACATATTATAATGACTATTTAATGGTTTCACATTAATATATTGCTAGATAACCAAATATAATTAGTTTATCACTAAGTTTACTAAGTTGTTAATATACTCTTATTAGTACTTGCCGATAGGCTAAGTACTATTGTATTCATTTTTGAATTTTTAATCTTAACTAGTGATTAAATGAACTGTTCTACACCAATCAAAATAAATTCTATTTTATATTTCATTATAAGTTTTTCATTTGTAAAGTATAGATGCAAATTGTTTAACTTTATAATATCTAGAAATTAATTTTTAATCATCTCATTGACCGAAATCATTTGAAGTCTTATTTGAACCAATTAAAATTTACCACGATATTTATTGTACACTTTATATTTAATATAATAAAAATGTAATATTTTTAAGTTTATATTTAAGTTTTCCACTTAGAAATAAAATTTTTTTTATCTTTAATTAGAATTTTCATTAATCTTTTTCTTTTTTATATTAATTGTATATTAATATTTTCCTTTTTTATTATTAATTATAATTTATAATTTATATTATTAAAATAATTATAATTAAAAATAAAATAACCTAGTGCTACATCTATAATTATATAAACTAATAATATTATTATCATATAGTTCTATAATTAATAAATTATTATATGTTATTATTATAATATAAATTAAAATAATAATATTGTATTTATAATTATTATACATTCTAAAATATTAAACTATAAATGATAAATTATTATTTTTAAAGAAATGTGTTCTTAAAGAATATTTGATTATGAGAATGAAAATTTTAACAACATTAAATTTTATGCAACATAAAAATGTTTTTGTTTTTAAAAAAGTTTAAATAAATAAATTATATTTTTATATAAAAGCATGATGAAATTTAATTTAGTAATCATTTATATATTAAATTTGTATATATGTTTATTATTTTTTCTTGATAAAATCTATTTTATTTTTGTTTCCTTAAAAAAAAAAATCAAGAATATGATTGAGAATAAGGAATTCATTGTCAAATTAAATAGGAGAGAATACTCTAATTTTCTCTTCTAATTTTATATTTTTTAATTTAAAATAATATTATATTATAAAAAAATTAATTACTAATTTACTAAAATATTAATGATTACCTGATAATATTTAATAATTAGAATAATTTACTTATAATAAAATAATATATAAGTGTGTTAATATATGTGTTTTAACTCATGATTAAATGACTATTGTATTTTATTATATATAAATAACTCAACATATTATAATGACTATTTAATGGTTTCACATTAATATATTGCGAGATAACCAAATATAATTAGTTTATCACTAAGTTTACTAAGTTGTTAATATACTCTTATTAGTACTTGCCGATAGGCTAAGTACTATTGTATTCATTTTTGAATTTTTAATCTTAACTAGTGATTAAATTAACTGTTCTACACCAATCAAAATAAATTCTATTTTATATTTCATTATAAGTTTTTCATTTGTAAAGTATAGATGCAAATTGTTTAACTTTATAATATCTAGAAATTAATTTTTAATCATCTCATTGGACGAAATCATTTGAAGTCTTATTACAGGAATGAACCAATTAAAATTTACCACGATATTTATTGTACCCTTTATATTTAATATAATAAAAATGTAATATTTTTAAGTTTATATTTAATTTTTCTACTTAGAAATATATATTTTTTTTTAATCTTTAATTAGAATTTTTATTAATCTTTTTCTTTTTTATATTAATTGTATATTAATATTTTCCTTTTTTATTATTAATTATAATTGATAATTTATATTATTAAAATAATTATAATTAAAAATAAAATAACCTAGTGCTACATCTATAATTATATAAACTAATAATATTATTATCATATAGTTCTATAATTAATAAATTATTATTATTATATTTTTTTTTATTTTTTTTAAGCAAAAGTGGTGTAACCACCATATTTTATTAATCTGATTCAATAACTCCCCCGTGGAAGAACCAATAAGAAACCCCGGGATCATAGTTATATACATGCATATATCCGAGGATATATAAATACATAAGTATTACATATTTTGAGCAATACAGCGAAGACACCAAAGACATTGACTAGGATAAGTCCATCACGTTGCAAATGCTCCACGAATGAGAGTCCAGTATGTTGAAGGACGTGGATGCCAGCAGGGCAGTTTTTAATCTTCCTTGTCCACCGTACTTCTTTCTACCGCAGGCTTTCTCAATGCCTTGTCACATGATCGCAAGGCTTCTCTCTCCTCTCTTGTGATCATGCAACCACACTCCTTTCCGCCTCTCTGCATTAACTACCCCAGCTTCCGTCCATCTTTCGCACCTACCACCGGCTGTGCCTCGTGCCTTGTCGCATGATCACATGGCTTCATTCCCACCCATGCGATCATGTGACCTCTCTACTTGCCCAGCTCTTTTTGAACCGCAACCACCGATTTAAATGCGACTATTTTTCTATATGCGAACCTGCGATAATTTTGTGTGGGGCCCTCTCCTTTCACCTTTTCGCATGATCGCATAACCCTTATTTAGTTTATACGATCATGCGACAACCTCAAATATTATGCACTACCTAAAGTTTTTGGCCAAGCTCTTTTTCCTTATGCGATAACTTTGCTAATGTTCCAAAGTGTGTGGGTCCCCTCTATTGCTCTTGTTGCATGATCGCATGAGCATTATTTTCTTCATGCGATCATGTGACCAGCCCATTTTTCATCTGCCAACTACTATAATAAATGCAGTACATTTTATATTCCTTTTTCTCTGACGTTTCTCTCATTCGGATGTAATCCAGGGCATTTCAAGAACGTTCTACAGGAACAATATTTTGTAAATAAAAGGAATGTTTTGAAGTTAAGTCATATACAAAAATATAGATGATATTCTGGGCATAGGCAGCTCTGGGCACAGTCTGTAAATCAAAAAATTTGGCATTATTATATGCTCTGTTTACTCTATTTTGTTATCCAGCATTGTAATGTGTGTATCTTCCTCCATCAAATTGCTCTCTTCCCCAACAACCAGTTGAATTGCATCCCTTATTGCTTGTGACTGGCATATAAACATTGATGAAATCGAGCCCTCATCGATGTGAGATGGCAGAGCCTCTTCCAAAAGTTCCAATCGCATCCTAACTCTAAAATTTTTGGGCATGACTTCATGGTGATAGTAGGCACACTGTCTGCATAACATCACCTGACTAACTCACAAATCCATTGCCTACCAGCTTGTAACTCGACAATGAGTGATGGATATGATCAAAAGCCCACATATTTGTAGATGTAATAAATTGCCAAGTACAGCCAAAATAAAATTAGGATATCCCAAGTGTGAGTGAAATTATGCATAAGTTTCAACGTCATTTTTGGAACTTGGGATTCTGCCAATAGTACACTGATTAAACTTTCACAACCACAAACACATGTGTGCCGATGAACTTGCAGATGGGGAAATAGATATGCATCTGTTAAAGAACAAACTTCACATCCGGACATTTGAGGCATCAACTGCACATGACACTATTTCTCGACTATAGATTTCCTTCAACTTGGCATTGTGATTAATAAATGAATCATCATTAATAGCCACCAGTTCATACCCATCACAACCTTTGTTTTCCAGATTGTCTGCTAGTCTATTACCCTCTCTAAGCGTGTGAGAGATCTAAACTTCTTGAAATGAATCCAGTAATAGCCAAATCTGCTGAAGGATGTATGATAGTTTCCAGTTATGGGATATTCTGCTTATACATGTAAATATAATCACTATTGAATCTCCCTCTATTTGAATCTATCGGAAGCCTCCATTTTTTGCTAATATTAGACCTTCTAATAATGCCTTGGCCTCAGCCATATTGTTTGTGCCATCAGGAAGCGGGCAGCATTTTATTGCTAGTAATATTCCTTGAAAATTCCGGATACAAATTCCCACCCCTAATTTAGCTAGATTCCCTCTTGAAGAGCCATCGAAGTTAATCTTGCTAAACCATTTGGATGGCGGCATCCACTTAATCCCTTCTCTGTCCAGCATTTTGTTTGGTTTTGGTTGATAACACCAACCAAAGGGAGCATGTATTTGTTTCCACTCTCACAATATAAGTGAGTCCCATGATGTCATAATTAGATTATGTTTAAGCTTATTATGGCTGGCATTAACTATTTCTGATATCGATCTTTCTATTTGAGCTATGACCACTTGGATTGTCAAAAATTATCTGCGAAAGATTCTTTTATTTCTCTCCCACCAAATTGCCCAGACGACTATTGCTGGAGTGCACTTCCAAATTGCTGAAAAAAGGGAGGATGAATATAGTTGTGGCCATGAGTCAACAGGTCCCTTAGCTTGCATGGAAGAGGAGTTGGATATTGTAATTTTCTAAGGACAAAATGCCAGCATTCTTGAGCAAATTCACATTTTAAGAATAGGTGGTCTATGTCTTCTTGATGATTATCACAATGTAGACAATTAAAAGGCTGAGCTATATTAAGTCTCTAAAGCCGCTCACTTGTTAATGCCCTATTATTCAAAGCTATCCAAGAAAAGCATCCTGCTTTTGGTAATGTTAGATTATTCCAGCAGAAGGAATAAGCACAGGATGGTTGCTTGGTTGCGTCTCTCTGCTAAATAAGTTTATATCCATCCTTAATATTAAAATTCCCATCTGCCCCCGGTGCCCAAATCAAATTATCCTCCAAGTTTGATAAGTAGATCAGTCTTTGAGACAAGATTTTCTGAAATAGTTGAATCTGTTGTGGTGAGAGAGGTAGCTCTTGGGGGTCTTTCCAAATTACTTTCCTTGAGTGCAGGCATAAAGTAGATACATATCCAATTAAGTGAATAACCCAAACATTTTCTGCTACAGAGATAATATCCTCTATTCCAATGTCATTTTTACTAATCAAAGGTGGTAACCCACTCCATGAGTAACGCCAAAACTTGACTGATTGACCATTATTGACTTCCCATGTAATATACTTACATATTAAATCTCTGGAAGAGATCATGAAGTCCCAAATGGCTGACCCTTTAGGGGGGTCAGATATTGATATAATTCTAGCCGGGTTAGAATCATCTAAGTACTTGGCTTGCATAATTTGGCACCAAATATTATGTGGCTTAGAATACATTTTCCATACTAATTTGCCCCCAAATGCTATGTTCTATTTTTGTAGATCATGAATCCCTGCCCCACCCAGCTGCTTAACTTGTGCCGATTTCTCTATCGAGACTAAAGGGATTTTCTTTTCTCTGTTCATGTTCGCAGTCCATAGAAAATCTCTAATCATTTTCTAAATTTTTTGAATGACCGACATAGGAGCCTTGAGGACTGATAAGTAATAATTGGGGATTGCTGAGAGAATTGTTTTGATTAAAAGTATTCTATCTAAGAGAGACAGCCATCTTACTTTCCATGCAACCACCCTGGCTTTAATCCTTTCGATGATTGGTGTCCAATAACTGATTTTATTTGCCCCCGTGAAAAATGGGATACCAAGGTAGACTGATGGAAGGGAATCCACTGAAAATCCAAGAAGGTTAACAATTTTATTAGATACAATTTGATTTGTATTAAATAGATATATCTTGGATTTGAGAGGATTAACTCTCTAATTTGATGCTATAGTATACAGGTCCAAGGTTTCTTTGATTTGCCTAGCCTCCCTGATGTTTGATGTACCAAATAATAATGTATCATCAGTGAAAAGTGAGTGAGTCACTAAAATATTTGTTTGACCAATTTGCACACCTAGCCACTTGCCTGATGCTTTCTTCCAAAGTATCAACCTACTAAATGTCTCTTCCATTAAAATGAATAAGACTGGTGATAAAGGATCCCCCTGCCTAACTCCTTGTGTAGATGAAAAATAACCCGCTGGAACACCATTTATCAAAACTGAAAAAGATGCACCCGAAACACAAGCTTTTACCCATTTACACCAACTTCTTGAAAATCCAAATTTTTGTAGGACCTTAATGAGGAAATCCCAGCTAACTCTGTCATATGCTTTCATCATGTCTAGTTTAATAACGAAATGTGCTGATTTACTATTATGGATAGAATGAAGAACTTCATGAGCCACTAGAGCTCCTTCCATTGTCTCTCTACCTGGAACGAAGCCCCCTTGTGGATGCGAGACAATCTTAGGGATAAGGTACTGCATCCTTAAATAAATAGCCTTTGTGATGATTTTATAAATAGTATTGCATAAGGATATCGGTCGGAAGTCTGCAAATGTCTTTGGATTTTGCACTTTTAGAATAATGGCTATATTAGTGGTGTTGAAGTTTTTCAACATGGTCTTGCTGGTCCTCGATTCTTCTATAACAGCCAATAATTCCCATCCAATCTAGTCCCAGCATACTTGAAAGAATAGAGCAGTAAAGCCATCTGGGCCTGGGGCTTTGTCTGGAGGCAAGGAAAAGACCACTTTTTTTAATTCCTGAATGGTAAATGGAGCCATAAGTTTTAAATTTTCCACTGTTGAGATCATGTTGGGGATTGCCTCTAGCAATTCCTCCATTGGAGGTGGCAGTGGACAAGCAATGGTAGGAGGGGCTAACAAATTTTGAAAAAATCTGACCTCTTCATCTTGTATGCTTTGAGGTTCTGACAATAAGATGCCATTGTCAGCTTTGGTTATAGAGAGAATACGATTGCTCGTTGTTTTTAGTTTAGCTGACGCATGAAAGTATTTTGTATTTCTATCCCCCTCTTTTAGCCAAAGTTCTCTTGACTTCTGCCTCAAGTATTCCTCTTCTCTGCTGCATATTTCCTCCCACTCCTGTACTAGACTTTTCTGAGTAGCAAACCTGAGTCATTATTCATCCCTTTTTTTATAATAGTGTTATATATGTCCTATAATTTGGCCTTGACTATTTCTTTCTCTTTAAAAATATTCTTAAATATCATCTCATTCCATTTCTTGATCCACTATTTGGTGAGCTTCATCTTGTGTACAAACTGGAACATTTTAGTTCCATCTATCGTGGGCACTGAATTCCAACAATGCTTAAGTGAATTCAAAAAACTTGGGTGGTGTAACCACATTCTTTCAAACTTGAATGATGGTCTATGTTGGAAATCTTGTTGTGTTACTGTCATGTACAAATGCAGACAAATTGGGAAATGATCTGAACCTGGTTGTGGTAGAATTTCTGAGTGAAATGTAACATTGACTAATTTCCAGCATTGGGAGAGGAGAAATCTATGTAATCTGATCGCTATTTGAGAGAAGTCTGCCCTTTTGTTGGTCCATGTAAATGACCCATTTGATGGCACAAAATCCATTAGGCCATTATCTTCAACAAAATTTGCAAAGTCCTGAATTGTCCTCATTGGTGGACAAATTCCACCCATTTTTTCTGACAGTTTTAAAATGGCATTAAAATCCCCCCCCAATATGATATGCGTGTCTGATTGAAGTTGTAAAAATTGAGTAATCTCTTACCACAATCTCAATTTGTCTTGGGTTGCTGTGGGCCCATAAACATTAAACAATAATATTTTAGTATCAAAACATTCCAATCTGATGGCGTGACAATTATCTTTCTTCTCAATAATTTGGACTTGAAAAAGATTAGTATCCCAGAGGATAGCCAGCCCACCTGATACACCTATTGCTAGACTATGAACAGCATTCCATTTTGTCCATTTCCCAATAGTTTTGTTAAAAACCTCATCTGACATCTTTGTTTCTTGAAGTAGTATAATATCCACTTTTATAGAATCAATTTCTAGCTTGATTCTATTTCTTTTGTCAGAGGCATTGAGTCCTCTGACATTCCAAGATGTTATCTTCATTGCTGACAAGGAGAACCTTTTGTTCTCCTCGTCAATCTTTTGGAAGGTGTGAACTTCCCATCCAGTGCTGATTGAATTCCAGCTTCAATTTCTTCTTTGACTATAGTACTTTTGGGCTTTCTACCTCTTTTTTTTGGTGAAACCTTGGCTTGTGCTTGATGTAATGGTGATAGCTCAATTGATAGCGACATATTAGGGTCAAAGGCCATAGGACGTGCTCCTACAACACAAGTGGTATTGTTTGGGCCATCACATATTTCTTGATTAGTCCGATCAATAGCCAAATCTGGATCATCATGCAATTCCTGGTCATATCCTGCTAGGTTTTCCTCTGATGTAGGAAATGTGTTATTCTGTATCCATTCTACAATGCGGGAGTGAACAGTCTCCTCTAATTCAAATGGAGGCACCAACATACTAGCTGCATTGCTGTAGTGTTTATTATGGTTGACGGATATAGCTTCTCTCTACCCATTAACTCTCCCCTTAGATTGACTGGTAGAATCTGAAGAAGAAGAGCCTTTAGAATCCATACTGAGCTCAATTACCACTCGAGCCTTATTGTTGTCACTTTGCTGGTGCATGTTTAGAATTTGATGCTCTTCAAGCGGTTGCATATTCTCTTCTAATGGAATAGTGGTAAAACCATCACTCAGGCATTTATGTTGATCTTGTTTGTTGTACACACCTTCATACTGAAGGATCCCCTCTTCTTCTACTATTTTATATATTATTTTGGGAGCTAGGTCTGTCAATAACTCTTCTGAAATTTTCCTAGCTCACAGATTTACCAACACCTCTTTATCAAACACATCATTTGTAATTGGATTTGTAGCAGGAGAATCTGAAAACATTAAGTGTTGTACTATGTCATCCTGACTGAAACTTGAGTCTTCTTATTTACTCCAATCTAATAAGGCAGGCTGCTTGGAGGCACTCAAGAACACCATAATGATACTTATAGCCCAATAAAAGTAGATAGAAGCTTCATATGGGTAAATCTTGTTAGGCAGCACTTCAACAGAGTATGGTGAAGAAGATTTCAATTCCGCTTGCTGAGGGATATGTGATATGGAGCACTGGAAAGGATTTGTAGAGAAGTTATCACATACCCTCAATTGGGTTAATGGCTGGGATTGGCAATGAATTGTGAAGTGCCCTAATTGATGCTGATATAACATGATAGTCTCCTCATTTTGAAGATGAATTTTCTGATCCCACTTCCCCCATTTGGGTTTTAGGGAAATACATTTTGGCAATTCAGAAGTCCCATCATGAAGGATACACACTCTAACTTCTCGGTGCGGCACCTCAAATGGTATTAGGTCATGCTTAGCAAAGATACCAAGCTGATTAGCAATGATTTCTACTATATCCAGATCTCTGAATTCTAAAGGCAAGTTTGGCAAGGCAATCCAAATGGGGAAGAAAAGTGGAGCTCTATCTTGTAGTTTTAGATTAGGGGTCCATACTGCAGTAAAGAGTCCAACTCCTTTGCAGAACCAACTTTTGATCTTGTGTATCCCATCCCTCATAACAAAGTTTTCAAATTTAGTAAGAAAATAACCCAACTCAATATTTAACCAAAAAACATCAATTAACCCTAGCCAATTGTCAAAGGCCCAAATTTTAATATCATTAATACATAAGCCTGTTCTCGAAAATGTACCTATTAATGCTATATTTCGGAGATGATGAATTTGATCTTGAAGCAGATGATTTGGAAAGGATATTGATGTATAATCACGAGTCTCAGACCCCTGATGAGTTGCCTTCTGAAGAGTGCTCTGCTTCATCTGCCAAACTTGAATAGGTTGCTTAGGATTGAAAGGGGCTCTATTTGTTGTGACCTAATGAGATTGCCCAGTATGTTGATTAGATATCTGCTTCGTAACCCTCAAATCTCCCTATTTTTTAGCGGGCCCCTGATTATACCGTATGGCTACAGGCGATCCCGGTGGCGTGCCTTCACAAATGTCCAGTATTTCTTGCTTGTGGAAGTGCCGATATCTACCCTGAGCTCTTTGTCTTGGCAAGAAGAGATTACCTCCCGCCTCATGAATAGAATGTGCATTGTTAAAAGGGGCTTTGAGATGTTGTACTGCCTTATTGAAACCCTCCTTCCTCTGCAACCTAGACTGGGGCTTTATTGGTACGTTAATGAATCTAGGATTCACAAAAAAAGGCTTGGCCAGTTGGACTGTTACTTTTCCACTAAATATTTTCATTATGTCATCAGGATCAAAATAGGTAGCAGTGTTGCCCTTCACCCAATTTTTCTGTGCAAACGGGACCGATTGAAAATGTGGAGGGCGAGAGGGCTGACGGGAAACCTTACCATAGTGTGACAAATCTTGTTGCAGTTGGTACTGATCAAACACCTGCTTCTGTGATGGAAGCTGTTGCCTGGCCCCATATGGATATCATTGTCTGCCTACCCCTCCATCGAATCTGCTGAACTTTATGCTGGATAGTCCCCTCTTCCCTGCATGATCGCAAGGCAAGTTTTTACCTCTTGTGATCATGCGACCTCGATCATGGGAGCGACTATTTTTCGGATATCGTTGTCTGCCTTCCCCTCTATCGAATCTGATGGACTCTTTGTTGGATACTCCTCTCTTCCCCGCATGATCGCATGATATTATTTTACCGCTTGCGATCATGCGACCGTTTTGAAATTTCATTTCTTTCATCATTTTTTTTTTCTAATGTATAATTAATAAATTATTATATGTTATTATTATAATATAGATTATAATATAAATTAAAATAATAATATTATATTTATAATTATTATACATTCTAAAATATTAAACTATAAATGATAAATTATTATTTTTAAAGAAATATGTTCTTAAAGAATATTTGATTATGAGAATGAAAATTTTAACAACATGAAATTTCTTATTTTCTAATCATCTATGAATTTTAGTATTGAGGTATTAAGAAATTTGTCTATCATATTAGATCACTGAGACTATTGATTTGACGACAGATTTGTGTATCTAACTTGATGTGTAAATCTTATCCATTACTTCAAATTTCAATCTATATTAAATTAAAATAATTCCCTTTGCCCCAAAATGATGTATATTTTTTAAGTAGAAGAGAAGAAAAATTAAATAGACCCCTCAAAAATGACAACTCTTGACATATTTTATATAAATTATATTTAAAATATAATACTTAATTATTTTATTTTATATTAAAAATTAAACTTAAAATTAATTAGTAAAGGCAAGTACTTGACCACTACGTGGCACTTGTTATTAATTCAATATTTAACAACTAAATAGTCAATTTTGAAGATACACATTAAATATTATACATTATCATTAAAATTATAATCTGCATTTTATTCCATAAATTGAAATCTATGACAATTTAACAATTCTGATATTTATTTTCTAATTAAAATTATTTAGAATAAAGTGAACAAGAAAACTTAGATAGTATAAATATAGATTAATTAGTACACATGATAATTATATGATAATTAGATATTGACTATAATGTTTCAGCCCTACTCTCCCATTACATTTATTACATTAAATAGTTTATTGAAATTTGTCAGATAGTTTTGGTTTATCATCTTCAAGAGTAAATGGTTATATTTTAATATTTTAAATCATAGTTAATTAATATGGGGTCCGATATATTATTATATTTTTTTGGTCCATCCCAGGGCCATATGAAACTATGTTAGTGGCTACAATGACAGCCCAGTGCAATAATCAAACTTATTATGAATTTTTTTAAATAAATATTTAACTAATAATATATGATATTGATTAATTTACTAACATAACTTAAAAATATATTTTATAAAAAAGATAAAAAGAATAAATTAAAATCTATGGTACTTTTTTAGCCAACTACCCCTGCAATAGTATGGTGCCAAGCATGGATGTTAACGTTAGAGTGTTAACAGTTGGCTCACATTTTGGAAGAAGGCCTTAATAGATGTCTGTAGGGACATAACGTGTTGCATGGACCAAGTGCAGACCATATGACATTTGTTAACAATCCGCATGACATTTTGTATGCTTGTAGATGTGAGCAACGCTGAGGAAATAGGGAGTTTGGTGCCTCTTGCAGAACTATCTCCCTCTCCCTTCTCGTACCACAGAAGATGAGAATGACGCATATTTACCCTGGTCCAGGCCTTCCCCATTCTTCAATTCCCTGCAATGAAGAACATTTTGCCAGATTTAGGTCTTCCTGTGCTTCAATTCCCTCCAAAGAAGAACATTGTATAAATTATCAGTTAAGAAAAGAAAAACAAGAGAGCATGGCTTGCATGCAGAATGTCATCAACCGACATGTTAACAGAAGTCTAGAGGATGCAGCAGTTGTAGAATTTTGCAGCTATGGCTGCATAGAACCAGCTAAGGAAAAGAGAAAACAAAATAATCTTTACAAAAAAAATAGAGCATGTTAAAACAAGAATGCCAATGATGATATGCCCTGATTTACATTGCACACATAGTATGGATTTATACAAATTGAAACTGCTAATGAAGAGCCACCATTAACAATAGCAAATCATGGTAGAGAGAGAGAAATCAAGAAATAAATGACAGTTTACCAAATTAGACTTAATGCATGACTGGTAATCACCCTTCTTTCACGCAGAAATTGAAAGACAGAATGAAATAGTTACCATCCACAAATTACAGATCAGACTGCAAGCAAAAAAAAAAAGAAACAGTGAGTTGAAATTAACTAACACCAACAGCAGTCGGTTGCTTGGGAGACATCATAGGTGCTTGTCTTTTACTATTACCAGATGTGCTGCTTCAACACTAGTATACTGGGCACGAGGAATCGAAGAAGACAAGTGCAGAAAAGCAGTTGACATCGCAGCAATGCTAAGCAGAGTGAGTGAAATGTGGAATCCAGATGAAAAATTCACCAACGAAAGTGAAGACACTGAAGCAGCTCAAAGGGAATTTCATCAAGGCGAAACAAGTGGGGAAATATACGACATTGAAGCAGCTCAAGGGGAATGTCATCAAGGTGAAATAACTGAGGGATAAACAATAAATATCGAAGTATGTACTGCCCCCGCCCCCATTTTTTTTCGCACATTTTGTACTTCGATTCCCTGCAAAGACGTAAATCTTGCCAGATTTAGGCCTTCCTGTCCATCAATGCCTCACAAAGAAGAAAATTTTGAAAGATTTAGGCCTTCCGGTACTTCAATTTCCAGCAAAGTAGAACATTTTGAAAGATTTCAGTCTTCCTGTCATTCAATTTCCCGCAAAGAAGAACATTTAATTTGATAGATCTAGGCCTTCCACTCCTTCAGTTTTCAGTCAAGAAGAACGTTTTGCCAGATTTAGGCCTTCCCGTCCTTCAATTTCTCGTGAAGAACATTTTGCCAGATCTGCTGCACCTCCAGACCTGTTGGAACGTTCAGAGACTCTGCCTTCTGCTTCAGGGATTAGCTCTGAGCAGAAGAAACGGGTGCGGTTCGCTGCTGATGTTGTTCATAACTGATTGTAGGGGAGGAATCAAAGAAGGCGGACAAAGTGATCACTTGCTTTCCTAGTAATCATCCACCTCTACTGCTCGAGTGATCTGATTTATTTCTATTGCGCTACCCATACATCTAACATTTTTCATGGATTTTTTGGATTAGTCCACACAGTGTTCCTGCAAAATAAATTGGCTAAGCTACAGGCCTTACATGTTCAATAATAATTAAATGAATCAGAGACCCAAATCCTCAATTGATACTTTTGTAGTGATTTATAAAACAAATACCATCCATGCTGCTGAATTGAGAGGATTTTCATGCATCGGTGCAAGCTGGCAACTTCAGTTCAAAGGTATGTGAAATGGGTATAGCTTACTTCAGCTCAACTGTAGTTATTTCTGTCATAAGCATTCCAAAATCTAGTGAGAATAACTGATTTGGCCTTCCTTGAATGGGTATAAGTTGGCTTAAACAATAATTAAGTCAATGAGTGATTCTGTTAGAATTTGGATCCTCCATAGCCTAGCCTCATTATCTTTTAGGCATAGATTACTTGATTTAAATGAGGTTATTATAAGTTTAGTTTTAATGAATCCTATTGTGCAATATTTTAGGGATTGTTTTTTTTAACATTGTTTCTCACCTCCATAAATGTAAGATTTTTCAAAGAGGGAGATAAAATTCTTCATTTAAATGTGAATCTAGTGTCATTTTTCGCAGGGTGATTTCAAGAGAAGAAAAAGAGGGCCTTCGAAGCCCACTTCAAGCGGCTTGTGCGTCGACCTTGTGTTTTTTGTGGGGCCAAGTTTGACAACACCACCGCAGTCGATCACAGATTTCTCGCTCTAGGTATTACCACTTAAAAACCTATCAGAATCTCAATTGAATCCCAGCGACGGGTCTAGGTCCATACCATCTGACTTACGACAACCACACTATAGGATGTACACAATGGCGGCCAAAAAGGGTTACAGATGTCAGACACGACAGACACCACGATAGGGATAGCATCGATAGCCGTTGCCCAGACAATCACTGAATGGTTCACAAAGTTCAAAAAGAAGACATGTCTCATAAATCGTGAACCTAAATCCAGTTGATCGCGAGTTTATTAATAGCTTTGCAGTCACATTCACACTATAAAAATTTTTCAATTTCATGTTTTTTGAAATGGTGCAAACGATTCAAATGCATTCAATCATCTTGCATGCGTACGACATGCTAGACAATTGTCGATCCTTTAACCTAGACCAATGCATTTCACATAAGAAATGCCTTCGGCATAATAATGGATGTCTTGATAGGTAGATATTTTGTAATATTTTTAAAATAAATCTTCAATGACCAACTATAAAGAAAATGGTGTATTACACAAAATAGCAGTCATTATATAATATAGACATTGAAATTTGAATTATAAGTGTTATAAAACATGTACAAATTAATAAAATATCTTGAAATTGTATTATTTTAAAAGTAATAAATGTATTTTTTAGACATGTTTAAACTATTTGTACATATTTCTTTATGAAAAATATGACAAAAAATGAAATATTTTCATATTAATTCATGCCTTTGAAATGATTGATTTTTCATATTAGTGTACTAGGATGCAAACCTACTTAAATATACAAAAATATGGTATATTGCACACCAAGGACATGTAGAATTAGTAGATATAAATGCATTTAATGCATTAAATAATTTAGTAAGGAGTATTAAGAAAAATATAAAGAGAGACAATAAATGGTGCAATTAATCAAGAATTTTATTTAGGAGAAGTTTTTTTATTCATTTTAAGAAAGCATGACCAATGCTCAATAATGCATATTAATGTGCATAAAATAAAAATTTGTAGATAATGAGGATTTATTTTGAAAATGTAAAGATGACTAATAGTGATCACCTTAATTTTAATGGGTTAGTTTCTCTCAAAAGATTAAAAAAAGTTGAAGAGATACCTATAATTGAAAATACAAAAAGATGTGTGAAAGAAATATTGTTTGAAAATAGCATAGGGTCATCTTTCTATTTGGTAAACCTAGTAGAGTTAAGAAACATATTGACATGATCCATATAAATTTGTTTGGTCCAATGGAAACATCTCTTTGAATAACATTAATCATTTTTTTATCTTCAATGTTGGTTTCTAAAGAAAAATGGGCATGTAGTTTCACAACAAAAATATTAGTGCTTGACACAATTCTAACATTCTAGAGGTCGGTTGAAAAATTAAGTAGTAAATATATTAAAGTGATCAGGTTAGATAATGACGTTGAGTACAAATCAAATAATTTCTATATTTATCTAGAAATCATGGAATAAAGAGAGAGTTCACCACATCCTATACTCCATATAAAATTTGTGTTCTTGAAAGGAAGAATGTATAACCATTATTGAAATGGAATGGATTGTGATGACATAGAAAAATTGCATGAAATTTTAAAAGTAGAAGTAACATGCTTAATATGCATCTTCTAAATCAAAGTTCTATCGAAATAGTTAAAGGAATGATACTTTAACAAGAATAGTCCAAGATTAAGCTACGAATTGATCATTTGAGAGCATTCGATCATGTTCCTTATGCACACATTAGAAATTTTTTTAAAATGGTCCAAGTTACATTGTTAAAGACTCGAGTACATTTTTATTGGTTATGAATGTGAAAATAAAGCATATATAGGATATATATAATCTAAAAGAAGAATATTTTTGATAGCTAGAGATCTTCTCTCTAATGAAGTATAAGAATAGACCAAAAAAAATAAAAAAAGTGGGAATAGAGGTAGAGATTGATGAATTTGAAGAGGAGGGAAAAGAAGACAAAAGACACCAAACCTAGTGTAGGAATAACAAAATATGAAAAATATCAAAGGAGGATGTAAAAAATAATCATCCATCAACTCTTTTATTGGATTTAAATTTTTAGGAAATGATAACAAGATCATAAGGAAAAATGAATTATGCATTAATGACTCAAATCATGGAAAATAATTATCCACAAACCTTTGAACAAGATCAAGCAAAAGAAGATTTGATTGAAGCAATGCATAGTGAAATAGAAAAAAATGAAAGGATCGATAGATGGAATTTGGTATAGCTGCCTTCTGGTAATAAAACTATAGCTACAAGGTGGGCAAGAAAACTAAGTATAAATATAATACAATCATTGATAAAAAAGGCTACATTAGTACCAAATGGTACATTCGTCATGAAGTTATTTATTATATTGAAATTTTTAACAATAGAATGAAAAGATGCTATCAAATTCCTTTTAGCTTTGACAAGTTATCAGTTGGATGTAAAAAATACCTTTTTGGATGAATATATTGATGAGGAATTGTTTTTGGTTAACCTAGGCATTTTGAAAAGCCCTCTCAAGGAAATTATTATATAGATTGAATAAGGAAGTGTCAAGAGAATGCTAGTCAAGGATAGGATCATACTTAAATGAATATAATTTCTTAAGAAGTCATCTCAGTGTAAATCTTTATATTAAGAACTTAGCTAAGGACACTTTTATTTGAATTCTATGTATTGATGATATTATATACACTAGTGACAATTTGACTTTATTTATAAAGTTTAGAGTAGTTGTGATTAATAGATTTGACATAGATGCATTATTTTTATAGTATAGAAATTTGAGAAAAATGATTAAATACTCATTTCCTAGAAAAATATGCTTCAAATATAATACAAAATTTATAGAAGAAGAGTTGTGAACTAGTTTTAGCATCCATTGAAGTTCATCTTAATTTTTCTAGCTTATATGTGTTAGATATAATGGACCATACACTATATAGATAATTGATTTGAATTTTGATATACTTACCTACTACTTAATTGGATATCATATATACAATAAACTTGGTACCTAGGTCCATGTAAGAACTTAAGAAAATAAATTGGAGGGTAGCTAACACCTAACTCTTAGATATGTCAAAGGGACACTACATGTTATCTAGTCTTTTATTTAAGCATTCAAATGATAACAATTTGATTAGCTATATATATTTAAATTGGGTAGGTTTTGTATGACATTAAGTTTACTTCTACTTAAACTTTTTGTCTTCATCCTTAGAAATTTGACACATATCACCTTCCATGAATATAGGAAAAATACCACTTGTATATGTGTGCAAAAGTAAGACACATACATATCTCTTAAATCCATTATTGAAAATAAGATTGTACAAATTTATACATTACGTCTATATTAGATTATGGTATCATGGGCTAGTCACTTAAGGGTAAAAATCCATTATCTCATAAAATAAGTTATGCATGGGATGTATACAACATGATGGTGAACAAAAAATTGGTCACTCACATAAAAAGAAAGAGAGATAAACACATGTTTTTTAAAAAAATACAAAAATTACTAACATATTATGGCTAAAAAATCCAAGCCAAAATGTGTATGTGTTATTTAAATTAAGAACACATACATGTTATTTGAAACAAAACATACATGTGCTTTTATGAGAACAAAACATGTATGTATTTTGTTTAATAAGCATAATGGGTACTAGTTATGTTAAACAATCAAAGCACATGCATGTTTCTCTAAATAAAAGCTAGAGAAAAAACATGTTGCATCTCAATTTTTCAGTTATTGAGAAAACATACATGTTTTGAATGATAATTAGTTTGTCATCTTCATATTACTTTTTCAAAAAGATATATACATAAAATATAACATTCAACTAGTTACAATATAAGTTCTATTTTCTCTCTATCTTTCTTTTTTCTTATACTTTAACTTATATTTTATGTGTCTATTATCAAGATATATTATCAATAGTTTTAAATCTCTAGAAGTTATAATGAAGATTCTAAATTTTAGATCTTATAATTTTTTAAAATTATTCAAATTTCAGTAATCAATATACTTCTTTTACCATTTTCTTTCTATTTCTATATCTCATACTCTTTGTCTTTGCAAATATCTAGACCAATTTATTTCCTTATCACTCTAATTCTCCTCCCTCTCTACTTCTCCATATCTTGGTCTTGTATACACCTAAAAATGGTCACCTAGACTATTAGCCCCTTTTGCTAAATCATAAATTGCTTGTCCTTGATCAAATCTTAGTTCTATCATTTATTCGATTATTTTCTATGGGCTAACCATCGTATCCTAAGTTTTTATTTATTTAAAAGGAATTCCCTCCCCTTTTAATAAATAAAAAGCCCCCACTTTTCCTCTTATCCTAAGTTGCACAAATAAAGCATTATTCTTATTTTATAAAAAAGGAGAAAGCACTTTTTGTCTCATATGGACACAAAAGTCAACTCCTATTTTCTCATTGGAGGATATTTGTGCACATGGATTGCTCCTCTTTCAAGCTCCACCCTTGATTAAATATTTTGCCTCTTAATCTCCATGGTCCATTCCTTTTCATTTCTTGTAAAAGGAGAGCTCCCTTCTTCATTCTAGATCCCCAACTTTTTATGCTAACTTTATGCTGCAGGATTTATAGGTCACTTTGGAGCTTTTGAAGATTTGGAGCATTCTTAGCATTCTACATCTCATTCTTGCATTCTTAGCTTAGCTTCATATTTATGCTTTCTTAGATTAGCTTCATTTCTACGCTCTAGATTAGCTCACATAGATTAATTAGCTTGGGTTGTAACACTTGCATGTTTCCTTTCATAGCTTAGCTTGCATTTCCATTTCTAGCATAGCATTGCATTGTGTTTTCATTCTTGATTCTTAAGGATATTGGCATTCTTGCCCTTGTCTTCATTAAATCTCCCATTGCATGGTTTACTAGCAAGGTTATAGGCTAAATAGCTCTAGCTGAGAGCATTCTTAAAAGCCCTTGCACTCCATGCCTAGGGAGCTATGGATCGATTTGTGAGGGCTCATTCTTGAGTTTCCTTGCATGTAATGATCCATAGAAGTGTGACACATTTATAGCACACATTTTTTGCGCCCACCGTGGGGCAGAGTAGATAGGCTTTGCCCTTTAGTTTCTTGCATTTTTGTCATTTTTTGGATTATTTTTCAAAAAAATTGCAGGTTCTGGTTCTCTATCTCAGAGTATCGCGTGATACTTCTCAGGTATATCGTGTGATATACCTTACTATACGCGTGCGACACTTCGCGCCAAAGAAGAATCCCACGGTAGTATTGAGGTATATCGTCTGGTGTCGTGCGAAGTATCGCCGGCCTATTGTGTAGTATATCGCCCGGACTGAGGTATATCGCTCGACTATAGGAAACTATGTCGCACGATACTAGTGAAGTCTGAGGTATATTGCCTGAACCTAATAGAGAGCTATTTTTGGGCTATTTTATCTATCTTGCAAGTTTCGGGTTCTTAGCTATCTTTTTGAAATTTTCTAAAATTTCCAGCATTTTCAAATCCGTGCCACTCTAGAAAATGGGTGCCCATTTTTTTTTGAAATTTTGCAAATGGTATCAAAAGTTTAAGTGTGATATATCGTTGGAAAGGTCTTTTCGAGCCTAATCCAACCATAATGGTTTCATTTTTAGATTTTTATCATTTGATCAGTTATTTTTGCAAATTATCTAATTTTTCATGTAAGTTAATCATTGTTAGATTTTGGATTTTGATTCTCCTAACTCTTGTTGGTCTAACAATTTGTGGTTGTAGGTGCTTCTTGCTTGAAATTTGTTAAAATCGCATGTCAAAGAGGGCTACTAATGGTTTTTGCAGGGCTTCCCTAAGCATAAAAACCAAATCAAGTGCTTGTTTAATTGCTTTCTTTATTAAGTGCGGCATATACTAGTTGTTTCCTTTCGTAGGCACTTAATACCTTGTAAAAATTTTGAGGTGGTAGGAGAGTATGCTCTTCACCCTTGTGGTGAAACAAAAATTTTGACCCATCTTAGGATTTTGAAAGCAAGGGGGTAATTGAATCTTTGCTTGGTGTGTTTGGGAGAGCTTCTTGAGATAGGGGAGTATGCTCTTCACCCTTGTGGTGAATCAAACATCTTGAACCTCAAGAGTTAATCCACTTTTTGTTTAGTATAGGGATCCTTTAGCGGGCCTGCTCTTGAGCAATCAAGAGGAACAACCCAAGTGGGGACAACTTTGTCATCATTTTCCTTGGTGGCGAGTGATTCCAACTCACTATAATCTCAAGGCTATCGATGGACACAAAACTTTGGTAGACATAACACTTGTCTTCGCTTGATGTTAGTAGCTCATGGGATTGTGACCATGGGGAAAGGATTGAGCAAGAATGCTTAAGGTACTCTTGAGGCCGCGAGGTCCTAGTCCTTTATAAGGAGCAAGAGGGGTGTTATGAATGAAAATCCTTACTACGAACCATTGGTTAGAGGCCACCCTATTTTAGCCGCTTAGCTTCTTGGTGCAAAGATTGATTCAAGTGGACTTACCCAGATCACCCCAAGACACTCACCATATGTGTTCCTTTGGTTGTGTTTTTTGACACTTCCATGACAACGCCAATATCTCTTGTGGGCAACCACTTGGTGTGAGGCAAGGGAGCATCAAGTTGTGGGCCACGTTGCTAAGTAATGAGCCTTGTCCTTCTAGGTAGTAATTGCTTGAATTATCTTCGATTGTGATATACTAGTGTAAACGTTCTTAACATTCAAACAAACGATAGCATTCATAAGGTTCTCTATTTTGATATCACAAGTGCTTGTCTTGGCAAGGTTGCCTTTGCCCTTGTTTCAAGTGTTTTATGACATGTTTGATCACCTACTGTTTGCAAACTTGACTGATTACTGCTTTCACTACATTTGGAACCAACAAAACTGAACAAATTGCTTGCCAAACTGAAACATTGACCAATTGCTTTCAAAACTGAGTTTTTCACGTTCACTGGTCAAGAGTCGCATTGTTTGCCTAGGAACTATCGCACAAAGTTATTTTGCTATCTCACTTCTGCTTGCAATCCAAAGTTGATTTGTGTCACTTCCAGTCTTCCTTGGTCAATCTAGGTCAAACCTTAGGTGCTATGTCATGTTGCTCAATATCCAAATGAATTTGAATGGTATCAATTTGCTCAAAATGACTCTTGGTCACCTTTCTTCCACATCTCTCATGTCTTCCTAGTCTCCCATTTTCATCCTTTCTCTTCTTTCTTCATGCTTCTTTCTCTTCTTCCTAAAATTTTCATGTCTTCTTGATTCTTTTCCTCTTATTATCTAGTCTACTTTCTTCTATTTCATCTCTTCTATTCATTTCTTTCATGCTTGATTCCTCCTCTTCTAGAATCATGAATTTCAACTATCTTGCTATAGAACCTCTCTTGAGAAGGGATGATCTCGAACTCATTGCTCAATTCGAACAGTATTATTTTTCCAACCATCCCGCAAGTCATCAACTTAAGGCAAGAGTAAACAAAAAGATGCTTGAGTCCGACGCCTTTGCTAGGATTATAGACATGATTCTCTCACAATCTCCTTCTTCCAATCACTCTTTATCTTTTAGGTCTTCTCATCATTCCTCATCTTCCACATCTTACCATACCTTTTCCAGACATTATTCTCCTTCTTCAACTTCCAAATCTTATCATGACTCTTCTCAACATCATTCGAATTCTTCGTTAGCTAAGTTTTCTTCCTACAATAGGTCTTCACCTTCCTCTTCTTCACGATCTTGTTCTTCCTCTACTTCCCCCAAGAGTCTTTCTTTTCTTCTTGAGCCATACCATAATGAGCAACGTGAAAATCCTCATAACACCTTTGATAACTATGATGATGGACAATGTAGTGATACTTATGACACCTCTATTCCTCAGAGTCCTCCTAGTCGCAGACTCGTGCTTACTGAAAATGGGTCATCACATTGGATAGATTGTGATGGTGATCCATATGATTCTAATTTCGAAACAGAGTTTGGTTATATTTGTAGACAATACCTTGATGATGATCCATCTACTATGGCTGAGGACTATAAAATGCAATGCGCTGATTATAAACATTACTACTACAAGAATCTTTCCTCTAAGAATACCACTGTTGAAAATCAAAATTGCACTTCCGAGCAAGATCATGTTAATGCGGAACCTTTGTCTTGCGATAGTCCCCTTCCATCCCCTACTTCTTCCAACACTCATACATCTCCTAAAGCTTCTGAGTCTTCCAAATCTTTCACAAATCCTTCATCCAACAAAGATCCTAATACTTTTCATGCAGTTCCCTACAGTTATCCTCAAGGGCAACCTCTTAAAGAAACTCAAGCTCACCTTCAATTTGTTGCAAATACTTCTAATGATGCTAAACTGAAAGATCTTAAGCCTTCGTCTGCTATACTGCCTACTTCAGCTAATTCTTCACCATTTCTTCTAAAGTCTTCCATACAATCCCAACATGCTTCCTTGTCCTTAGAAGTGGCTTCATGTCAAGAGGACTTTAAAAATGATGAAGAAAAGAATATAAAAAAAGATCAAGATTAAGAACGCTCCATGTCATCCATTTATTTTCATGATGTCTCTGATCCATTTCATGGTTCTTTTGATCCTCTATGCTCTTCTGCATTCATTCCACCATCCCCTAAGTAAGATCAAGCTACTACTTGCACCATTGAGCTTATTGACGATCAAAATAACCTTACCACACTTGCGCTTTTCAAAGATGATGTTTCCATTAAGGTTATTAAAAATGGTGTTGTTACTTCTGATGTAATGCCTATTGAAAATCAAAAGAAAGTTGATACGCTTATGCTACCCAATGATCCTTGTCAAGACCAAAATCTTCCATCTTCTTGTTCTACCACTCCACGCTCGCTTCCGCTTTCTACTCTTCCTAAGTCTTTGCAAGCTTTGAACAATCCTATCGAAGAAGTTGGTCCTATTCAAGATGTTCACGATTCTGTTAAAAATTTCAATGCTCACTCTAAAGATGTTGATGTCCTTGGTTGTCATATAGATGTTGATGAACTTATTGATTATCCTTTTGCATCTTCCACTTCCATCCTTGGACCTCTCCCACCACTGCTAAGGGCTTCATGTCTTCCATCCATCTTGGGTGCTTATGTCCCTTCACTTTCCCCTCCTAATTCTCCTAATTCATCATCCATCTTGGGTCCTTACGTCCCTCCATCTCCTATCTTTCCTCAAGGTCAACATAGATGCATACCCTTGAATCATCTTCATCCATCCACCCATCTAAACCAGTCATATCCTACTCCTTCCACAAGTCCCAAGTCTTTTGGAAGTAACTTGAATGTTCAAAACAAGAAAAAGAAAAAATACAAGAATCAATCAAAAAAAGAAGATCACCATGTCTCCTATAATCGACATGGGGGCATAAAATCAAAAGAGATATCTAAGAAGAAAACTACAAGACAAGTATGGGTTCCAAAATCCATCATTGAAGATATTATCTCTAAATCATCAAAAGGAAATAAAAATCCTCAGGCTATATGGATCCCAAAGTCTCTCTTGAAAGAGTCTAATTTTGAGCAACAAGTGAAGTTGACATTCAAGCTTCCAAAGGCTTCCACTTCATCTTCTTCCAAAAACATTCTTCCATTCCATGTGCCTGAACCACAACCTCTGCTAAATATTCGCTATATTCCTTCTCATATTCCTTTGCTCACATTTCCTCTATCCTCTCACCACCCTTCAAGGTGTGTGTCGACGTTGATCTTGCATTTCTTTCCATCTACCCTTTCACAATCCTTCCATTCATTATCCTTCTACCTTCTATCTTTTTTCCTCACTTGCCTATTCCTCCTATCTTCCAGCCTCACTTGCTTTACATAAAAAATCTTATCCTCCATTTTTCTCTTCCATTTTCCTTTCCCTATCAGCATCTTTGAGCATATCATTTTGAATCCTTGGCATATTATGGTTTATCCTTTCAAGGAGCATTATATGAAAAGCTTGCCATCTTCCAAAAAGAAAGAAAAAATTGAAAATGTACCTTGGTGAAAACTTGTAAATAGGCACCTTGGTAGCAAAAGTAAAGAGAAATAAATTTATCCTATGATGAAAACCACTCCCTTGTGGCGCCTTGGATAAGTACCATGATGAAAACCTGGCAATCAGGCATCATGCGTAGTTCTTCTACATATTTCATCCATTCCATCTTCTCTCTTTGATCTTGACAATGTTGACCTATAAACGAACATTTGGCTATCTTGTGAGCTATCTTACGATGATCTTGATTTCATTCCATTCATGTTTGGCCTTCATATTTATTCTTCCTCCATTCATTCTAGCCTTTCGCTATCCTTTTCCCCTTTGGTCTTGATCTAATTGAAAAAAAGAAAAAAAAGAGTAAAACATGATGATATGAAGTCTCTTGACATGTCTACTCTTTTGGACTGCATCCTTTCCTGCTCTTATACCACGCTTTTAAGGCTTATCCTATCTTGTCCTTTCATTGCTTGTCCAAATATGCTTTTCACGATAATTTTTCCCTAGCTTGGGTACTCTTGAGGAGTTTGACCTTGAGGATTTCTTCCCTCCATTTGCCTTCATTCTCCTTTCTTCCATCTCTTCCACCAGCTTGCTTATCCATCTTGTTCTCCACATTGCTAGATATTGGGACTACATGATGTGATATTGCTTGGGAGTTTGATGCCCATTCTGTCTGGGGGCATTCTTTGTACATACTTTATGATCCTGAAAATTTTTTTTAAAAAAATTCATATATGATGCTGAAAAAATCCTAAAAATTATAAAAAGTACTGAAAAAATGAGCATCCTAGTGAAAACCTAGTAATAGGCACTTTGATGTCTCACCAAAAAAATCAAAAAAATCAAAAAAATTTAAAAAAATTTAAAAAGTGCCTTGGTGAAAATCTGGAAACAAGCACCTTGGTAGCAAAAATACAAAAAAATTATAAAAAGTCCTCAAAAAAATTACAATAAATCTATCAAGTGGTGAAAACTTAGAAACAGGCGCTACTTGAGACCCTTGTACCTATGTCTATCAGTCTTGCGTGGCGCTCATTCGCACCACTTTTCATTTTGCCTCTCCTAGCCTAGAATTGACTCTTGTCTTAGTCTAGGAGGCATCTGTTGTTCTAGCTTATCTTGGGTCTCTTTGTGCGTCTGAGTTTCTTAGGCACCTCGCAAATGGTGTTTTCCAACACCACCTCAACTGTGTTTTTCAACACTACCCTAGTGTCAAGTGTTTCTTAACACTTATCAGATATCCTTCCTGTCGTCTTGGATGATGCAATATTTCTCACTGGCAGATGTGATACTCAAAGTTTGACTCTATGACCTACACACACTTAAACATTTGACTCGCTGAGACTTGCTTGGCTTTATTTCTTTATGTGCTATCTATGATGCTTTCTTTGCTGAGTGTTCTCCCCCTATGATCATTTTCGATGATGCATAGCTAGAAGACTGAGGGAATGAGAACATGTTTTATTGCTTTTTCTGCTTGTGGGTATATTTTGTTGGTCCTAACTGTCATTAAGCATTTATGCTTGTTCCACTTGACATTTGGACCTACAAGGTATTATCCTTGACTATTTTGCAAGTGCATACTTATAGTCATCTTGACTTTCTTGTGTCTCGATATGAGCATAATCTTGCTATATCAAACTTAGGTAATCTCACTACACTAGTCATCTTGACCTACATGTCTTTGATGCCTAGGTGGGATTTCCACATTTCTATCTGATATAGATCATATTCAGATCCACATAGTTATGCTAGTGTGTATTGTATGATCTTGCAACGCTACCAATAATGCTCGATGATGAATATTAGATGTCTATTGGCATTGTGACCTTGCAAGTAAACCACTTTTCATGTAGCTTGCATTCTTAGGTTCATGTTAGTTTAGTTTTGCATCTTGCATATGGAGAGAGCTCTCCTTTTCATCTTACGTGGACTTGTTAATCAACTGCACTCACCTTTCGCTTCTTCCTAATCATGTCTTTCACTTCTGGTCTTTCATATCACATCATTTTCTATTCATTTTAGGATCGAAACCAAAATCCGCGTTCACCTTGATCATCCCAATCATCTTTTTCCTTCTCCCATGCAGTTGGCTAACCTTTTGAGGCTTGATCCTTCGATCTTCGCTAGGGCATTCTTCACCTCTTCATCCCCATCTCTTTCAAACTTCCAGTCTTTCATTCACTTTCAAATCCCAAGTTCAACTCCTCTCTCCATGGTGTTTATGGGTTGAGGGACCGATAGGTTCATGCCCCGTGTCCCATGTGTGGGGCATATCTTCACTATTTGATGGTTATTCTGTTCTCTTTCTTCGATTATGATTTCTAGTGATTTGATCATGTCTCTCTTGCTTCTACTTTCCCTCTACCTGATTTCGCTTTCGATCCCGAGGGGGTAGACACATCATATCTTATTGGCTATCTCTTTCCTAAGTGTTCAGTATTGTCGCTACCTTGCTGATCATACAGGATTTACTATCTCTCTGCACTTCATTCTTTGGAGTCAGATCGCTATTGCTTGCCTTCTTGGCTATCTCTTACCTTCTTGGCTAATCTGAGTTGCTTTGTGATCCCAAATCAATCTCACATTTCAACTTCATTCTTTGACTGCATGTGTTCCCAGATCGATCACACATTAGTCAAAGAGGGGCAAATGTATACACCTAAAAATGGTCACCTAGACTATTAGCCCCTTTTGCTAAATCATAAATTGCTTGTTCTTGATCAAATCCTAGTTCTATCATTTATTCGATTATTTTCTATGGGCTAACCATCTTATCCTAACTTTTTATTTATTTAAAAGGAATTACCTCTTTTTTTAATAAATAAAAAGCTCCCACTTTTCCTCTTATCCTAAGTTGCACAAATAAAGCATTATTCTTATTTTATAAAAAAGGGGAAAGCATTTTTTGTCTCATATGGACACAAAAGTCAACTCCTATTTTCTCATTGGAGGATATTTGTGCACATGGATTGCTCCTCTTTCAAGCTCCACCCTTGATTAAATCTTTTGCCTCTTAATCTCCATGGTCTATTCCTTTTCATTTCTTATAAAAGGAGAGCTCCCTTCTTCATTCTAGATCCCCAACTTTTTATGCTAACTTTATGCTGCGGGATTTCTAGGTCACTTTGGAGCTTTTGAAGATTTGGAGCATTCTTAGCATTCTACATCTCATTCTTGCATTCTTAGCTTAGCTTCATATTTATGCTTTCTTAGATTAGCTTCATTTCTATGCTCTAGATTAGCTCACATAGATTAATTAGCTTGGGTTGTAACACTTGCATGTTTCCTTTCATAGCTTAGCTTGCATTTCCATTTCTAGCATAGCATTGCATTGCGTTTTCATTCTTGATTCTTAAGGATATTGGCATTCTTGCCCTTGTCTTCATTGAATCTCCCATTGCATGGTTTACTAGCAAGGTTATAGGCTAAATAGCTCTAGCTGAGAGCATTCTTAAAAGCCCTTGCACTCCATGCCTAGGGAGCTATGGATCAATTTTTGAGGGCTCATTCTTGAGTTTCCTTGCATGTAATGATCCATCATCTCTTCTTGACAATTATTGAGTTTCTAGCCCACGGTGGGCACCAAAAATGTGTGCTATAAATGTGTCACACTTCTATGGATCATTACATGCAAGGAAACTCAAGAATGAGCCCTCACAAATCAATCCATAGCTCCCTAGGCATGGAGTGCAAGGGTTTTAAGAATGCTCTCAACTAGAGCTATTTAGCCTATAACCTTGCTAGTAAACCATGCAATGGGAGATTCAATGAAGACAAGGGCAAGAATGTCAATATCCTCAAAAATCAAGAATGAAAATGCAATGCAATACTATGCTAGAAATGAAAATGCAAGCTAAGCTATGAAAGGAAATATGCAAGTGTTACAACCCAAGCTAATTAATCTATGTGAGCTAATCTAGAGCATAGAAATGAAGCTAATCTAAGAAAGCATAAATATGAAGCTAAGTTAAGAATGCAAGAATGAGATGTAGATGCTAAGAATGCTCCAAATCTTTAAAAACTCCAAAGTGACCTAGAAATCCTGCAGCATAAAGTTAGCATCAAAATTTGGGGATCTAGAATGAAGAAGAGAGCTCTCCTTTTAAAGGAAATGAGGAGGAATGGACCATGGAGATTAAGAGGCAAAAGATTTAATCAACCGTGGAGCTTGAAAGAGGAGCAATCCATGTGCACAAGTATTCTCCAATGAGAAAATAGGAGTTGACTTTTGTGTCCATATGAGACAAAAAATGTTTTTCTTTTTTTTATAAAATAAGAATAATGCTTTATTTGTGCAACTTAAGATAAGAGGAAAAGTGGGGGATTTTTATTTATTAAAAGGGGAGGGAATTCTTTTTAAATAAATAAAAACTTAGGATAAGATTGTTAGCCCATAGAAAATAATTGAATAAATGATAGAACTAGGATTTGATCAAGAACAAGCAATTTATGATTTAGCAAAAGGGGCTAATAGTCTAGGTGACCATTTTTAGGTGTATACATTTGCCTCTCTTTGACTAATGTGTGATCGATCTAGGAACACATGTAGTCAAAGAATGAAGTTGAAATGTGAGATTGATTTGGGATCACAAAGCAACTCAGATTAGCCAAGAAGGTAAGAGATAGCCAAGAAGGCAAGCAATAGCGATCTAACTCCAAAGAATGAAGTGCAGAGAGATAGCAAATCCTGCATGATCAGCCTGGTAGCGACAGTACTGAACACTTAGGAAAGAGATAGCCAATAAGATATGATGTGTCTACCCCCTCGGGATCGAAAGCGAAATCAGGTAGAGGGAAAGTAGAAGCAAGAGAGACATGATCAAATCACTAGAAATCATAATCGAAGAAAGAGAACAGAATAACCATCAAACAGTGAAGATATGCCCCACACATGGGACACGGGGCATGAACCTATCGGTCCCTCAACCCATAAACACCATGGAGAGAGGAGTTGAACTTGGGATTTGAAAGTGAATGAAAGACTGGAAGTTTGGAAGAGATGGGGATGAAGAGGTGAAGAATGCCCCAGCGAAGATGGAAGGATCAGGCCTCAAAAGTTTAGCCAACTGCATGAAAGAAGAAGAAAAGATGATTTGGATGATCAAGGTGAACTCAGATTTTAGTTTTGATCCTGAAATGAAAGGAAAATGATGGGATATGAAAGACAAGAAGTGAAAGACATGATCGAGAAGAATCAAAACGTGAGCGCAGTCGATTAACAAGTCCACGTAAGATGAAAAGGAGAGCTCTCTCCATATGCAAGATGCAAAACTAAACTAACATGAACCTAAGAATGCAAGCTACATGAAAAGTGGTTTACTTGCAAGGTCACAATGCCAATAGACATCTCATATTCATCATCAAGCGTTATTGGTAGCCTCACAAGATCATACAATACACACTAGCATAACTATGTGGATCTGAATATGATCTATATCAGATAGAAATGTGGAAATCTCATGTAGGCATCAAAGACATGTAGGTCAAGATGACTAGTGTAGTGAGAGTACCTAAGTTTGATATAGCAAGATTATGCTCATATCGAGACACAAGAAAGTCAAGATGACTATAAGCATGCACTTGCAAAATAGTCAAGGATAATACCTTGTAGGTCCAAATGTCAAATGGAACAAGCATAAATGCTTAATGACAATTAGGACCAACAAAATATACCCACAAGCAGAAAAAGCAATAAAACATGTTCTCATTCCCTCAGTCTTCTAGCTATGCATCATCGAAAATGATCATAGGGGGAGAACACTCAGCAAAGAAAGCATCATAGATAGCACATAAAGAAATAAAGCCAAGCAAGTCTCAGCGAGTCAAATGTTTAAGTGTGTGTAGGTCATAGAGTCAAACTTTGAGTATCACATCTGCCAGTGAGAAATATTGCATCATCCAAGATGGCGGGAAGGATATCTGATAAGTGTTAAGAAACACTTGACGCTAGGGTAGTGTTGAAAAACATAGTTGAGGTGGTGTTGAAAAACACCATTTGCGAGGTGCCTAAGAAACCTAGACGCACAAAAAGACCTAATATAAGCTAGAACAACGGATGCCTCCTAGACTAAGACAAGAGTCAATTCCAGGCTAGGAGAGGCAAAGCGAAAACTGGTGCGAATGAGTGCCACGCAAGACTGATAGACATAGGTGCAAGGGTCTCAAGTAGCACCTGTTTCCAAGTTTTCGCAACTTGATAGATTTATTGTAATTTTTTTGAGGACTTTTTATAAAAAAAAATTTGTATTTTTGCTACCAAGGCACTTGTTTCCAGGTTTTCACCAAGGCACTTTTTCAATTTTTTTAATTTTTTTTATTTTGTTGGTGAGACATCAAAGTGCCTATTACTAGGTTTTCACTAGGATGCTCATTTTTTCAGTACTTTTTATAATTTTTAGGATTTTTTCAGCATCATATATGAATTGTTTTTTGGAATTTTTTCAGGATCATAAAGTATGTACAAAGAATGCCCCCAGACAGAATGGGCATCAAACTCCCAAGCAATATCACATCATGTAGTCCCAATATCTAGCAATGTGGAGAAAAAGATGGATAAGCAAGCTGGTGGAAGAGATGGAAGAAAGGAGAATGAAGGCAAATGGAGGGAAGAAATTCTCAAGGTCAAACTCCTCAAGAGTACCCAAGCTAGGAAAAAATTATCATGAAAAGCATATTTGGACAAGCAATGAAAGGACAGCATAGGATAAGCCTCAAAAGCGTGGTATAAGAGCAGGAAAGGATGCAGTCCAAAAGAGTAGACATGTCAAGAGACTTCATATCATCATGTTTTACTCTTTTTTCTTTTTTTTTCAATTAGATCAAGACCAAAGGGGAAAAGGATAGTGAAAGGCTAGAATGAATGGAGGAAGAATAAATATGAAGGCCAAACATGAATGGAATGAAAGCAAGATCATCGTAAGATAGCTCACAAGATAGCCAAATGTTCGTTTATAGGTCAACATTGTCAAGATCAAAGAGAGAAGATGGAATGGATGAAATATGTAGAAGAACTACGCATGATGCCTGATTGCAAGGTTTTCATCATGGTACTTATCCAAGGTGCCACAAGGGAGTGGTTTTCACTATAGGACGAATTTATTTCTCTTTACTTTTTCTACCAAGGCACCTGTTTCCAGGTTTTCACCAAGGTACATTTTCAATTTTTTCAATTTTTTCTTTCTTTTTGGAAAAAGGCAAGCTTTTCAGATGATGCTCCTTGAAAGGATAAACCATAATATGCCAAGGATTCAAAATGATATGCTCAAAGATGCTGATAGGGAAAGGAAGATGGAAGAGAAAAATGGAGGATAAGATTTTTATGCAAAGCGAGTGAGGTTGGAAGATAGGAGGAATAGTCAAATGAGGAAAAAGGATAGAAGGTAGAAGGATAATGAATGGAAGGATTGTGAAAGGGTAGATGAAAAGGAAGGCAAGATCAACATCGACACACACCTTGAAGGGTGGTGAGAGGATAGAGGAAACGTGAGCAAAGGAATACGAGAAAGAATATAGCGAATATTTAGCAGAGGTTGTGGTTCAAGCACATGGAATGGAAGAATGTTTTTGGAAGAAGATGAAGTGGAAGCCTTTGGAAGCTTGAATGTCAACTTCACTTGTTGCTCAATATTAGACTCTTTCAAGAGAGACTTTGGGATCCATATAACCTTAGGATTTTTATTTCCTTTGGATGATTTAGAGATAATATCTTCAATGATGGATTTTGGAACCCATACTTGTCTTGTAATTTTCTTCTTAGATATCTCTTTTGACTTTATGGCCCCATGTCGATTATAGGAGACATGGTGATCTTCTTTTTTGATTGATTCTTTTATTGCTTCTTTTTCTTGTTTTGAACATTCAAGTTACTTCCAAAAGACTTGGGACTTGTGGAAGAAGGAGTAGGATATGACTAGTTTAGATGGGTGGATGGATGAAAATGATTCAAGGGTATGCATCTATGTTGACCTTGAGGAAAGATAGGAGATGGAGGGACGTAAGGACCCAAGATGGATGATGAATTAGGAGAATTAGGAGGGAAAAGTGAAGGGACATAAGGACCCAAGATGGACAGAAGACATGAAGCCCTTAGCAGTGGTGGGAAAAGTCCAAGGATGGAAGTGGAAGATGCAAAAGGATAATTAATAAGTTCATCAGCATCTATATGACAACCAAGGACATCAGCATCTTTAGAGTGAGCATTGAAATTTTCAACAGAATCGTGAACATCTTGAATAGGACCAACTTCTTCGATAGGATTGTTCAAAGCTTGTAAAGACTTAGGAAGAGTGAAAGCGGAAGCGAGCATGGAGCGGTAGAACAAGAAGATGGAAGACTTTGATCTTGACAAGGACCTTTGGATAACACAAGTGCAGAATTTGCTTCTTGATTTTCAATAGGCTTAACATTAGCAGTAACAACACTATTTTTAATAACCTTAATGGAAACATCATCTTTGGAAAGCGCAAGTGTGGTAAGGTTATTTTGATTATCAATAAGCTCAACAGTGTAAGTAGTAGCTTGATCTTTCTTAGGAGATGGTGGAATGAATGCGAAAGAGCGTAGAGGATCAAAAGAACCATGAAACGGATCAGAGACATCATGAAAATAATTGGATGACATGGAGGGTTCTTGATCTTGATCTTTTTTTATATTCTTTTCTTTATCATTTTTAAAGTCCTCTTGACATGAAGCCACTTCTAAGGACAAGGAAGCATGTTGGGATTGTATGGAAGACTTTAGAAGAGATGGTGAAGAATTAGCTGAAGTAGGCAGTATAGCAGACGAAGGCTTAAGATCTTTCGGTTTAGCATCATTAGAAGTATTTGCAACAAATTGAAGGTGAGCTTGAGTTTCTTTAAAAGGTAGCCCTTTAGGATAACTGTAGGGAACTGCATGAAAAGTATTAGGATCTTTGTTGGATGAAGGACTTGTGAAAGATTTGGAAGACTTAGAAGCTTTAGGAGATGTATGAGTGTTGGAAGAAGTAGGGGATGGAAGGGGACTATCACAAGACAAAGGTTCCACATTAACATGATCTTGCTCGAAAGTGCAATTTTGATTTTCAACAGTGGTATTCTTAGAGGAAAGATTCTTGTAGTAGTAACGTTTATAATCAGCGGGTTGCATTTTATAGTCCTCAGCCGTAGTAGATGGATCATCATCAAGGTATTGTTTACAAACATAACCAAACTCTCTTTCGAAATCAGAATCATATGGATCACCATCACAATCTCTCCAATATGACAACCCATTTTCAGTAAGCATGAGTCTGCGACTAGGAGGACTCTGAGGAATAGAGGTGTCATAAGTATCACTACATTGTCCATCATCATAGTCATCAAAAGTATTACAAGGATTGTCACGTTGCTCATTATGGTATGGCTCACGAAGAAAAGAAAGACTCTTGGGGGAAGTAGAGGAAGAATAAGATCGTGAAGAAGAGGAAGGTGAAGACCTAGTGAAAGAAGAAAACTTAGCTAAGGAAGAATTCGAATGATGTTGAGAAGAGTCATGATAAGATTTGGAAGTTAAAGAAGGAGAATAATATTTGGAAAAGGTATGGTAAGATGTGGAAGATGAGGAATGATGAGAAGACCTAAAAGATAAAGAGTGATTGGAAGAAGGAGATTGTGAGAGAATCATGTCTATAATCCTAGCAAAGGCGTCGGACTCAAGCATCTTTTTGTTTACTCTTGCCTTAAGTTGATGACTTGCGGGATGGTTGGAAAAATAATACTGTTCGAATTGAGCAATGAGTTCGAGATCATCCCTTCTCAAGAGAGGTTCTATAGCAAGATAGTTGAAACTCATGATTCTAGAAGAGGAGGAATCAAGCATGAAAGAAATGAATAGAAGAGATGAAATAGAAGAAAGTAGACTAGATAATAAGAGGAAAAGAATCAAGAAGACATGAAAATTTTAGGAAGAAGAGAAAGAAGCATGAAGAAAGAAGAGAAAGGATGAAAATGGGAGACTAGGAAGACATGAGAGATGTGGAAGAAAGGTGACCAAGAGTCATTTTGAGCAAATTGATACCATTGAAATTTATTTGGATATTGAGCAACATGACATAGCACCTAAGGTTTGACCTAGATTGACCAAGGATGACTAGAAGTGACACAAATCAACTTTGGATTGCAAGCAGCAGTGAGATAGCAAAATAACTTTGTGCGATAGTTCCTAGGCAAACAATGCGACTCTTGACCAGTGAACATGAAAAACTTAGTTTTGAAAGCAAGTTGGTCAATGTTGTAGGTTGGCAAGCAATTTGTTTAGTTTTGTTGGTTCCAAATGTAGTGAAAGCAGTAATCAGACAAGTTTGCAAACAGTAGGTGATCAAACATGTCATAAAACACTTGAAACAAGGGCAAAGGCAACCTTGCCAAGACAAGCACTTGTGATATCAAAATAGAGAACCTTATGAATGCTATCGTTTGTTTGAATGTTAAGAACGTTTACACTAGTATAGCACAATCGAAGACAATTCAAGCAATTACTACCTAGAAGGACAAGGCTCATTACTTAGCAACGTGGCCCACAACTTGATGCTCCCTTGCCTCACACCAAGTGGTTGCCCACAAGAGATATTGGCGTTGTCATGCAAGTGTCAAAAAACACAACCAAAGGAACACATATGGTGAGTGTCTTGGGGTGATCCAGGTAAGTCCACTTGGATCAATCCTTGCACCAAGAAGCTAAGCGGCTAAAAGAAGGTGGCCTCTATCTAATGGTTCCTAGTAAGGGCTTCCGTTCATAACACCCCTCTTGCTCCTCATAAAGGACTAGGACCTCGCGGCCTCAAGAGTACCTTAAGCATTCTTGCTCAATGCTTTCCCTATGGTCACAATCCCATGAGCTACTAACATCAAGCGAAGACAAGTGTTATGTCTACCAAGGTTTTGTGTCCTCGATAGCCTTGAGATTATAGTGAGTTGGAATCACTCGCCACCAAGGAAAATGATAACAAGGTTTTCCCCACTTGGGTCGTTCCTCTTGATTGTTCAAGAGCAGGCCCGCTAAAGGATCCTTATACTAAACAAAAAGTGGATGAACTCTTGAGGTTCAAGGTTTCTGGTTCACCACAAGGGTGAAGAGCATACTCCCCTATCTCAAGAATCTCTCCCAAACACACCAAGCAAAGATTCAATTACCCCCTTGTGGTGAAACAAAAATCTTGACAAATATAGCACACAGGTCTATCCTCTCTCTCCAATCTCTAGATCTTTTTTCAAATTATATTAGTCACCGAGATCTTCTCATCTTTCTCACTATTTCAATTTCACTCTCTTTGTCTCCCATGAAAAACCTATCTCTCCCCTTATAATTATTCCTCTCCACTCTCTCCCCCTCTATCTCACTCTATCGTATCTTTACAATCTCTAAATCTATATTACCCACCCTTAAAACTTCCTTCTCCTCCTCCTATAGAAATATCTTATTCTAAGAAATCTATTGTGCACCTCATAATTAAAGACATCTACACAAACACAAATTTCAGAAAGTACACCTCAATCTATCCCCAAACTCCTAAGGAAATCTATTGTGCACCTCATAATTAAAGACATCTACACAAACACAAATTTCAAGAAGTACACCTCAATCTATCCCCAAACTAAATGACATATAGATGTACCTGGATGTGAAATCCAACCTTCAATATACGAGTGTTGGTTGAATAAAACCATTATAGAGTTTCAAAAAATCAACTATCCAAACATATTGAAACTAGACAAATCCATATATCTTCATGTGTGAAGGATTGGACTATTAGACAAAATAGTTCTGCACCATAAAACTAGACAAATCCACATATCTTCATGTGTGAAGGATTGGACTATTCCTTCCCCTGTTGTTTCTGAAAAATAAGAATTTTCCCCTAGAGAAGGATCTCTTCATGGTCGATTTGTTTTGATCGCCAACATATTGCTTGTTCACGGCCTTTGAGGCACACTGGGTGAAGCACCAACATGTGCTTCATCCATCTTGCAAAAGTTTCTTGAATTTTCATCTTCAAGGTCAGCACTGCTTGAATCCCCAGCTCCTGCATCATTTCCACTGGAAAACCCCTTCAAATTTCATCTTCCAGATTCAGATGAATCGCAAGAAGATCAGTGATCAGTAGAAGGTTTTTTTTGGCTTGAATCCACATAATAGGACCTCTTCATGGCTTGATCCTGCTGTATTTCTGCACAAAGAATTTATTTATATTTTAACCACAAATAACCAAAATAGGTTAACATTGTTTGTATAAGATACACTTCCAACAAACAACATTACATCAAAAGCATAAACTCTTCTGTACAACTACAGAGAAAGCTTGCAACCCTAAGTAAAAGAAAGCGCATAGTGATAGCATAGTGCAATTTGTTTTCTGCAATATTGCTGCATAGGGTTTCAAAAGTATAATTAGAAGAAACAACTATTAAAGAGGCTCTTAAAACTAACTCTATTTTACCATAAAGATGAAGTTTCCTAGACTGAGAGGTTGTCATTTCTTCCATATTTGGTTAAGAAATCACTCTGTTCTCGTACACGTGAGAAGGCCAATAGCGAAGGTGGGTTTAATGCCATAAAAGTAACTCATATCAATAAGGTATTTACAACCCTCATCCGCTAAACTGGCATGGTTGCATGCTAACAAAACACAAGTGAAGCTTACATAGTCTGACCAAAATCTACATTCGATTACACATTGATGGATGGTCATCCCCTGTTCTGAAGCTCCCAATTTGGCACAGGCTGGGAGGATGCTCGCGGAGTTTGTGGACTCTAATTTTACATCAATTTTCTTAATTAAATGTTTGCAAGGCCTTTTCAACAAACTCATTCTGTGCATAACCTATAAGCATTGTGGTCCATGAAATCACATCCCTTTGAGGAATTTATTTAAAAAGATTTAAAGAAAGATCACCATTTTGTACATACCCTGCAATCAGTGAATTCCATAAAACCACAACTTTGTGAGATATTTTGTCAAATAGTTCATATGCCTAGTGTATTCTTCGACATTTTATATAAATGTCTACTAATGCATTTACAAGTTACAGCTATAACATCCGAAGAAAATGCACTTTCTATTATGATTCGATGGATATCTATACCCTGTTCCAAAGCCCCCAGTTTTGGCACATGCTGGTAGTATGCTGGGAAAAGTGAACTTATTAGGTTTGATATTTGTTCAATCTGCACTCTATTAAACTATTTCAATGCCTCATGAGAATGTCCAACTAAGATCCTGATTGATCCAGAATTATACAAACAAGTCTCTTACTCTGCTAAGAAAAATTTAAATATTATCCATTTTACAGTAGCAGGTTTAAATATATTGGTTTGATAAACCAAAGCCACTTACTGTGCTAAAAATAAATAAAAACTTCTCATTTTTACAAGCACAGATTTAACTATATTGTACCCTGGAGTAGATTTTAAATATACCATTTTCTGGCATCGACGTGAATTTCCAGACCAACATCCACCCAGGTAATAGCCTATAAACTAGATTAAAGTTAAGATTTCATGAACAAATAAGTTTAATTAATCAAAATTGAATATTCAAATAAATTTGATCATGCATGAACCTGACTTTCTCTACTAAAGAAATCTTTCATCTTTAAAACAATTAATAAACTCCCATAGTACACTCCATGAGTCTTATTGGTCTCCAGGAATTAGGGGAAAGATGTCAAGTGAATGTCGAAATTTTAATTTTCTTTACAATTTGCAATGGCTCCAAAATCCTCTTTATGTGACTCTTGGAATTTTTCTTTGCTTCTCCTTGTAATTGCCCTTCCTGCATAGGGGTTTCATCATCTTGAGATTCTTTGTTTCTCTTGAACCATCATTCTCATTCAAAATCTATATCCTCATTTGTAAAAATATGCTCCAAATAATTTGATGTTTCAACCTTCTTACTAAGGTGTCGTGAATGCCTCTCAAAAGTCTTTGTTTTTATTTTAGTTCTACTCTAATTAGGGGTTTTTCAAGTATGTCTTCTAAATAACCATTTTCTTAAGTTCTTCTTCTCTTAGACTATTTTCACCATATATGGGTTCCCCATTTTCCTTTTCTTCAATTCTTATCTTCTTTTGCATAGGTTTGGAGGGTTTATTCATAGAGGGTTTTTTTTAGGGACGCGGTTAAGCTCTAGACAGAATGCATCGTTGACTAAATTTCAAAAAATAGAAAATACAATAGATTTTTGTGAAATTTACAGCATCTGTTCTTCATTGTCTGCACATTTTTTGGTCGAAAATTACAAAAAAATTTCAAAAAATCACTATGTTTTTGCAAATCTGAAAAAAAACTTTGGTGCATTCTGTCTGGAGCTTAGCCGACGCCTTTCTTTAGAGGGTTTATGCCCTTTTTTCTTTCTAGTTTTCTTCCTAGAAGAAAAGGGAACATAGTCTTTCTATTTTCTCAAATAGGACTTAAATGAGGATGCATATTTCTCTAATGAAGACTCATACCTCTGTAAAAGATAGATGATGAAGTCTTTGTTGATAGTTTTTTTTACTTTTTAGACGATTACTTTTAACATAACTCCACCAATTTCCTGTTTCACTATATAGGAATTAAAATAAAAAATAAAAAATCTTTCTAAACTCATCCCATACAAGCAAAGGAGATCTTCAATTGTAAAATATTTACATTTTCATGTAATAATGTAATACATACTCAAGAATATTGCAATAATGTGTTGCCTATATCACAATTTAAAATAGTAAGATACAATAACATGGGTAGAAATTTCAAAACTCAGCGTTTGGATTTTACATTCTTATGGACAAAAGAGGACAAATAATACACTAAAAAGTCAATAGAGAATGTTACCTTTAATTGTATTGATTGACCAATTATATATTCTCTTATGTTTCCCTTACAAAAGAAAAAAACATTTCATTATTCATTACTATTTGAAGAAATCAAAATTCTAATCAAGAGACTTAAAGACAAAATGACAAAAGCATTATGAAGCTAGACCAAGAAATAGTCATCAGAAGATGAAAAGACATTACTTAATTTATATATATATATATATATCAACTCATGAAACCTTAAACAAAAAAAATATTATCTTATGATATATGGAAATGCAATCTTGTATGTCCAACACAAACTATGTTCAAGATATATATATATATATGTATGTATATGTATCTATATATATATATGTATATATGTATGTATGTATGTATGTATATATGTATGTATATATATATCTATATATGTATGTATATATATATCTATATATGTATGTATATATATATCTATATATGTATATATATATATATATATATATAGACACACACACAGATATATATATATATATATATATATATATATATATATATATATATATATATATATATATATATATATATATATATATATCTGTGTGTGTGTATCTATATATACACACAGATACACACACACACACACACACACACACACACACACACACACACACACACATATACATACATACATATGTGTGTGTGTGTGTGTGTGTGTGTGTGTGTGTGTGTGTATGTATATATGTATGTATGTATATGTATATATCTCTGTGTGTGTGTGTGTGTGTGTGTATGTATATATGTATGTATGTATATGTATATATCTCTGTGTGTGTGTGTGTGTGTGTACATACATACACATATGTATATAAACATACACACACACACACACACAGATATACATACATATATATACATATATACATACACACACACACACACACACACACATTCTACATTTCTTGTTTTATTTTGAACTTTGCCTTTATGTACAATGTCTAAATGAAACCACATTTTTTTTTAAAGAGCTAAAGAATAATATGAAACAGATAGGCAGGTTACTATTGCATCCATTACATATAATTTTCCATCTAATTTTGTTAATCCTATTTCAGGATCTTCCAAACTCGTATGTATCTCCTTAAAATTTAGAATAAGGAATAGATAGTAGGATACATATCATTTAATCCAAGCTCTCTAAAATCTTACCTCATTTAACTAAATTCTTAAGCATTCAACTTAATTAATATAATGGAAACCAAAAAGAGAAAATAAAATCATATCCAAAATAGGAAAAACAAAACAACCAACTAAATCCATGATATTATGGTCACTTTAGAAAAATAGATGCAAACCATGAGCTCATTGCAACTACACCCAATGAAGGTTGTGGTGAAAATAGTCGTTCCAAGCTATTGCTTCTCATCAATATTAGATTTTTAATAATATTTATTACAAATATTCAATGAAAAATATATTTTTCCCATCTAAACAAATCCTTCAAACTAAAAGAACTTACATTAGGTCAATGTTCTTGAATTGTGAACAACAGATACAATTTTGGTAGTCACAAGGGCTGCTATTCTCAACTTTGAACTAGATACCTGATGGGTAAGTGATCTAAAATGGTGGATAGTTTAGTGGCCACATCCCAAAAAAAAATGAAACTTTTCATAACCCATGCGAGTTCCATAAAATTCTAAATTGTGCTAGGCTTGGTTTTACCAAGCCTAGCAAAATCAAATTAAAAAAGAAAAAAGATCTTCAAAACCCGTATGGGTTATGTAAAACTAGAAATTTTATACACACACACACACATACACACACATAGATCTGAATTAAAGATTCAGAGTATAATACTTGGTGTGATATGTTACCTGCAGTATTGTGATTTGCAAATAGAATAATTTCTAGATAAGAAATAACGCAAGCCAAAAGCAGTCCCATTTCATTCACAACCTCAAGTAAATATACAAAGTATGAAGGATATGAAGGGTCACCAAAATCCCCTTGAAATGAAATGAACAGTCCATAGTGTTTATAACAAAATAAAAAATAAAAACCAAAACTTCAAAAACTATTTTAAAATTTATGCCTACTTGTAGAGGCATAACTTTATACACATACTGTTAGAAAGATAATCCAATTATCTAGGTGAAAATTTGAGGAATACAAAACTCCTTGGGGGAAGATGGGCCCTTAAATGCTCAGAAGACCTTTGAAACTACAAATTACTAAAACCTATCAAATACTGAAAAATCAGATTTCGATATACACATAAAATTTCTACCAACCTTCTTTGACTCATCATCAATCTTGTTCTAATCAAAGAGAGAGAGAGAGAGAGAGAGAGAGAGAGAGAGAGAGAGAGTCATGCATGTGTGTGTGTGTGTGTAGAAACATATCATATATGTAAATCTATACAAATATGTATTGTATTACACATTTACAAGAAATTTTTTTAATGACTTCATAACCCGTACGGGTTTTGAAGACATATTATGTGAAACTGAAAAATGTTGTTTTATGTCTTCAAACCCTGTATGGGTTATGTAGAACTTGAAATTGTTATTTTTTATTTTCAAAACCCGAGTGGGTTAATTTGTACACTATAACTCATACAGGTTACGGCTTGGTAAAAGGTTTGGAATATGGCCCTAAGGCTTGCAAGCCCATTTTCCATCCAATTTTGTCCATTTACAAGTTTTTTCTTCTTTCAACATGATTTCTCAACTTTGTCGTCATCAAATTTACAAATGATCAAGTGTGTATCTCTAAAATTACTACCATCATCTCACACATCTTGTAAGATTTCTAATCATATAATTTTTTCTATTTTTGGACAACATTAGCATAGTAAACTTTAATTTTCTTTACCAATGTCTTCATAGTCCTCACAGACATATGTATACCATATTTTTAATAACTTTTGATCTACCTAACCAAATTCAAAACAAATTACATATTACGGTTCTACACTAGATTCTATACACTTAAAAAAAATTACAATTTGGATTATTTTGATGCAAGTTATGCCAAACGCACGAATAGGTACCAGATTTTTAGGCTGTGGTCACTTCAAAAAATAATAAAAAATAAAATACTCAATATAAAATTACAAAAAAATACACAACTTCTAGATCTCACTCTTACCTATCATCCTACCAAAGGGTTTTGTAAAATGCTAAATCTAACTATAGATTTTTTGAAGCGCACAAAAATAGCTATTATGTTTTTTTTTTAAATTAGGAACAATTTTTCATGCGCGAGAGATTTGAACCTCTTAATCTTATCCATTTCTAAAAAGCTTTAGTAGTTTAGAAACTAGATTCAGAGTACTACAATTCTTACTCTTTACACAACTCCTAGTTTTGAGTGCATGAGCCTCAAATATCTCTATGAAGTTCAAGTTTCCCTGACTTTAGAAAAAAAAAGTGGCCACTTATACCCCCCTTTTTGTTCAACATCTTGGTGTACTTACCCTGACATAGCTGCATATTTCCACCACCAAGACAAATCCTATCAAAGTTATAGAGAAAAGGATGCATAGCCTCTCCAATTTGAATACATTTAATGGGGCCATATTTGAAAGAACTTGCATTTAATGAAACATATCTTGTTACTTATCATTTGTAATAGATTTTTACATGTCAAAGTACATTGATTAAATGATATCTACACTAATTTCCATTGCTCATTCTCAACTTTAAATATTTTTTTTCAAATTAAAGTATATGCACAAATTTATAAACTAAGACATACATATATATTTGAAAAATTATTAAACATTAAAGGTCAAAAATAAATGACAATTTGCATCTAATGAATGCAATAGTATGGTTGCATAGGTAGGAAATAACCTTAATGTATTTACACAACATAATGATTTAACAATGCAAGTGAAGATGTGCCTTAATGTCAATGGGCCCTTGGTCTGTTGGTGAAGTTGAATAGTTCTCAATGAGCCCACTAGGGATCAAGTTTTGCTGAGTACAAGGATCTAACATCATAAGGGATGAGGTCAGGATCATGCCCTAGGAGATTTTGGTAGAATGGATACCCCTTAGTCCTTGGCTCTTAGCCAAAGAGGTTTTAGGCATGAGTACCCGTATCAAGTTGCTAAAATGTCTCTGCGGTGGGCCTTTAGTGGTTGGTTTCTAATAGGCTTTGTGCCTCTACTAGGTAGCCTCGTGGGTCTGAACCCTCCACAAAAAAAATATGTTCCTTAATACTGCTTGTCAAATTCTTAAAGATTGGTTGCAATTGAACCCAATGAAAGCTGTGTGGAAATGATTCATTCCCACCTAATGCTAAACTATAGGACGTACATATATGTTTAAAAAAATATTATATATCATGGTCAAATTACATGACAATTTGCATCTAATGGATGCAATAGTATATTGCCATAGGCAGGAACTTATAAAATAGAGCTAAAAAGTAATACTCATTAAAATCAATTTGTCATCTTATTTCCTTAATTCTATTTCAAAATATTTTTAGAGAAGGCTTTTCAAGATAGGTAGGGAAATGTGTCACATTCTAGAGTAGATCTTCTAGGTATATGTAGCTTGTACAAATGGGTTATTTGCAATGAAATAAAAAGTTGGCTATGAGTTGGAGGTATTACTTTTAAAACATACAATGGACAAAGCGTAATAAATCACATTTTGTGCTCTCAATTTCTTTTTATAGACTACTAGATTTTAATATTGGGACCTACCCATTTGAGTTCAAATATAATGACATGCCACTCCTCATTAAGTTTGGTGTCTACAGTAAAAACCCTCGAAAATGAGAGAACCATATATTGTATGAAAATGACTTTCTACAAGGAAAAGGCATCACGCTGCATAGGATCATTATTTTAAAAATAGTAAAATACAACATCTCATGTAAGGAAGTTTGGGAAAAGATATAATACATCTATAGTAGCCTGTTGGTTCCTTCAATTCAGAAGGATGTAAAAGTCTACAAAAGGACTTTGTCTAAGAAGGAAATTAACAACACTTTTTAATGTAACCCATAATACGATGAATATTGCAAGGATGGAAAAAGAAAAGTCAAAGAGAATGAACGAGAAAAAGAAAGAAAAAGAAACTATAAGAAATTGATAAAATATAAAATAAGAAATCTTTGTCATCACAAGAAGGAAATAGTTAGTTTCTTTGGGTAACACAATCCCATAGGATTATGGAGAGAACTTAGGCAAATAAGAAATAAAATATAAAATAATATCACACATATTCAATGATTAGACAATGTGAAACTTTTCTATGAGAAGATGCAAGATAAGAGTAGTTCTCTCTTGGTTAACACTTGAAACTCTTCTTGTTGAAACTTGTGTCAAACAAGATATAAAGATATTAGAAAGTGAGAAAGTGCAAGACATTGATGGGCTATAGGATAAATTCTTAATGTGGGAAATAGAGATTCTTGCCCCTTATAATGAAAAAAGTTTAATGGTCACTAAAAGTAGTTTTCTATAGAATGTACTACTAGAATGGTTATCCCTCTTCACAATAGTGAATATCTTAATGATATTTTAGCATAGCCACCACATAATGATATTTTAGCATAGCCAATTCTCTCCACTAACGCCACATAATGATTTTGAGCATAGTCAATGGGCTCCACTTTGAGACAATTGACGCAGAGTGAGAAAAACCAATTTTTACAGCCGATCCGGTCGAAAGAAAGTCATACTGTCTTAGCATAAATTTTACTTCGCCCGTGCATACACGTGGGATGTGTGGAAACGTCTAAAAAGCAAACTAAAACGCGATGGCTTACCAATGGGACACGGGCAGCGAGTAACATAATTGTGATTTACACCAGTTCACCAGACAATTGACGTGGAACGAGGAAAAGAAACCTTCACAGCTTTTCTCTGAGAGTAAATTTTACTTGAAACTGGGTAGTTTGGTTGGTATTAAAAGGGTGGAAGTTTGGAAGTGGGGAGAGAAGAAAGGCCATGGAGGTAGCACTTGTTCTGTATATACTCTGCTTGGCGTTGTCAGTTAATAATGCGAGTGCAGCCATTGATGTATTACTAACAAGAATTTAATTGATCTATTAGACCAAAGCATGAAAGAAAAACCACATATCTCTTAATAGGACACTAAGAGATAATAACTATTTGTTATGTTTCTCTTAAAACTTAACTGGTGTGTACACTGGAGAGAATTCAATCAACAACATATTTCATTATAAAGTTCATGCTATCTCTATCATATAATATTTAAACAATTGAAGACACCAAAAAATAACAAAAAGATTCAACATAGATTCATAATATTACTCTATGGAAGATTTAAGCAATACTATCTCAAAACTGGAGAACTTGCTACTGGAACCAAATGTGTTTGGAGCTAAAAGAAGTGGAACCCTCAAAACAAAGAGAAGAAAATAATATATAGCCAGAAGGAGGAAACTGGATCTAATCTGATGTTGCCACTTGTCCATCTTCGATCAAAGCTATTGAAAAATATCTTCTCTCTTCTAACCCTAATGACTCTAGAATTCCAAAATTAATTGGAATGCAACAAGCTTCAGATCAAACCCTAAAAACTGACTTGACAAGACCTGATGTAAAAAAAATAAAAATTACATTGGCATTACATGCTACCTCTTAACCCTTATAGGTGTAAAACTATCCAATTAGTAGAAGTTGAAAATCCTTGAGCTGTATAAATATCATGCCCCAACTAGGCATTTGGATTTACAGAGTTGACTTACGTCAAATATTTTAGGGAGCTCTGCAAATCCTATTTTACTAATTTAATACTTTAGAAGTGACAAGGATGCAAGATTCTATGAAATCTCCATCCCTTTCTTAAGAGACTTCTGGAACCTGTTTAAAGAAGAACATGAATACCAATGAGAGCTCATCAATCTCTTCTGCATCTTATACCTCTTTGAGAAGTCACCATCAGTAAAATTGGAAGTGTTAGCCTTGTGGGTATAGAATTTTATCACAGTTAGCCTTTAAATATCCCTTTGGCTATCGCTCCCCATTTAAATACCCCTCTTACTATGATACACATGACTCCATGTTTCTATCCACAAAAACCTCTTGCAATTGTATCTTCACAAATTTGGTTATGTTCCAAAAGTCACTTGCCTTTAGAATATCCATCTCTGTTACTTCCTGAATGATGAAGTCTGTTGGGGACAAAGGTTTATAACTTCTAAAACTATACATATTGGAAAAATATTGTGATTGTACTCTTTGGACACCAGAAAAGTTACTAGCATATAATAATAGTATACATAATCTTTGCCATTATAGTATCAAAATATCTAGTCAGTAGTCTACAAGTAAAATAAAACATCTACATTAGAATTTGACTACTGACTAGATATACATATACATATGTAATCCATGTAGGAATACGCCCCTCAAGTGCATTATATCCCAGGCTCAAAACTCTCAGCTCTTGAAAATCTGCAACATACTCAGGAAGCTAGCCTGTTAATCCGTTCCTCCTTAAATCCAAGTGTTGAAGGTCCCTACAGTTGACCAAGGATGCAGGTAGATCTCCAGAGAAGCTGTTAGAATGAACAGACAATTTCCAATGAATGAGGAAATTCTACTTGTAGATTTCCATGCAATGAACTGTTTGAAAGATTCAGCTTCGACAGGATTGTGCAGTTGCTAATTGATCTTGGAACTGTCCCATAGAATCTGTTGAAGCTCAGATCCAAATAGTCCAGCACAGTGATATTGAAGAATGATTCTGCTAGCTTGTCTTCAATCTGGTTTCCCTCTAAGGCAAGAACTGAGAGAGGGAGATGGAATATGCTTCTGGGCACCCTCCCTGTAATTCTGCTCCATCCAAAATCCAGCCATTGAAGATTGCTACAATTCCCTATCTCTGGAGGAATAGGACCCTCAATCTTAGGTTGTACATACATTGATAACTGGTAAAGCTCTCTCAAATTCCCCAGTTCGGGTGGTATTTTACCAGTCAGGAAAGGATTATCACCCAAAAACAAAACAGTCATGGAAGATCAATTACCCAGGTTTGGAGGAATTCTGTTTTGGAATCTGTTAGACTGCAGATATAGGGATTCTAATAGCTGAAGCGATCCTAGTTCTTGGGGAATGCTTCCCGTTAACCTGTTGTGAGAGAGTGCTATAAAGGACAACTGAGTACAGTTGCTTAGGGACGGTGGTATCTGACTGCTTAGTGAGTTTCCGTCCAAGTAGATATAATTGAGATTTTTCAACAAACCTAAAACAGAAGGGATTGAACTGGTGAGATTGTTATAGGCAATGGATATACCTTGGAGAGACGTGCAGTTGCTCAAAGAAGATGGAATGCTCCCACCCAGACGATTGTTAGACAGCCGGAGGTGCTGTAACTTACCGAGGCCACCGAATTCTGTTGGCATGCTCCCCGTGAGGTTGTTGTATGAAAGCCTAATCCACTGAAGCAGCGTGCAGTTAGCCAGAGTTGTAGGGATTGATCCCCACAGTAGATTTCGGCTAAGGTCAAGAAACCCTAAAACTTTGAGCTGCCCAAGTTGTGGGGGAATCCTTCTAGTGAGATTATTACCAGAGAGATTTAAAGTGCGCAACAAGGAGAGGTCTCCCAAGGAAGGTGAGATGGTACCTTCCAATCCCAAATAAGGGAGGATGATGGAGACTACTCTTTTAGTCCGTCTTCTGCACCAAATACCATTCCACGAACACACCTTGTCTGCATTCTGAGCAGTCCAGTTGGAGAGGAATTGAGTTGGGTCATTTGTAATGGCTTTCCGGAAGGACAAGAGTGCTTCAACATCCTTCTCATCACTTCCAGTACCACCGCTCCATTTGGGTTCTTCAACAAGAAGCCTCCCGTCCAATTTATAGCGAAAGGGCTGGTCTACCTTATTCTCCCTGTGAAAAAGCGAGCCATTGATGTAATCAAAGGCTACAGTCGCGTTATTAACTGACAACGCCAAGCAAAGCATATACAGAACAAGTGCTACCTCCATTGAGCTTTCTCCCCTCCCTGCTTCCAAACTTCAATATTTAAATACTAATTACCAAACTACCCAGTTTCAAGTAAAATTTACTCTCAGAGAAAAGCTGTGAAGGTTTCTTTTCCTCGTTCCGCGTCAATTGTCTGGTGAACTGGTGTAAAGCACAATTATGTTACTCGCTGCCCGTGTCCCATTGGTAAGCCATCGCTTTTTAGTTTGCTTTTCAGATGATTCCACACATCCCACGCGTATGCACGGGCGAAGTAAAATTTACGCTAAGACAGTATGACTTTCTTTCGACTGGATCGGCTGTAAAAATTGGTTTTGCTCACTCCGCGTCAATTGCCTCAAAGTGGAGCGCATTGACTATGCTCAAAATCATTATGTGGCGTTAGTGGAGAGAATTGGTTATATACATACATATATCTATCGATGAGCTCTCACTGGTATTCATGAGCGTTAGATATATATACATACATATATCTATGTACATATACATATACATATAGATATACATATACATATACATACACACACACCCACATATATATATATATATATATATATAATAAAACATCTACATTAGAATTTTTTATGCTTCTGTATGATGACAAATTTGATTGAGTAACTATATTAATCTAATATTTTGAACTACTCTTTTCTATTTGATTAAGAATAAAAATGTAACATTACAACATAAACACCAACAAAATAATTAAAATAATATTATAAAGAAAACATCATTCTAAACCTATGTTCAAGATATCTTTTGGACTTCTCTTAATTTGGGGCCTGCATTTATAGAATAATGTTATTCTCAGCACCCTTTACAAGCTGTCTAGTAAACCAAATAAAAGTAGATTAAAAAATTTACAGAAGTATCACTATAAGAAGGGATGATAATTTCATCCTATATTTTTAATAATATTTTTTTATTTTAATCTTTGTTTATTTAAAGGTGTTTTTCAAGGACTATAGGGAAAATCCTCGAAGTAAGTATCACAAAATTTTCCTTTACCTCATAAAATTTACACAACATGAAAACATGTAATAACTTTTGAAAATAGTTTCTAAAAAAAACTTACACAAAATTTTTACAACAGATATACATATATATAGTTCGACTAATATCACTTTGCAACACTTGTTTTAGGTACATGTAAACTATGAGCTTGAGCTAACAGATCAGGCTTTCAGAGATCTTCTGTATTTGACATTCACCATTTAAGCCTCATAACAACTCATAGTAAAGCCAAAGACTAATGCAAATCATAATAAAATCATATATATATATCAAAAGAAAGCATCTACATAGGATTTTTAATGCGTCTGCATGCTGAAGCAATTTTTATGGATTAACCATACTAATCTTTTTTTTTTTTGGGCTTCTCTTAATCTGGCTATTATTCTAGACCTGTTCAAGATATCTTTTCGACTACTTTTAAACTGGGCATGCATTTATGTTATTCCCAACGTCCATTGCAACTTGTCTAGTAAACCAAGTATAAACAGATTAAAATAAAATACAGAAGTATCACTATAAGATTAGCTACTAGCGACCCTGACTAGATTGTCACCTTATGAGTCCTCTGCAGACAAGTTATGTCGTTCTCTGCCTCTGTTTGGCTGGAAGTTACGAAAAGCGTTTAGCCGTGAAGCAAACGCCACAATGTGTCCTTTCCACTAATGAGAGAGATCGTTCCACCAAACGAGATTCCAAATCCCAGACCCAATGCTATCAGCGACACGTGTTCTTCAACAACACTTAGTAGCGACCTCTCTTCCTTCCCTCCCGTTGAAGTTGTGTTATTCTGATGGCACTTTTGCAAAGGGCTTCCACACAAACATGGAGGATTTTCCATGAACGATGTCTCGTTGAAAGTGTCAAATTGCGTTCCAGTCGGTATCATCCCACACAGTCTGTTGAAGGAAACATTAATGACCGCCAACATGGTCAGTTTGGATAGATCCTGCGGAATTCTTCCGCTTAGGGCATTTCTAGACAAGTCCAACTGCTCTAAAGGAAGGATATTTCCAAGAGATGCTGGTATTTTTCCCTCCAGTTGGTTTCCAGACAGATTCAGCAGCCTCAGACCAGTTAGACTTCCAATGTTTTCTGGTATTTCCCCGCTGAGATGATTGTTTGATAAGTCTATTATGGTGTTTTGCCCTATCACATATTCCAGGCGGTACTCATGTCCCTTTGCTGCAATCGTCATATCCTGGTTGATCTTTGATTTGTTTACTTGTGGAGCAACAAAACCCTGCAGATTTTGGAGATGGGAGGGAATGTTTCCAACGAATTTATTGTTGGACAAATCTAGCATCTGCAAGTGGATGAGGTTGGTGATCCATGCAGGAATACGTCCCTCAAGTGCATTATATCCCAGGCTCAAAACTCTCAGCTCTTGAAAATTTGCAACATACTCAGGAAGCTGGCCTGTTAATCTGTTGTTCCTGAAATCCAAGTGTTGAAGGTGCCTACAGTTGGCCAAGGACGCAGGTAGATCTCCAGAGAAGATGTTAGAATGAACAGACACAATTTCCAATGAATGTGGAAATTCTACTTTCAGATTTCCATGCAATGAATTGTTTGAAAGATTCAGCTTCTTCAGGATTGTGCAGTTGCTGATTGATCTTGGAACTGTCCCATAGAATCTGTTGAAGCTCAGATCCAAATATTCCAGTACAGTGATATTGAAGAATGATTCTGCTAGCTTGTCTTCAATCTGGTTTCCCTCTAAGGCAAGAACTGAGAGAGGGAGATGGAATATGCTTCTGGGCACCCTCCCTGTAACTTTGCTCCATCCGAGATCCAGCCATAGAAGACTGCTACAATTCCCTATCTCTGGAGGAATAGAACCCTCAATCTGAGGTTGCCCATACATTGATAACTGGTAAAGCTCTCTCAAATTCCCCAGTTCAGGTGGTATTTTACCAGACAGGAAATGATTATCACCCAAAAACAAAACAGTCATGGAAGAGCAATTACCCAGGTTTGGAGGAATGCTGTTTTGGAATCTGTTGGACTGCAGATATAGGTGATCTAATAGCTGAAGCGATCCTAGTTCTTGGGGAATGCTTCCCGTTAACCTGTTGTGAGAGAGTGCTATATAGGACAACTGAGTACAATTACTAAGAGAAGGTGGGATATGACCGCCTAGTGAGTTTCCTTCCAAGTAGATATAACTGAGATTTTTCAACAAACCTAAAACAGAAGGGATTGAACTGGTGAGATTGTTATAGCCGATGGATAAACGTTGGAGAGACGTGCAGTTGCTCAAAGAAGATGGAATGATTCTACCCAGACGATTGTTGGACAGCGAGAGAATCTCCAATTTGGCAAGGCTACCAAATTCTGTTGGTATGCTCCCTGTTAAATTGTTGTGAGAGAGATCAATCTCCAACAATTGAGAACAGTTGGTAAGAGATGGAGGTATAGAACCACTTAGTAAGTTGTCATCCAGGTAAATATACTGGAGATTTCTAATCAAATCCAAAACAGATGGGATTGAGCCAGTGAGATTGTTAAAGCCAATGGATATACCTTGGAGAGATGTGCAGTTACTTAAAGTTGTTGGAATGCTTCCGCCCAAGCTATTGTTGAATAGCCGGAGGTGCTCTAATTTGCCTAGGCCACCAAATTCTGTTGGTATGCTCCCTGTGAGATCGTTGCAGGAAAGCCTAATCCTCTGAAGCAGCGTGCAGTTAGCCAGAGTTGTAGGGATTGATCCCCACAGCAGATTCCAGCTAAGGTCGAGAAACCCTAAGACTTTGAGCTGTCCAAATTGCAGGGGAATCCTTCCAGTAAGATTATTACCAGAGAGATTTAAAGTGCGCAACAAGGAGAGGTCTCCCAAGGAGGGTGAGATGGTACCTTCCAATCCCAAATAAGGGAGGATGATGGAGACTACTCTTTTAGTCCATTTTCTGCACCAGATACCATTCCACGAACACACCTTGTCTGCATTCTGAGCAGTCCAGTTGGAGAGGAATTGAGTTGGGTCATTTGTAATGGCTTTCCGGAAGGACAAGAGTGCTTCAACATCCTTATCATCACTTGTACCACCGCTCCATTTGGGTTCTTCAACAAGAAACCTCCCGTCCAATTTATAGCGAAAGAGCTGGTTTACCTTATTCTCCCTGTGAAAACGCGAGCCATTGATGTAATCAAAGCCTGCAGTCGCGTTATTAACTGACAACGCCAAGCAAAGCATATACAGAACAAGTGCTACCTCCATTGAGCTTTCTCCTCTCCCTGCTTCCAAACTTCCACATTTAAATACCAATTACCAAACTATTTGACCTAGATTCAAGTATAATTTACTCTCCGAGAAAAGCTGTGAAGGATTATTTTCCTCATTCCGCATCAATTGCCTCGTGACGGAGCACATTGACTATTTTTTACGCGTATGAGCTGGGGTAAATCATAATGAATGGTAATTCAACACGTATAAGCTAGCGAGAATCATAATGAGGTATGCACGGGCGAAGTAAAATTTACGATAAGATCGTACGACTTTCTTTCGACGGGACCACATGTAAAAATTTATTGACTACGCTCAAAATCACGAGTCGTCATGCTTTACATCTATCCAACAAACTAAATGCCCTCACCATTATTTTTAATAGTCATTCTTCAAGTTTATCACGAAACAAGCCAAATAGAGTAGGGAGGGGTATCCTTGGTTTACTCCTATATCATTATTTTCTATTTGCTTTCTCCTTTGTTGAAGTTCTCTCCAAAATCTTTTGATATTGTGTTACCTAAAGAAATTAACTATTTCCTTTTTGTGATGAAAAAGATTTCATTTTTAAAATTTTTCCAATTTCTTATAGTTTCTTTTTATTTCCTTGTCTTGTTCATTTTCTTTGACTTTTCTTTTTGTAGCTTTACAATCTTCATGATCATATTATGGGTTAGATTGAAAAGTATTGTTAATTCTTTTCTTAGACCAATTCTTTTTGGAAACTTTTACATCCTTCTGAGTTGAAGGAACCAACAAGCTATTGTAGATGTAGTATATATCTTTTCCCAAACTTCCTTGCATGAGATGTTGTCTCTTACTATTTTGAAAATAATGATCCTATATAGCATGATGATTTTTCCTTGTAGATAGTCATTCTTATACAAGATATTGTTCTTTTCTTTTTGAGGGTTGTTATTGTGGACTCAAAACTTAATAAGGAGTGGCATGTCGTTAGATTTGAACTCAAATGGGTAGGTCCCAATATTAAAATCTAGCAGTCTAGAAATAGAAATTTGAGAGCACAAAACATAATCTCTTCCAATTTGTCTATTGTATGTTTTCAAAGTAATACCTCCAACCCATAGCCAACTTTGTATTTCATTGTAATTTACAAATTTGTACAAGCTACATGTACCTAGAAGCTCTACTCCAAAATGAGACACATTCCCTTGCCTATCTTGAAAAACTTTTCTTAAAAATAGCCCTCATTTTCCTCTAGCCATAATAGATTATTGTCTCCACTCTCACATTCTAACTTAATAGACTAATTTTTTTCCATCCTTGCACTTGAATCACCCAACAAAAATATCTCTCTCGAAGTGATAAAGATAGATATATCATTTTTCAATACTACATATATGAATCTACATTATTAAGATTCCACTTTTTGTAAAATATTGAACTTTCTTATATGAAGCAACATGTAACTAATCAAATTTTGACCTTATTATCTGCTATTTTCAACCATATAATTTATTTATTTGAATCCTCTTTCTCAACTTTTCTAATACCTCTCTACAATTGTTTGATTAAGACTGCAATTCCTCCAGTGCCCTTTACCTGTTTTGGACCCTTCATTCTAGATTGAATTTTTAACAATTTGAATTTAAGCACATACGATGCAACAATGAAAATAGATTAGATGAATGATCATATGGACAGATGTCTCATCCCATATCATTTTTAACTTTGACCACATCATCACATGTGGAGTTGTATGTCAGGATCTTTTAAAAATGATCGATGATACAATGTTGCAAAAACTATCATGTTTTCCATTTGAATATTGAATATTTAACATTCGCTCATGGCTCCATTTGAGGGAAGGGATAGCTATTGCAAAAGATAGACAGAGATCAAATGTGTGTGCTCTTCAAGCTAGTTGATTTTGTAAAGTTGAATTGAAAATGAGGCACAAATTATATGAAATCATGACATGTCCATTTTGTTTTGTGTGGAATATTGTGAATCAATCGATCTCCCAAAGCCCTTCCTTTTGAGCTTATAATATCATTGATTTTGTTTACAACTACAGTGTAATTACATTAATTTCTTTTTATTAACTGTTTGCATCACTCTAGGGTTCTATTTATGCAGTAGAATGTTCATGATTTAGCTTAAAACCCTTACTTTCTCGTATATAATATCATCATGTTTGTTTACAACTATGGCTCGAGATGGTTTAATTTATTGTTTTGTATAGTTTTCTCAACTCGTTGTTGTTTTATGTAAAGAAGAAAGCGTGAGAAGGAAGTTTCCTATTGTCATGTTTATAATGTTTGGTGTTTATACTGTTCCCGTCGTACTGTTTTGGTATGCCGCAGTTTCCATTTTCAATGCGAGAAAGTAGTAGCTTTTAGCTTTGGAATGCGAATGTCCTCCATTAAAAAAAATGTAAAACAGTCATTTAAATCGGATGGACCACGAATTGTACAACATATTACACTTGAACCATCATTTTTTATTTTAAAATGGTCATTTAATTCGGTTAGAGCATATTTTTTGGTTAGTGAAATATTTATAAACTTTTGCTATTTACTTATTAATTTTCTATATTATAGAAATTAATTTTGTCAAATTTGATTGGTTGATTCGGTTGGTCTTATAGGGGCCTCCTTTTTCGAAGGCACTCTCATAATGAAATTTTTGCGGCAAGATTTTTCGTTTACATATTTGAGTGTTTATTAAATAAGTTATATTTTTGGTTAATTAATTTTTATATTTAATATTTTTTAATTAGAATTATTTTTTTATAACTTTCAATAAAATTACTTTTAATATTTCTTTTTTGTATAAATAATTAGTGAATAGTTTACTTAGTGTGAACATTATTGATTGAAATTATAAAATATAATCAATGTATGTATTGCATCTACATTGATACAAGTGCACTATATTTACATCTTACACTTCATGAACTTTGAGTTCAAATAGAGTTGGCTATACTTAAGACAAAAGAGGTTTGGGGTGAAAAATTATTTAAATTAAGGTTTACTTCACTAATGTTCCAAAAACCTAGAGCAAATTTTAATCATTTCATATAATTAGATGGAGAGATGTATTGATTGAAATGTGATGTTTGTGATGGTTGAATAATAGGATATGAATGTTTCTAATTTTGATAATATTTTCGTATAAATTTTTAAGATAGTTTTATTTTCTTATAAACTTGATAAATTTAATTTTTAATAAGATTATTTAAAAATGAATTTAGAAACTTTCATCAAATAAAATTTAACATTTATTATTAATTATCAATGCTTTTAATTATTTATTATTGATTACTTAAATTATAATTAACTATTAGGTAAGTACATGCCACTACATGGCACTTGTTTAAACCTTTTAATTATAAAATACAATCACAATAATTTGGAGATTGTATTAGGAAAAAGGTAGATTTTTAGATGGATTTTAAAATTTAATAAAAAAATTTCTAAAGATATTTTTATATTATATTTTAGTGAATCGATATAAGAAAATATATTATAATTCTATTCTTTATTATATATCATAAAATATGTTATTCAATTTAATCTAACATATTTTAGATTATGATATTATTTTAAATTAACGTATATAAAGTTGAACGAGTTAATTATAGTTTTTTAAAATAGTTTTAAAATTCTTAATTTATATATTTTTTATAACTAATATATTTTATATTTTTGTAAAAGAATTAATTTTAAAAATAAAATTAATTTTCTTTTTGGAAACTCAAGTTCAACATTTAATATGGAATCTTAAGTTGTGAATTTTGATCTTCCATATTTAATTTCTACTGTGGTTGTTTGGAAAAAGATAGTCTTAATCACATTGTTATGTTGGAAGAGATGGTATTAGTCACATTATTTATACATCTAATAGTATTATATTGAATAAATTCTATTTTTTATAATTGTAAATTAATTTATGAATTATTATATAATATTAAGAAATCTAAAAACAAGACTAAATACAAATCATCCTTCACTCTCTCAAAATTGAAAAATTAATATTATGTATAAACACTTCTTAAATTTTTAGTATGCTTCTTGTTTTTATCTTTTTAAGTTTAATTTTGAATTGTAAATATTATGTTTTATATTTGATAGATATGTAGGTAGAGTTGAAAAGAAAAAGAGATTAAATAGAAAGAGATATAAAGGAGAGGGGCGTAGAGAAAGACATAGCTATGTTCCATTGCATTTTGGGGATGAGGATGGTGGGACGACATGGGACGCATTTTAGGGATGTTTTGGGGGTGAAAACTCATTTTTCAGGATAGTTTTTTGTTTCATGGATGAGAAAGGGGATGTTTCAGGGATGGGGATGAGGGGAGTCTAGGGTAGGAAACACATTTCTATGTAGCATAGAGAAATAGAGATAAAGATAGGAGGAGAGATGTAGGGAGAGGAGAAAATGAGAGAAAGATGGAGATATAGAGAGATAGAGAGAGATAGGGAGACAAATAAAGAGAAGAATATAAATATACATAGAGAGATACTACACAAATGTATACCAAAAAATATAACAAAATATTCCTTACTTGACCTCCCCCATCTCTTTGGCGTACTCATTGCACACTAAGGTGTGATTGCTAGTTTTAAAACTCTTTAACACATTGATCGATTATTTCTACTTTTATCAAGGCCATTTTGGTGTGTTGTGTGGTTGGTCAATCTCATACTTTGTTGGTATGTATATCTACCAAAAATACTTATTTATTTTTCATTCTATTTAGAACTGTGTAGAAAGTAAAGAGGGCCTATGAAAAGGGGGTTTCATTTTTCAATGGGTTTTCCATGGCTTTTTAAAATCACAATTTGTATGATGTTTTTTATATTAGCATGTCATTTTTTGTCCCTTCCTACTATAGGTATATTATTGCATCGATTCGATGTAAATTACCATTAAATTTGACGAATATTGTTTAATTATTTTTTAAACATATATGTATATCCAATAGTTTCTAAATTTCTGCATATTTTAAAATTCTTAAAAAAGCTAGTTATTTTTTTTTACTATTGGTCGTTAGTAGAAAGAGAAAGGATAAAATTTAGATTTATATACTTTAACTAGCCAAAAATATTAAAAATTGATAATGAGCAATAGGTAATAGCTTGCATATCATTTAATCAAAGTACTTGGATGTGTTAAAATCTAGTACAATTGCATTAGTCTAGGAATTGGAGAGGCTACACATCCTTTTCTATGTAATTTTGATAGGTTGTCTTGGTGGTAGAAATACACAATAATGCTAGTGTGTTTGATAAAAACCTACAAGTTGGGAGCAAGCTCAAACATGCAAATCTTAGAAATAAAAAGAATATTCATTCTAATCTAACATATTCGTAAACTTGCAAAACCAAAAGTTATCACCTTAACCTCAGATCGGCATGAAGCAAGTGCACCCAAGACTTGCTTGATTTAAGCTCTTACAAAGGTTGGGGGTGTGCTCTTCTAACACAAGTATAAATTTCACTATGAATGCAAGGTAGATTAAAACAAATATTGAACTACTCAAGGAGGAGCTATGGAAGCAACCCTCAAGTATTCAATACAAGAAGCCAAAGAGGCTCAAGGAGGAGTTATGGAAGTAACCCTCAAGCTCATATGGCATGAAAAACTATCAAATGAATGAAGCTAAATCATGAAATAAAATTATAAATCTACTATGCATTCCAACAACTACCAAATGGTTAGTAGAAACTCTAAATGCAAGAAAGAAAACTAGCATTATAATTCTACATGCAAATGATGGATGATTTGTTTGAGGCAAGGGTCCTATTTATAGGATTTTGGAGGGTTGGGGTGAGGTGGCATCTAAGTGGAATCCACATAGGTGCCACAAAGGAGACACATAAGTCATGCAAAGTCCAAGACTTGCTCACACATGTGTGAGCAACTTGGGATGTGAAGGGTCAATGTGTACTTCAAGTACACATGTGTAAGCGTGTGTAAGAGATGTGTAAGAAAAAGTCTATTTTCACACCTTGGGTAAGTGTAAGAGGTGTCATAAAAAATTCTAAGAAGCCTTGTTTAGGAAATTTTTAGCAATTTTTGAAAAAAGAATTTTTAGAAATTTTCTCACACTTGTGTGAGCAAATAATTAGGAGTAATGGGTGTATGAATCCAAAAATTAGCCCAATTAACCTTAGTTAATCAGTAAGTAGACCTATTAGATAGAAAGTGATGTGTGTAGGATATCATCTAGGTTAGGTTTAGGATTAAATAAAATAAAATTTAATTTAATCATGGTTTAGTAGAAATAAAGCATGTGAAGGAATAAATAAATTTAAAATAAATTTAAAAGGGGAATATGTAACAAATTAAATTTATTACATTAGGAGGGGTAGTATTTAAATTTAATTTAAATATTATAGTTAATGAATTTATTTAATTAAATAAATAGATGAATTTAACAAATATAATTAATTAAAAATTAACCATAATGTTATTTGGGGTCATTAATTCAATTAAATTTAATTAATATTAAGTGGAAGAATTTAGGTGTCTACAGCTAGGTACCTAGTTCAGACTTGAGAATATAGGCTCATGACTCCCAAAACTGCACTGGTGTCTGAGATGGAGCATTGAGCTAATGTAAGTGATATTAGTTTGAAATATTTGTTTAGATGGGAAAAAATAAATAATTTTTTTTGAAGATTTATAAATTTAGTGATATGGGAAATATGATTTTCATGAAAAGTGTTACATGGGGATGACTCATTTCAGTACAAATCTCATTGGGTGTAGTTACAACAAAGATCTGAGAACTTGGAAAGTGGTATTAAGGTAGTCCTTTGTTTGCATAGTTAAATTAGTGTATTATGTAAAGGAATTCAAGTAATTTGTAGGATCTTCTTGGCATTGCAATGTTGGAAACTGTAATTGAAACAATTGTTGTATTGTCATTGATATCAAACCTTAACTGGTAAAATAGTTGCTATCTAAGAAAGTACTATATCTATTGGTTGATGAAAAGGATTAGGGCAAGGGAGATAACAATAGCACCTAAGGAAAGGTTGAGTTATTTGATACTTCAATGAGTACTTGGTTATTTGGCACTATGATAAGATAATGTATTGTTTATCTAAATAAGAAGAAACACTGAAGAAGTAGGCTTAATTGAGAAAAAGTGAAGAAATCTAGTTTAAGACGAGTGATGTTAGTGTCAAACAAGCACCAATATATGTCGAGTAAACCTAGTGTTGACCGAACATCAGTTTATGCCAAGCGACAGGAAATTACTGAGCAAAATAGTGTTAGCCGAGGAAGACAGTTTGTAGAGATGACCAAATTACATAGTGATGACTGAGGAGATGAACACAGTATTGACCGAGCGTCAACAATTTACATTTGGAGGATGAATTCAGATTTCCAACTGACACAGTTGAAATCTTGGGTTATGTAAATCGTTTGACTTTATTACTTAATTATTTGGAGAATTTAATGCATGGTAAATCATTTTATTATGATTTCAATGAGGAGATTGAAGATGTTTCTAGAAGGATGTATGAAGGACTTAAATGTTGGAAGGATCCATTAGATCTAACCTAACCTAAGATCTACGGAGGAGATTAAGGGGCAAAAGATAGATCTACCTTTCTGGAGAGGTATAAAAGAAGCCTAATGGTGAGGTTACAGAGTATGCTAGTGATGTTAATTTTATTGACTGATAAGTCTAAGCAGAAGGCTAAAGGTGAAGATCATAGTGGTGATTTCTTGAAGCAAATTCTGAGTAGATCAGTGATGGAGATGGAAATGGTAGCCAGTCAGTAAATCAACATATATGTGTGAATTAGATCTGATATCTGCAAAGTGAGTTGTATGTTTTATAGATCAGAAACTACTGCTACTTTATAATCATTGTAACAGTCAAAATCCTTTAATAAAGGTTGACCTAAAAATAATTTATAAATCCTTTAATCAAGGTGGTATTCTAATGGAATGTACTCAAGTCCTCTGACCAGACCACTCCTAACAGGGTGATTGAAATCCTTTATCAGGGTCACACCTAATAGTGTGTTTGTATACCTTTAAAAAGGTTGGCTTTTCAAAGAGCTCACTTCAGAAGAGTGAAAAATATCAGTAACATGTTACAAAGTGGTTTAGCCCAGATTGGGTTTCCACTATAAATCCTAGTGTCACACTTGTCTGAATGTTTTGTTATGAATGTTTTGATATTCTGCAAGTTAAATACTATTGGATAGTGGATTGCATGTTATATGTTTTATAATATATGTTCTTTAGACACCAAGTTGAGTTGGTGATTAGATATGAGTTTTTTGAAGTGTTTTAATGTTTGATTCATATATATGGACCTGAGAATACCTGATTCACCCCCCCTCTTTGTTGTTCTAAATCATATTAACATGCAAGTCCTGGGTACTTCATTTTATTTGTTATTTCATTACATGTTTAGGAATTTTTCTAATCCTTAAAAAATCATAGATAATTAGTAGGTTTTATTGTTTTCTCTCTTTCGGGCTTCCATTAAATGCTAGTCTCTCAATTTGGTCTTTATATCTACTTGAGCTAGGGTTTCTTAAAAAAAATTTATCTCTTTTGCTTTCCCTTTTAATTTTACTTTGTGTTTTTAGATATTTTTAGTTTTCTCATTTGTTAGTCTATATGTCTAGTTTACCTAGGGTTTCTATATCTTGTGTGTATATATAGTGCACTTAGGGTTTGTCGATTTCTTTTGATCTCTTATCCTTTTACTCTTAATTTTTGTATTTTTCTTGTATTTTCTTTCAAAATATACATAAAAATATGAAAACTCAAATAAGAGAGAGTAAAGGAAGTGGACTAGTGGTTATTTTCATGTGTTATATTAGAGTATATATCATTTGTGCCCTTCTAATGTCTTTCTTTTTATATCTAGATCACCTAGGGTTTCTCCATTTTCTCTATATATCTAGTTTAGCTAGGGTTTCTCCATTTCTTTTGATCTTTTCTCATTTTTCTTTTAACTTCCTATTTCTTTTGTGTTTCTATCATAAAATATATAGAAAAGAAGGAAACCCCCAAGGAAGAGTAGAGGAAGTTAATTTCTTTACATATGGTCTTCAAAGGCTCAATAATTGAAAGGTTACATTATCTAAATTTTATATAGACAACAAACTTCACTTCTCGTAGCATCTTGTACCCATTATAGTAGCGAGTAATCATATTGAATGCATATTTTATGCAATTTGAATTGTATTGTATCCATACCTTGTGCATTTTCTAGTTCTCTCTATGATTAGTTTTGTGGTCAAATTTTATTATGTACTATTTAATTTGCCACATTATTTATTCGACTTATTTTTTTTGCCACTTTCACATAGTGTTGTCAATGGTAAGTGCATGGTGGGTTTGAGAAAATTTGTTGTGTCATATTTTTCTTGTTTATTTACATGTACCATAAAGTATGCACTCAATTAAATTATTCAATAATCATTTTATTGATTTTTTGTAGTGACCAATTAGAGATATGTTTATGCATCCAATAAAGATAAATGTTATGGATGATTAGTCTTTGTAATGGGGAACTAGGGCATTAAAGGTTTTATTTGTGAAGAAACTGGTAAACTTATCATGAATAACTAGTAGCTTAACAAATATAATCTTTTGAGCCATAGATGCCTATTAATTTGAGTTACCAATTTCTATGATATTCTTTGAGTATGGATCTTTAAAAACTTTGTATTGATTATTTAGAACACTCTAACTAGATAGTAAGAAAGATGTTGTTGAAAAGACCTGTACATTTAATGTACTATTCTAATGCAATGTTTTGAACAATATCATTTCTACAAGAAACTAAAATTTTGATAAATCTGGATAAAATAGATATACCGAGTAATTCCATATTAGAATATTTTTATTCTCATTTCTTATGATGATTTTGTTTTCTATTGACAAAAATCCCTTTAAATTTAGTTTTTGTAAAATATTAGTGTATATTGTATAACTCCATTTTATCAATATCTTCTTTCCTATTTATTACAATTCAGTAACATACACTAACACTTGTAGAAATTTTAGAAGCTATTGTTTACCATAGAATTAATTTATGCAAAATAATTTTATGTAATGAATAATTTTGCATTTAAATTAACATAATTTTCTCTAGCTTCTTGGAAGCTTACTCGCATGCACTAGGGTGTCTTGGTTTGTGTCTAGTAGATGGTTTGTAGCTTCAACTTTTCCCATTTGTAATGCCCCGCTAGGGAACCCTAGGAGAAATTAACCTAAACGTGATACTAAGTTGATGGAATGATTTTTTCCTTAAACATTAAATATTAAAAATGTTGAAGAAAACATAACATAATATAAAACACACACTTAAGTATATAAACACAGTTAACAATCCCAAGGTTTCTAGATGATGTAGAGTTACTTTAAAGTTAACTAATCTACTATAAACTCTCATAAATATATTTGCAATAGAATCAGAAGATACAATTTCCTTTCATATAAGAAAGAATATAATTTCATATAATAGAAGCTAATATATACAATTGATACAACATGGTGTACATAATCAACCATCTTCCACTACACATGTCACAAGAATAACAATAAAAAATCAAGTCACATATATAACATAAATATGTATACATCTCCTGGAGGATGTCTCATGTTAATACATCATAGAATACAAGATATACATCTCATGAAGATAACAAGAAATTATCTAATATTGAACAAGAAGATAGAGAAGCATCAACTAGGATTGTCCAAGCTCAAGAACATGAATGTCGGATCTCAATGCTAATAGAATCACTATCACCCGACCACGTGGAACCCTGATTCCACCCCATCATGTTGAGGAGATAGACACCAAGACTCACTAGTCAAGGGAACATCCAAACAAAAAAGACTAAAGAAAAGGTACGTTGGATAAAATGGTAGTAAATGGTTATAAGGTTATCAAGCATACATGATCAAGATACAAATCAGATATACCAAATGCAATGTAGGAACCTGGAACACATATAGGGAAGTTTCATCACATTGTCATCTACTTGATTTATAATGGACTGGTCACTCTTGAGCCTAGACCCTCAAGAAAGACCATGTAGAACTAGTAATCCTTTCGTGAAGACAAGAAAACCAATCATGTGAGATCACTATGCCCCTTGGATGGAAAAGCATCATCTCCCACTCGCATCCTTACCCTCAACTAGCACTCAAGGCATAGGAGAGGCACTATGATTATCTTATTAATAATTTAAACCTAGTAATTTATTAAGTTATCACTTATTAAGCTACTTATAATGAGTTTCC